>JAQPPZ010000689.1:9322500-10522500 GCA_028583015.1 Wollemia nobilis | reverse complement strand
TTAGGTTGTTTTCTATTTGCTTTTTGTTCTTATTATTCCAGATCTAGATCATAAAGAAAGGGAAAGATATTTTGATTTCATTTATAGGCATTTAAAAAGAAAAAGCATATAGTGTGCATTTAAGGTTAAATTTATTTGTGCATTCTCTTGAACCATTGTTGAAAAGAAAAAGACTTACTTTATTGCAAGTTAGGGTTTTAGTCCTCATTGAAAATCAAGAATCACTCTAGTGTTAGTCTTTGCTTGCTTGCATGATTGTCTGCCTTGCATTGTTATTTCATTCTTTATAGCTTAGATCTTAGAAAAGTCCAAACATAGGTGCTTGTTCAATATACATGTTAAAAATTCCATCCTTGGACTTGGAGTGAGCCCTTAAACCATTCTTGGTGAACCCCTTGATCCCTAAGCCCCTAAGTGTAGAGAATATAATACATCCCCATCATCACCTTAGCTCCTAGCAGATCCAACAAATAATCGTATGTGATAGGGAAAATTTCCCCCTCTACAATTAGAATTTTATGGATCAATAGTTTCATAAATCACTAGTTTTTTGACTTGGCCCTTTTTCTTTTCATTACTAGAAAATCATAAAATCAACAATGACTTCAAAATTATTGAGTCCTCCTTATTTTGTCTTAGAGCCCCTCATTGCCTTTGCTTAGCTTTTGTCATCAATATATTTGCTATGGATCCAGGTAGTACCTTGTACTACATTTTTGATGACTTGCAAGGATATAAAGCCTAGTGGGTGAACCCTAAATTATTTTATCCATGGGCTATGGAGTCATAAAAATTTAAAAATCAACCATAGGTCCTCATTTGAATCATAAATTTTGCAAGGTAGACCATTATGGATTGAATAGGATCTTGATGTTCTCGAGGTAGGCCATTATTACCATCTGGTCATAAAATTATTGCTAAGGTAATTCCTCTAATTTTGGGATAGCTTCACCTATTCCAATAAGATTTTAAGATAGGAAATAACGTTGGGGGTGTTAGTTATAATATATGCTAGAGAAGCTTTGTTTTCCTAAGAGATTGCTTTTTTTTTTCATCAACCAATTTGACATATTCTTCCTTAGACAATATAGTTTCTTATTCTGAAGAGGATTGGGAATTCCTCCTTGGATCAGCTGGGTAATATGTCTCTTCAAATTTTTTATAGCTTCCTTCAAACCATCATAGGAGGTCTTGCAAGTAATAATGATTTTCTATTTGAGTGGCACATTCATTAGTTCCACTTGTATGACCTACTTTTCTAGAAACCCCAATTACTACAACTAATAGGTAATAATTTTATGGGATTATCTTATGATTTACATGTGATTTATTTTAGAGGTAAATTTAGACTCCACACTAGTAATTTTATATTGGACTTTTGACAAGAGTCCTTCGTATGCTTGGATGTGCTATAGGTAAATCTTGGCATGCTTGGCCTTATCCATGATATTTTTCTTTAATTAGTTATATGGGATTGAAATAGGCCCCAATCATATTACATGATGCCCACATGGTGGTATTACAAGTTTAGAAATTATGCATGTATCACTTGGTAAGATTTGAACCTTAGTCTCCTCCTTGAAAGTTGAAAAATATAGTCAATTGAGTTAATGCCATTTGATTCATCCATGAGATTATCCCAAATATTGTTGATAATATCCATGGATGAGACTTTGGACTTGATAGAATAAATTTCCACTTTCAAAATATTTTCTAGTTGCTTCAACTAGGAGATTTCATTGTCTTTTTGTTTCAATACCTCATCTTTCTCTTATTGCCACTTTTACTACTCTTAATTAAATTTTTCTATTAAATAATTTTGTACATCCCTTTCCTTATTTATGGTTTCTATCTTGGATTTTAGCTTCTTATTTTTCTCTTTTTCCTAACATATCTTGGCATTTTCCTATTCTAATTACATGATGAGTTACTTATTTTTCTTGGTATAAGTTTTGTTCTCATTAGCTAGCCTTAGATAATTGTAGGATATGACTCAATTCACCTACTTAGAAAACTAGACTAGGCCTATGTGGCCTACCCATTATGAATCTAGGCTCAATAACCTAGCCATGTAGTCTAAGGATGTTATGGTGGAGTAGATTAGATTAACTAGATGTTTTTCTATGAACATGATTCTCTTATACCTATCTTCTACCTATGTCTTAAGGACAAGCATTTGTTCATTCATGATGAAATCACCTATAGATATCTAATAAATGGTATATTGTCACTTCTATAGGTATTCATTCATGATATTTATGCCCTCTTGATTAACTAAAATAATAGTTTACAATGGAAAATAGTTCATATCCTATGAAGGATTGGTCTGCACCTCTATAATCTCCATTTCATGGGATGATATTAACACTATCTAAAGTTGCATTTGTGCTTGAGCATCACCTTGTGTGGTATTTGATACTTATTGTATTAGCACTTATTTATATGTGGTTTCTAGGTGACCTAACATTAGGTTTCAAACCTTGATGGAAATAGCCAATGATCACTATGTTCTTTATCTTCTAAAAAAAATATTGATAAGGGGGTGGTGGTAGTTGAAGTGTATTATAACCATGTATAAGAAGCCATAACTAATGTGGTTTGGGTGGAAATGTGTGACATGATGATAAGTGAAGTAGAAATAGATATTATGGTGAGATATGGAGTGGAGATGGAAGATAAGCTAGTAGATGGTGATGTATTGTGGCAACTAGAGAGGTAGTTGCACTTGTGCCAATTAGAGTTAAAGGTATAATAAAATAAGGGGAAGTAGAATGAGGGAAAATTTGAGAATAAAGGGAGAGATGATAAACAATAATATGGAAGAGAGGAAGAGATAGCAGAAAATATAGCCGTAGTAATTTGAAGAGCCTTAGAAGTGGTATTTTCTATGTGTGCTATCCTTTCATTGACAATGATATCCAAGGCTCACTCCTTGGTAGTAATTTCATGACCCAAAGGCTAGGTTTATGTTTATTTAAGGTGGGATGGATTAAACATAAAACTAGTGAACTCAAAAATAGAAGCTGTAATGAAAAAAGAATCCTCAAACTACTACAAGCTCAAATCATCTTCCTGGTAAAATATTCCACATGGGTTTCCAACTTAATACTTATAAGGAAAAATATGAAGACATTAGGTCGTGTGTTAATTTTAGAAATCTGAATAAAGCTTCTCTAAAATATCACTACCCTCTATTGTTCATGGATAAAATCCTCTAAAAGGTGGCAGGTTCACAAATGTTGTTGTTTCTTGATTGTTTTTTAGGGTACACTTAGATTTGGGTAAAATATGATCAACACAAAACTTCCTCCATAGTCAAACAAAGAATGCTTTCTTAAAAAAATTCCATTTGGAAAATATAGAAGAAATGTTCCAAAGAGCTATGGATATCACCTTCATATGTTTTACTGATGAGATAGTTTTTATATACTCAAATTATTTTGCTATCTTTTTAAAAGAGATATCCAAACATATTGAACATGTAGAGGTATTTTTCAAAAGGTGCAAGGAATTTAGTATATCTTTGAACCCTGTAAATCCATATTTTTGGTGGAAGAAGAAAAACTATTGGGTCATGTGGTATTAAAATATAGGCTTCCTATGTATCTTGACCATATTAAGGCTATACAAGAACTACCATTGCCATATTTAGTCAAAGGTATTAGGTCCATCTTGGAATATATTCAATTTATATCTAAATTTATCATCAATGTTGAACAATTGGTCAAGCCCATCACAAAGATGTTGAAGAAATATGCTAATTTCATGAGGAATAAGGAGGGGAAAAGGGCATTTTAGAAATTGAAGAGGCTATCATGAAAGTGCCAATCCTTATCAACCCTGATTTCATGAAAGACTTTAGACTATATGTATTTGGAACTGATGAAAGTGTAGCTAAGGATGATAAATACAAAGAACATCCTATATCCTTTGTGATTTAAGTGATTTATAATTAAAAAGTGTTGGACTAAAATATGCCATACTTGTATATAGGTGTTAGTCTTACAATGGCACTGAGAGGGGGGGGTGAATCAGTGTAGACTTTTAAACTTAAATTCATAGCTCTTAATACTAAAATAATGAAACCTTAAAACCAGATAAAGCAAGTATCACAAGAGAGCATCACACAACACAAGATTTTAATGAGGTTCACCAATGTGGCTACTCCTCAAAAATGACTGCTTGGACTACCATCCAAATCCAGCCTTTGCAAAGCTACAACTTTACAAACAATTTACCAGCACCCACTGGAAGGAGCACCAACCCCTGATTTATCTGCACCAATAGAAAGGAGCACCAACCCCTGATTTACCAGCACCAACTGGAAGGAGCACCAACCCCTAATTTACCAGCACCAACTGGAAGGAGCACCAACCCCTGATTTACCAGCACCAACTGGAAGGAGCACCAACCCCTGATTTACCAGCACCAACTGGAAGGAGCACCAACCCCTGATGCCAAGCTGCAACCTGGACTTCAATTTTGAATCTAGAAGTTTAACAAAAAAATACCTTCGCTTTTACAAGACCCTGACTGGTCTACTTCACCTTTGCGTTCTCTGCGCACTCTGCTCTCTCTGTGCAACAACTTCGCACAATCTGCTATGTCACAGTCGAACGATCGTCTTCTCCCTTTTTCGCACTCTGCTTCCTCTACGAAATCACTTCGCACAATCTGCTGCATCACAGTCGAACGATCGTCTTCTCCCTTTTGTGCACTCTGCTTCCTTTGCAAATTTCGCACTTAGCATGATTCGACATGACTTGCACTCTGTGCTCTATGATCGAACTTCGCACACATCAACTCGCATTCAATGATATTTTTCAACACACTTCAATTCTCTAGACAACCCTCCTTTTATAACAATATTTTCATGAAGAAAAACTCTAATCTCAGTTGGTTGTAAACCCTAATCTTAGTCGATTGCAAACCCTAATCTTAGTCGGTTGCAAACCCTAATCTTCGTCGGCTTACATCGGTCTTCGTCAGCTTCAACTACCCCTGTAACTCTTCTATTGTTGTTGCCATGAAAACACAACATGTCACGATATCGCGACACTTTCGCCTTCGTACGCTTTCTCTTAGCTTTGGCCCATGAGAATACAACATGTAGCGATATCGCGACACTTTTTCCTCCGTACGCTTTCTCTTAGCTTTGGCCCGTGAGAATACAACATGTAGCGATATCGTGACACTTTTTCCTCTGCTACTTTTCTTGGCTTGTACCCATGAAAACACAACATGTCGCGATATCGCGACACTTTTGCCTTCTTACTTTCTCTCTCCTCCTTTAGTCATGAAAATGCGACATGTCATGATATCGTGACACTTTTTCTCCTTAGCGCTTTATCTTGCCTTTGGGTCATGAAAATGCGACATGTCACGATATCACGACACTTTTTCTCCTTAGCGCTTTATCTTGCCTTTGGGTCACGAAAATGTGACATGTCACGATATCGCGACACTTTTTCTCCTTAGCACTTTTTCTTGCCTTCGGGTCACAAAAACGTGACATGTCGCGATATCATGACACTTTTTCTCCTTAGCACTTTTCTTGCCTTCAGGTCAGCGAAACCGACATGTCGCGATATCGACACATTTTCTTTACTTTCTCCTTTCTTTCTTTCTTGCAATATGTCGTGAAATCGTGACACTTTTCTTACTTGCCTCTTTTCTTCAAACATGTCGGAAATCATCGACACTTTTCTTTCGTACTATCTCTCTTCCAATATGTCACGAAATCGTGACACTTTTTCTACTTGCCTTTTTCTCTTCCAACATGTCGCGAAATCGTGACACTTTTTCTACTTGCCTTTTTCTTTTCCAGCATGTCACGAAATCGTGATAGTTTTTCCACTTGCCTTTTTCTCTTCCAACATGTCATGAAATCGTGACAGTTCTTCCTGCTCTTTCTCTCTCTTCCAACATGTCATGAAATCATGACAGTTTTTTCACTTGTCTTTTTTTCTTCCAACATGTCATGAAATCGTGATAGTTTTTCCTGCTTCTTCTCTCTCTTCCAACATGTCACGAAATCACGACAGTTTTTCCTGCTTTTTCTCTCTCTTCCAACATGTCGCGAAATCGTGACAGTTTTTCTTTCTTCTTCTCTCTCTTCCAACATGTCGCGAAATCACGACAATTTTTCTTGCCTGCTGAATATGTCGCGATATCGCGACACTTTTCTTACTTGTCTTTTTCTTTGATCTTTTGCAAGTGGTCCACTTCGGTCTTCTTGGAAAATCACTGTACATACTCTGAGTAACCTTTGAACTCCTGTCTTCTGCATCTGACTAGCTTTTGAACTTCCTATCCACTGCATCAACAGATCTATCTGACTGTGTTGACAACAATGACAATACTATTGTTGTACCTTGCTCAACAATCTCCCCCTTTGGAATTGTTGGCAACACATGTGCAATTTCCTGTAACTCTTCTCCCCCTTTGACAATAATACCAAAGGGCTACCGTAGACTCCCCTTGAGTCCATGCACAACATTCTCAGGCACAATTTATTACACTTAGCAAAAATCATGAACATGAGCAAAAAGATAATCAAATACTTAAATGCTCCCCCTGAGAATGTGATCTCTGTAGCTAGTCAATTCTTGGGAAGTGTGACCACTCCCAATTTATTGTGAAGGTACTCAAAAACTTCCTTGGGCAATGGTTTTGTGAAGATATCTGCTACTTGCTCTGTGGTTGGAACAAAATCCAACTTAACCTCACCTTCCGCAACTTTGTCCTTCAAAAAATGATACCTGATAGCAATGTGTTTTGTGCGTGAATGCATCACCGGATTCTTGGAGATGTTAATGGCACTGGTGTTATCACACTTAACTGATATTGGCTCACTGAAGCTAATACCAAGATCTTTCAGGGTTTGTTTCATCCACAATACCTGTGTACAACATGTTGTTGCTGCAATATATTCTGCCTCTGTTGTCGATAGAGAAACTGACTCTTGTTTCTTACCGTGCCATGCGACCAATCTGTCTCCAAGATAGAATGCACCTCCACTGGTACTCTTTTTGTCATCTACACATCCTGCCCAATCTACATCCGAATATGAAATAAGGGTGAAGTCTTTACCTTTCGGATACCATAACCCATACTCCATAGTACCTTTGAGGTATCGAAGAATCCTCTTCACTGCTGTCACATGAGTCTCCTTGGGATTAGCCTAAAATCGTGCTACCATGCATACTGCCTACAAAATATCTGGTCTGGTGGCTGTCAGATACAGTAAGCTTCCAATCATAGATCTGTACATGGTTTGATCAACAGTTGGAGATTTGTCATCCTTGCTCAACTTGCAACCTGTTGTCATGGGAGTGCTAATTGGCTTACAATCCTCCATTGTGAACTTTTTTAACATCTCTTTTACATATTTAACTTGAGAAATAAATATGCCCTTCTTACTTTGATTAACTTGCAATCCGAGGAAATACGATAGTTCTCCAATCATTGACATTTCAAATTCTTTCTGCATCTTATTTGCTAAATCCTTGCACGACTCATCTTTGTTGCTGCCAAATATGATATCATCTACGTATACAACAAGAACGATAAGATGCCCATTTTTTGTTTTGACATACAAATTACTATCCACCATACCTTTCTTAAACCTTTGTTGAGTGAGATAGTTGTCTAGCCTTGCATACCATGCTCGGGGTGCCTGTTTCAAGCCATATAATGCTTTCTTCAACTTACAAACAAAGTTGGGATTATCACCAAGTTGGAACCCATCTGGTTGCTCAATATAAACCTCTTCTTCAAGTTTCCCATTCAAAAATGCTGATTTCACATCCATTTGATAAACTTTGAAATTCTTGTAGACTCGCTAAAGCCAGAAACATTCTGATTGCCTCTAGTCTAGCTACTGGTGCAAACGTTTCCTCAAAGTCAATGCCTTCAACTTGTGCATACCCCTTGCATACCAATCTTGCTTTATTTCTGACTACCTGTCCGTCTTCATTCAATTTGTTTCGAAAGATCCATTTAGTCCCGATTATATTTTTGTTCGCAGGTCTAGGTACTAACTCCCAAGTTTTGTTTTTCTCGATCTGGTCTAATTCTTCATTTATTGCCTTCATCCAACTTTCATATTTGCTTGCTTCAACAACATTTTTGGGCTCAATGTTGGATAATAGAGAGTAGTTACTTACTACTCTTCTTCTTGTTTGAACACCAACTTTGGGGTCTCCAATTATTTGATCTCTAGGATGATTTTTCTGCCAGCTGCCTATTTTGAATTTCTTATTTTCTTCCACTTCTGAATCACAACTTAAATCATCTGAGTCAATTTTTTGTAGCTTTTCCATTTCATTTTCCTCATCTCCTTCAATGACCTCTTCATACATTGGGTAGTTCGTTTCATAGCTAATTACTCGTTCTCTACCTTCATCAAATTTAACATCGACACTATCCACAATTTTCTTTAGCCTCTTGTTGTAGCATTTGTAAGCTTTGCTTCTTGATGAATAACCAACAAAAATACCTTCATCCGCTCTATCTTCAAACTTACCAAGATTATCTTTAGTTCTTTTGATGTAGCACTTGCTGCCAAAGACTTTGAGGTATTTTGTTGTTGCCCTTTTACCAAACCACAACTCATAAGGAGTTTTGCTTTCATGTGTTCTCAACATGTACCTATTTTGGATATACACTGTAGTATGGACTGCTTCTTTCCAAAATCTATCTGCTACTCTGCTTTCAGCCAACATAGTCCGTGCCATTTCCTGCACTGTCCTGTTCTTTCTTTCTACCACTCCATTCTACTGAGGTGTCCTGGCTACTGAAAACTGTCTCCTTATACCGTATTTTTCATAGTACTCTGCAAACTCCTCTGAAATGAATTCTCCTCCTCTATCTGATCTTAAACATTTGATCCTCTTTCCTGTTTCATTCTCAACCTGGTTTTTGAAAATCTTGAACATATCAAAAGCTTCTGATTTATGCTTCAAGAAAAATATCCATGTCATTCTGGAATAGTCATCAATGCACAACATAAAATATTTGTCACCATTTATGCTTTGTGTTCTCATGGGTCCACATAAATCAGTGTGTATTAGTTCCAAAGGTTTGCTTGTGTAGTACTCTTTGGTTTTGAATGTGACTCTAGTTTGCTTCCCCTTTTGGCATGAAGCACAAATGTTGTTTGCAGGTTTGCTGATGGTTGGAATATCTCTCACTGCCCTTTTTGAGGTGATTTTTACTAGATTATCAAAACTGATATGACCGAGTCTCTTGTGCCACAACCAATTTTCTTCTTCCTGTCCAATAAAACAAGTTCCTTTTGAAGTCTCTAAGAGCGTGTACAGGTTACCAGATGTCCTTGATCCTGTTGCTATCAATTTTCCACTATTTGTTTTTCTGACTTCACAACCCTGCTTCATAAAAACTACTTCATGACCTTTATCACAAATCTGACTTACACTCAATAAGTTATGTTTCAACCCATCCACAAATAGGACTTCTTCTGACTTAATCCTTCCATTGCTGATTTTAACTGAGCCTTTGCCGACTATCTTGGCTCCATCATTATTTCCAAATTTTACTGAACCTCCTTCATATTTCTGTAACTTCTCAAATTTTTGTTTGTCACCTGTCATATGACTGGAGCATCCACTATCAAGTATCCATGGTACATATTTATTCTGTGCTTTGAATGCAGTTTGTACGATTAAGGATTCCTTTTCTTCCTTCAGATGCTCTTTTCCTTTCCACACTATTTTGATAGTAGTTTTGGGCTCTTGTTTTGCCTTTCCCTTATCAGTAGTTTGAGCATGTTTTACGAGAAGTTTTCTATTTTGTCTCATCTTATTTGGTTGAAATTTCCTTCCCTAAAACTGATTTGATACAAATGTACTTCTATAGTTTCTTGCAATGTGCCCAAAATTATGACAGTTATAACATTCTACTGTACAATTCATCAAAGGAGAAAAAGCATTTCTACTGGTGAAATTCCTTGGTCTTACATTATATTTGTAGTCTGAGATTTTATGACCATAGCCATTGCATTTAAAACAGAAACCAGAAAAGGGATAATTGAACCTGGGTGAGGGTCTTTGCCATGTTGCCGTAGGAGCCATAGGTCTTCTTCTTCTTTGATGTGTGACATTGGTGAATCCATCATTGTCAATTCTCCTTTCGTGCCTAGGCATTAATGCTTTCTCTTG
This sequence comes from Wollemia nobilis, assembly GCA_028583015.1. Lineage (NCBI taxonomy): Eukaryota > Viridiplantae > Streptophyta > Pinopsida > Araucariales > Araucariaceae > Wollemia > Wollemia nobilis. Next base: position 10,512,319 of record JAQPPZ010000689.1, on the reverse strand, counting down.
CATGAGACATTTTTCTTTGATCAACCTGTCTCTCATCTTCATTCTTTATGGATTCTGCATTTTTGGCCTTTGATCCACTTGATGATTCTCCTTCGATGAAACCCAGACCAAATTTGATGCCTGTAGGTCTTTGGTCATTTATGATCTTATCCAACTTCATAGAACTTTCTTCACGTTTGTGATAACAACTAATTTTCTTATTCATCTCTTCTAGCTGTATTCTTAAACCAACAATCTCTTCTTCTAGCTTGCTGCAATGATCTATTTTCATTGTTATTTGTACTTCGAGATCTTCGGAGATTTTCTTAGATTCTTCTATCTATACTTTCAAGCTGGTTATGATTTCATTTGCATCCTCAAGCTTTCTTGAAAGTTTCTTATTCTTTTTCTTTTCTATCTTCCACTCTTCAAGTGCAGAGATCAACTCACCTTCTAGATCCACTTCAGCCTCAAGGTTTTCTCCACAATCTTCAGAGGTCACTCCTTCATCCTTTTTTGATTTTACTTCTTCAAATGCCATGAAAAGAGCTTCACCTATTTCCTCTTCAGAATCCTGACCGGAGCTGTCTGCTATTCCATTCATGAGAGCATTCGTTGCTTTTGAGTCATTGTCAAATAGTTTCTTTTTGTCAGCCTCTTCTGGAGGAGTGATGGGTATTGTGTATCTACTGACCACTGAATCCCAGATGTAGTATCCCAAAGCACAGAGATATGTCTGTATCTTGATTCTCTAGAACGCGTAATTGGATCCATCAAACAATGGTGATTTGTTTGATGAGAAGCCTTCACCACCTGCCATTGTGTTAGTTCCAAGATCACCCTAGCCGATTAGGCTTGTACAAGAACTTAGCTCTGATACCAATTGTTAGTCTTACAATGGCACTGAGAGGGGGGTGAATCAGTGTAGACTTTTAAACTTAAATTCATAGCTCTTAATACTGAAATAATGAAACCTTAAAACCAGATAAAGCAAGTATCACAAGAGAGCATCACACAACACAAGATTTAATGAGGTTCACCAATGTGGCTACTCCTCAAAAATGACTGCTTGGACTACCATCCAAATCCAGCCTTTGCAAAGCTACAACTTTACAAACAATTTACCAGCACCCACTAGAAGGAGCACCAACCCCTGATTTATCTGCACCAACGTAAAGGAGCACCAACCCCTGATTTACCAGCACCAATTGGAAGGAGCACCAACCCCTGATTTACTAGCACCAACTGGAAGGAGCACCAACCCCTGATTTACCAGCACCAACTGGAAGGAGCACCAACCCCTGATGCCAAGCTACAACCTGGACTTCAATTTTGAATCTAGAAGTTTAACAAAAAAATACCTTCGCTTTTACAAGACCCTGACTGGTCTACTTCACCTTTGCGTTCTCTGCACACTCTGCTCTCTCTATGCAACAACTTCGCACAATCTACTGTGTCATAGTCGAACGATCATCTTCTCCCTTTTTTGCACTCTGCTTCCTCTGTGAAATCACTTCGCACAATCTGCTGCATCATAGTCGAATGATCATCTTCTCCCTTTTGCGCACTCTACTTCCTTTGCAAATTTTGCACTTAGCACGATTTGACATGACTTGCACTCTGCGCTCTATGACCGAACTTCGCACACATCAACTCGCATTCAATGATATTTTCAACACACTTCAATTCTCCAAACAGCCCTCCTTTTATAACAATATTTTCATGAAGAAAAACTCTAATCTCAGTCGGCTATAAACCCTAATCTTAGTCAATTGCAAACCCTAATCTTAGTCGACTACAAACCCTAATCTTCGTCGGCTTACATCGGTCTTCGTCGGCTTCAACTGCCCCTATAACTCTTCTGTTGCTGTTGTCGCGAAAACACAACATGTCATGATATCGTGACACTTTCACCTTCGTACGCTTTCTCTTAGCTTTGGCCCACGAGAATACAACATGTAGCGATATCACGACACTTTTTCCTTCGTACGCTTTCTCTTAGCTTTGGCCCATGAGAATACAACATGTAGCGATATCGCGACATTTTTCCTCTACTACTTTTCTTGGCTTGTACTCGCGAAAACACATGTGATATCTCGACACTTCTGCCTTCTTACTTTCTCTCTCCTCCTTTAGTCGCGTGACATGTCACGATATCATGACACTTTTTCTCCTTAGCACTTTCTCTTGCCTTTGGGTCACGAAAATGTGACATGTCGTGATATCGCGACACTTTTTCTCCTTAGCGCTTTATCTTGCCTTTGGGTCATGAAAATGTGACATGTCACGATATCGCGACACTTTTTCTCCTTAGCGCTTTTTCTTGCCTTCGGGTCATGAAAACACGACATGTCGCGATATCGCGACACTTTTTCTCCTTAGCGCTTTTTCTTGCCTTCGGGTCGTGAAAATGTGACATGTCACGATATCATGACACTTTTCTCCTTAGCACTTTTTTTCTTCATGTCACGATATCGACACTTTTTTTTGACTCTCTCCAATATGTCAGAAATCGACATTTTTTTTACTCTCTCTTGCCATATGTCATGAAATCGTGACACTTTTTCTTTTGGACTCTCTCTCTCAATATGTCATGAAATCGTGACACTTTTTCTTCCGTACATCTCTCTTGCAATATGTCATGAAATCGTGACATTTTTTTCTTTTCTTCTTGCAATATGTCACAAAATCGTGACACTTTTTCTACTTGCCTTTTTCTCTTCCAACATGTCATGAAATCACGATATTTTTTCCACTTGCCTTTTTCTTTTCCAACATGTCATGAAATCATGACAGTTTTTCCACTTGCCTTTTTCTCTTCCAACATGTCATGAAATCATGACAATTTTTCCTGCTCTTTCTCTCTCTTCCAACATGTCACGAAATCATGACAGTTTTTTCACTTGTCTTTTTTTCTTCCAACATGTCGCGAAATCATGACAGTTTTTCCTGCTTCTTCTCTCTCTTCCAACATGTCATGAAATCGTGATAGTTTTTCTTGCCTACTGAATATGTCACGATATCGTGACACTTTTCTTACTTGTCTTTTTCTTTGATCTTTTGCAAGTGGTCCACTTCGGTCTTCTTGGAAAATCATTGTACATACTCTGAGTAACCTTTGAACTCTTGTCTTCTGCATCTGACTAGCTTTTGAACTTCCTGTCCACTGCATCAACAGATCTATCTGACTGTGTTGACAACAATGACAATATTGTTGTTGTACCTTGCTCAACAATAGGCAATATTGCATCGTAGATTTTAGCCAAAGTATAGAATTGGATGAAATGAGATTACTCTTTATTTCAACCTCTAGAGAAGGTTGACTCCTTTAATTGATTGTATTTTGAGGGAAAAGGATTAGAAAGGAGTAAGGGTTAGATAAGGATATTGAAAAGTGGATGGGATATAGTGTAATAACATTGGATCTCACTAGATAATATGCTATTAAATCAATTACATGATACTTAATAGACTAGCCATTATCAACTACAATTACAGGTTCATTTAGCTCCTAACATTCACTTTAATCATTCCAAGGATTCAAACAATTAGCAATCTAATAGGTGATTCAAATTCACTTTAACAAAATAGACTAAGTGTTGAATGTAACATAAATGACTTAAAGTAATGAATACAATTGCTTTAATCATTCCAAGGACTTCAATTGTTAGTAATCCAATAGGTGATCCAAATAGCAAAATTTGCTTTAACATAATAGACTAACAATTAAGTGTAACAAAAATGACTTAAAGCAAAGCATACATATAAAACTTGCAATCACATAGTAATGGAGGCCAAACAACTATCACTTCATTGATCAAAAATAATATTATAAAGCAATACCAGGCAAGGACTATAGAGATGACCCTTGTAATGAGGTCTCTTTACATATTTATAGGCTGCGTATTGAATCTTGTAGCATAAGATTTACATTCAACTAGAAAAACTATTATAGATAGATTGAAATAAATGTTCTAGAAGATGAGGTGGTTGGCTTGAATCTCATTCTACATGTAAATTTGAACTTGGCATGTTGATCTACAACTACCTTATACAAGTAGCCACATCATTGGACCAACCATTTTTACACTATGGTATCACTAACTAGAACCAACTAGAGAGCATTATGGTCATTACAGGTTTGAGAGTGATGTATCTTGAGTAATTGAACAAAATTGGGCTCTTTATTTTATATGTAGAGCTCTTCTAGAATGAAAATATGACTTTGGCTTAATGATGTCATCATTGGATGTGTTTTGACTTTGTTCACTTTCTCATATGTTGTTTTCTTTTTTTGCACAACCCAAGCTCTAGCTTGGAGGTGTTGACATCATCGACTTGAGCAGCTTATTTTTGAGCACTTTTTCTTTGTTTTTATGGTCTCAAGATCTTCTTCTTAGTGCTTGCCTTTGTTGAAGAAATCATGGATTTATGCAATCCAATTTTATGCATCACGCCTTTGTCTCCTATTGTTGTTATGATCTCAGTTTCATGTAATTCATGGTTTTGCGTAATGGACTTTTCACATTACCAGGACTTGATGACATCATGCTAGTGTTGGTGTTAGGAAAGGCCTAGTTTTTTGTAGTGTTCACCTTGAATTTTGACTTTCTTACAATCCTAGTTTTGCACATTGAAACTACGTGATCCCATGTTACGATGTGGTTGTGCTGATATTACTTACTAAAGGCACCTGATCTCAAACATTGTGGCTTAAAAAAATTGACTTTGTGCATTTGTGGGTGAAATAAGCTTTGCATTGACATTGCTATTGACATCATCCTAGTTTCGAGCATTCTAGTTCTATGCAACCTTGAATATTTTTGAAACACTTAGCCAATATTTTACAAAAAGAAACCCGATGCTTTGAAATTCAAATGAGGTCATGAATTTGACCTATAGAAAGAAAGGTATATTTTTATAGAAATAAAAATGTTTTCTATGATGAAAATTTTAAGGAAATTTAGTTACTATATATCCTAGAGCAAAACCATAATTTTAAATTGTACATATAAATCTCAAGTCCGTAGTCATCCATGGGGAATTAGAAGAAAAACAAGACGGTGAATAAACAAAATATGAGAAAAAAAATATTGAAATAAATACTACTAAATAGGTGAGAGGGAAATTCCTTTGTTAAATTTTTAGCAATGACATGTTCAAGCAAGCACATAGAATTGGTTAAAGATGATGATTTAGAATAATTGATTGGATGGATGGGCAATATCAAGTAATGCATTCTAACCAAGGATATGCCTAGTGGCTTAAGAATGAAGCAAAGGATAGATTCAAATGAAAGGCCATGGACTATACTTAGCTTGATAACACTCTCTTCAAAAATGGTTATGATGAGGCATTGATAAGATGTGTCAAGAAAGGAAGAATCAAAGATATTATGACTAAGTATCACGATGAAGATGGTCACTATTCAACATAAATGATAATTCATAAAATTATGAGAATAGGGTATTATTGGCCAAATATATTTATAGATTGCTTTTAGTGGGTGACAAATTATAAAGCTTACCATCTCTATAGGGACCAAATGAGGATAACTCTCATTTCATTGAAACCAACAATAGGATTTAAATTTTTTAAATAATGGGGACTACACATTATCAAGATAAATCCATTATCTAGAGAAAATGGTTGGGACTTAATGACCATCGACTCTTTTACTAGATGGGTGGAAGCAATCCTAGTATAAGTAGAAAACTAGGAAGTTATCATCCAACTAATGTAGGACATAACTACTAGATTTGGAGCACCCTTAGTAATCATTACTAAAAATGCTACTCCATTCATAGAAAAAATGCTTTAATTTACACTTGACAATAAATTCTGTTAGGACACTATCCTAACATTATTATGTAATTCTCGTATTATTCTGTAGTGACTCCTTTCCAATATGGGGACCCCATTCTAATTATGTTTTGTAATTTTTTTTGGCAATTGAGGTCCCTAGACAAGTGGGACCATTTCATGTAACTGTTATAAATCATGTAACTATTTGTTTGGTAGAATATTCTATCTCGAGTGACACTTTGCATGTAATCCAACTCTTGAGCATTAGGTTAGGGTTATATGAAGTGTGTCTTTAAAAGAAAAGGGAGCATAAATGAATGTATATTTTTGCATATTGAAGGAGGTTTCCCCCTTGAAGTGGCTTGTGATTTGTAAGATTAATATATTTTTGCATTTATATTTCATATTGCAATATTTTGTTCTTTTATGAAAAATTGCTTTTATTGTAATATTTATGTGAATGTGCTTATTTTAATTAGAAGGTTCCTAACAAGTGGTACCAAAGCACTTTGTAGTGTGCTACGAATGTAATAGTTCTTGGCTTACCATTTCAATTGTTACGTATAAGATTTTTGTGTTTTCATTTTTTTGCTTTATTTTAGTAGGTTAGAAACCCTGTGCTGGGGATTTTAAAATATCATAGAGGTTATGTTATTATTAGCTAAGCTATATTACTCGTAAAGCTTCAAGTTAAGTGAGAGGAGATCAAGCTCCAATACCCAAGCCTCAGACAACACCTATATATGGAATTAAGCTCCCATGTATCTTTGGGTATATTGAGAGACCTCTTAGGATTAAGAGAAACCTTTAGCCCTAGGAATATTGTTGATTGTGTATTTACCATAGTGCACAAAACAAAAAATTTAGGAAGATCACCCTTCTGTACTATTATAAAGGTGGGTAGTGTGCTCAAAGGTATGCATGGAATCCTCCTTGATTAGTGGCCTAAAATATTGGTATTATCACTATCATTTGTCACTGTGGTATAATAAAGGGCTATGGGTAGTACACACACCCTGGCTTAGAGTACCCTATTTTTGTTTATCTTGAATGCCAAAAAACTCCATCACAAAAATTGAGCATATTGAGGAGACTACATTATCACAAAATTTATTGAACAAAAATAGATGAAAGAAAAATAGTGGTGAGAATAATAGTCATTATAGGGTCTATCGATAATAGTCAGATATCAATCACTAATAGTCCAAAAAAATTTTGGTACTACAAATATTAGTTACAAAATTAGTATCAGTCTAGATAGGGTCTACCAGTAACATTCAAGTATTAGTCAGAATAGTCCAAATAGAGTTGGCCATGTAGTTACCAGTTACAAAGTCAATTATAGTTAATAGAGTTAGAACAATTGTCAGTTTATAGAGTCAGATAGAATAGTTGTTAGTAACAGATATTGTAGAGCTTGCTTAAGGGGTGTTGGACACAAGTCAAATTTTTGAATGAACCAAGAGTAGGAAAAAAAAAAAAAAATGAAGACACTTCCCTAGAAAAAAATTCAAGGGTGATAAAAAATATTTTTGTGGGATACAAATCATTGCGATTGTCTTGTCGAGATAGTAATTTTAGTATATAGCCTCAATGCACTTTTTCTAGGGTGCCAAAAATTGTCATTGTGAGACCTAGTCCATTGTATTCATCTTTTCAAGATGATCATTTTGATAAAATAACTATTATAAGAAATTACTAGATTAGATCTAAAATAGAACTTGAAGAAAAATTCGTAGAGGTTGAAGACTAATTAAGGGAATCCCCAAAGGTGTTTGAACATATTAACACTAAAAAATCGAGTGACAATTCCATAAATAAAGAGAAAGAAGTATAGCATTCTCTTTTTGAAATAGATATCCCATTTAAAAAGCCTAAATTAGACTTTCCTAAGTTTAATGGAAAGGATGATTATGGTTGGTTGTGTCGAGAAGATCAATTTTTCAAGCTTCATAATGTACCTCGATATTTGTGGGTCACCATGGCATATTTCAACTTTGAATCTAAAGCCTTACAATGGTATCAATGGTTACAAAACATGACTCCAAACCCTTCTTGGGAAGATTTTGAGTCCCAATTACTCACTCATTTTTGCCCTAGTGAGTATGAGGACTTTATAGGATCCTTGACCAAATTGAAATAAACCTCCACTATTCATGAATATCTAACTCAAATTGAGAAACTGGCTAACAGAACAAATTAAGGATTTTTTAGAGTTGTTTTATCAATGGATTGAAATATGATATCAAGGTTGAGGTAAAAATATTCAAACCATAGTCTATGATGCAAGCCACAGGATTGGTAAGATTAGTAGAAGATTTTTTTTTGGCTCAAAGGAGAACGTCTAAATTCCCACAGGCCAAGCCTACCTTTCCCTCCAAGTTCACATTGAATACTAGTAATAAGTCTATCCCAATAAAGTGATTGACTATGAAGGAATTGGATGCCCGTCGAATACAATTATGATGAGAAGTATTCACCAGGGCATAATGAATCCAAAAGAAGTTATTTTTTAATGTAGAGTAATCATTAAGGAATGAAAAACCCAATGAAGAAGTAGATCCACTAGAGGAACAACCTTAGGATGAGGGTGAAACACAAAAAGCACCATAGCCAAATATCTCTATCCATGTACTTGTGGGAATATAAACCGCTAATATGATAAAGGTGGTAGGACTATTCAAAGGAAAATATCTTACAATTCTCATTGGTTTAGGTAGTACATAACTTTCTTGATCCTCGAGTAGCCAAGGAAGAAAATTGTTATATACATGCTTACAAATCCATTGAAGTTATGGTAGCAAATGGCAAAACATTACCTTGTAAGGGTAAATTCTATAATGTTAAGTTGAATATAGGGGAATATGAACTCAAAATTGATATGCTTTATCTTCAAATGGGAGGATGTGATGTTGTACTAGGAGCACAATGGCTAGAATTATGGATGCAGTTCTCATAGAATGGTAACTATTAAAATTTTCATGGTTTACCACCAGGATATTCGTAGATTATCAGTTTGAGCCATACGAAGAAGTTAAAAAAATCCTCCTATGGGGTAGTACCTCAAATATTTGCACTCCAACCACAAAATTTAGAAGAAGACAAGCCCCGAGATGATTTGTAACTCATTATGACTAAGCATGATGCAATTTTTGTGGAACCAATAGAATTACCTCCACGTCATTCCCATTATCATGCAATACCATTGGTACCAGGTAGCTTACCACCTAACATTAGACCTTATTGATACCCCCATACCCTTAAGTTAGAAATTAAGAATTTGGTACAAGAATTGATAAAAGTAGAGGTAATTTAGACTAGTAACAATCCTTATTCTTCTCCAATATTGTTGGTTAGAAAGAAAGATAAGTCATCGTGGTTGTTTATAGATTTTTGTGAGTTCAATAAGTTCACAATTAAGGATAAATTTCCTATCCTAGTGATAGATGAATTGTTGTATGAGCTACATGGTGTAATTTTTTTCTCCAAGTTAGATCTCTACTTTGGGCTATCATTAGATTAGGCTCAAGGAGGAATATATCCCCAAAAAAACATTTCAAACTCATGAGGACCATTATGAATTTTTGGTCATGCCATTTGGCCTAACTAATGCACCATCCACATTTTAGAGCCTCATGAATAATGTCTTCCATCCATTCCTTTGCAAATTTATTCTAATTTCTTTGATGATATTATGATTTATAATTTCTCTTAGAAGGAGCACCTCATACATTTGGATCAAACTCTACAATTATTATCTAAGAATAAATTTATGCCAAGAGGTCTAATTGTTCTTTTGGGATGATAGAAGTGGAGTATTTAGGCCACATTTTCACTCAATATGTAGTTAAAGTTGACCCTAAAAATATTCAGTTTATTCAAGATTGGCCAAAGCCTCACATCCTCAAGGGACTTAAAGGATTTTTGGGACTCACAGGGTATTACCATAAATTTGTACAAAATTATGAAACATAACAGCTCCTTTAACTACCATGTTGAAAAATAATTCTTTTATTTGGCCATAACTAGTAGATAAGGCTTTCAATGAATTAAAGCAAGCCATGAAAACCACCCCAAGGTTAGCACTGTTTGATTTTTCTAAACCTTTTGTAATTGAAAGTGAAACATTGGGCAATGGCATAGGGGCCATGTTGATGCAATAAAGAAGACCATTGATTTTCACCAATAAAGCATTTTTAGGCTAAAATTTGGGAAAATTTACTTATGCCAAGGAGATGCTAGCTATTTTGCATGCCATTAATCATTGGAGGCCATATCTCATTGGGCTTAATTTTAAATCAAAATTAACCACCAAAGTCTTAAGTACTTCTTGGAATAGGTATCCATAACAAAAGTGAGTTTCTAAATTAATGGGCTATGATTACGAAATCACATATAAAAAAGGGAAGGAGAATATCATGTCTGATGCACTCTCTTGATAGTTTGAGGATCAGATTATATTAAATGTTATTTCTTCCTCAATACCTCAATGGATTAATTATCTTAGAGAGGACATGGCCAAGGACTCAAGCTTGTAAAATTTGATCACCAAACTTCATAAAAAGCCTAACTCATGCCCTAGATACACTTGGGATGGAAAATATTTGAGATATCATTACTGACTTGTTCTTCCCCAACCTTCATAAATGTGAGAATTCATATTGAAGGAAATGCATGCCTCACCAACAACAGGATATTTTGGGTTTTTAAAAATTTAAGAAAGGGCCAAGTGTACTTTATTCTAGAGGGAAATAAAAATTTAAATATTTATGGATGAATGTAACATGTGCCAAAGAATGAAAGGAGAAACTATGTGTTCCCGTGGAACCCTTCAACCCTTACCAATTCCAAAAAAAGTATGGGTAGATATTTCCATGGATTTTATTGAAGGGTTACCTATATCAAGAGGAAAATAGGTTATTCTAGTGGTAGTGGATCATATCACAAAATATTCTCATTTTTGCTCCCTCTCCCATCCCTACACAACATCACTAGTAGAAAATATATTTTGAGACTCCATCTTTCACCTTCATGGCATGCCCACATATATTGTGTCAGATAGAGATCGTACCTTTACTAATTATTTTTGGAAGGAACTATTTAAGTTTTAAGGAACTCGACTCAAAATGATTTTATCCTATCATCCATAGATTAATTGCCAAATGAAAATTGTTAACAAATACTTCTAGACCGAACTTTGTTGCTTTACCTCCAAATATCCTACATAATGGGCTAAGTGGCTTCCCTCAACCAAATGGTGGTGCAATAATTCATATCATACTACAACCAGGGTTAACCCATTTGAAGTAGTATATGGTCATCCTCCTACATGCTAGGAATATCAAAGGTTCACGTTGTAGACACCACTATCAGTCAACATGTCGTAGTCCTCTGACAACTTAAGATGAATCTTGAATTGGTCTAAAACGATATACATCAACAAGCTAATCAACACTATGAGCACAATTTTGAAGTAGGAGATATTATTTTTCTCTCTCTACGACCCTACAAACAAATATCACTCCAGTTTCACAAATGCAAAAAACTAGCTACCAAATACTATAGACCCTACCTAATACTACTATAGATTGGTTCAATAGTCTACAAATTGGCCCTTTAAGAGGTAGAGAAAACTATACAAACCCTCTATGATAAAATTGAAGATAAATATTTTAAGTTCACCCTAGAAGAGTCTAAGAGGGAAGTTTTAATAAGGTGTAACATTTATTTTAGTGAATCCTAAATAATGGCAAGGTTGTGGAGCTCATTTATGGGTTAGTTCTTGGTGCCCAAAGTATGGGGATGATCCAAATTAGTTTATTTATTTTTCTTAGAGATGAAAAGTATGGGAATAAAATTATCACAAGGAGGCTATATTCATCTCCAATTTTGATCATTCTAGAGTCTATTTGTGTTATGATGCATGTGACTGATGATAACATCAACTAGATCTTATGCTTTCATAAGGTAAAACTATAGTTATTTTATGGAAAAATAGGGGTGCTTGGTAGATGTTTTTTGGCCAATCATATGAACAACTCCAATCAAGAAAGGGGTTCAAATTTCCACTCTGTATCAAAGCATTCAAGGAGGAGGCACATGAATATTATTGATACTTGCCTTCATAATGGGCATAAATCATACAAGATTATAGGAAAGGAACATCTTGGTATATTACATGTAGTAATAGAGGTGGAAAAATACCCCCAGTTGCTAGACTACACTACATACATATCCAATGAAATCAATAAATGAATAAGGATTTTGAGAACTTTGAGGCCTTTAAATTCATATCACACCTTGTGTGGTTAATTTTACACCAAAGGAAGGGTTGGATATAACATATAAAATGAGATAAAATATATTTAGTGAGGTAAATCATATCAGTTTTTAAGGCCACTAAGGTCCCATGTAGCAAAACAAAGAAAATTTTCTATGACTTCAACATAGATGTATATAATCCCATTTGGGGGAGAGTAAGGTGGAGTCTTCCAAGGTTTTCTATTGCATGTTGTATTATTTTATAAAATAAGTATGAGGAGATATGTGACTTTTACCTAGGTTTCTATTCTTCATGCGTCTACTTGTATGAATTTTCCAAGGAGGTTTTTAAAGTATCATGATGAAATTTATACATCTCAAAATTTGGGTATAAGAGCTAGTTTTTAACACGTACATTCATCATCTAATGAATGCATAAAAATGGTAAATGTAGACACCCAATTTTAAGCATATTTTTAATCATACAAATATGATAATATCTACCTTATTAAACATGAAAATATTATAATAAGCCAACCAAGCAAAAACCTTATCAAAAGGGGCATTTAATAACCAAAATTAAAAGTATTATACTGAGGTAGTAGCACTAGCAATTCTTCTAACAAAGGGCAATATTTTTTCTAAAATTTCAAATTTGATCTTCACCTACCCAGTTGACCTACCAATAGTTATTTTTTGGAATTAGTGTCATGGTACATTAGCATCATTAGTACTTTTACCTACAATGCTATCGTATTATAAAAAATTTAAAAAGAAGGAATCTAACTGATATTAGTTGGATGTCACGCATGGAATATTACCTCACAAATTTCACTCAATCCCCTTCATATACCAATCACTTATCCTGATTGGCAATAATACATGTTAATTAGTAATCATTGATCTTGCAACTACTAATTTCACCAACCAAAATCTCAATAATATTCATTCATATCTTGCTAACTAGATGTATTTCTAATCTCAATCTCATAATTTCTAATCCTACCAATTGAACTCCTAATCAGCCCTATGTGACTCAAACTTGGTGACAAGTCTCCCTGGTCTCACCTAATGTATCCATCATTATCATCCTTCTAATAGATCCTCCAAAGTTCTAAAATCTCTAGAAATCCAACCCCTGGGGCATCATTAAAACATGTCTAAAAATCCTAACGGATCTCTACCAACCTAAACAAATTACTACTAGAATTCGTACAAATATTTTTATAGGTTCTCCTATATTTCTAGCCATATTTAAGAGTTTTCACTAGCTCACATCTAAATAACAAGTTCTTGCACCTGCATGAGCATAAGAGCAGTTGATTCATCATATTTAGACTATGGATTTGCTTCTAAATCCATTGCTTATCATAATTTTTTTTTTAAAATTTGTTTATCTTAGATTTATCTTTGATCATTTATCAATTAGATATTTCATCATTATATTCATTATTATCTTTGTCTTATTATTCATTATTTTATCAATCTTCATACATTGTATCCAGATATCTATATATTCAACAGTTAGGTTTTTATATCATTATTCCCTAGTATAGGCTCATGGATCAAGAAACCTACTACGTTGTAATTTAAGGTGAAAGCATTATCAATGAGTAGTAGTATTTTTAGTGTTGGCACTTTTCTTAACAGTATTTTGTATTGCTTTTGTAGTTTGGTTCAAACCTTGAGGTTTCTTATCAATTTTGGATTTTTTTTGGTTTCTTGTTAGTTAGATTTGGAATAGGGGTCTAACTGAGGAAAACCCCTTAAAACCTAATTCATTGTTAAGCTATTTGTGTGAAGGTATCCTATGGCACAAAACAAGTAGTTGGAAAGTAGTATTGTTCATATTGAAAAAATGGGTGATAGTGAGTGATCAATGGGTTTGAAGATTCTAGATTTCTCTTTGTCTTAGATCATCAATATATATTTTTTTATGCATTAATAGTTTTAGATATTGCATTGTACTAGAAAGAACTTATATGCTATTTTTTTTAGAATAGATCCATGTATGCAAGGAAATATAAGAAAAATCATGCAATCTAGGAGAAAGAGTCCTTGCTAGTCTTGATATTTTGATTTGATCATTAAGTGCTAGTTTCATCTTAAATTTTTTTTCTTATCAACTTAATTTTACTATTAAGCATACATTCTGGATAGAGTAGGCTTTGTTTACTACATTAAATCTCTATGTACCCCTGCTCTAAAGAAAAAGAATTTCTATATTGGCATTGAGATAAAATTATCATATAGATTGATGAGCTTGTGTTCATGCATCTTGTATGTCTGCATCCATAGCCTATAATAGTGCAATATGTCTTAGTTTAACTACTTTTAGATTTATCTAAGAAAGGTAGGATATGATAGAATATTTAGTGTAAATATAGGTGTTTTCTAGTAAACACAAAAATATAGATCTCGCGTATGATTTACCTCCATATATATTTAAGTGGCATACATGTACAACATAGGGATAGAGGATCCAATGTGCCTTTCTCTATCCACTATGGTATTTCCATCATGGAACACTAAGGAATAGTACCTTTATGGGAGCCATGATTTTTATCCAAATTTGTCAAATGATATATTCAACTTCTTTGATAAGGTCTATTATCCAAACTCATTATGACATGCCATAGAAATGAAACTCATCATCTCATCATATGATAGCATCATGTATTTAAATTTCACTCAAAAATTTGTTAGGAGTTATTATATCATAGCCCATGTGAAGTGGCATCTAGTATAACCATCCATCATAAGGACTATTCATGCACTATAGGACATAGATAGTTGTAATATTAGTTAGAGGTCTGTTATGCCTTAAATTGACATTATATGTATTTAAATACCTACCATTTGATAATGCAAATTAGAAAATAATTGAGTTATAATATGTGGTATTAGAGTAGGTAGAAGAAAGAGTTATATTTCCTTTTGATCCTCCTACCCCTTCAATCCAAAGCTTAGGAATCACTCTATTGAAAAGAAGTTTCAAGGGTAAATAACCCATTGATATTGATTCAATGGAATCAATAACTATCAGTTATTGCATCATGCCACATGCAAAAGTGTTTTAAGAGTAGAAAAAGTATTTTTCTATAGAAATTTGTTTAAGGTTAACCTCAAAAATAGAGGTAATTATCTCTATGAAGCAAAATTCCACAAAGAAAATTAAAATATTTTGACAAATATCAAAAGGAGAGGTAGTCATATTCATGAAACAAAAAATACATGGAAAAAAATCTAAATATTTTGACAAACCTCAAAAGGAGAGGTAGTCATCTCGATGAAGAAAAAGTTCCATGGGAGATTCAAATTTTAAATGAATTATAATAATTTCCTAGACAAGAATTGGGGACTATAGTGAAGATTTTTATATTACATCTATAAGGTATTCTTGTAATAATATGAGAAAGAAGTAAGAACGCAAAAAATCCAAAAGAACGTGAAGATATCATACCAGAAATCACAAGGTGAAAGAAACTATATTTTGCTTAAAGAAACTAGTATGTATCCAATGAAATACAAGAATAGCCAAGAGAGCAATGAGCTTGTGAGAAGAACAATGAACCCATAGAAGAGAATAATAATCCCATGTTATTCCACATTGAGGAGAATGATGAGACCATGTGAATTCACATTGAGGAGAGTGATAAGCATGTGTTGATGGATTTGAGGCCATTAGCTTCAACAAATTTACATGAGATAAATGAACATACCTCAGGTTGTTATTCATTGATAAATTTTGGAAGAAGATATAAAAATGCATTGTAAGATACATGTAGAACCAGAAATGACATGCTTAAGGTAGGAATAAATACTCTCTCTCACGTGCTCCATGAAAATAACACATAGGAGGCAATATATTTAAGCAATGGGATGAATACTCTTAGGATGAAAAAATGACCTGACCAGCCAAAGCATAAATAAACAAGGTTGAACATGAAAGGAGACACTTGAATAATTTAATCACCTCAAGATTTGAATGATACACTTTAGTGAAAAAATATAATCCAGGGAAAATAGGCTAAAGTTTCACTGCTCGACAAACCATCTATGAGTAAGAGATTTCCTCATAAAATGCATTGGATAGAGAGGTGAACCATCCCTACAACATGTAAGGATATTTTTCATAGTAGAATTAAAACCTTCAAATTTATAACTTAAAAGAAAATTATGTGAAGATAAGTACTTGACAAGTGGGAAGTACCACCCAAAAGGTGGGATTGGTATTTCACTTGGTCGATACATTTCAATAGTTTGACATATCAGAGTAATATAACTCAAACAAGAACTTTCTTGCTTATTATTAGATGTCTAGACCTAAGACACGTGGGCAAATGGAAAAGAGTACATATGGATGAATTTTAAATAAGGCAAAAATTAGCCTTGCAAATTTTTAGAATGTCCCACATTGAAAGTGGGAAAATCATTAAAGCAAATATATTATTTGTTTTTCTTGTATGTGATTGTAGGTAAAAGAGAAAAGTCGACATAATATTTTAAACAACATATTTCATAGAGGAAGAAGTATTCCCTCTACTTTTATTTTTGCCCAAAGAGATACTACTTTTCTCACAAGTTAAGGAATAATTTAAAATATATTATAGGCTTATATATACTTATCAAAAAGCATTTTTGAGGTTGATTCAGTGAAGGAAACAAATTTTGTGAAAGTTTACTATGGCTAGTGGACTACTGAAGCTCTTGTTGCCCAATTCCCAACTATTAAGGGGGAACAATTAGGTTGCTTGGAAAATCAAACTCATAACACAAATTGAGTTTAAAGAAGTACAAGTTGTAGATGGAACCATTAATAATCCTATTAAAGAAGGTGAATATTAGACAAAAATTAACAAGGCAGATAGAAAGGCAATATTAATCATCATATTTGGAGTAGTATATGAAGTACAAGCATATATTCAGGATTAAACAATGGTCAAAGATGCATGGGAGAATCTACAAACAATATTTGAAGCAAAGAATCAAAATCAAATTCTATTTCTTTAAAGCCATCTCCATTACTTGAAAATGAAGAGTGGAGTAAAACTCGAATATTTCATGAGAAGAATTTTAAAACTAAGAGCATCACCACAAGATTTGGGACAAACAATATTTGATGAAACTCTTGTTCCTATAATTTTAAGATCTTTACCTTCTCAATACAATGTATTTGTGACTACATTAAATATCACTAATTAAAAACCAATATTTAAAAATTTAGTGAACCTACTTCAAAATATATAGGCCTCATATTCAATACAAGAAGAATAAGTACTTATAAACAATAAAGGAATCAACCATTCAAAAAAGGTATAACACCTCCACAATGCTTCCAATAGAGAAATAATTCTCAAGGATATCAAAATAAAAAAATTATTTTCAATAAAGAAACATTTTTCATTCACAAAATATGTGTGAACTTTGTGGTAGAAATGGTCACTGTTACATTTTGATGTAACGAGCACTGCGAGATAGCAATCACAAGATGCAAAATAATATGAAAGAAAGTAAATCTGCTAGATGACTGAAATATGCTATAAATAGAAATGACATAAAAGAATACAATATAGCTATGGAGGAAATGAACACTCCATTAATAAAGCTATTGAACTACATTGCACCCATCACCAATGAATGGTGATCTACATAGAACTGTACTATGCTCTAATCTATACTATTGATTATGTCCCCCAAATCTATATATATATATATATATATAACAATGAGGCATTTATTATATACGAAGATAAGCTCCTTGGCCAACACTCTACCTAGCTATGCAAGGGATAACTTGCACATATACAACTTGCACATTGACACATGCATTTATTACATTGCATAAAGTAACTAGATAACTTCCCCCTAAAGTAATATAATGTCCTAATTATGTACCTTGAAAGATACATTTATATAACCCAAATGATGGAATAAAATCTATTTCTAACACCCCCCTGTATTATATTATTTGGGTATTGAAGACTTCAGTCTTCAATATGGTTCTTCTTCTTCATCTTGATCTGTGTACTCTTCTTCTGCTTTCTTTGTATTCAGGTTCATTAGGCAATTTGTGTCTTCATATGATGCAGATTAAGTTGTAGCTAAAGCTTCTTCTTTCAATTGAATTTGTATTGTATTCCTCCTTTATATACTATGTCTTCTTCTTCATCTCTAGCTTTGCCTTTAATTCTGGTTTTTGTGCTCTCATAGAAGGTTGATATGCTACTTGGTTTTTGTGATGAAGATTATTCTTTCATATCTTTAATTTGTACAAAAGTTTATGGAAAACCACTTAAGGTATCATGATACGATTTTGAGTTAGTAGAACAGGAAGTGCTGATGCTGCATGAGGATTAAAAAAACTTTTCTTGATATGATTCATCAAATTCTACATTTTTTTAAGTAATTCTATCAATCCTTTTTGTTCTTCATTTTATTCCTTGTAGTGTTTATATGTGAGCAGTTCCATGTATAATATTCTCCTTTGATTGGTTGGTCTTACCTATGTATTGGTTTCTTTGGAAGGGATAAATACTTTGATTGGTCATTCCTCGATTATTACTGGATGTAAGTAATTTTGGCTACCTCTTTTTGGATGGGGTGTAGTCTCTTTTGTACAAGGTTTGGAGATCCTTTCAAAACTCCTTTGTCCATATAATAAAAAAAATATGCTCACAAAGTCTAAGGAAAGTGAAATGTCACTTTTTCCATTGTCAATTGCTTCATTGAGATAGGTTTGAAGATAGCACTGGATTTTTATTTTATGAAGCAATTATTCTTATAGGTATTTTGGGAAGTAGACATCCTTATAGCTCCCAATGTTTTAGAATATATGATATCTAATTGAAGTATATAAGCTTGATTTTATAAAACTTTTATTAATCCTTAGGTTTGTAGGCTTCCTTGTGTCTCCCTAGTAATGAGAGTATGGACACCTAATTTTAGGTTTTGAAGAAAGCTTATATCTTCCCAACTTGATAATCTTTGATAGATATTATTATTAACAAGTTTTGTAGAATGTATTATGACTCCCTAATGATTTTGTAGTATGATATGGTGCTTTTGTAAAGTATAGTTCAATTTTGGTTGATTTTGTAAAATTTTTGTAAATATCAAAAATCAAATTTTCTAACACCTTATTACTCCTATTGAACTAAGAACTTTTCAATTTTGAAGAGGTTTTAATGTTGGATTTCTTTTGTCCCTTTTGAGAAATTTTGAGACAAGAAAACTATAATTTTCCAACCTTAGTAAAAAGCTTAATAACCTCTTTTTATATCCCTTGGATTATTTCTAATTTCCAATAAATTAATTTGATGTAGTAACCCTTATGGCTCCAAAATTTGGAAAATTAGAAAATTAATAATATTTGTAAAATATTAAAGAATTTAATCCAAGTAGAATTCTTTATTTCTCCTAGGTTAACTTGCAAATATTATTTAAATTTGATAAGTTATACCTTATAGATTTTGCTTTCAAAATATAAGATTTAAACTTAACTTATAACCCTTATATCTCCAAGAATGAAAAAAATAATAAAAATGGATTAAACCTTACCTTTGGATGCTAAATATTCTCACTGTTCAGTGCTTTTTCAATTGGATATAACAACAATATTAAGGTCACCTTTGGTGCTAGAATCAATGGAGATACTTTGGAATTCCTTGTCTTCAATGCTAGAATGTAGGCGGTGCAAAAATAGGAAGATTTGACCTTCAAGACTAGGAGACTTTAATGCTCCTTATTCCTTCCTTCCACACTGCACTTTGGATGGCTTTGACTGTCCTTTGTTGCACCTTTGAAATTTGTACTTTGGGCACCTTTCTAATTTCAAGAGTGAAATTAGAAATCTTATTTTTCTAATTTTAGATTCGAGTAGGACTCACCTAGTCCTTCTTCTTCCAAAAATGGAAGTTCTTCACTGAGATATTCACCTGATCTCTTCGCTTGCTTTAGGTGTTGAATTGATTCTAAATAAGATACTCTTCCTAACTTTCTTGTAGGAAGTTTCCCAACTCACTGAATCTTCTTTCCCTACAACAAAGTATTAGTACTAAAATATTTAGTCTGCTTCTGAATCAGATTTTCTCTTCAAATTCTTCTTTAGAATCAAGGCTTCTATGGTCTTTTTTAGTATTAAGGCTTCTTTGGATTTTTCAGTACCAAGGCTTCTATGGCATTTTTTGATATCAAGGCTTTTGTGGCCTTTCCATTATTAAGGCTTCTATGGTATTTTTAGTATCAAGGCTTCTATGGTCTTTTCAGTATCAAGGCTTCTATGGCCTTTTTAGTATCAAGAATTTTGTGGCTTCTTCTTCAAGGCTTCTATGGCATTTTTGTATCAAGGCTTCTATGGTCTGTTCTTCAATTGTGAAGTTCTTCAATCTAGCAATGGATATCTTCAACCTCCTAACTTCACCATGACTCTTCACTAAAAGTCTTCTTTTGCATTATTATTATCTTGTACAAGGAAATAATCTCTGCACTATGAAGGCATGTCGATCTTCGGGCAATGAAGTTGGAGTCTCCTAGCTTTCTGTTGTAGGAGGAGTTCCAATCCTCTAAGAATTAATTTTCTACAACAAAAGAAACTTTAGGCAATAGTTAACATAATTCAAATATCCTGAATGATCTTCACTAGATGATTTTTCAATCTAGTGGATTGAATGTTGAGTCCTAGTCTTCATGAGTTTTTCTACAACTTTGTGGAAAAGACTCTAGTCAAATGTAATCTCAGTATTTTTGGATCTAAGATTTCTTTTAGTCCTAACTTTGTGACTCTCCCTAATTATAACACCTAGACTCTTCTAAGATTTTTTGACAGTGGCTGGTCTAGTAGTGCATCAGGTTGTCAAATAACTCAGGATCAATAATGATGATGGTTTTCCTATTGATCTACACAATCTAGATCTACCATGTATTTGATACCACTATTAGCTTTTGATGTAATGAGCATTAGGAGATAGAAATCACAAGATGCAAAATAATATGAAAGAAATTACGTTTTCTAGTGACTGAAATATGCTGTAAATAGAAATGATATAAAATAATACAATGTAGTTATGGAGGAAATGAATACTCCATTAATAAAGCTATTGAACTACATTGCACCCATCACCAATGGATGGTGATCTACATAGAACTGTACTATTCTCTAAGATACACTATCTAACTATGTCCCTCAACTCTATATCTATCTAACAATGAGGCCTTTATTATATAGGAAGATAGGTTCCTTGGCCAACACTCTACCTAGTTGTGCAAGGGATAACTTGCACATATACAACTTTCACATTGATATTTGTGCATTTATTACATTGCATGAAGTAACTAGATAACTTCCCCCTAAAGTAATATAATGTCCTAAGTATGTACCTTGGAAGATACATTTACATAACCCAAATTATGGAATAAACTCTATTTCTAATAGCCACAAAGTGAAGGATTGTTGGCGTAATCTACTTAAAAATAGATCCCCTTCATGAGAGATGAACCAATAGCAAGACAGGTCATCATCAGAAAATCAAAATTAAATTTGAAGAATAGCACATCAAAATAATGTAGCCAAGGAAAATCAAGTTAAAGAAGAAGAAGAAAAATACCAAGAAGAAAAACATGTATTTATTTCATAAGCACAACTAAGACAACACAATAATGTTTGTTAACCAAACAAATGACAAGTTAAGAAAATTGGATCCTTTCAAATTGTTCAAATTTTTATACAAAAAATATTGCATCAACTGATCATTGCAAGCCATTGTTGGAAATATTAAAGTATTGTGTTGTCATTGATGTCAAAAGATGCATAAGGTAGAAATATTTTATGTTCAAGGTTTGATGAGCATGTTACAAGGTTGGCAAAAAGCAAGCAAGACAAATAGAATATTCTCCAAAAGGGATGAAGTTACAAGGTTGGCAAAAAGAAAAGAAGGCAAATATGTTAAGGAGTATAATATTTAAATATTATATTTAAATATTATAAAGAGGATTTAAAAAGGACAAATGGACCAAGGTTTAAAGGACAAGAGGAGAAAATATTTAAATGCAATGGACCAAGGTTTACAGGACAAGAGGAAAAAGTTTTAAAATACAAATGGACCAAGGTTTTAAAATAAATATTATAATATTTTTTAAATATTATAATGCAAAGTTTCAAAAAGGAGGATGGCACCAAAATTCATGTAGAGGAAATAAATTTGAATTGTTTCTAGCACCGATGTAGTCCAAGGCAAAGGGAGGAAATAAATTTGAATTGTTTCTAGCAATGACGTAGTCCAAGGCAAAGGAGGGCACATGTATTTATACCCAAGGTTTTACCTTAGGAAATCACCACTCGAATTGTGCATCGATTCTCATTTGTGGAGTGAGCGAGCGAATGATAGAGGCAACAAATATTTTGAGGTGTAGTGTTTGGAAGATATTTGTGGAGCATTGGTTGATGTCACGACTATTGGTGCATCATAGTTGGTCACTGGTCGTGTGTTAGAGCATTGGGTAGAGAGAGGTCTTGGGGTCGAGTCCCCTCGATGATGGTTTTGGGTAGAAGAGTTTTTTATTGTTTTTGAGGTAGAGTTGAGTTAAATTATGTGGGCCATATTTTGTGTCACCAATCCATGATAGCATGGTCGGTCATTGAGCGCTTTGGAGAGCGTTGTCCTATGCGTTGATAGAGTTTGAGTCACGGTAGCATAAGAGGTATTTGTTTTTGTTGAGCACAAAAATTAGGAGGCATAAGGTTTGATTTATTTAATTTTTGCAAGGTGTAAAGGTGGTTGGGTAGCAAGTTGTTCTAAGAGCTTTGTTAGAGTAAAGTGTTGTTGAGAAATGTGTGTCCAAGAGGTATAAGGGTTGTGCAAGTATTTTAGAATTATTGAAAGTTTAGAAGGGAGTCATAAGGTGTAATAAAATTATTTTATTTATGTAATGCTTGCATGAAATAAATTAACATTAAGATGTTTTGGGTATTGTATGAAGATTGAAATATTGCATTATTAGAAAGGAGAGAAAAGGGTGTACTTGTGAT
The DNA here is from genome assembly GCA_028583015.1 of Wollemia nobilis. Lineage (NCBI taxonomy): Eukaryota > Viridiplantae > Streptophyta > Pinopsida > Araucariales > Araucariaceae > Wollemia > Wollemia nobilis. The sequence continues at coordinate 10,489,248 of JAQPPZ010000689.1, read as the reverse complement.
CATTGTATTTTGTAATTCGTGCACATAATAAGAAAAGGGTTTAAGGGTTCTACAAGTTATATTTTTGTGAAACCAAAAGGAAATAATAGAGTATTATTTTCAAGTTTTACTATGCACATATTTTGAGAAGGTTTTTCATGTGGATAACTTGAAAAGTGATTTGCTATCTAACCCTTGAAGTGGCACAAGAAATATAAGTTGTTTTGAGACAGGTTTTTGTGGGCACATCTTCATCAAAGCAAGTTAAGAGGTATGGTGATACTATTCCTTATTTAAGGTGTTTAGTTGAGCAAATATTTCTGAATCATAAGGTGGAGAAATAAGGATTATCTATGTGCATTGTTGGAAATATATGTGCTAGGGTTTGTGAAAAAGTTATGCTTCATTGTTGAATGAGATTGGAAATACATGTGCTAGGGTTGAGAGCAAGTTTTGTGCATAATCTTGATTGATATTGGGATAAACTTGCAAAGGTCAAAAACATATTTGTGAAGTAATTTGTGCATTGGATTTGAGTGATATTTGGAAAGAACATATTGTGAAATTGTATTGCATATCATTTTCTATGTGTTCTTGAACAAGAAAACTGGGTAGAATATGTCTGAAGTACTTTTATCAAAGCAAGTGTTATGAGCAGTGTTGAGCATGTGTTATGAGCAAGTTTTGAGCATGTGTTATGAGAAGTGTTGAGCATGTGTTAGAGCATATTTGAGTAGAGATAGTAAGAATATTTAAGTAGGGTGTGTGAGTAGGTTTGAGGTAGACTTGTGTAGGATTTGTGAGTAAGTTTGAGGTAGATTTGTGAGTAGGTGTGAGACAGATTAGTATAGGTTGTTGAGAATATTTGAGTAGAAAGGAGAGGTGTCTCCTATGGATAGAGGTCCATGAACTAGAGTTGAGGGGATAGAGTTCTCCTGTGGATAGATATCCATAAACTTGAGCATAGGGGATTGGTGTCTCCTTTGGATAGAGGTCCATAAACATTGTAATAGGGATTTGGTTCCCAAGAGATTTGTTGAGAAAATTTATAAGAAATATTTTCTCTATGGATGTAGCCCACATTGGGTGAACCACGTTAAATTTGTGTCTCTCATTGTGTGTGATGATATGTGCATTGCTTTGCTACTACTATTGATGATATTGGTTAACACTACTTTGGAAAGATATTGCAATTGATAACATTGGATAATATTGTTTTGGAAAGAAAAGTAAAATTTTATCTTATACTGTTCACCCCCCTCTCAGTATAAGCTTGTGTTCTTCAATTGGTATCAGAGCAGGTTCCTTCAAAAAGTCTAACAACTTGAAGGAAGATCTTACAAGAACACACAATGGCCACTAAAATGATAGAAGTTGCTCCTATGGTTGAAATCAACAAAAGAGACTCAGAACTGGATGACATAGAGAAGGAATTTACTGCTACTCTAGTTGGATTGGAAGTTCAAATTCAAAAGGATGAAGAAACAAAGACAAGGTTTCTACAAGATCTCAATGACTTAAAGGTTAAAGTTGAAGAGGCAAGAAGAATTGAAGAAGTAATGATTGAGAAATTAAAGGCAAAAGAGTTGGAATGTGAAAATTTGGAAAATGAGATTGTCTCTTTGAGAAAGGAAGTTGAAAAATCTAAAAGGAAGTCACAACAAGATATAAGGATACAAAAGGGGGAATCAAGCTCAACAGGGACATCAAATAAAGCAATCGGTGAAGAACCCATGACCTATGCTGATATACTAAAAAGGAGTAAAAGCACCAAGGAGGAAGAGAGCAAAGAATCATCATGGACAAAAGTCAATCACAAAAATAAACCATATCATCCAAGGAAATCAAACAGGTTTCAATACTTCTTCCATGGTTATTGTTTCTCATGTAATGAATATGGTCATAAAGTTGTACATTGCATGATCAGTATGAAAAATGATGTTAGAAATTTCAATTCATTTGCACCTCTCATGGATAACAACATCATATGTTTCAAATGCAATAATTTTGGGCATAAGGCCAAATGGTGTAAAATAGTGTTTCCTGAATCAAGCAAAAAGGAGGATCAAAAGGTTCAAAAGGATACAACCTCAAAAGTTTGGAAAAAGAAAGAAGAACAAGAAAAAGAAAATTCAATGTTGGTACAAACAACTCTTCATGTACAAGATGAGAGAAATCAGTGGTATATTGATAGTGGTTGTTCAAGCCATATGATAGGTGACAAAAGTAAATTTCTTTCTCTTAAAGAAATCAATGGAGGATCAGTAAAATTTGGTGATAATGCTTCAACTAAAATTGTTGGAAAAGGGACTTTGAGTTTAGATAATGGAAAATCAAAAATAGAAAATGTGTTGTATGTTAAGGGATTGAAGCACAATTTACTAAGTGTAAGTCAGCTTTGTGATCAAGGGCACACAGTCACTTTTCATCCAAATGGATGTGAGATCAGGAAATCCAAGACAGGAAAGCTTATTGCAGATGCCAGTAGAACTACAAATAATCTCTACATGTTAAGTGAGATTAAAGGAGAAAAATATTTTTTGTCACAAGAGGATGAGAGCTGGTTATGGCATAGAAGAATGGGTCATCTAAACTTTGACAATATAGTGAAAATAAGCAACAAATAGGCAGTCAGAGATTTACCCAGGATAAAAAGACCCCCAAGTACAATTTGTGCACAATGTCAGCATGGTAAGCAAACAAGAACAAGTTTCAAGTCAAAAGAGTTTTCATCTTCCAAACCATTGGAACTAGTTCACACTAATTTATGTGGTCCTACAAGGACAAAGAGTTTACAAGGTGAAAGTTACTTCATGCTATTTATAGATGATTTCTCCAGAATGACTTGGGTAACATTCTTAAAAGAAAAGTCAGAAGCTTTTGAAAAGTTCAAGATATTCAAGGTTTTAGTAGAAAATAAAATAGGTAAAAGGATCAAGTGTCTAAGATCAGATAGAGGAGGAGAATTCACTTCAGGTGAATTTATAGAATTCTATGAACAACATGGAATCAAAAGAGAGTACTCAACAACAAGGACTCCACAACAAAATGGAGTAGTTGAAAGGAAAAATAGAACCATTGAGAATATGGTCAGAGCTATGCTAAATGAGTCTAAGATTTCAGATGGCTTTTGGAGAGAGGCAGTTCATACAATTGTTTATATCATCAATAGAGCTCAAGTGAGAGTAAATCATCACAAAACCCCATATGAGCTTTGGAAGGGAAGACCAACTTCTATGAAGTATTTCAAAGTTTTTGGAAGCAAATGCTACATTAGAAGAGAAGAGAAAAATTTGGGTAAGTTTGATTCAAGGTGCGATGAAGGTATTTTCCTTGGCTATTCCACAAAGAGCAAAGCCTATAAATGCTATAATAAAATATCACATACAATTGTGGAAAGTACAAATGTAAGAGTTGATGAAGAAATAGGGCCAAGAGAACCAGATCAAGAGATTGTATATCAAGAAGGAGAAAGTTGCCAAGAAGAATTAGGTGAAGAATCAGAAGAAGATGAAACACAAAGAACACCACCTAAGACACCATCCAGGTATGTGCAAAAGAATCATCCAAGAGATCTGATTATTGGGAATCCAGATGAAAGACAAACAAGGAGGAAGATAATAGGAATAGGTGAACATGCAAATATTTCTTTGCTATCTAAAATTGAGCCCAAGGATTTCAATGAGGCAAGAGAAGATAAATATTGGGTCAAGGCAATGGATGAAGAGTTGGATCAAATAGAAAAGAGTGAGACTTGGGAACTTGTCCCATGACCAAAAGACAAGAATGTAATTGGCACTAAATGGGTTTACAAAAATAAGTTAAATGAAGATGGTCAGGTAGTCAGAAACAAAGCAAGACTGGTATGCAAAGGCTATGCACAGGTTGAAGGGATTGATTTTGATGAAACATTTGCTCCTATTGCACGTCTTGAGGCCATAAGAATATTTTTGGCATTCTCAAGTTTCAAAAACTTCAAAGTATATCAAATGGATGTAAAATCAGCTTTTCTCAATGGTTTCTTAGAAGAAGAGGTCTACATTGAGCAACCTGAGGGTTTCAGCCTGATAGATAAGCCATATTATGTATGTAAATTAAAGAAGGCTCTTTATGGACTAAAGCAAGCCCCTAGGGCTTGGTATTCAAGGTTGGATAAGTATCTTCAAGAATAGGGTTTCAGAAAAGGAGTAGCTAACAATAATTTATACATCAAAAATGAAGGAAATGATTTGTTGATTGTGGTGGTCTATGTGGATGATATCATTTTTGGAGGCAGTAATGATAAGATGTGTCAAAAATTTGCAAAGTGTATGCAAAATGAATTTGAAATGTCAATGCTTGGTGAGTTGTCCTTCTTCCTTGGATTGCAGATTTCACAATTAGAAAAAGGTATATTTCTCTCACAAACCAAGTATATAAAAGAAATGTTGAAAAAATTTAGACTAGAGGATTGCAAACCAGTGAGTACCCCCATGGTTATAGGATGCAAGTTGAGTAAAGATGATGAATCTCTTGAGGCAAATCAGACATTGTATAGATCCATGATTGGAAGTTTACTATATGTCACAACTACAAGACCAGATATAATGCAGGTAGTGGGATTAGTGGTAAGATTTCAAGCAACACCAAAGGAAACACATGTACATGCAATAAAGAGAATCCTTAGGTATCTAAAAGGAACTATGGAATTTGGACTATGGTATCCTAGGGGTAATAATTTCACTCTCACAGCATACACAGATGCGGATTGGGCAGGCAGTATTGATGATAGAAAAAGTACGAGTGGAGGAGCATTCTTTCTTGGAAATTGTTTAGTCTCTTGGCTAAGCAAAAAATAAGCATCAATATCCTTATCTACAGTAGAAGCAGAGTACATTGCAGTAGTTGCTTGTTGTACACAGGTTTTATGGATGAAGTAAACTTTAAAAGACTTCAAAGTAGAGCATGATCATCCCATCCCCATACTTTGTGATAATACAAGTGCCATAAACATTTCAAAGAATCCAGTGATGCATTCAAGGACCAAGCACATTCCAATCAAATATCATTTTTTGAGAGAGCAGGTGACGAATCAACAAGTAAAATTGGAATATGTTACTACAAAGGAATAGATTGCAGACATATTTACTAAGCCACTTCCAAAGGAAACTTTTGAGTATCTTAGAGGAAAGTTGGGAGTAGTCTTACTCCCATCCCAAACTTGATCACCTCAAGGAGAGGAGGTGGTGAGGGGGCTGAGCTAAGAGTCTTATTTTTAGCCCCAAAGGAGCCCTTTGCCATTGATGTCAAAGGGGGAGAGTTTTAGTAAGGGGGAGAGAAATTAGTAAGGGGGAGCAGCTTCTCAAGGGGAGCAGATTTGGAATCCAGTGGTAGTAAAAGAAATATTTTGTGAAAGGGTTGCCATCAATGACAAAGGGGGAGATTGTTGGAAATATTAAAGTATTGTGTTGTCATTGATGTCAAAAGATGCATAAGGCAAAAATATTTTATGTTCAAGGTTTGATGATAAAAAGAGCATGTTACAAGGTTGGCAAAAAGAAAACAAGGCAAATAGAATATCCTCCAAAAGGGATGAAGTTACAAGGTTGGAAAAAAGAAAAGAAGGCAAATATGTTAAGGAGTATAATATTTAATTATTATATTTAAATATTATAAAGAGGATTTAAAAAGGACAAATGGACCAAGGTGTAAAGGACAAGAGGAGAAAATATTTAAAAGCAATGGACCAAGGTTTACAAGACAAGAAGAAAAGTTTTAAAATACAAATGGACCAAGGTTTTAAAATAAATATTATAATATTTTTAAATATTATAATGCAAAGTTTCAAAAAGGAGGATGGCACCAAAATGCACGTAGAGGAAATAAATTTGAATTGTTTCTAGCACCGACGTAGTCCAAGGCAAAGGGAGGAAATAAAATTGAATTGTTTCTAGCATCGACATAGTCCAAGGCAAAGGAGGGCACATGTATTTATACCCAAGGTTTTACCTTAGGAAATCACCACTTGAATTGTGCATTGATTCCCATTCATGGAGTGAGCAAGCGAATGGTAGAGGAAGTGAATATTTTGAAGCGTAGTGTTTGGAAGATATCCGTTGAGCATTGGTTGACGTCATGACTGCTGGTGTAGCACAATTGGTCGTTGGTCATGTGTTAGAGCGCTAGGTAGAGAGAGGTCTTGGGGTCGAGTCCCCTCGATGATGATTTTGGGTAGAAGAATTTTTCATTATTTTTGAGGTAGAGTTGAGTTAAATTATGTGGGCCACATTTTGTGTCACCAAGCCATGATAGCATGGCTAGTCATTGAGCACTTTGGAGAGCGTTGTCCTGCGTGTTGACAGAGTTTGAGTCATGGCAGCATAAGAGGTATTTGTTTTTGTTGAGCACAAAAATTAGGAGGCATAAGGTTTGATTTATTTAATTTTTGCAAGGTGTAAAGGTGGTTGGGTAGCAAGTCTTTCTAAAGCTTTGTTAGAGTAAAGTGTTATTGAGAAATGTGTGTCCAAGAGGTATAAGGGTTGTGCAAGTATTTTAGAATTGTTGAAAGTTTAGAAGGGAGTCATAAGGTGTAATAAAATTATTTTATTTTTGTAATGCTTGCATGAAATAAATTAACATTAAGAAGTTTTGGGTATTGTATGAAGATTGAAATATTGCATTATTAGAAAGGAGAGAAAAGGGTGTACTTGTGATCATTGTATTTTGTAATTCATGCACATAATAAGAAAAGGGTTTAAGGGTTCTACAAGTTATATTTTTGTGAAACCAAAAGGAAATAATAGAGTATTATTTTCAAGTTTTACTATGCACATATTTTGAGAAGGTTTTTCATGTGGATAATTTGAAAAGTGATTTGCTATCTAACCCTTGAAGTGGCACAAGAAAGATAAGTTGTTTTGAGATAGGTTTTTGTGGGCACATCTTCATCAAAGCAAGTTAAGAGGTATGGTGATACTATTCCTTCTTTAAGGTGTTTAGTTGAGAAAATATTTCTGAATCATAAGGTGGAGAAATAAGGATTATCTATGTGCATTGTTGGAAATATATGTGCTAGGGTTTATGAAAAAGTTATGCTTCATTGTTGAATGAGATTGAAATACATGTGCTAGGGTTGAGAGAAAGTTTTGTGCATGATCTTGATTGATATTAGGATAAGATTACAAAGGTCAAAAATATATTTGTGAAGTAATTTTTGCATTGAATTTAAGTAATATTTGAAAAGAACATATTGTGAAATAGTATTGCATATCATTTTCTATGTGTTCTTGAACAAGAAAATTGAGTAGAATATGTCTAAAGTACTTTTATCAAAGCAAGTGTTATGAGTAGTGTTGAGCATGTGTTATGAGTAGTGTTGAGCATGTGTTAGAGCAGAGTTGAGCAGAGATAATAAGCAGATTTAAGCAAGGTGTGTGAGCAGGTTTGAGGTAGACTTGAGTAGGATATGAGAGCAAGTTTGAGGTAGATTTATGAGCAGGTGTGAGACAAATCAGTACAAGTTGTTGAGCATATTTGAGCATAAAGGAGATGTGTATCCTATGGATAGAAGTACATGAACCAAACTTGAGGGGATAGAGTTCTCTTGTGGATAGAGATCCATAAACTTGAGCATAGGGGATTGGTGTCTCCTTTGGATAGAGGTCCATAAACATTGTAATAGGGATTTGGTTCCCAAGAGATTTGTTGAGAAAATTTATAAGAAATATTTTCTCCATGGATGTAGCCCACATTGGGTGAACCATGTTAAATCTATGTCTCTCATTGTGTGTGATGATATGTGCATTGCTTTGCTACTGCTATTGATGATATTGGTTAACACTGCTTTGGAAAGATATTGCAATTGATAACATTGGATAATATTATTTTGGAAAGAAAAGTAAAAGTTTATCTTATATTGTTCACCCTCCCTCTTAGTATAAGCTTGTGTTCTTCAGCCACATGAGAACAATATGAATGATCAAACTTTTATATGGGGTCATTATCTGTCTTGAAGAAGAAAATTAAGAGCATACAAAATTCAACAAGACAAACAAAAAGACAAGATTAATCATGTTCAGATTAGCAAAAGAAGTACAAGCATACGTATGGGATTAAACCATGGACAAAAATACATGAAAGAAGCTATAAATAGTTTTGAAACAAAGAGTCAAAATCAAATTCTATTTCTTCAAAGCTAGATTCGTTAGTTGAGGATGAAGAGTGGTGAAAAATTGAATCATTAATGAGGAGAATTGTTAAACTAAGAGCATCACTACAAGATTTGGGACAAATAATATCTAATGAAATTCTTGTTCCTATCATTTTAAGTTCTCTCCTTTCTCAATACAATGTATTTGTGACTACATTAAATATCACTAAGAAAACACCAAGCTTTGAAAAGTTGGTGGACCTACTTCAAAAAGTAGAGGTCTTACATTCAAGATAAGAAGAAGAACATGCATTTCTTATAAATAAAAAAGGAAAGTAGCCATTCAAAAGAGGCATAAGACCTCCATAGCACTTCCAATAGAAAAATAGTTCTCGAGGATATTAGAATCAAAGAAAATATTCTCAATAAAGAGTTGTTTTTTAAACACAAAAGATGTATGAAATTTATGGTAGAAATGGCCATAAATTGAAGGATTTTTGGCATAATTCATTTACAAATGGATCTCCTTCACAATATATGAACCAAAAACAATATAGGTCATCATAAAACAAGTAAAATCAAATTTGAAGAAAGACATATCAAAATAATGTAGTTGAAGATAATCAAGTAAAAGAAAAAATATAAAGAAGAATAAGAATATGTGTTTCTTGCACAAGCACTACTAAGATAGGACATTAATATCTAGCATGGCTCTCAAGTAATCAAACAAATGATAGATAAAAAAATTATATCCATTCAATTCATCCAAATTGTTATACAAGAAATATTGCATCACTTTGTCACTCCAAGCCAAGGAATCAACTAGAGGAAAAATTTCTAAGATACAAACACAACCATAACAAGTGCAAGTCATGGGATACCTCTAAAACCAAGAATTTCAATACCTCATGGAATGAAGAGGGTATGTCAAAGTTATCTCTTTTTACACTCATTTTCCTAGATATAGAAAAACATATTTGCAAGATGAATAACCTATTTTGAGAAGAGCTTTGAAGAATAATGGCACAACTTGTAAAATCAAAATTGTTAAGAGAATATTTCCTCTATTTGTAACTTAAATGAGACATACATACATCATTATCAAAGCCCGGAATCTCAAAAAAAAAATTCAAGGAGTGTACCTACACTACAAGCAATAAAAATACTAAATGGTAAGATGCATTCTGACATTATAAATATTGACAACATAATATAAAATAGAGGGAGATTTGTTAGACAATTTCAGTAGATATTGGGCCCTAATGGTTCAACTCTAAAATCTATAAAACATTTGATGAATTGCTACATTCTTATTCAAGGAAAAACAATGGCAGCTATGGGATCATTCAAAGGGCTAAAACAAGTATGCAAAAATGCTAAATATTGTAATCAAAATATACATCTCATTTATCATATCCAAAAAATTATGATAAAAAGAGAACTTGAAAAGAATTTAAAAATTGATCACTATGAAAGGAATAAGAAGGTAAATTAGCCAAAAAATCCTTACACAACCTCCATTACATGCAAGATGAAAATTGACAACCAATCAATTCAATAGCTAACATTGGATGCATGGTAGCACACACTTCACTTAAAGACATTAAAGAAGACACATAATTCATGCATTGAATTATATAAGTATTAGAAAGTATTGAATAACTATGTAGCACCCTAAAATTGGCGCAGTTAAACCATCAGTAAAAGATAAAAAAATTGAATTTTAACCCCGAAACCGCCCGTTAACCGCTCACCTCATTTTTCGTGCCATTTTTAGAAGTTGTTTTGACCGTTGGACGATATCGTCGCCGATCTGACGATATCGTCCCAAATCGGATGAATTCATCTGGAACAGAACGTCCAGACGATTTCATCCCAAAACCAAATTTTCATAATTAGCTTCTGTTTCAACAACCTCTCCAACTCGGGCAAAAGCGTGTCTGCACGGTTGGAGATTCCTACGTTGGAGATCTCCCAGATTGGGATGATCCCCAACCTCCTAACCTCCCCCTAATCCTATATAAACTTGGGATTTTCCCAGTTTATCCCCCTGGCTGATCATTTCCCTGCAACTTTAGTTTTTGTTGTGTTAGAACATCCTATCCCCCATCATTTGCACTTGTGTTTTCAAGTTTTATTGCAGGATCTCACTGTGTTTCAGCCGGAGGAAGCTCGGATCGTCGCAGGTGATTCAACCACAATTTTGGATGATCCTGTCGAGATCGACGATGATCTCGTACGATTGCAGATGATTTTGACTGCAGTTCAGATTGGGGGAAATCAGAGCCCTGAGTTTGCATTCTCTATCTCTTTTTCTTATTTAATTGTGCATTAGATTAATTCACTTCTGTTCTGCATCTTGGAGTTCACCTCATTTAGCATATTTGCATGATAAAATTCAAAATAAATTATTAAAACATTGCATCCCATTTGATTTGATATTAGGATTTATCATTTAAGCATTTATATTCTTATTTCTATCATTTTGTATCATTCTTGCAATTGTATTTTTGGTTTTTGGTGTCTGTTTTCATGATTGCAGGTTTCTAACGAATTCGTCAGGTCGTTGACGATCTTGGCTGATCTCAGATGATCTCCTATGATCTGGATGATTCTGTACAATTACAGATGATCCTGTCATATCCGGGATGATCTGGACTCCTACAAGCTTCAGAATCTTCATCAGACATCAGAAATCAGGTGCACTCTTCTCCATTTTAGATATTTTCTATATTTAGGATTCATTTATGTTTGTTGTCTTCATATAAACCAAAAATTTCATATAGAATAGCTTAGATTCATTTTGGCCAACCTAGGAATCTGAATGATTGAACATAAAATGAACACATCAAACCCATTCTCAACCTAGGCATGGAAACTGCCACTCAAAGTTTCCTGGTGAACCCCACCATCCGTCAAAAATTCACCCTTATACCCCTCCCCCGAGAGGCGCGACCTTCAAAGGGCCTCTCCGTCCGAGGTATTGTCCCATCCTTCTCGCATCCCCCTTTCGGGCACGGATCCTTTAGCCTGAAGGTAAGGGTGCAAAAAATTTGGGCGATACATTTTGGTGAACCCGACGTGAAACTAAAACACCTTTTGAAAACAATCCAAAAAAAAAAAACACATTATTAAGAACATCTAGAATCATTAGAAAACCGTTAAATTTGCATATCATACTTAGATGGTAGATTATAATAGAAGACGAGTTGTCACCATAAATGTTGAAAATCAATTAACGGCCATAGAGATTACTTTTGTGCTTAGAGTACCTCAAACAAATAGAGCCCAACCTTTGTGGGACGAACTTGATAGGAGATTGGGTATTATTGAATCCAGATCTGTAGAACTTAGGCAAATTAAGAGGTTTGTCCTAGATAGAATCCTGGATCCTGATCAGGTGACTTTGTATCATGAACTTCAGAGAGCTTGCCATAGGTGGTTAGCAGATAAAAGAGCACTTGTGTCTTCTGAATTATACACCTTTGAGGAATACCTTGAGAACGCAGTTGTAGTACATAAATTTCTATCTCGTATAGAGGATCAAGAAGTCGTTCTTACGGATAGAAAAATATGGAATAGAGTTCCTAGAGCTGTGTTGTATCGAGAGTATTGCCATGAACTTTATTTTTACATGTCAAGGTCTGAAATAGATCATATTACCATAGCACACTTTGTCAAATTCTTGAAAAACCACTTCCAATTTGAAGAGGAGCATTTCATGACTCTTGATGAACTTGACCCTATCAATGATATCCATAAACTATTCATAGAAAACTAAGTCATTCTTTTTACTATTGTTATTTCTTGCAACTAGCATGTTGTTTGTTATTTTTATTCTCGCAAAATAATAATATAATCAAACAAAAAAAAACAAAACAAAAACAAAACATTTTCCTTTTAAAGTATTATAGTAGGTATATAGTTAAAATATATACCTCTCAACCCTACCGCATATATATATATATATAAGTATATATATTTTCTAAAACCTAAGTTTAGCACAATGCCTAGACTTAGGAATGGAAAACAAACCGAAGAAGATGAAGATTGGTTAGGAAGACCATTAATCGACCAAAATGTCCCTCCCGAGGACCAAGTTTAGGAAGAAGGAACCCTAGACCAAGCAAGAAGAAGAGCTTGTTGTAGGAAATGAACAAGAAGAAACTATTAGAGAGGAAGGATCCTCATCCCCTAAAATGTCTCCGGGAGGAGCTATCACTTTTGAGAACATGGAACAATTCTGGAAGTTCATTAACACTAATATTGGTGTTTTTAATAGAGCAGCCCATATGGACAAGGATCGAATTAGTGACACTCAAGCAACTCTAGAAGAAGTATTTCAAACATGCACTAATCCCTTGTCCTTTATTGATCAAGAGAGTGATCAAGTTGGACCATCCAATTTGGATATGGTAGCTGTGATCCAGAACATGCAACAACAACAGGTTACCCAACCATCTAAAGTGCCTGTTAACAAGCCTAGGGTCATTCCCGCACAAAAGAAACCATCATTTACTACTCTATTTCGCCAAGCTCTTGATCAACATACCTCAAATCAACAAAAACCCAAAACAAAACCAAACACCAATTACCAACAATCTGGGGTACAACATAATACTATTACAAATCCCCTTCATAATACTCTTCCTACCAACACTTTGCATAATAGCAATATAGCATCTAATCCTTATGTCACACCATCATACACTCATAGATCCCATACCTATGTCCCACCGAACCAATATGGTGGACAAACTAGTAATCTTGAAACCATGGTGAAACAGCTAGTTTCCCGCATGGACCAGATAGATCCCTACCATCCCTCGTACAACTATCGAGAGATGTGTAGTCAGCCTTTAGATCCTATAGTCGTAGCACAGCCGTATCCTAAACATTTTCCTATGCCTGTTCTTCCCATATATAAAGGAACCGAAGATCCCATAGAGCATCTTCGTATGTTTAGGATAGCATGTCATGATATATCACATGATGACTTGTTATTACTAAAAATGTTCCCAAAAAGCTTGGGAGGAATGGCATTAGAGTGGTATTATCAATTACCCACTAATTCTTTGAGGAATTTCGAAGAAACTGTCGAGTCTTTTGTTCATCAATTTAGTGCCTACATCGAAAGACATGTGACCATTAAAGATTTGTATAACTTAAAACAGGACAAAGATGAATGCTTTGCTGATTTCCTAGCTAGGTGGAGACAGTTGATAGGAAAATTGCACTTTGTGTTACCTTATAGGGAGATGTTGGACATCTTTATTAATAATTTGCAAGAGCAACTATCTTACGAATTATCAATTGCTACCTTGACCACCTTCGATCAGGCTATAGACTTAGCCCGAAGAGTGGAAGATGCTCTCATTAGGAGAGGCCAGCTTAAAAAGAAAGACGATGAGAAAACATCCAAAAATCAATATAAGAATAAACAAGTTGTGGGTGATGGAGTCACCGATAGCAGAAATATTGCTAATGTTAATGCTGCAAAGACAACTGAAGAAGTTTGTACTTGAAACCTCCTGATAGACCTCCTCGAGAATTTACTAGGTTAAATCAACCTTTATCAACTATTCTACCGCAATTATTAGAACGAGGTTTGATTCAATTACCAAATATCTGGGAACCTGATCCAACTATACCCGGATACAGAGCAGATTTACATTGTGACTTCCATAGAGGACCTGGACACACTACCAACTCTTGTAAAATATTAAAACATAAAATACAGGACTTGATTGATAACAATGAGATGGAGGTGCAAGCCTTTCAACCTAAGCAAAATCCTCCTAATAATGTTCAAAAGAACACCCCACAAAACCAGAATCAGAATGCCAATCAGTCATTAGACATATTTCAACATCCCTTACCAAAACATGGTAAGGAGGTGGCTAATCAAATTGAACATCATAATGTCCCTCCTCCTGCCCGATATGTAGGAACTATTAGTGGGCATTTACCTGCTCATGATCTGGAAATATTTGACACAACTTTATCCGTGGTTACAACCAGGCCTCTATATAATATTCAGATACCTGATCTTAGTGATACAGAATACGAGACTGAGAGTGATATGGAAATCACATCAAATCAATCAAATAGTTCTGAAGATGAATCGGATACTATTCACCCTATCACAAGTTATATGGTTCCAGAAGAACCATTTCCAAGAAGAGTCACTACTAGACCATCGTCTCACCGATTACTTTCTAATGAGCTAGCTATAAACGCTAGACCAAGACCCATTCATCATCCATAGAATAATATTGTGGGTACCATCGAAGTTGTTACTAGACAACAGGCTCAAAATTATCAACAAGATCAAATTCAGAATGGTGGATCAACTCCATTTGTTTTGAAGGTTCCTAATAAAGGGAATCATGCACCTAATGTTCAACCTAAACCTCCTTATAATATTAATGAACAATTATCAAATATTACAGCTAGAATTTCCCTCTTGGACCTTTTAAGATCTTCTCCTACACATAGAGATGAATTAATGCTCACATTAAGCCAGATGATGGTACCACAAGACATTCAACCTGAAGCCATGGCCAATACTATAATAACTCGTGAAGTTGATTGTATTGACTTTCGGGATAGAGACATACCTCAACATAGTTTACATAAAGATAACCCCTTGTATATTATTGCTTTAATTGGAGATGTAGCAGTCAAACGAGTTTTGATTGATAATGGTTCATCTTTAAATATCTGCACTTTTGACTTCTACCAAAGATTTGGGTTTAGAAGTGAGGAAATGAAAAGAACTGATATGATCATAAAAGCTTTCAATGACGAAACACAAGAAACGTGTGGAGTTATTACCATTCCATTGCAGGTTGGTCCGAGAACCTTGGATACGATCGTGTTTATTGTACATTGCCCTGCATCGTACAATATACTCTTGGGTCATCCTTGGATCAACGCGATGCGAGCTGTTCCCTCAACCTTACATCAATGTGTTAAGTTTGAATTTAAGAATCAGTTGGTTACCATTCATGGTGATCCAAGACCCTTTGATATGTGTGCTTTGGTAGAACCTATTGGAGTTCAATTTTGCCTTGCTCTGTCATCCACACATCCTAATTCTCATTATCCATCTAAACATGTGAAACTTACACCCATAAAGTCATCTACTTCTTCTCCATCAGTTGCACCTTCACATATAGCTCAACCATCTTCTAAACAAACCGCATTAGGACCTAAGAAAGATCCTAATCCCACAACCAATGTCTCTTGTTCTACTCCTATAACTTCCATACCTATAATAGACCCATCTATCGACACCTCTACACCGTCTACATCCACCAAAGTCATATTTTCCACATTGAAAGACGTAGGGAATGTTCCTTCTACCTCTTATGCATCTTATTGATGAGCTCTTACCCGATCTATGCTAAAATCGTTATAAAAAACTTAGAAAAATGCATCCTAAAGTGGCCTTACTAGTCAAAGGGGAGTTAGAAAAACTCTTGAATGTTATTTTTATACAAGCCATTGATTATGCTGAATGGATCTCAAATGTAGTTCCAATAACTAAGAAAGAAGCTACTAAGGTTAGGGTTTGTATAGACTTTAGAGATATTAATGTTGCATGCCCTAAAGACGATTTTCCCCTTCCCAATATGGATCGGATCATTGATTTTACTTGGGAGTGGAATGATATCCTTAATGGATGGATTTTCTAGTTATAATCAGATCAAGATAGCTCCTAAAGATCAGGCTAAAACAACCTTTATTACCCCTTGGGGGACTTTTTGTTGGAAAGTGATGCCATTCGGGTTGAAGAATGCAGGTGCAACCTATCAACGAGCCATGACTTATATCTTTCATGATATGATGCATGATATACTACATGATTATGTAGACGACATTATAGCTCGTTCTACTAAAGAAGATGACCATTTAGATGACTTGAGAAAAGTATTTGATCGGTTAAGGGAATATCTTATCCGATTGAATCCAGCCAAATGTATATTCGGAGTTAAGTCAGGTAAATTATTGGGGGTTATAGTTTCTTTATGTGGCATCGAAATTGACCCTCTCAAGATTATGACTATCACTGATATGCCCGCACCTACAAATATATCTGAATTACAGAGTCTACAAGGTAAGCTTCAAGCTATCCGTCGCTTCATCGATAAGCTGGCGGATAAAACTGGACCCTTTCTTAAGCTTCTTAAGAAGGATGTCTCTTTCCATTGGGACGACGAATGTCAGGAAGCATTTGAACTCCTCAAACAATATCTTCTTAACCCACCTGTACTTTCACCACCTAAACCTGATCGCCCATTTATCTTGTATATTTTTGCTTCAGATTTTGCTTTAGGAGCTATGTTAGCTCAACTTGATGATGAGAAAAGAGAGCATGCTAATTATTACATTAGCAGAACATTAATTAGTTATGAAACCCGCTACACAACATTAGAGAAGTTATGTCTAGCAATCATATTTTCTACACAAAAACTATGCCATTATATGCTCAGTCAAAAAACATACGTTATTGCTAAATCCGATCCCTTGCGGTATCTCATGAGTCGACCTTATTTATCTGGTCGCACAACAAAGTGGGTTCTTGCTCTAAGCGAGTTTGAACTCATGTTTATAGGATAAAAGTCTGTTAAGGGTCAAATCATAGCAGATCAATTAGCTGTTACACCCTTAGAATCCACCCATCCCCTCATCATTGAGTTTCTTGACGAATGCCTTAAACTAGAGGTAGATCATTCAGAGCAATGGTCCTTATACTTTGATGGAGCCCGATGCATGAGTGGGGTTGGTGCAGGTATTATTTTGATATCTCCATAGAAACATCTCATACCTCTATCCTTTAAATTAATGTTTGCCTATACTAATAACACTGTTGAATATGAGGCTCTCATCCTTGGATTACGAGCAGCCCTGGCATTGAAAATTAAAAATCTATTAGTTTTTGGTGATTCTCAACTTGTTATAAATCAAATTAATGATGTTTATCAGACTAGAGATGATAAATTGTGCCCATATAAAGCATATGTATTACAATTAATATCTTTATTTGATCAAATTACCTTGGAAGCTATTCCTAGAACTAGCAATCGTGCGGTTGACGCTATGGCCGTAGTTGCATCTCTTTTACCCTTGGAGTTAGATGACGAATATGCTACCATCATTATTCATCGACTCCAGGAACCCACTTCAATTAAATCATGCTTGGAACCTTTGGACGTGTTTCTAATCAATGAAACTACTCCTAAACTTTGGTACATTGATATCCTCAATTTTCTTCAAAATGGGACCTTCCCTAAAGGTTTTAATAGAAACCAGTGTCGGTTATTATGTAGACGAGCAAGTCACTTCGTCATAATTGGCAATACCTTATATAGGAGATCTTTTGAAGGTATCCTACTGAGATGTTTGAATCTAGAAGAGTCTAGATCAGCTTTGAGTGAAGCCCACGATGGATCTTGTGGGGGACACTTTAGTGGTAGCGCCATTGCTAAGAAGCTCCTTAGGATAGGATATTTTTGGCCTACCATGGAGAATGATGCACATGATTACGTGCGCCATTGCGACAAGTGCCAGAAACACGCTGACCTTGTCCATGCGCCCGCACAAGAACTGTAGGCTATTTCATCTCCTTGGCCCTTTTCAAAATGGGGCTTAGACATCATCGGAAAAATCAATCCTGTGTCATCTGATGGACACAAATTCATCATAACCGCCACCGAGTATTTTACGAAGTGGGTTGAAGCTATGCCCTTAGCTTCTTGCACTGGAACTCAAGTTTCCAAATTTATTTTTAATCAAATTATTTGTAGGTTCGAAATCCTTGCAAATCTCATCTCGGATAATGGAACTTGTTTCAAAAATAAATATGTAAAGAAACTATGTCAAAAATATAAAATTCAACATCGTTGGTCCACTCCCTATTATCCTCAGGGTAATGGCCAAGAAGAAGCATCTAATAAAACATTAATTAAAATCCTCAAAAGATTGGTCAATAAATCTGGCCGTGATTGGCACATTCAATTATATCCTGCTTTGTGGGCTTATCGAACTAGCATTCGTACTCCCACGGGCACTTCACCTTTTGTTTTGGTTTATGGCACTGAAGTTGTTTTTCCCTTTGAATTAGAAGTTCCTTCTTTGGCTCTACTACTTCAAGATACTGAAGTAGGAGATGAATATCATGCTGGCAGATTTAGTCAGTTGGAACTCCTAGATGAGAAGCGCATTAATGCTTTGGAGCATCTTCGTGCCTACCAGAACAAGCTCAAACGAGCATATCTCAAGAAAGTTCATCACCGATCCTTTGAGATCGGCGACCTCGTCTTAAAAGAAAATAAAAAAAATACTAATGCAACTAAAGACCTTAAAGGCAAATTTGAGCCTAACTGGCTTGGGCCATATATTATCACTGCTAAATTTGGATCGGGAGCATACAGATTAGCTACCTTAGATGGTAAATATCTTAAAGAACCTATGAACATTATGCATCTTAAGCGCTATTATGCATAAATCTGGTAATTTCGTCACTGTATATATTATACATATTGTCTTATTTTAGTAATTCATATAAAAATTTCAAAAATAGTAATATTATGTATTATCTCAATTCATAAATTCAAATCAAAATCTAAACAAAATCAAAATCATCAAAATCCTCAAAAACATCTTCTATTTTTGCACTTGTCAATTCTTGAAGTATTGCGGTTATATTTTCAGTTATTTTGGATAAATTAGCATTTATTTGGAATCCCTCACTTTCACACTCACATGAATAAATATCTTGATCTTATTTGGTATGATTATTAATCTCTCTTATATCGAAGTCCACAGTTGAATTAAATAAAGTTTTGAGCATAGAGAACTGATCTTGTTATTTACTTGAACCAAGTACACCTTTTCACATTAAAATGATTTCATTGCAAATTCAAAGCGATGCTACATAGTAGAAGTGGTCTCTTGAGCGAAAAGTTTCCCCTGCTATCCTATCATGCACATGGTCTAGAATCTTTGAGAATTGACAAAAGGACAAGCTCACCCCCGCCCAGAATAAAAATCCCTTGCTCTACAACCAATCCGAGCAAGTATCCCTAGTATAGAAAGAAAAAAAAAAAAGGAAAAGTCAAGAAAAATCATGAGAAAAAGAAGCATTATTTCAATATCATTTTGTACCATCTCAGCAATATTTCAGCATTATCTCAGTGTCAAGAAAAAATACAAAAAAAAAAAGAGAAAAGAAAAGAAAAAGCAAAAAGCAATAAATCCCTTCCCCTACCCTTTGAAAGAAAAGAAGGGTGAATGAGCTTGAATCCCTGGAATTCTCAATTATTCAAAAACTATGAGGTAAGCCCCATAACAGGTGGTTTGTGCCCAACCCGCTTGGCCTTGGGTAACTCCTAGCGTGGTGATATGTCTGTCACATTAGCGACCTTCTTTTGTACAGACCTATGTCCGCTCATGGATCAGCTAGCTCTTGATGACCCGACTTACATAGTAGTCTCGGTACGGTTACATGCATATAAATCATGGTCAACGAACACTCATTTGGTTAATTCAAATTACTTGTATCAAATTATCTTGCTCAAAATTGGTAAATGAACAATACAATTGCACACACATTTGTGTTTGAGAGATTTTGTATCATTATGATAGATCAAGATCGGCAATGAACTCACATATGCACATGGGGTTCCTTATAAATCTAAATTTTGTCTTTGAGATAATTTAAAATATTTATTCAAATCTTCTGGAATAATTTGATTTTCTTACTTGAGAATATTGGCTTAGCGTAAAAACAATTAAATACATTTTTTTCAAAAATCCAAAATTTTTTTCAAAACATGTTCAAAAATCTAGCAATAAAGTCACATTTATATATTTTTGACTTTCGCAACGATGGTATAGTTCCTAAACCTAAATTGGAATTTTATGCCTAGTGCAAGTCCTCATTTTATTATATTTTTTATCTCAAAATCAAAAATCAACTATGCAATAAAACTATTACATCAATTTCTTCTTTGGATTTCACGATGATGGTATAAGTCTATACCTAAAATTCTATGCCTAGCGCAAACCATCATTCTAATTTTATTTCCCATTTATTTAATCCATAAAAGCATATGGCTTAAATCATTATGTTACACAATTGTGCTTTAAAAAGAATGAAAACTTTTCTATTTCATTTCATTATGTCAACATTCAGTTTTGTGACGATGGTATAATTCCTAGGCAATTGTTCAAATTTCTATCACACTTAGGAATTTTATGCCTAGCAAAAATCATATTTTTAATATTTCATGCATAATATTTTCATGGAAATCTGAAAACAAATCATCACCATCATCATTTTTCATCATCACAACACAAAGTCTTAAGAAAGTCTCTTAAGCACCCTTTTACTTTTAGCAATATTTCTCTCATACCGGGATTAGCTTGATGACCTAGCGAGCGGCGACTCCATGAAATGGTCATGTAACAACGACAATGTCCTTTGAAATTATTGTTAGAAGTCACTTTATTTTTCATCAAATCACACCACAACAACCAATTTGTTTACATCAGATTATTTCATTTAAATTTTATAGCATGACATAAAATTATAATATTTTCAATGACATAATTACATGAATAATCAATCAACCATTAAAATATTAAAGCATCATAAAACATATGCACAAGTCATATCACAAAAAGAACATATATATATATATATATATATATATTTTATATATATTTTATATATATCAAGAAGTCTATACATCATATCAAAACGGATTGGTATGCCACAATCTATACCCTGGCATACTCAATCCTCTCAAAAATATATGGTCTATGTACAATGAGCAGCTAGTCTCGAGAAGCCCTCGAGCTCTCAGCCTCATCTCCTCTCCCCCCTGAGGTGGAGGAGGTGGTCCCATCGAGGTCCATGCTGTATCGTGGGTCCTCGACGTCGATCGTGATGATGTCCTCGATGACCCCATCCTGATCGGCTCCGCAATGTTGGCTGGCAGCGGTATCCTCTGCCCCTCTGGAACCACATGATAGTACAACCCCTAGTAGAACGCGGTCTACGCAACAGCCCACGCCAGCTCCAGAATGCTCACCCCTCCACTCCGAGCCCTGAGCCGTGTAGCCTCATCCTGAAGAGTCTGCACCTGAGCTCGTAGGTGGGCATTCTCTGCCCGGAGAGCCGCCATCTCGTTGCTCTCCCCCACCTCGACACCCTTGCCCTTATCGGGCGATGGTGGCCTATCCCTCTACTGAGAAGGGAGTCTCTCCCTCCTCTCCGGCTGTTGCTATCTCTCCGGAGCCTATGGTACTCTCTGGCATCTCTCTTGAGGAGGCCATCGTTGATCCCTCCCTCTGTGACCCCTCGCTGCATCGATGGCAGCCTGGAACCGCCTCTCCATCCATTGCACTACAGCATGCATCGGACCCTATGCCCTCATCATCCGAGGAGGGCGGATGCCTACATACCAGGCATCATACCCATCTGCTACCCCCATGTCATCCCCATCCACTGGCTGAATGGGGGCATCATCAGCATCCTGACTCTAGAACCGCTGCATGTCTGGAGCCCCGCTCAATGTGGTATTATCCCACATAGTCCGAGAGTACTCATAATCCCTAAGAGAAGGGATCCCCTGTTGTAGACCGAACTACCTCAAAACTCGGTCATAGCAGTGGAGCTCTACCTCTCCCCGCTCTGTCCTCAACCAGATGACTCGCCTGATGCGAGCCAACTCCTGTCCATCCTCTACCCACCCTGGATGCTCTCTCCATGGTCTCCAGGTGATCTGATCTGGGGTGAGGTCATCTAGCAACCTCCGGGACATCGACAGATCTATCCACCACTGTGACCCTCTCTAGAGCCACCAATAGAAAACTCGGGGTCTCTCCCGATCAACTCCTGTTAGTGGAAGCCCTACCGGCCTCCGCACTGCAATGTGCTCCCAGCACCAAACCTATAGTAGCGATGTCAGCACCAGACATCGACCTCCCTTGTATACGACCCCGTAAAGGATCCTATACAAGCGGCATAATACAAAGCTACCCCAAGCAAACCTATATCCGTGGTCTCTCATGTCACAGACCACATCTGAGAGGAGCCACGGTAACCTGCATCCACTCTGGTGGCATAGAAGAAGGCCACCCACCACCCCTGCCAAAACTTGGGTCAATCGAGATGCCCTAGGCATCTGCCTCAAAGCCTCGATGTTCACTCCGCCCTTCTCCAGGGTGAAGCTTGGGTCACTGCACAATCTCATCATGGCATGGCCCTGATTGGCCGAAGGAGTCATGAACCGCCCATGTATGGGGATCCTCAAGATCCTCCATACATCCTCTAGAGTGGGAGTCATCTCCCCTATCGGTAGCCAAAAGCAGGACGACTCCGGATACCATCTCTCTGCTAGGGCTGTCAGTAGCCCCATGTCTATAGGAATTTGTGGCATCTCTGCCACATGCTGTAGTCCGACCTCTGCTAGTCTGTCTCGCTCGGCCTGATCGAGCATGGCTAAGTCATCCCTGAGACCCCCGTATTTCCACTCTCGACTCTTTAGCAATCCCTCTGCAAAATAAACAATAAAACAACAAAAAATCATTAGTACATAATCATTAAAATCAATTAAAATCAATTTCATCTCATAAAAAAATGATATCGCCCATTATTGGACGATATCGTACCAAATTTAGTTAAATCATCCTTAATAGGATGAAATCGTCTCCGATTCTTCAATTTGGGGATCGCCCCTTATTGGACGGGATCGCCCCTATTTCTTCGATTTTGTCCTCAGACGAAATCGGTGATATAGGGACGATTTCGATGAAATTGGGACGATTTCATCCCGACGTCGTCGACGGCCTAAAAACGGCCGCGATGCCCAAAAAAAATTAAAATTCAAGTAAAAAATTAAACAAATCAAGCTAAAAACATAGTACACTAGGTTTAGATCCTTACCCGCAACCCGCGTCGGACCTCTGTCGATCTGTGTGTCGTTTCCACCATTTCGCCTGCAGAGCTCTGAAACAACGAAAGTGAACAATAAAAATGAATTAGGGTTTTACCCTATTTTTCCTATTTTTATTTAAAAACAACATTTTTTTAATTTTTGCTTTTTCACGCTTTTACCTCAAACGTTCGATTTGGGTAAAAACTCGGAGGGGGCACCATAGCAAACAGTTGTACGATTCGACCTAGAATCATCGTCTAAAAAATGGAATAAATTTTTGCTTTCTCGTAAAGCATGAAGAACTCGTATTTAACGCATTTTCTTCAGAAAATACGCTAAAGAGGGGGCAAAATGTAGCACCCTAAAATTGGCGCAGTTAAACCATCAGTAAAAGATAAAAAATTTGAATTTTAACCCCGAAACCGCCCGTTAACCGCTCACCTCATTTTTCATGCCATTTTTAGAAGTTGTTTTGACCGTTGGACGATATCGTCGTCGATCTGACGATATCGTCCCAAATCGGATGAATTCATCTGGAACAGAACGTCCAGACGATTTCATCCCAAAACTAAATTTTCATAATTAGCTTCTGTTTCAACAACCTCTCCAACTCGGTAGAAGCGTGTCTGTGCAGTTGGAGATTCCTACGTTGGAGATCTCCCAGATTGGGATGATCCCCAACCTCCTAACCTCCCCCTAATCCTATATAAACTTGGGATTTTCCTAGTTTATCCCCTTGGCTGATCATTTCCCTGCAACTTTAGTTTTTGTTGTGTTAGAACATCCTATCCCCCATCATTTGCACTTGTGTTTTCAAGTTTTATTGCAGGATCTCACTGTGTTTCAACCGGAGGAAGCTCGGATCATCACAGGCGATTCAACCACAATTTTGGATGATCCTGTCGAGATCGACGATGATCTCGTACGATTGCAGATGATTTTGACTACAGTTCAGATTGGGGGCAATCGAGCCCCGAGTTTGCATTCTCTATCTCTTTTTCTTATTTAATTGTGCATTAGATTAATTCACTTCTGTTCTGCATCTTGGAGTTCACCTCATTTAGCATATTTGCATGATAAAATTCAAAATAAATTATTAAAACATTGCATCCCATTTGATTTGATATCTGGATTTATCATTTAAGCATTTATATTCTTATTTCTATCATTTTGTATCATTCTTGCAATTGTATTTTTGGTTTTTGGTGTCTATTTTCATGATTGCAGGTTTCTGACGAATTCGTCTAACGAATTCGTCAGGTCGTTGATGATCTTGGCTGATCTCAGATGATCTCCTATGATCTGGATGATTCTGTACAATTACAGATGATCCTGTCATATCCGGGATGATCTGGACTCCTACAAGCTTCAGAATCTTCATCAGACATCAGAAATCAGGTGCACTCTTCTCCATTTTAGATATTTTCTGTATTTAGGATTCATTTATGTTTTTTGTCTTCATATAAACCAGAAATTTCATATAGAATAGCTTAGATTCATTTTGGCCAACCTAGGAATCTGAATGATTGAACATAAAATGAACACATCAAACCCATTCTCGACCTAGGCGTGGAAACTGCCACTCAAAGTTTCCTGGTGAACCCCACCATCCATCAAAAATTCACCCTTATACCCCTCCCCCGAGAGGCGCGACCTTCAAAGGGCCTCTCTGTCCGAGGTATTGTCCCATCCTTCTCGCATCCCCCTTCCGGGCACGGATCCTTTAGCCCGAAGGTAAGGGTGCAAAAAATTTGGGCGATACAAACTATTTATAATAAGTGTATTTTTTGGAGTGCATGATCGGTGGAATCCAACACTCCTAAGTATCATAGTAGAAATTCTACATTAAGGGGAGGTACTTTCTCTCTCAAATCTATAGATTCTAACATCACCCTAGAAATTATTTTTGGTCATAAGCTAGAGATGGAGCTATGACTATGATGTAATAAGGGGGTATGTTAGGAGTTATTACATCATATCCCATGTGAAGTGGCATGTGGTATAACCACCCATCAAGTCCCACAAGAGATCAAAAGTATGGGGCCATTAATACGACCTACTATATATGGTTATTGCCATTAATATTTATGTTTTTATCTCAAAACATCATTTTATCCTCTCTTGCCATAAATTTATATCTATGAATAGATTCACCCTTGTGGCCTCTATAAAATTAATAAATGACTTTGACCCATTTGTTAGAGTGATATACTTCATTTGATAATTGTCTCAAATCAAAATTCAAACAATCAAATCATCTATTTTAGCCATCACTTAACCACAAACCAAAGGTAGGGTTTCTTGGAAGATTGTTTCATCTAAAATTAGTTTTAGACAAGTTGTTTCAAAGGGTTTTCTATTTTAGAGGCTTGAATATTGTTTTATATACTATTTCGATCCATGTGATTTAAATTTGCTAAAAATATCTTTATTTTTCCCTGTATTCCTATCTACTATTTTAAGTAATTGTTTTTCAAAATAAAATGATATATAATATTGCTAAAGTAGAATAATTTTTTTCTTCTTAACATTTTGGGGTTTATGGCTAAGTTGAGGGTTTGTACTCGATTTTTTTTTTCCATAGGAAAATTGATAGAATAAGGAATTTCTAGTGTTCCAATAATTTTGGAATTAATCCAAAATTTTATTGTTTTGCACACCCAAAATTTTCCTTTTCTCAAACTAATTTATATTTTTTGTAATTCTCACATTTTTTATGTTTTCCAAATTTGTCCTCTTTTGGTTTGTGTTTGATCGGCTAACATTGAATGTATGACTTGGCGTATTTGTTATTGGCTTGAAAGACATCATTTTTACCTCATGATATTTGTATTCCATCCTTGCCACCAATTTAAAAAATTACTTGTTAATTCTTGATTTGATGCAAAATCAAATTGTCAAGAGAAGTTGTTTGACACCATTGTCTTTTACCCTAGGTCTTGACCAATTCCATAATATTAAAAAAATAAATTTTATTTTATTTGTCCTCTTTGTAAGCATGGCATTTTGAGTGTAAAAAGTGCATGTATTTTTATCCTCATTTGGGGTAACCTTGCTTGTAACCCAAGGCAAGTAAAAATTTCCTAAGATATCACCCACTTAGGTGCAAATGGTATGATTCAATATTTTCTTGATTGATCATGAGGTCCATATAACCCCACATATTGTAATAATTCACATTCAAAATCTATCTAAAGTTTCCTCCCTATAGAAGAAAATAAGTTCATGTAATATGTGACCTTGACATTAAAACTTTTTTCCAAAGCATGATATTTCATATTCCAAAATGGTGGTCTTAAAATAAAGTATAAGTCCTCTATACTCTATAGATGTGAAAATATCAAGTTGATTTCCTACTTTTATAAAATAATATTAAGGGATCTCATCCACGACACAATATTATCCTTGTGTAAGAAAAACATGCTGAGTTTATCCCTTTCTACTCTAGGAATTCACAATGTTTTATAGAAATAAATAGAAGCAAACCATGCACTCAAATATTATATAGGAGAAAAAAGAAAAAAGAAAAACAGAAATATTTAGTGAGAATCTGTAGGCACCATAAATAATCACCATATCCATAGATAATATTACATGATAATCAAATGAAGGGAGGAATGGAGGCATTTATACCAATATCAAAATCCCAGTTATATCATATAGTTTAACCTAAGTTGACATAACAAGAGAATTTTAGGTTAATTACATGTTATAAAGAGGGTTTAACCGTAACAAGGTTAACCACAATTCATAGGGCTTACATAATAAAATATTATAAATAATAAACACATTGTATAATGAAATGCCCTTAGGCCTATCCATTACATTGCATAATATTGATATTCATCATATTACAATTTCAACATCCCTCATAATCTGAACTGAGGGGCCAAGGAGAGAAGAAATTAGTGACAATAATATCTCCCCCCATAATGGTTCTCTAGTAGGAGTTTACAATTGAGGTAGATTCTTCCATATCTCCCTTATCATCTAGAATACATCCATCTAACTTTAATAACTCACCTTCAATCTTTTGTAGCTTCAGTAAGAAATTCTTCATTGGATGTCCCTCCTTGTTATAGTATGTGGAAGTGGTCTTCATTTTCTTTAAATACTTATATTTAAAATTCTTTGCATGAGCCTATATTTGTGAAGACCCACCATAATTTTACATTTCCAACTGAAGGTGAATGAGGAGATAAAAAATGATCAAGAATAAGAGTCTTTTGAGATTCTAAAAACATAGGAATCATATGAACCATTAGGTTAAACATCTAAAAATAGGGGAAGAGATTAGAAAGGACAATTTTTATGCATTTTGTATCATCTTTCTTTTTGCCTCTAAAATATGCAATATTTGCCCTTAAAGTCTTGAATCTCACAATATGGTCCTTAACATTATAAAACTCAACTAGTTTAAGAGAAGAAAGCTCCAATTTCAAATTACTTACTTTAGGAGCATTAACTTTCCCAAAAATTTCTTGTATTTTTGATCATACCTTGATAGGGTCACTCTCCTCTTTGATGTAGAAAATAAATTTTGGTTCAATCAACAAGGAAAATAGGCCAAGAGCTTCTTCTTCTTTTTGATGGTGAATTTCATCATCAAGAATAACTACTTTATCCTCTTGAAAGATGCACCATAAGTTCTTACTTTGTAATAGGTCAATCATCAAAGTTGACCAAACACTATAGTTTCATCCATTAAGATGTGTAACTAGGGATTTGTGGTCCATCTTACGCAATCTAACCCCTAACACCATAATAAGTCCATGAACTGATTCCACTATGTCTAGAGTAGAAAAAGTTATACAATTTAAAAAATACTTTTATATGCAAAAGTTATGGCCTATAAAAGTTTTGCCCTAATGGACCCCCCAAAATAAAATAAAATGTAGTCTCAAACCTAAGAAAAAATCCATGCAATCATCTACTATCCCTTGGAGCCCTTGTATTTGCTAGTGACATCTACTTATATTTTTCAAATTAGCTCCTCTAAAATTTAGTAGATGTGACAATTTGTTAGAATTATTGAGTTGTCACTGATGCCAAAGGTTGATTTGGTTGATAGCAAACGGTGCATGATTGGGCTAAGTATTCAAGGCAAATATATATTCTTCAAGGGTGATGTAATATCAAAGGTTGAAATATTTAAATTAAAGGTTTAAATATTTCTAATGTGTGCAATGAGCTAAGGTTGAGATATTATATTGAGGTGGAAAATATTTACCCTTGCCTAAGGTTGAAATATTATTATTGAGGTGGAAAATATTTAACCTTGCCTAAGGTTGAAATATTATTATTGAGGAAAATAATATTTACCCAAGCCAAAAGTTGAAGAATTTAAATCAAAGTTTAAATATTATTGTGAAGTGCAAGATGGGCCGACCATTTAGGCGCCAATAGAAATAAAGTAAATTTTACATATAAATAAAAGCAAATTTTATTTTGGCATGATGACTTTTTTGAATGAGAATGAATTAACGACGATGAGAGAAAGGGTGCAACGACAACGTTGAAGATTGGTGGTGATCAAAGTTTGCAGCTGATCAAAGTTTGTAGTAGATCAATTTCAAGAATGTGCAGAGAGGAGGTTGCGGCATACCAAGGATCCATGAGATTGTGGAAGGGTAAGGACGAAGTGAAGGCATTAAAGAATAATGATGAAATTGAGTAGAACAAATAAAGTGGAAGAATTAAAAGAAGCGGTGTGGTGACGTTGTTTGGTGAAGCACAAAAGTTTTATTTGCAGCATAAGGAAGAGATGCGGTGTGGTCATATGTAGGATAGTATTTGGTGAACAAAGAGCAAAGGGAGATGTCTCAACCAAAATATCTTACACACCAATAAGACAATGCCTAACTAGTTCGAAAGAATATTGTTGAAAAATCAGTGCCATTGAGAAAAAGTTGTGTTTGGAGTTAGTGCCATTGAGAAAAAGTTGTATTTGGAAGTAGCATCATTGATAACAGATAATTGTGAAGATCATCAAGCACCCTATGTAACATTGAAACATTGGAAGTCGAGCATAGGATATTGGGCACCGATATAGTGAGTTCATTTGGTCACAGTGTTTGAAATACAGTGAAGGAATTATCATTTAACATCCACAAAGAAGACACTAGTGCTTAGAAACTATTACAAAAAGATCAAGGAAACTATTGATACTTCTAGTGAAACATTACAATGGTATGATAATTTATTTAAATCAAATCTGTTTCAAGTTGCTAAACATTTATCAGATATATCAATTGGTGTAATTGTTGAGGACAACATTCACCTACGATTTTCCTTGGCTTATCCATGAACATGTTGAGAAAGAACAATCCATTGTCTTGGTTATACAATGAGAGAGGACATCATGCAATCCAACTCTACTTCACCATAGATGCATCCATAAATTTGGCATGGTAAGAACAGGGAAGAATGTTCAGGCATTGGCTGCATAGATAGGAAGAGTGTTCAAAGGAGATCAAATTATTGTGTGCAAACATGTGAAGCATACATTGAAGTGAGTGCCATCTATGGAAGATAAAGAGTCAAAGACTCATGCACTCAGTTTGGAGTTATCTATGACCAAATATAAGGAGCAGAATATAGCTTTTTGTAAGGAGGGCACAACGGATGATTCAACCGGTACAAGATACAAGTGTTTTTGGGTAATCCATGCATAGTCAAGGAAACACTACCAAATGGACATAATAGTTTTCTGAGTAGTAGATCATCATGAAGGTAAAGAAGGGTCAATCATTACAAAAAAGGTGTGGTGATCTATATGGTATAATTGTATGCAAGAGTTTTCAAGCTAGAAAAAGGAGTTGAGTAAGGAATAAGTCGAGTTAGTAATAAAGCAACTCAAGAAAAGAGAAGAATTTAAAGAGTAAGAGCAAGGTACAATAGGGATTATAATGAATAGATATTGATCAAATTTTTGAGCAGACTAGAGCAGAGTTTTGGATCATATTTTTGAGCAGACCTAAGCAGAGTTTTAATCAGTTTTGTAAGCATATAAGTTTGAAATTCAGAATTTGAAGAGCTTGAGAAGTGCTTCATAACATGGAAGTATAAAAGAGTGAAAGCAAGGTATTAACATCTCCAATTCAACACACAAGTAAGTTATCTAGTGCTAGACTTGGGCTACCTTTAAAATTTAATAAATGTGAGACATGTGGAAGCGACATACATAATGAATGTGAAGGAAATTTTGACCATTTGAAGCTTCCAATACCAGTATATCATTCTTTATTTTTTAATCAAGGTTGGTGCCTTCAGTCCTATGGGTTGGTGCCCACAAAATTGGATAAGGGTATTGGTGTTGTTAGAGTAGGTTGTTTACCTTATATCATGTTCACCTAGGTTATTTATTTCCTTTTATTTAGTTATTCCATGTATTTTCCCCACCCACTTATGTGTGGATATTTTATTTATCTTATTTAGATATTATGAGATGTTACATATTTATTTCTTAGATATTATGGGGATATTTTTAGGTTTGACTATTTCTAGGGGTGACATTTGGAGGGTTGATATTATTTCTCCTATAGCGGTTACATATCTATGGACCATATCACATATTCCTTTTGTATGGTGGATATTTATCCTTAGCTTGATCCTATGGCTATGGTTGATCATCCTTGCCTATATAAGTAAGGCACATTCATTGTACTTAGTGTTCCATTATTCATGTATAATATATGATATTTTTGCTCATTGTTTTGCATATCTATTTGTAAGCTTATGCTATCAATTTGCTTTTAGATTCTTGTTTTGGTTGAATGTGGTGTTTTTTTTAACACTTGAGATCCTTGCAGCTTGGAATGATCTGATTATCATTCCTTTTAGGTGTCCCCTATGCCCACAAACTTGAACAAGGGGATTAGTGTCTCCTATGGGTTGGTGCCCATGAACTTGTATAAGGGGATTGGTGTCTCCTGTGGGTTGGTGCCCATGAAATTGTATAAGGGGATTGGTGTCTCCTGTGGGTTGGTGCCCATGAAATTGTATAAGGGGATTGGTGTCTCCTGTGGGTTGGTGCCCATGAACTTGTATAAGGGTATTGGTGTCTCTTGTGGGTTGGTGCCCATGAACTTGTATAAGGGGATTGGTGTCTCCTATGGGTTTGTGCCCACAAAATTGTATAAGGGGATTGGTGTCTCCTATGGGTTGGTGCCCACGAACTTGTATAAGGGGATTGGTGTCTCCTATGGGTTGGTGCCCACAAAATTTATTGAAGAAAATATAAGCAATATTTTGTCATGGTTTTCTCCTAAAAGGGTGTTTCCACGTAAAAATCTTGTCTCTTATGTGTATGGAAATTGTGCATTGATTTATTATTGCATTCATATTATTGCAGTTATTGGTTTGAAAGGAAAAGTTTTATCTTATAATATTCACCCCCTCCTCTCAGTATAAGCATGTGTTTCTTCAATTGGTATCAGAGCGGGTTCCTTCGTGAAAGCCTAACCGCTTGAAGGAAGATCTTACAAGAACACACATGGCTTACCAAGAAGGTTTTTCATCAAATAGGGCTCCATTATTTGATGGGACTAACTATACCTTCTAGAGTATGAGGATGTGAACCTATTTGATGGCACATGGCTATGATATATGGCAATCTATTGTGGATGGGTTCAAACCACCTACAACCCCTCCCATGGATCAAAATGGCAAGAAACCATTTGAACATAATGCCAAGGCAATGAATGCAATACTAAGTGGGTTATGTGAATCAGAGTTTGTGAAAGTCATGCAATGCACCTCAATAAAAGAAATATGGGATAAGTTACAAATAACATATGAAGGAGACGACAAGGTTAAAATGGTAAAACTTCAAACCCACAGGAGGAAGTTCGAAGACTTAAAAATGAAATATGAGGAAGATATTGCCAAATATCTACTCCACGTTGATGAAATTTTCAACACCATTCATGGACTTGGAGAAAGTATTGATGACTCTAAGATTGTTCAAAAAATCTTAAGGTCACTTCCCATGAGGTTTGATGCAAAGGTCTCAACGATTGAAGAAATGAAGGATCTTAAAACCTTAAGCATGGATGAGCTACATGGAATTATTATAGCCTATGATATGAGGACTAAAAAATATCAAACATCCAAATGGGAGGCCACGTTTAAAGCTTCAAAGAAGACAAAGAATAAAGAACCAGAGTCAAGTGAAGAATCGAGCAATGGAGAAGAAGCTAACTTTGTGCAAAGAAATAAGAAGGGACCAAGAAAACACAAAGGTAAGCATACTGTGAAATGTTTTAATTGTGGTAACATTGGTCACTATGCAGCTCAGTGCCCACAAGATGGAAGTAGTAGCAGTGAAGAAGAAGAGGAATACAAGAAAAAGAAGGAAATAAAATTTTATCATGAAAAGAAAAAGAGGCACAATCAAAGCAAGCATGAGAAGAAGATCTTTCAAAGGCACAAGAAGAGTCTTTATGTTGAGGAAGCAAGTAGTTCTTCCAATAGCAGTGATGAAAGTCTCTCCGATAGTGAAAGAGAAGAAATCCTATTTTTGGCCATGGAAGTGAAAGAAGATGCTCCTATTGTTGAAAAACAAGAAGAAGAGAAAGATCCAAAAGATGAAGAGGAAGCCATAGTTGACATAGAAGAGGAACTTGTTTTTGCTCTTGAAGAGTTGAAAAGGCTTAGAAAGAAGAACTCAATATTGAAGACTCAAGTACAAGAGGATGAGAAGACAAAGGCAAAGCTTTCACAAGATCTCACCGACTTAAAAGTGAAAATTGAAGAGGCAAAGCGAATTGAAGAAGGTATGGCTGAGCAGTTAAAGGCAAAAGAGTTGGAATGTGAAAAACTAGAACATGAGGTTGTCTCTCTGAGGAAGGAAGTGGAAGAATCTAATGATAAGCTACATCAGTTTGAGAAAAGCACAAAAATCATGGATGATATTATCAAAGCACAAAGATCTTCAGTTATAAATATTGGACTTGGTTTTGAAGAAAGTCAAAAGAAACAAAATGCGAAGTCAAGCTCAAAAGGAACAAAGGCATCAAAGAAAATAATTAAAGAAGATCCTAAGACCTATGCCGATGTGTTGAGAAGTGGAAGCATCAAGAAGGAAGAAAATAAAGCATCATCATGGACCAAGGACCATCACAGAAATAACAATGAGAGAACCATGCAATCATATCCTCCAAGGCAATCAGACAGGTTTCAATATTTCTTTCGGGGTTATTGCTTTTCATGTCATCAATTTGGTCATAAAGTTGTACATTGTAGGGTCCATGCTAAAAATTATTTTGGCTTCACCAAGAGAAATTTCAATTCATTTGCACCTCTCATGGACTACATCATTTGTTACAAATGTAATAATTTTGGGCATAGAGCTAAATGGTGTAGAACGATGTTCCCTGAACTTTCAAAATCAAGTAAGAAGGAGGATGGTAAAACTATTCAAAAGGATATGCCCTCCAAAGTTTGGAAAAAGAAAGAACAAGAAAAGGAGCATAGTAATTTGGGAGTTTCACTCCCATCTCATCATTGAATGTCTCAGTAAGAGCAGTAGTAAGGGGGCATTGTCAAGTGTCTTATCTTTTAGCCCCGAGAAGCCTTTGCCATTGATGTCAAAGGGGGAGAATTTTAGTAAGGGGGAGCAGCTTGTCAGGGGAGCAACTTGTGATCCTGTTGCAGTAAAGGATAGTTTCTTTGTAGGGTTGCCATCAATGACAAAGGGGGAGATTGTTAGAATTATTGAATTGTCATTGATGTCAAAGGTTGATTTGGTTGATAGAAAATGGTGCATGATTGGGCTAAGTATTCAAGGCAAATATATATTCTTCAAGGGTGATGTAATATCAAAGGTTGAAATTTTTTAAATTTTTGGTTTAAATATTTCTAATGTGTGCAATGAGCTAAGGTTGAGATATTATATTGAGGTGGAAAATATTTACCCTTGCCTAAAGTTGAAATATTATTATTGAGGAAAATAATATTTACCCAAGCCAAAAGTTGAAGAATTTAAATCAAAGTTTAAATATTATTGTGAAGTGCAAGATGGGTCGACCATTTAGGTGGCAATAGCAATAAAGTAAAGTTTGCATATAAATAAAATAAAATTTTATTTTGGCATGGTGAGTTTTTTGAATGAGAATGCAGTAACGATGATGAGAGAAAGGGCATAGCGGCAACGTTGAATATTGGTGGCAATCAAAGTTTACGGTAGATCACAGTTTCAAGAATGTGCAGAGAGGAGATTACGGTAGATCAAGGATCCATGAGATCGTGGAAGGGTAAGGATGAAATGAAGACATAAAAGAATAGTGATGAAACTTAGTAGAACGAACAAAGTTGAAGAATTAAAAGATACTATATGGTGACATCGTTTGGTGAAGCGCAAAAGTTTTATTTACAACATAAGGAAGAGACATGGTGTGGTCATATGCAGGATAGTATTTGGTGAACAAAGAGCAAAGGGATATGTCTCAACCAAACACTCTTACACACCAATAATACAATACCAAATCATTTTGAAAGAGTATTGTTGAAAAATCATCACCATTAAGAAAAATTTGTGTTTGTAAGCAGTGCCATTGATAATAGATAATTATGAAGATCATCAAGCACCCTGTGTAACATTAAAAAATTGTAAGCTGAGCATAGGAGATTGGGAACCAATACAGTGAGTTCATTTGATCACAGTTTTTGAAATACAACGAAGGAATTATCATTCAACATCCACAAAGAAGATGCTAGCACTTAGAAGTTGTTACAAAAAAATCAAGGAAACCATTGACACTGCCAATGAAACATTACAATGGTATGATAATTTATTTAAATCAAATCTGTTTCAAGTTGCTAAATATATATCAGATATATAAATTGGTGTAATTGTTGAGAACAACATTCACCTATAATTTTCCTTGGCTTATCCACGAACGTGTTGAGAAAGAACAATCTAATTTCTTGGTTGTAAAATGAGAGAGGACATCATGCAATCCAACTTTGCTTCACCATAAACACATCCAAAAAATTAGTATGGTAAGCACAGGGAAGAATCTTCAGGAATTGGTTGCATAGACAAGAAGAGCGTTCTAAGGAGATCAAATTGTTATGTGCAAACACGTGAAGCATACATTGAAGCGAGTGCCATCTATGGAAGACAAATATTCAAAGACTCATGCACTTAGTTTGGAGTTATCAGTGACCAAAGATGAGCAAAATATAGATTTTTGTAATGAGGGCACAACAGATAATTCAACCAATACAAGATACAAGTGTTGTCGGGTAATCCATGCACAATCAAGGAAACACTACCAAATGGATGTAATAGTTTGTTGAGTAGCAGATCATCATGAAGGTAAAGGAGGGTCAATCATTACAAACAAGGTATGGTGATCCATATGGCATAATTGTGTGCAAGAATTTTCAAGTTGTCTTTCAATTTGCAAAATAATTTGAGTAAGGAATAAGTCGAGTTAGTAATAAAAAAAACTCAATAAAAGGGAATAATTTAAAGAGTAAGGGAAAGGTACATCAAGGATTAATAATGAACATATATTGATCAGATTTTTGAGCAGACCAGAGTAGAGTTTTGGATCAGATTTTTGAGAAGATTTGAGTAGAGTTTTAATCAGTTTTGTAAGAATAGAAGGTTAAAATTCAGAATTTTAAGAGCTTGAGAAGTGCTTCATAATGTGGAAGTATAAAAGAGTGAAAGCAAGGTATTAGCATCTCCAATTCAACATGCAAGTAAGTTATCTAGTGCTAGACTTGGGCTACCTTTAAAATATAATAAATGTGAGACATGTGGAAGTGACCGACTTAATAAATATGAAGGATATTTTGACCATTTGAAGCTTCCAACACTATTATATCATTATTTATTTATTGATCAAGGTTGGTGCCTTCAATCTTATGGGTTGGTGCCCATGAACTTGGATAAGGGGATTGGTGTCTCTTATGGGTTGGTGCCCACGAACTTGAATAGGGAGATTGGTGTCTCCTATGGGTTGGTGCCCATGAACTTGTATGAGGGGATTGGTGTCTCCTGTGGGTTGGTGCCCATGAACTTGGATAAGGGGATTGGTGTCTCTTGTGGATTGGTGCCCATAAACTTGGATAAGGGGATTTGTGTCTCCTATGTGTTGGTGCCCACGATCTTGGATAAGAGGATTGGTGTCTCCTATGGGTTGGTGCCCATAAAATTTGATAAGGGGATTGGTGTCTCTTATGGGTTGGTGCCCATGAAATTGTATGAGGATTGGTGTCTCCTGTGGGTTAGTGCCCACGAATTGTATTGAAGAAATATAAGCAATATTTTGCTATGGTTTTCTCCCAAAAGGGTGTTTCCATGTAAAACTCTTGAATCTTATGTGTATGGAAATTGTGAATTGATTTATTATTGCATTCAATTTATTACAGTTATTGGTTTGAGAGAAAAGTTTTTATATTATACTTTTCACCCTCCTCTTAGTCTAAGCATGTGTTTCTTCACAATTTCCATCCTTTAATTGGTAAAGATGATTTGAATACACATAAAAAGTGTTTATGTGGCACTAGAAATGGCTAAATCAACCTAAGATCCACCTTGCAATAAAATGATGTTGAATACCCTTGGAGAGACATGAACTTGAGCCTCCTTCATGCTAAGACCCATCCACTAACCAACAAGCCACAACACCCATTAAGAGTAAAGGGGCAAGTCTCCACTCTTGAACTATTTCTATTTCCTTTTTAGGCTACAAAATGTGGAGGTGCATGGGTTAAACATACAACCTTGCCTTCCAAAAATAGCTCTATTGACCAGATCATCAATGCTACTTAAAGCAATGGTGAGATGGTGCCTCCCATGGAAGGATACAATTCTAATTCCTCTCATCAAAAAATGATGGCATGATTTGAACCCATGCCTTCCTAGCTTCCACGCAAAGCATAGAATACCATGCCAATAATGGCTTCTAAACAAGAGCAAAGAAATCAAGATATACTACATATACATAATCTCCATTTAGGTAAATATCTTCCTTTCCTAAAAAATAGATGACTATGTGTAATTGGAACCCAAAATATGGAGCCTTAAGCCCTTAATGCACCCTTCAATAGATACAATAGTTTGGTTTATAGATGTAAAATGGTATGTCCCTTCCCATGGAGAAGGAAAATGCACACCCCTATTACAAATGGCACTAAGCCAAAGTAGGAAGGTGGCACCCTTCCAAATTCAAACATGCACACAACCCTATTAAATCATGGAGCATCTCTCCCTTTTTGGATCTCCATATCTGATAAATATTTTTATAGTATATGACCAAAGTTGAATTTATTAAAACATTTTAAGATGAATAAGGATTGTTTATTTCAAAGCCTTTCAAAAAGACAAAAAAAAAATGATATTGAATTTATTCTAGGATTCCAAAGAAGAATCAGAGGCTCCAAAAATAATTCCTACATAACCAAGTGAGGCAACTCTATAACCACTCTAATATCATGTTGGAATTCATAATATTTTTTATAAATTAATAGAAGCAAACCATGAACTCAAATGTTATACAAAGAATGAAAATAAAAAAGTTAGAAGGATTTGATGGTCACCTATAGGCACTATAAATTGATAATAAAAATATATATGATAATCAAAAGAGGTAGATAATATTACATAACATTATGATAATCAAAATAGGAGTGACAGAGAGGTATTTATATCAATACTAAAACCCCAATTACATCAGAAAGTTTAACCTAAACCAACATAACAAGAGGGATTTAGGCCAATGACAAATTATAAAGAGGGTTTAACCATAACATGTTAACCACAACCCATAGGGCTTACATAAGAAAATATTACAAATAATAAGTACATTGTACAATTAAATTCCCTTAGGCCTATCCAATACATTGCATAATGTTGGCCTTGGCCATGAATCAAATTATAATTTCAACATTTATAGGTGTGAAAATATCAACTTGATATTTACTCCATGAAGCAAATATATTTTAAAGGGTTTGAATATTCCACTTTCCACACCTTAAAAAAATTGTCAAAAATTTATAAGTCCTACCTCTCTATAATTGTGAACCTAATAAAGTCAATAAATAATTTTTGTCAATTATGGGTTAATGCTTGAATATTTGCATGATTTTTCTCTATTGAGGCCTATAATTAGTAAAATTTTGTGTTGAATGTTTGTGTCATCTTGAAATTCCTAAGTTTGTTCCCTTTGAAGAAAACTATTTTAGGCATCCTACTTAATACTATCATTGGTGATATATCTCTCATGTTGTAGAATGACTAGAGGCCAATAAACATATCCTCCTCCATGAGGAAAATGAAGTTTAAGTACACTCATCCTCATAAAACAACATTGACTCTTAAATTTGTCAAGGTTGTGGACACAATAATGGCCATGGGAGAATATTAGGGTATAATTAGAGTGACTACTCTAGAAATGAGATATAAGGTAGTAAATAACTCAAAGATCATTAGTGTTTCAACATTTGAACCATATTTTCCCTACCTTAATAGGTGATTAAATGTGCTAAACACTTCCTGAGCACTTTAAAAATTGAATATGCATAGGGAAATAAAATAGTCAATCTTAGTAACACAATAATCACTTTGACCTTCAACCTACCAGTTGACCCAATCTTAATCTCTTACACTAAAATATAAGTCATGAAAAATAGAGATAGAAAAGGGTCAATAATTTGAATTACATGGGAAAGAAGTAGGTAAAAGTAGAATGTCAAAGTACTTAGCTTAAGGCAAGGGTCAACCTATGTAAAAGTGATTTCATTGAAGAGGCTAAGGACCTCATAGTGTTGTTAAGTAGATTGGATGGTGAACAAGTTTTTTTTATATTTCACCCATCAATATTTACATTCTTAGAGCTTACTTTCCTATAAAAATCTAATTTTAACTAGCTTTATCTAATTAGTAGGTAGTTGTGTAACCAATTATCTAATTTTGAGGAAAGTAAGAATATTTTCATGACTTCCTACTTTTTTTATATCCATATTAGGATTAATCCTAGGCCAAGATAATTTGGGACATACGAAAACTAAAAAAATCAAATTTTGCACTTGAATATTTCCCAACATTTCATGCCAAAAAAATGGTTTAAAAACTACATCTATGTCAACAATAATTTTATTAAACCAATGATGGAGAAGAAAAAATGATATGCCAAAATAAGGATATATACAAAATAAATTAATTCCTTCCATCCTCTGGTATATTGGTTCATTCATGAGTTATTCAACATATACATCATAGGTACTAGTTGGGATTTGTTGCAATACATCCTACCACATTGGGTGACAAATGAATTTGTCATAATGAAGTAACTATGGCAACTAAATTCTATAAATTATAGGTGTAAAAGTTGTACTTGAAGAAACTAATAAAGTTCCTATTCAAAATTGGGAACTATTCCTACAAAACAATTTTTCGAGTAATTTAGTTTGATAGCAAAAATTGGAAAGTATGATCTAGAATATGCTTACAGGAGAAAGAGATATGAAATAATCAGGTGTTACATTATTTCTATCCATATTGTTCTAACTTGGTCTTTGATCATTAAGAAAATATTGAGGAAGAACAATTGACCAAGTATGACAACATGCAAGAGATTGAAATGAGATTTGCTAGATTTGGAGGATTCCTATACTAGACCAATGAGGAGAAGATAAATCCTCCTAATGACAAAGGAATAGTTAAAGGATTGACTATATCAAAGTAAGAGAGATCCGATGAGGCATATGTCCTTAAGAAAGAAAATAGATCCTCAAAATACTAGAATTAAAGTATCCTCTATGAGCATGTTGTAACAACCCTCCTTGGCAAAACTCATTATTGACAATGAACTATGTATTGGTGTGGATGTTTAATTGCATTGTTTCATTTTATGATGTCTATATGATATAATGTTTGCATTTTTTTGGGCTTGGAACATGGTACTATTGATGTATTTGTGGATGCAATACCAGGTGCTCTCTCTCTGATGGGAACATTTGGGTGAACCACCTACAATGAGTAATACTTTGGGGATTTGATGGTGATGACTTGCTCATCGACAAATCAAGGTAACAAAATACCCTTCATGTAGATGCATTTAAATTTTGCTTGTTTTCATGTTCACACCATTGGGTCAAGAATTTTCCTAAGTAATGAGTCTCCTTAATAGGTTGGTGATAGTTTTGGACTATATTAAAAAGGAGCCACCTACTTAAAGATTAAAAAATTGTGTGTAACATTGTTGTTATGAATGTCATTTATGTTGTTGATGATATGCTTAGTTTTATGAATAATAATTATTTAAGTATTATTTTTTGTGACATTAATACTGGAGGATATTAGCGCTAATGCTAATAATTAATATTAGCAATTGAAAACTAATAAAATGAATTATTAAAATTAGTTCATAAGGAAACTTTAATTATTGTATTGTTTTATCCTAATGTTAAAGGAAGAAGATATAATTACTTTATAATATTTAAAGAAAGTAGAGCATTAGTAATTTTAGCAATGCATACTCTATTTATTACCATAATAATTTCAGTGTTAGAAAATTAAAAAGAAAAATTAAGTTATGATCCAATTAGCCAGCTCAAAGGAGGCTCGAGGGAAGAACATGGGATTCGTCTTGTTGGAAAAAATACATCAAGGTAATTTTAAATAGATTAATGGTTGAGTTTAGATCATTAGAGGAATTGAATCTAGAAAGAAGGAAACAAGGAAGTAAAGGGTAGGTGAGTGCATCATAGAAACAAATATTCAGATGTAGGAAGAGGTAAGCCTCAAATTTTTGGAATATTTCCATCGTTGTATTGCTTATTGTTGCACTCGGGATGTTTTGATTTGTGTAGCTCTTATTTAAGATTGCTTTATATAGGATGTTGTTGGCTTGATGTTTCCTTACATGTTGTTATGCTCTTCTCAAGGTAGCTTAATCATCCCTTATGCTAAGCTTAGTTGCATTCAAGAACAAGGTTTTCAAGTTGGTTGTGTTTTGTTTTACATATTTATGTCTTGTAGTGAAGATATTTGAACCGTGTGCATATTCATTGTTCCCTATTCTATGTAATAAAGTCCAACCTAAGAATAGATAGATAGTTTTTAGGTCACCTATGCATATCTCATCTCAATCTAGTGTAAGCTTTCCAACTATAGGGTTGTCGCTAAATTTATCCTTGTTATTATTATTATGGTGGAGTAAGTTTGGAGTAAGGTCTGCTTTAGAGGCACTTATGAAACCGAGGCTGCCTATGTATGTTTTAAGCTCTATATGTTTAAGATTTGCATAGGCACCATGACTCTTTATGCAAAATAATGGTTTTTAATCTTTATACGCATTGATTTATGAGTTAAGAGTTGCACGATTGATATAGAATAGTTGAAAAACGTAGATCATGGTATAAGATGTGAAGTGAATATTTTGGTTTATGTTAATTTGAAAACATAGAATGATATAGGGAAAGAAACTTTAGCCAATAAGAAAAGATCTTTTTTAGGTAAAAGAAGAAATGTAGTTCATTGAGGGAGTAACCCTTGAGTTGACTCTTTCCTTAAGTGAAGTTTATATATATTATTATGAGAAGATGATGTTTCGTATATTATGAAAAGTTTAAGTTTCTTTATATTATTATGAGAAGACGATGTTTATTATCTTATGAAAAGTTGAAGTTTCTTTATATTATTATGAAAAGATGATGTTTATTATATTATGAAAATTTCAAGTTTCTTTATAATATTGTGAGATGATGATGCTTCTTTATGCTATGAAAAGATGAAGTTTATTTATGATAAGTTGATCACTATAAAGAGAAGTACGAGATTCTCTTTATAAGATGATTCTTGTATATGGGTTTTGAAAGAGAAACCATTATAATGATTCCTAAGACTTATGTGAGTTAAGGGATCATTATAAAGAGAAGTATGGGATTCTCTTTTATAATATGGATTTTTGTATGTTGGTTTTGAAAGAGAAACTATTATAATGATTCTTGAGACTTATGTGGGTTAAGATATCATTATAAAGAGAAGTATGGGATTCTCTTCTTGTGGCATGTGTTTTTATTGAATTTTATGCATGGTGGCTTGCATAGTAGAAAAAACATGATTATGTTGCATTGCTTTAGGGTTGTCCTGATCCCTAAGTACTCCTCATAAGTTGTGGTGGGTTCCCTATCATG
The DNA here is from genome assembly GCA_028583015.1 of Wollemia nobilis. NCBI lineage: Eukaryota > Viridiplantae > Streptophyta > Pinopsida > Araucariales > Araucariaceae > Wollemia > Wollemia nobilis. Next base: position 10,447,035 of record JAQPPZ010000689.1, on the reverse strand, counting down.
AAGAAGTTGGCAGATTTTCTAGTTGTCTTGAAGATCCTTTACGGTTGGATTCATAGAGCTTGGAAAGTATAGAGGATATGGAAAACAAATTCTTTGTAAAGAATATAATTTTAAATTGAGTTTTGTAACTTGATTATTGTACAAACTGAAATATTATGTTGCTTTAATGTTACCATGGGTTTTGTACATTAAGATGATTAAGCAATATTTTAGTTGGATAGATAGTATTGATCTCTATCAATTTTTGGAATGCATATTTATGTTAAATATTTGATTCATTTATGTTATTGCATCTAAGTTAAAGGAATGCGTCTTTTGAAGCTTTAAGTCAAGCATTTGAGTTAAGCAAAATGTGGCTTTTATTTAAGATGCATCCTTGTTTATCTATTATAGTATTTTGGATTAAATAGATTATGACTTGTGTTAAAATGCTTTTGATATTATGTGATGCACATTACTTTAATTTAGAACTATGTTTTAAAATGCAAGTTTTATTTTGGTTAAGTTTTGGGTGGTTAGGATCTCTTATGGACCCGAATAAAAAATTTAGCCCATAGAAGGAGTTGCATATAAACAAGTAGAACGAGTCTTAGAAGGAGTTGCAAGAATGAAATAGCTAAGAACTCTTGAACTTGGAAGGAGTTGTGTGAATACAATAGTTGGGTTTTTTGTGAATCATTGCATCTTGAATGAGTAGGATTAGGTGTATTCCAACTAAGAGTTGTGGAACCATTCACATGACAATAGTGGTTATACCTTGAACATGTAGGATCGAGTGATCATGTTCATTGCTAGCGAAGTGGCAATGACCTTAGTTAGCCCATAGAGGTATGGTAACTAAGCACCAAGGCTCTACGTTGATTAACCTAACTATATGGACTTACAGTAATGTTAGGGAATAAGCATCCCCATTTAAATGTTATGGCCCTTAAAGGATAATCCCTACACCGTGGTCACATTATCTATGTCGATGAGGGTTTGGGAAAGGTGGTGGGACACTTTTGGCATCCTACTAAACATGTAGGTTTAGTAAGGTGAACCCCCAAAAACCATGGGAATTGGTCACTCCTGTCCACTGAGTGTCATCTGCAATGACTTGGAACTCAAATGTCATGAAGCCTTGTATGCTGAAATAATAAAAGAAGGGTTTTTGCTTGTAAACCTTTGCTTGCAATATTTCTTTAAAAAATTGTGTTGGTGTTTTGGGTTGTTACACATGTAGCCAAAACTACAAAACAAATGGTAGAGGAATTGTCTAGATATTAGCATATGGCTAAAGTATCATCATAATTCATGTCCCCTATTGGTACTCCTATTAAATATTGAGAAAGACTTAAACATTTTGGTGTCTCTCCCCATAATTATGAACTTGTGGATACAATAGAGCTTGGGAGTGTATGACACATATGCAAAAGAACTCATTCTCAAGTAGGAACATCTTTTACCTCTATATAAAGGAAGAAGGAAATTGGACAGTAAATAATAGGAGGATCAAGAAATATAGGCATAGATGGGAATGAATATGGATTTAGTGATAGGGATGACAATAAAAAAGATAAAATAATGGACCTCTTCATACTCCATATTGAATGAAAAGAAGAAGAAGAATGATGGAAATGATGGTAGTATTTACTCTTTTCCATCCCAAAAAGGAGATCAATTTGTATGAGGGGTACATGACATAGAATATGGGGAAAAATAAATTAATAGAATCCAAGGATAATCCCACACACAAGAGCATTATGATAAATGGAAGGATATAGTTTTTGTTTCTTCTAGGTTGGATGATTTATTTACAAAAATCATAGAGATATAGTAGTTAAAGATGCAAATTGAGAACATTGTTGATAAATATGATTTATTTTACCTTTACCCATTAAAGAAGAAGATGAAAGAAAGATCCAAGATACACTATGAAGTGGAACCTACGAGAAAAGGGTTAGTAATCAGTAGTGCTCAACCAAAGGCTAGAGTACCAAGAGGAAAAATTCCTATTAGAAAAGATTATGAATTCACCTCAATACCACTTCCTCTCATGGATGTGTAGGAAAATATGAGCATGATAGATGCCAACACTATCATTATAAAGGATACCATAAAGGAATGGAGAAAGACAATGTTAAGATTAGGTAGCAAAATTATTGCGTTATTGTGCTACCAAGTAAATTCACCAAATCATTAGATTTTTCTAAAGCAATCATCTCCAAATGCACAAAGTAATTCAATGTCTAATCATCAAGGTAATAAAATTCAAGTGATGCTTCTCCAAAGCAACTTCAAGATCAATAGAGCATATCCCTAGCATTTATATCCCCTATTAGTCCTATTAAATATGAACAAGGATTTGTAACGATGAGTACCTCTTCCTAGAACAATGGACCTATGGATACAATAGAGACCAAAAATTTATGAACTATAGGCAAAAGAACTCCTTCATAAAGAGGAATATATTTACCTCTATATAAGAAAGAAGAAAAATGGATAATAAAAATAGGAGGTTCAAGATATCTAGGTGGATATGGGAATGGAGATGGAGTTGGTGATGGGGATGAAAATGGAAGAAAGAATAAAATAACATACCTCTTTAGACTTCTTATTGAATAAAAATAAGAATAAGAACGATGGAAATGATTGTAGTATTGAATATTTTGCTTATAAAAATGAAATAATCTACATGAGGGGTAGATAACATAGGAAATGGAAAGAAGCAAATTGATAGAACCTAAGGAGAATCCCACACATGTAGTTTGATCAATGGAAGGATATAGTTGGTGTATCTTCAAAGTTGGATGATTTATTTATAAAAATTGTAGAGATGAAGTAGTAAAAGATGCAAAGTGAGAAAATTGTTGATAAATTTACTTTGTTTTTCTCATACCCATCAGAGATGAAGATGAAGTAAATATACAAGTTAGTGGGAAGTGGACGCTATGGAAAAAGGGTTAATAATAAATACTAATCAACCAAAGGCCATAGTACCATGAGAGAAAAATCCTATCATGGAATCTTGTGGATGCATACAGAAATATGAGCATGGTAGATACCAGTGCTATCATCACAAAAGAGGCCATGAAGGAATTGGAGGAAGAGAATGTTAGGTTTAAGCATCAAAATGATTAATTTAAAAAATTGACAAGAAAAATTGCCAAATAATTAGATGTTTCCAAATCGATCATCCTAAGAAGGCATAAAGCAAGTCAATGTCCACCCCTTAGGGTAAGGAAATTCAAGTGAGGCTCCTCCAAAGCAACTTCAAAAGGAATATATATATTATGCTAATATTGGCTACATTATATGAATTAGGAATTCTTTCAATGAGTTGATAAGAAAGCAAAAAATGATGGTATGTAGTAGGGAAAATAAGCTTGATAATATTATTGCCAATTGTATTAATTCATAACTAAAGTACACATTGTTGGACATATACACTAAAGAGAAAAGAGACCTCATTGAATTTGCTAAAGAGAGGAAAGAAAATTTAAGGTCTAGTGAAGAATAATAGGAAATAGTGAAGATGGATTTCAAACGAGCAATTATAAATCCCATAAAATGGAGGATCTTGATTCATCATAGGAGGTTTCTATATTGTTTCTTTTATGTAGATATTAATAAGGAGATAAATAAGGATAGGGGAAATTTAGAATATTATTTGACAATTATAGGAACAATTTTGAATGAAATAGAACAAGCACTAATCAAGCAACCTAAAGAGAAAAAGATTGAAGAAATAAAAAATTATTAGAACAAATATTGTTCTCAATTTTAAAGAATAGACAAAAATAAAACTAAAACATTTATTGAAATTTGTAATCATTTGTGTAGTATAGAAGACTAGTTATTAGAAGCTAAAAGGTTGTTTGGCCTAGTGAAGAGGGCTTTCTATCTTGTTCACTTAGACTTATATAAACTATAGATCCTATATATTAAGGAAGTCAATGAGAAGCTTTGTTATTGTAATATGCATGTTAAAAGGAGGAAATACAAAGCCACAAGGAAACTCAAGTGGGAAGCAAAGGCACATAAGAAAACAATTAAATTATTTAATTTTCCATGAAGGGTTTTAAAAATATATTGTAATGTATTATTTTAAAGCAATTATGACATTTAATAGACCTCATAAAGGTAAAGAGATGGCTCATTTGTTATAGAAGCCTAGTAATGACCCATCATGTTAATCATTATGTTTCCTCAAAAATAGAAGTAGTGGTATAATTAGTGTTTATATGCATAAATGCTGCCATTTTTCTCTATAAATTCAGAAATAACAATGAAAAAGACTTTGCTCATTTTTTGTCCGTAAGGAAGAAGTATACTATTGTAACTTGTGAAGTAAAATTTGAATTTGAAAGGAGCTTATGTTTATTACAAATGAAGTTAAGTAGCCTATTTTTCTTGTTGTTGATTTACACTTGTATGTCCTATATCTATCTAGCATAAATGAATTTGATTATATTGTTTTATGCTACTTTTATTTTTTCTTCTTGTTCATAATAGTAAAATTATACGAAAATCCTATGGAACTTTTATGAGTTCTATGAGTTGTTATTATTGAAATATGTTTCTTCTTTGCATGCTGGTTTACATTTAGTTTGTGAAGAGGATTCTATGAAAATCTTAATGATTAAATATGAATTGATGAGTAGCACTTTATTTTTCTAATAACTTTAATTCTTCCAACTATTAGCTATCAAGTTTAATCTCAAATTTCTTAAATGTTCTAATATTCCATTGTTTATGAAAAACAAATGAGAGAAAGCATGAAAATATTGTACATATTAGTTGTTTTTCATGCATGCCAACATTAGAAGTTGCATGCACTAGGCCCTAAACCATTAGCTTTAGGTTTGTTCAAGTATTATCTTAGATTTTAGGCTAAAATTATCTAATTTCAAGTGTCTTAGAAAGAAAAAAAAATATATCTTAATAGAGTTGTCCCTTTTTCAAGCAAACAAAAGGAAATAATATTTGAAATTTCCTAAAATACATTCACAAAACCATTCTATGAAGCAACAAGTACAAATAATAAGAGTTTATCCCTTGATTATTTGGATCATCATGCACATCCATAGAGACAATGGATAACTCCACTCATGTTATCATACGAGTCTTATCATCATCCCTCTCTTGCCTTCCTAGCCTAGGGAAAATGGTCCCCTATTCTATTTTCTTCTCCTACGTATCTATATTTACCTTGAATCCCCTTCCTAGGGAGCCTCTTCATTTCCACATTGATGTTATTCTTTTCCATGCCCACCCAGTCCATCCTATCCTTTCTTAAAATAGCTATTGATTTGACTAATTTCATTGACTTTTTTTTGGATACATAGGGAGTTGGTTACATTCACACTATTTTGGGAAACCTCTTCATTTCCACTTTGATGTTATTCTTTTCCATGCCCACCTAGTCCATCGTATCCTTTCTTAAAATGGTTATTGATTTGACTAATTTCATTGATTTTTTTTATACATGGGGAGTGGTTACATCCACACTATTTTTAGTAACTACCAAGTGCAGGATTCAAACCACAAGGGTTGCTCCCAACAAGCCTATACTACCTCATTGTTGTTAATCCAATGTGAGGGGGGCCACCAATCACATGGGATTTTTACTGTCATCGTTGGTCTAGTAACTACTAAATGCAGGGTTCAAACCACAAGGGTTGCTCCTAACAAGCCTATACTACTCCATTGTTGTTAACCCGATGTGAGAAGGACCATCGATCGCACGAGATTTGTACTGTCATCGTTGGTATGACACACACTTAGAGGATTCAGATCAGACTACTACCTTTGCAACATGCATGCCCCCAAGGTTTAAACATAGGTCTCTTCTTGGTAAATGCCTAACCAAATAAACAATTACCAATCCATCTAACTCTTGGAAGACCAATTTTATTGATTTTAATATCCAAACCCATGGTAGTGTCTAAAACCCCTATATTATCATTTTGTACACTATTATATTATTATAATTCTCTTAAAAATTTATAGATTTTGATATTCATAGAAAAAACAATTGAAGTTATAAGAGTAAATTTTCCTCATATTACAAAAGTTATATAAATCCCTTTCTCTTGGATCATTGTAAGGACGGACTTCCATGTGCATTTCATTTAGTACCCTCATATAATATAATGTTCCTTTCATTTAATGGTGGTCTCAGTCTTCCAATATCACACGTTGCTCAACCAAACCAAGATACATTGTATTTAAACAAAATGTAGTGCCTTCAAACCTTTACATATTTAATTATTGGTTTAAATTTTTTTACATTAATTTAATTATTAAACTAATATAATTATTATATAGTAATAATTTAATTAAACTCAGTTTTAAAAAAACTCAATTTAAATTAAAAAAAAAATTAGTTACACAATCCTTACATAAAATAAATAATACATTTTTAAACAATATAAATAAATAATTAAAAAAAAATCTTACGATGAAGCATCCCAATTATTGGGAGGGTGGTTTCATAGACGAAAAGGACGGCTCACATGGAACATACGTTACACAGCTCGAGAAAAGTTTTGAAATGATATAACATCTATTATTGGACCGGGACGTGTCGGTGGAAGCTTTGACGCCACATATTACTCGGTGTGATTAGACCCATGTCCTTTCACGAAACAATAATCACACGTCACACCTACACTCTTTTAAATTCGCCAATAACCGACAACATTTAACATTAAGAACGTGACTTCAAGCCCTTCCAACACCACCAATGAAAGGTAAAAGTAATTAGTGTGAGAAAATCCAAATTTTTTTTAATTTAGCAAAAAAAAAAATTTACAGTGTCGTTTTGGTTTGAGAAATTATGACAGTTTGAGAAATAATGACCAGGGGTTTTATACTGTCAGAATCATCTGGGGGTTGCTCCTGGAAACCATGACCAGGGGTTCTACACTGTCAGAATCACCCAAGTACCCGGCCTGCCTTGACCACACCTACATTATCAACTGAATTTTGGGTATTCAATGTGACCAGAGGTTCTACACTCCAAGAGTTGCGCCCGCCCTTGACCGCACCAGCATTATCAACTAAATTTTGGGTACCCAATGTGCGTTTGGTAGGGTGGAGAGTCGAACTAGGGACATCCCTCACATCCCTCAGAAGATTCTCCTACGGAAGATTTTCATTGCTGAAAGCTTGCTTAAGGTTGAGCATGCATCTCCATTTTAATTATGATTGTCCTTCAGGGCTATGCATCTCCATCCTAATTATGATCTCTGATAAGGATGGGAGCTTGTTAATGGCTTGACATCCCCATCCTAATCATGATCTTTGATAAGGATGATAGTTATGCTTATTAATAAGGGTCAAACACACAGCCATACACCCACCCACTCTTAACACAATGGTTTACCTTGGACCTCACTTGATGAATTTTTATAAACTCCAAAGACTAAATTAATGAATCAACCATTCTAAGGGTTCTATCCTTGTCTATATATTTGGTGTAATTATTATTAAATAAATAATTGAAAAGCACCCACGAGACGGAAATAATTGTTAAAGTATCTGCCAGTCCCAAATCACGAGACGGGAAATAATTGTAAGCAACAGAATCAGAAACCCTGAAATGCATGGGATACAAAACAATGATTTGCTCTAAACATGTGGAAAACAAATAAAAGCCACGATTGCTGTGAACACTGTCTACGATGAATTTAATTTATGCAGTACATGTCCCAGAGAGCATCCTCTCAATTTCTTACGTGGATTGCATGCTTGCCTTACAAAAGTGAACTCCGCCTGTCCGTCAAGTCAGAACCGACAAAGTAACCAGCACTCCACTAGAATGTGTGACAAAATATAAATAATTTTTTAATAGAAAAAATCTTATATTAACTAAGATTAATCATACAAAACATAAAGGGTCGGTGGAATTAGTTTATAGGTGAAGGAAATCACCCCTCCTTACACCCCAGAGGAAATCACACCTTCCCACTAAAAACAGAGACCAAAAAAGATTACTACTACAGACTGTCACGGACATCCCAAAACATAATTAATATACAAAAAAATCAAAGAGTAGGACAAAAGTTCCCAAAACATAATTAATATACAAAAAAATCAAAGGACAGGATGAAAGTTTTAATTCCAAAACATAATAAACAAACATAAAAAAAAACTGAACAAAAAGTTTTAATTTAAATACTTCATTTTTAATTTTTTAAATTTAAATAAATTAAAATTATATATATATATATAAAACCAATACCATACTGTCTTTTGTGACAATTTTTATTAATATGAACACTTTGTCTAAAAAGAGTTGCCGGTGCAATTTAAGACCACTCCTATTAATTTTAGATGTTTTAAATATCATAAATGGACTTTCCCGCAGGTGGACCAGGTGCTTTAATGTGTATAAAGTCCGGTTACATCAAATGAAAGAATTATCTTAAAAAAAAAAACAATTATTTTAATTAAAAATTGATTTTAATTAATTTGGTTTAACCAGTGTCGGCAGCGATTTTGACTTACATGTGGAGACATGGTGACCACGTGATGACACAACTTGTGGGGGACCTGCATATTGCAATTCCGTAATAATATCGTTAAAGCTGTCCACGAGATTTACTCCAATATACTTTATCTCTCTTCCATCTCTATTCTTAATTTAGAAAAATATCTCTCTCCGTTATTTTCTCTCTCTAAATCCCATTTTTTTACCCGCAGCTTTGGCCCATTTTATCTCGGTAAACACGCTCTTCCTCTTCTTCTTCTCCTCCACCACCGTTCATTTTACATCTGCTCTCCCCCTCCCGGAATCTCTAAAAGTAACTGTCACTTTTACTAGGGACTGTAATTAACCGTCTCCCAGAGTTTCTCCCACTCTTTCTCTTTCTGTCATAAATGGTGAAGTTCCCAGTAGATGGAGAATATGTGACAGACGGATATGAGAGTATTTAATTTATTGGCCAAGAGCACGATCGCAGAAAAGGCTAGATGCTAAAGTGGCCCACTCTACTTGATCAGAGGCCACGTTTTTTTAGATGGGTTTGTCGAAAGCGACAGGTGGTTGTTCTTGATTTTTTTTTTTGAAGAGTTTTTGATTTCATGATAGATTTAGGATTTCGATATTTTTATCTTTACTTAAGATTAAAAGATTATGAATTTGAAAGATTGTAGAGGAAGAAGGAAAAAAAAACTCTTTTTGATTTTCTCCCTGGGAGATTACAAGAAGAAAAATTAAGAATGATGAGCATTTTGGGAAAAACAATTTTAATTATGGCAATGTGATTGAAGTTGGAAGTTGGCTGTATTGTAAGGAAGATACGGATTTCGTAATAGTTCCGTGGGGTAGGATTGCTTGACAGAAGTGAATCGGTGCATGTCGGCTTGCATATGAAGCAGATTTTTCAGGTACAAATACGCCAGCCTGTTGGGTAGTACAGCAGAAAAAAGAATGGGTCCTGAATGAACTTGACGGATTTCACTTCCACATTAAGTGAGAGAAGAACGCCCGTCACATATCCATCATTCTGCGTCAATTGTAGGCCCTGCGTCTCTGCATGCCTTCGCTTTTAACAGATGCTACTGTTTAAGTTTCGTCTGACTCGCACCTATATAGCCTATTCTGGATGGGAGCATCTGTAGTCAATTCGGTGTAGTGTGATTTCTAGTGTTTGGGTTCGAGTATGGACTTGGGTGGAAGCCTATTCTCTTATTCCAACAATTATAATAACTTCGTTACAGACGCGTTTTTAATAGATGATCTGTCGGAGTTTTCGAACGAGGATATCGGAGGGTCGATTCCCGGCAGCAGCAATAGCGCCTCGTTGTTCTCAGACCAGTACTCGTCGCTTAACGCTATCCTCGACTCCGACGGATTCAGCTCTATTCTCGGAGCTAACTTCGACCTTCAACAGTTTTCATCAGTAAGCTATATATCACAAATCCCCACTTTCACTCTCTATGTAGTTAGTTTTGTAGGATAGACAGCAGAGACTTTTCTCTAAGTTTAAATCTGATGGAAGGTCGAAAGGTCGAAAGGGCTAAGTGCATGAAAGTTTTTTTTTTTTTTTAAAGTTCAACTTTGGTATTGTCTATATGTTGTATAATCGAGCTTGGTGTTGTTTTGTCAGCCGAAAGACGAGCAAATAGGTCTAGAATGGCTGTCGGACTTTGGAAATTCTGGGTTCGACTGCTCGACTGAGGCTCTAGTTCCTGGCACAGCAAGGGAATGGGAGGGTGGAAAGGAGAGACAGACAGCAACAGAGCCACAGGAGGAAGTGATCAAACAGCGGGCTTCTTCTTCATTGAATATGGTTATACCGTGCCGCGCCCGGACAAAGAGAAAACGGTGTCAAGTGTGGCCGAAACCACGGTCGACTCCTTCGGCTCAGGCTTTGGAGGAGGAAGAGGAAGAGGGTGAAGATGAAGATGAAGAGTATGATGGAAAAGAAAATAAGGGGAAGGAGGGAAAGGGGAAAGGGAAGGGAAGGGAGAGCCAACCGAGGAGATGCACTCACTGCCAAACACAGAAGACTCCTCAGTGGAGACAGGGGCCTTTGGGTCCCAAAAGCCTGTGTAATGCCTGTGGTGTACGATATAAGGCAGGAGGGCTGTTTCCAGAGTATCGACCTGTTAAGAGTCCCACCTTTGTGAGCTACGTACATTCCAATTCCAACAAAAAAGTGAGGGAGATGCGTGGTGTTTGCCTTCCAAACCTGCCCAAACCGCGTTCTCCTTTAGGGCTCCTATGAATTATTGTTGTTGTTATTACTAGTATTGTTTTCTCTGCTTCTTCTCAATAAAAGGCCGAAGGATCAAATGGGTCTTGCCCCTTGTTGAACATGAGGAGTTCACAGTGCATGTAGTTGAACATGAGGAGATCACAGTGCATGTGCTTTGGTTTTTACTTTCGGTCTTGCAGATAATCTTTTCTGTAGAACTTACTCATTAACATTTGATTGGGAATCTCACCTGGTTTCATTCTTCAAGTTGGTTGTTTATACTGTTAAATATGTCCTTGTGTTATGACTGTGTTGTACTAGCCAAGCATTTGGTATCAATTCATGATAGGTGTTTTGGCTATAATTTGTTGTAAATTTAAATTATTAATAATGAAAAAAGTGTAAGTCTAGAAGAAAAAAGAGTTGATAGCCAAATGGCATGAGTTAAATTTTGTTATAGAATATATGTGCAAGTACAAAAAGTACTATTTGTAATAGTACTATATGTTAATGATGCAATATAAAGGGACCCATTCTAATCTTATATAATCATTTAGAAGAATCTATTTTATAATAATTTTAAATATTATGATGTTTGTGTAAGTTAAAAAAGTATTTGTAATTACCACTATATAGTAATGATGCAGTGTAAGTATAAGTGGGACCCATTCTAATTTCATATACTAAATTAAAAGAAAATGTATCTTATAATAATTTTAAATATTACAAAAGATTGAAAAATTATAATAATATTATAATATTGAAATATTAAACATTATATATTATAAAACATAATAACAATGCCATGTGATAATAATTTTTAACATAAAATGTTTTTAGATTATAACAAAATTTGAACAAATCTTTTTTTCCTAGTGAGTGCAACATTTCAAGCTTTGGCTCTTTTTCAAGAGATCCAAGATTTCAAATCCCGACATGTTTGGGGTGTCTATTAATCCCCTATTAATAAGCTTAGCTCTCGGTCTTATGAGAGGTCATGGCTGTGATGAGAATGCTCAGCCTAAGCGTTGGTTGTAGGGTTTCTCACACTATCCAAATAAAATAAATAAAATGCTCAGCCTAAGCGTTGGTTGTAGGGTTTCTCACACTATCCAAATAAAATAAATAAATAAATAATTATACAATAACAAACACAAGCTAGTCCATTCATCTTCCAATGATTTTGTTCTTTTTCCTTTTTTGATACACGTGACAAAGTTTCTATAATTTATGTTGAAAGAATTTAAAATTATAATTAGAATTGAGATGGACAAGATGTGAGCTTTTGTTTTATTTTTTAAACAAGTATATTTTATTTTATTTTGTGATGTTTGGTACATACAACACCTAGGACTAGGACTACTAGGGGAATCCTTGAGACTACAAGGAAACTCAAATCCTATACCTTTTTGTAGTAAGGTTCCCCACTCATAACTTTATCATGACCATGTGGTCCTATATATAAATCTCACTGGGGTCATTCTAGATACTGACAAAGTTATGTGTTGTTTGTATGGGAGTCATTTTTATTAAAATACAAAAAATTATATTTGCTATGAGGTTAATTAAATTTTATCAAATTTTCCTTCATGTCAAATGTATCAGCTCTTGATGTCAAAAATTATATTTACTATGAGGTTAATTATATTTGTTTGTTTAGAATCTTCTTAAAATTGTTATGATTTATCTATCAGCTCTTGATGTTATTTTTATTAAGAAATAACATTTTATTTAATTACTTTAAAAAAATTTAAAATTAATCTAATACAAATATTAACACTTCAATTGATTAAATTATGTATTTTTTTTATATATAATCACTTTTTAAAGATATTGTTTGCAATAATAGTTAATGGACATAAAAATAATGTTATTATTATCCAATATTCATCAATGTTTTATTTACAAATCCCCTTTAATTGAAATATCTCTTCATATTTTTTCAATGCCAATCTTGATTCTTATAAGAATTGACCTAAGACTTTACATCTTTTTTTTTTGGTAAAAAAATTATATTACGATATTCAAATAGAAGAGATACATCGTCTGTCTTTTCATGTACATAGGCTTTTGATTTAGGATTTAACATATGATGTAGTGCTACATTCTCTATCAATTGATCTACTATAGTAACCCATATGTAGATGATGTAGTGTTACATTCTCTATCAACTGATCTACTATAGTAACCCATATGTAATAAGAATGAACTAATACAATGAATTATAGAACTAAATAAATCTAATGTTGCTACCATCAAGAAAGGATAGAAAGAAGATCTTTCTTGGTTCGTTTTGACCATCATCTAGGGGGATACACATAACAAGTGAGGTTGTTTTTGTCTAGAGCCCAAATGACCATCACATCTAAAACTCTCTTTTATTCTTTAGGGATTTGATTGTATTCCATAGACAAAAAGCTTACCTATACCATTTGAATCCTCTATATGATTCTCCTTAGTCTCAAATCAAGCTTCCTATTCTCCCTTGGATTCTTCAGATGGTTGATCATGACTTGTGAGTTAGATTCTATCTGGACCTTCTTCCATCCTACCTTAATTGCCTCACGGAGCCCTCTAAGGATGCCACAACCCTCTGTTAGGTTATTGGAAATAATACCAAGATTCTTTGCAAAGGTGAAAACTTGGGTTCCATTCGACTGTCTTCCTATCCCTATTGCACTAGCTCTTCTTGAATTCCCCTATGATGCTCCATATATGTTAATTTTTCCTCAATCCTCTAGGGGAGGCTACCACTTTCTCTTTATAACTACTTTAGGTACCTTATGGTTACCATTTGTTGATTATCAACCTTAGGAATAATTTTTAGTTTGCTCATGATCTATTCCAATTGTTGGTGGGGTTCTTGGGATACTTCAGTGTATGCTGGACTATCTTTGCTATGTTGTATGTGGTCTTTTACCAAATATAGTGGATGCCCATAGACTCTTGTTTGAAGATGTGGTTGTTCATTTCCTTCCATATGTTTCAAAGTAGGAGAGGAGTTCCTACCCATACTATTTACCTAACATATTAGTTTACTACTTTACATAGATTTTTAGGGTATATTTATTTTTAATAATTTTTATTTAAAATAATATTTATAAAATTTGTAAATACTTAATGCACTTTTTTCTTTCTTTTTTAAAATAGTTTTATGTGGTTTATATTGGGACCACTCCCATCAAATTAATTTGGTCAATTAAAATATCCAATTGTTACATCTCATTATTTATCTATTTATGAAATTTATTAATTTGGAAAAAAATAAAATTGTTAATTTTTTATTAGTTTTTTAATTGTTTATTTGATATTGAGACAGATCCCACCTATATTACATCATTAACACATAGTAGGATTACAACTTAGCTAGTATGCATATATCATTTGGCAAGATTTGAACCTAGGTCTACTCCTTGAAAGTTGAGAAATTTAATTGGTTTAGTTAATGCCATTTGAAATTAAATTTCATTAGTTAATTTAATTATGTTTTATCAAATTTATATACATAAAATTGACTTATGATTGGCAACAAGTATGACAAGTTACCCTCTAGGTGATTGGAAAGGGAGGTATCTTCTGGGAGGGTGGTAGATCTATAGAAGTAGCTAACAAAGAGAGGTTGTCCATGCCACAAAATTATTGCACAAATACATGATTGATCCAAAATGCATTAAATGATGGTTGCATAAATAAAATTGCATATTTGATAATTTTTATGGAATCTACAAATTGGTTTTGATGTTTGAAATATGTTTGGTTTTAAATCTTAAAGTTTTTGGATAAAGAAATCTAAGCCTTAAGTACACCTTGGATTTTTGTTTAAAAATACCACCCAAAATAAATTGTGTTATACTCTCTTTAAACTTAATTTTCATCATGGTTTCCTCTTTATAATCATTAAACATTGGTCTTTCCTTTGGTAAGGGATAGGAATTATGAGAGTCTTGAGCGATGCCACCATAAGGGAACATTTTTCTTGTTTTAATGCATCATTATGGAATCTTGTGGATCTTAGAGAGAGTGGAGTGGGAAATAAGGGATAACCATATTGCATTGTTGTCATTCTCTTGTGGGTCTTGTTGGCTTACCCATGCATGAACTAATGATTCTTCTTAAAATTGCATTATGAAAACAACCTAGAGATAGGAATTTTAATAAGAAGTCTTGTCCTAGCTACGAGGAGGGAATAAATCTAGAGAGAAGAGAAAAATAAAGGAATCAATAGATTTCAATAAAAGAAATAAGGTCAAATTTTTATTTGAATTTTGTGAAATTTTTTAGTATGCTTTTGAAATATTTTTAGTAAAATGATTTCAATTATGACTGTAGATTTTGCTTACTTTGTAAAAAGATAATTTTGATTTTGATAGGGCTTTAGCATAAGGATTTAGAATAATTATTTCCCTACCAATTTTGATTTGAAATGTCAGTAAATAAAATAGTATTTGCATATGCTTTGAGTTGAACCTTGGATAGTTGGGAACAAGAATTTAATGAATGCACATTGGTAGTTGTTATTTTAAATAAGTTATTCTAAAGTATGATTTATAGGGGTAGGGCCAAAACTTGTTCTTTTCCTCTATAAGTGAGGTATAACCAATAAAATAGATTTATATTTCCATGATTACTCTTGGACATAATGGCATTGTTGGGAATTCATATTTTGATGGCTATAATGAATTTAAGTTTGGGATTGAAAAATGGGTGCTTGTTGTTCTATTCAATTTGAACTTAGTCATGTAGAAATTTGAAGAAGCATTTGGTTGCATGAAAAGGAAATGAATATATATATATACACACACACACACACACACTTACCTTGCATGGAAAACAATGTTAAGTGGTTATATAGAAATTTTATCAAGGGAAAACCAAATTTGTAATAAGGGTTTACTTGGTTTAAAATGATAGAGCAATTGTAACAATTACAATGGGGACCAAAGGGAAAGTTTGGTTGGACTCTGGTTCAGTTACAAGTGGATCCTTGTGTCATCTATATAACTTAAAAACTGCTTGATACCTTATTCTGAAGCACGACTGTATAGTGGGAAGTAAATGTATCTATCTCATTTCGTTGCTATAGGGAAAAGATAAATAAAATATAAAAATATGTATACCATGGCTAAAAGTATAATTATCCTTTGCAAGTACATCATAGTGGTTTATTTTTTTTGGTTGTATAATTATATTTCATTGTATATATGTCTAAAAATATTATTGTAATAGATGTAGATTGATAGGTGGTTGTTTATGAAGATTCATGATAAAAGTAAGGTCAAATAAAGGTATGTTGTCTTGTTTTGAACACTACCTCCTTTATATATGAAAGGAACCAAAACATAATAAAGTGACTTACAAGTTCCAATATGAACAATGAAAATGATTGTTTGCCCTTATTTGAGACTACATAAACTAGTAGCAAAAAAAACTAAGGAATAATTTTTTTTCCACACCATTCTATAGAAGGAAAGTAGAAAACATAGATGACATGATTGAACTTAAATAGTAGTCATAACTATAGTATGATAACAAAATATTAAGCCTCTATTTTTATGCTAAAAAAATGATTTCTTGGAATTTTAAAAATAATTATAATCATAATATAGCTATATTTTATATTAGTTCATTTATGTGGTTGGGCCTTGGGAAGGAAACCCAAGTAATAAACTAAACCTTATGGTTGAAACTTAACAATATTGTTTGTATAAATATGCATTTGGAACTTAAAAAGGTTATTTCTAAAACATGTATTTGGAGTAAATGTATCTCTCTTGTATTTGAAAAACATGTATAGTTGAATATGTTTGTAAAAAGCTGTAATAGAATTTTAGAAGGATTCTACTAGAAGCTGGTTGATCATATATGTTTCATATTTCTTTCTAGGATATAAATGGTTGTTTTAATAAGGCTAAATTATAAGCATCTATTTATATGAATATGCAAATGTACAAGTTGTAGTTTGGCATGAATGATTAACGCAAATGGTTTGCTTAGATTGTATGAAAAACAAGACTATGCAAAAAAAGAATATTTATGCTAATTGTAATATAAGATTACATGATAAAGTAAAAGACATGTGCATTGCATGGTTGATTATATATATCAAGGAGAACACCTAAGATATGGAGAGAAATGGTTGGTAAAAAACTAATGCACCATGAGTAAGCAAGAAAAACATGCACAATAGTTGCATTCCCATCAAGTACAAGGTGATCACGACACTTGGAAATATAGTATACTAGTTTGGGTATATACTCATGAATGTAATGGAATCATGCGCAAAGCATTGCATATTTGATCTCTCTAGGTTGGTGATTCTCTATATTTACCCCTTCATGAAGGGTCAAAGCTTCAGGTTGTGAAGTTGAGATGACAACATTCATAGAATCTCACTTTGTTGGATGGTAAATCACCTGAATGATACCTTCTCTCCTCCACGCCTTAGCTCAATATAGGAAAAATTTGTATTAAAAAACATATGTTCTATGAAACTTGAACTATAAAATGAAAAATTGAATGGTTGTAACGATAAAATTGTAAAGTTTTCATGACTATACACTATTGTGGAATGTAAATTCATGCAAAGCAGGGTTATGCATAAGGGGTCAGAACCAAAATTTACTTGTAAAAAATAGGTGAATCCATTTTAAAACTGCGGTGAATCTTGGCCAACCTCATGTTAGAGGAAATGATAAATTCCCTTAGTTTTTGAAAAAAAATGAAAAAAATGGTGAATTTGATAGTTTTGGCCAGACCGGATGGAAAACGAGATTCGACCATGGGTCGATGTAAAAAATGGTTTGGCCTCAAACCAAGTGTAGAAAATGGTCTGGTCTCAGAACATGGTATTGGTTGTGGAGCTTGATTCTCTCTCTAATTTGGAGGTCTTATTTTCAGCCGCACTTGGACCCACTCCATGAAGGGGGGTGTAGGGGGGGAAACGTCCCCCTACTACATCATCGAGGGGGTTCAGGGGGGGAAATGATATTTATGGAGCCCTCCCTAACAGGGGTTTAGGGGCAGAACCCCTGAAGCCAAAAATATATGTATTTTTCCCTTTGTAAAATAGGGTCTGGTAGTTTGTTTGGATGCAAAACAGGGTCTGGATATCCGTTTGGTGTAGAACATGGTATGAATTGGTGCAAAACAAGATCCAAATATCAGTCTGGTGTAGAACAGGGTCCAAACTAGTGCAAAATAGGGTTCAAAAATCATCTTGGTACAGAACAAGGTTTGAAAATTGACCTGGTGTAGAATAGGGTCTGGTAGTTTGTTCGAATGCAACTTAGGGTTGAGATATTGGTCTGGTGAAAAACAAGGTTCAGTAGTTCATTTGAAAGTAGAACAGGGTTTGGATATTGGTCTGGTGCAGAATAGGGTTTGGAAATCGTCCTGGTGTAGAACAGGGTTCGGTAGTCCATCTGGATGCAAATCAAGGTCTAAATATCGGTCTAGTGCAAAACAAGGTCTGGTAGTCCATCTGAAAGTAGAGCAAGATCCAGATATCAGTCTAGTCTAGAACAGGACCTGACCTAGTGCATAACATGATCTGATTTACTGTAAAAATGGGTCTGATCTAGTGTAGAACAGGGTCCGATGTTGTCTGGTGCTAAACAAGATTCGGTCTGGTGTAGAGCAGGGTTCAATATTGTCTAGTGCTAAATAGGATCCAGTTTGGTGTAGAAATGGGTACGGTCTGGTACATAAATGGGTCCAGTCTAGCGTAGAACTA
Source organism: Wollemia nobilis (assembly GCA_028583015.1). Lineage (NCBI taxonomy): Eukaryota > Viridiplantae > Streptophyta > Pinopsida > Araucariales > Araucariaceae > Wollemia > Wollemia nobilis. The sequence continues at coordinate 10,428,615 of JAQPPZ010000689.1, read as the reverse complement.
GGTTAGGATATCCATCTAGTGTACAATAGGGTTCAAAAATGAAAAAGTATCCCTGGGGTGTTAATTATATATAGTGATATACTTGACGAATTGGGCAGGAAAATTTTAAAATTTTATGGCGAAAAGGGTCCTCTATTTAGGTAAGATTATTGACGAATTTTTAAAAAAATTCGTAATACTATTATCAATGCACAACAAACCGACTCCTAACAAAAAAATTCCAAAACTTTTGGGTGAAAGGGCCGATGTTCGGGTCCCCCAAAATAGCAAATTTAAATTTTCAAAAATGCAAATATTAGCCCCATTGACGAATATTTGTCACTGTGCATAACCCTAATGGAAAGTATTTCTTTGTGTTTGATATGGAAGAAATTATGGAGTTTTCTTTTGGGACTAAAAGTAAAAATTTTGTTGTTTCTATTCAAGTAATTGCATGAAAGAAAGATATGATAAGGTTTATGTTAATTTTTTTATTTTTTCTTAAAATATTAAGATGTGGCTGGTTTCACTTGTTCTATAGTATAATAAGAAATGTTATTTCTTGGTAAATTGCTATAGTAAACTTTGTTCATGTTAGGACATTATTACATGGAAAAATGATGACTGAATTAAATTTAAGAACATTTGTTGAAAAGAAAATGATAATTGAATTTCCATTTTTCAATAATAAGCTTATGAACTTAAATGAGGATTGTAATACTCATTTAAATATTGAATAAAAACTAGACATTAACTTGAACTTAGAGAAGTGATGGAAAACTTGAAACTTAGATAGAACATAAATGATAATTGACTTAAACTTATGTTTGATGCAAAGTAAATATTATTGATATCTAGGGTTGCTATGACCATAGGAAATAGAGAAAATCCTACGAAATTCAATATTCAAAAATTTATAGTGGAATTAAATCTATAGATAAGGGCTTATGTAGATTTGCATAGCCCAATTACAATGGAGTAGTTCTTCAAAAAGGCCATCAAATAGGAACAAAAGATTCAGGTATTCATTCTTATCACAAGAAAATCAAGGAAAATAACAAAGCAACATAACAACAACAACAAATTATTATATCATTTAAAAAAGGAAAATATTTTAATGGAAATGAAGGGAAGGTTGAAAATAAGACCTTTTGGAATGGGAAGTTACCTCAATAGTGGAGTGATTTCAAAAGACCTCAAGAATACCATGGAGGTAGAAATGAGAATAAAAGAGGCTCTAGAGAAGGGTGTTACAATTATGGTGGAGATCATTATATCTATATTTGTCTACAATTAAAAACAGATCATGTGAAACCACCAAACCCAAAATCTACAATCCCACCAAATCCACACAACCATGGATAATTGATAGGAAAAATACCAAAAATATTCCCATTTAGACTTCAAGTATACTTTATGGTACACCTATTTCCATTTTTATTGATATTGGAACAACTGAGAGATTTTTTTCCTATCATAATTTATCTACGATAAAAAGGAAAGTTAAATTTATGTTTGAATCATGAAATATCCAATATGAAAACTGGGTAGAAAGGAGAGTGGAGCAAAGTCTAAGTATGGATGAATTCAAACTTCCAAACTTCACTACTAAGGTTAATATTTATGTGGATCCTATAGGATCCTATGACGTTATCATAGGGATTGATTGGCCTTCGTGACATCGGGCCAAAGTGGAGGTTTTTGATAAGATAGTAGAATGCTTGGATGATAACAACTATTACATAATTCCAAGAGAAATTAAACATGTTAGCTTAAGATTTATTTTTGCTATGTAATTGAAGAAGTAACAAAGGAAAGGATGTGTGTTATAATTTTTACATATAGATGAATTTAAAGATTAAATAACTCCTATCTATGAAGATTACCCTTTCCTAAATGAGTATTGAAATGTATTTCCCTAGAAAATTTCAGGACTTCCTCCTCAAAGGAAGTTTGCTTTTTCTATTGATATCATGTTAGGGGGTAATCCTTAATCACCATATATAATTATCATAATTGAGTTTTTGGAATTTAAAAATTAGTTGAGTGGGCTTTTATCTAAGGGATGGATTAGACGTAGTGTTCCACCATAGATTTCTCCAACCATTTTTATGAAGAAGAACGATGGAACATTGTGGCTTTGCATTTATTAATGAAGGCTTAATAATGCCATAGTGAAGAATAAACACCCACTCCCTAAAATCGATGATTTGTTTTACCAAATGAGTGAAGCAATAATATTTTCAAATATTAATATCAAATCAAGGTATCATCAACCAAGAATTAAGGAAGAAGAAATTCCTAAGGCCACTTTCAAAACAAAGTGCAAGTATTATGAGTTCATATTAGTACCTTTTGATCTTAAAATATATCAACTTTTATGAATTTATTGAATAATGTGTTTAAGGTTTTCTAGGGTAAATTTGTAATATTTTTAAATGATATTTTGATCTACTTAGAATGATAAATTACATTTTGAGCGTATTTGTATGGTAATGGACTAGGAAATATCAACTATATAGAAAATTTTCTAAGTGTACCTTTTTGCAAATGAAGATACATTATCTAGGCCATATTATAACTACTAAAGTAATGGTTGTGGATCCAACAAAGCTAAAATCCATATTGGAATGGCCAATATTAAAAACGGTGCATTAGATGCGTAGTATTATGGGGTTAGTAAGATACTATAGATGATTTGTATAAGGTTTTCCAAGATTGCTAATCCCATTAATTCTCTATAGTAAAAGAAAAAATATTTTAATGTATAGAGAAGTGTGAGAAAGGTTTCCAAATCCTCAAAAAAAAATTAACAATAGCTTTAGTTTTAAAAGTACACGAACCCAATAGGATGTTCATTGTCATCATAAATGCATTAGAAGAAGAATTAAAAGAAATACGTGTGTAGGAAGGATGGGTAATAGCTCATGAATCCTATAAAAGTTAAATTTACGAGTATAACTAAACTCTTTATGGCTTGTATTAGCAACTATAGTGCACACCCTACAAATATAGAGACACTATTTAATGGGTGAATAATTTGAAGTAAAAAAAATTCATCAGGTTATGACTTTTCATAGCCAAATTTGAATAAAGATAATACATGTGGCTAAAGTTCCTCTATGAATATGGTTTTAAAATCAATTATATCAAAGGCAAAAAAATAATAGGAAATTCTCTATGCCTAAGATGACATATAACAACTCTTAATACGCTAAGGACCATATTCAAGGAATAACTATTAAACCAATCTAAGAATGATGCCTATTATAAATCAGTGAAGGATGTATATATGTACCCAAGGAAGGAAAACTAAGATATATGGTGTTGAAGAAAGCACAATATGTGTTTTATTTAGGACACCTAGGGATAATAAATATGGTATCCAATCTAAGAAAGTTGTACTTTTAGCCAATATTAAAGAAGGATGTGGTGATTTTTGTAGCCAAGTGTCTTGAATGACAATGATTTAAGGTTGAGCATGTACATCCAATAGGGATGCTATATTCTCATGATATTTTTGAATGGAAAATTATAAACTATTGGTATGGACTTTTGCGCAAGGAATACCTCAATCCAAAAATTGACATGATTGCATCCTAGTTGTTAGGGATAACTTGACCAAGGTAGTGCATATTATACTCAAGAATCTAAAAAATGATGCTCCCATAGTGATAAACATGTTTGTTTGGGATATATTCTAGTTAAATAGAGTGCTAGAGGTAATAATCTTAGATAGAGAAACCAAGTTCACTTATAGGTTTTAGAAAACATTGACAACAACACTTGTACTAAAAATAACATTGATTCTTCTTATCACCCTAAAATAGATGGATAAATAGAACAAATGAATCACATTTTAAGAGATTTAATTAGAATGTATTATATGGATCAACAAAACTGGTGGAAAAAATATCTGCCACTATTTGAATTTGATTACAACAATTCATACCACTCTAGCATATGAATGGCTCCTATTGAATCTTTGTACAAAAATATTACCACTCAGTTGGAATCAAGTGGAATACGTAATGGTTGTGGGTCTAGACATGTTAAAATAAATATAGGAGTAGGTTAAAAATATAAAGGAAATATTGAAAGAGGCAGTAGACAAACAAAAAAATTACTTTGATGAGAATCATACTTCAAGGTAGTTCAAGGTGGGGAAAAGGTCCTCCTCAAAGTAAAACCAATGAAATGTTCTATCAAGTTTGGGAAATCAACTAAATTATCTTTAAGGTTTATCAGGCCTTTTGAGATATTAGAGGTAGTAACTCTAGTAGCATATTGACTTGTTCTATATCTTGCTCTTTTTCGAATTCATGATGTTTTTCATGTATGTTAATTGAAATCATTTTATGTTGATGCTTCACACATTATATAATAGAAATTTTTGTATGTTCAGGACCCATACATACTTTTAATTGAGCCAATTAGAGTACTAGAAAGACAAACTATACAATTAAGGGACATATAAGTGTCACAATGTAAGGTCCAATGGGATTAGTATTCTAAACCTAATGCCACTTGGAAAAACAATGAAGATATTAAAAAAAATCACCCTCATTTCCTTTATTGAGTAGAACTACAAAAGGCATTTATTTCAACTTTGATATATATTTCATTTCTAGATAGTGTATAGTAAACAATTTTTTTTGATATAATCTTAGATTTTTATATTTCTATGTATATGTTTAATTGCTAAAAAACATTTTATACTAAGTCATTGGGACGATGATCCTTTTAAGTGCAGAAGTATGTCACATTTCATTATTTCTCTATTTGTAAAATTAAAAAATTTGGAAAAAGATTAAAATTTATTAAATTTCATTAGTTAATTTTAATTACATTTTATAAACTTTATAGACATAATCTTTATGAATTTATGATTAGTGACAAGTGTGATAGGTTAACCTCTAGGCAATGCTAGCGGAAGATATCATCTGTGTTGGCAATTTTGGGTACTTTGGGTACATTGCCTTTGCTCAAGTGTATAAGTTGTCATTGATGTCAAGAAGCTCTTGAAGGAATTTGATTTGATGTCAAATAATTTGTTTTGATGAAGGTTACGGCATGGCAGTTTCAAAGGTCTTTTGTAAACCCCAAGTTGGGAGGTTTAAAGATTACAGGTGGATGCATTAGTTTAATGCATTTGGGTCGAGGAGGAAGTATTTATTTAAATAATTAAAAACCTTGTTAAGGTTCCCTTTAATTATTTTTAAATAAATATTAAATTATTGTTTGCAATGGGTTCTCCTAACCCATGGCGCTATGTTTTAAGATTGTGGGCGCTAGCCAAGACCTCCGTCGACGTGTTAAACTCCTCGCCGACGTCAAGAGCTTATGGTAAAAATGCATATAAATCTCCCTCGATGAAAATCAAGAATGATCCCATCCGCATTTTGAAAAGAGTTGCTCGCTGTGATTTCGTGATCCGCTGTTCGGATTTCTTCTTCGATTGTGTACTCGTCGTTTGTCGTAAATCCGTCGTAAGGTTTTCGTCTTCGTGTTCGCGTCAGAAGAAAGGGAGGCACTGTTGTTTTATTTAATCCCTGGCGCAGAAGGAACAAGGCTAACAGCGTGAGGTTTAAACCTCATCGGGCGCCTTTGGCGCACCGGTAGCGGCTAGGCTGTTGGCGCGCTACCCGAACGGGAGGTTCCGCGTTCGAATAACGCGAAAGGGTTTTTCATCGTGAAGTGGACGCAGCGGGTGGTGTTAGAATTCGTGCGCAATTTCTCCATAGCACGATTTTTGATGTTGGCCAAGGTATTTTCGAAATTAATTTTTGCTAAGTGTATTTTGCGGATGGAGGAAGTTTATTAGAGGGAAAAACAACTTAGGAGTTATAAGGAGTTTAAAGCTTGTTTTATTTTGATAAAAGATTCTTTTGAAGGTGTTGTTTGAAATATCTTATTGCATTCTTATGAGAGATAAATTTTATTTTTGATAAGACTATAAGGGAGAAATAAGGTGTATAAGGGATAAATTTTTCTTGTAATGTTGAGAGTGCTTTTGGTTGATTATGGAAATGAAAGCATGATGTTTTAAGGTTAAAATTGCTTCTTGTGTGAAGTTGTGAAACCTTAAGTGGGCAGCTTTGAGATTGACATTTGCTTTCATTAAATTGGTAATAATCAAGCTATTCTTTACTTGGTTAAAGTGTTGGGCTTACTCCTTTGTTGATGATTTGAAAAGTTGTTTTGTGCTATTGTGATTTGAGTTGGTGGATGCTTTTTGTTCAAACAATATTGGAGAGAAAAGGAGTTCTACTTGTTTCCTTTTCTGATGTTGATTGTGAAATGCTTCAAGGTTGTGTTTTGAGTTGAATGGTGTTGATTGAACCTTGTTTGATGAGCATTGTTGTTGAAGCCCTAATTGATGGTGAAAAGAACATGAGTATCATTGTTATGTGATTCTTTGCATAGTTGGCAATTGTTGGGGTTTCATGTTCTTGAAAGAAAGCATTCTATCCTATCCATTTCGAGATATTGAGTTGAGTTTTCAGATTTGAGATTGAGTTTGAGCTGAGTTGATTTGAGTTGAGTTTTGAGATTGGGAGTTGAGTATAGAACATATTGAGTCTCTAACAATTCTCTTTATGCTTCTATGAGTTTGACAAATCACATTGGGTCTCTAACAATTCACCTTGTGATTTCCTACTAAGAAAGTTTTTTTCTTGGTGAGCTTGCTTGAGTTTTGGACGAGGTTTCGGTGGGGACTTGTGAGCTGAGTCTTGGACGAGTTTCGGTGGGGACTTGTGAGCGGTTTTGGACGAGGTTTCGGTGGGGACTTGTGAGCAGATTTGGACAGGTCCTAGCGAGAGGACTTGTGAGCTGAGTTTGATAGTTCTATCGAGAGAACTTGAGGACAGAGGTGCACTGGTTCTTTGAGAAGAACCTGAGGACAGATTTGGCAAGTCTTTGAGAAGGCTTGTGTGCAAAGGATTGATTTGTTCAAGCTTAAGCGTTGGACAGATCTGACAGACAGAGGAAGACTTGTACTAGACCGACTGACTGTGTTTGGTACGGGTTCGTTGAGCTGCTGTGGACGTGATCATAGAAGGCGAGAGGTCTCTTAGGCTAAGCATTGAGGACAGGAGGTCTTCGATGGAAAGGAGTTCCACGTGCTGGCAAGAGGTAGAGGCGAGTTGATCTTCCGAGGGATCATTTCTAGAGCGAGAGGGGAAGGTATCTCCTTTGAGCGAGAGGCTCATAAATTTTGATTGGGGGAAGGTATCTCCTTTGGGCCGAGGCTCATAAACATTGTAATTGGGAAGGATTCCCAAAGAACTTTGAGATAACTTTTAGAGAAAAGTTTTGTGGACGTAGCCCGGCCATTTTGGGTGAACCACGTTAAAATTGGTGTCACTTTGTGGATGATATTGTGCATTGCTTTGATATTGCTTTGGGTATATTGCTTTACTATTTTGAGGTATAAAGGAAAAAGTAAAAAGAGGTCTTATACTGTTCACCCCCCCTCTCAGTATAAGCTTGTGTTCTTCAATTGGTATCAGAGCGGGTGCCTTCGGAAAGTTTAACGGCTTGAAGGAAAAGCTAGTAAAGAACACAATGGATCATTCAAGTGGCAATGCAACACCTATTCTTGATGGGTCAGATTTTGGTCTTTGGAGTGCAAGGATGAAGGTTCATCTAATGGCACTTGGTAATGAGGTTTGGGAAGTGATTGAAGATGAGTACACTATTCCTGTACATGGTCCTATTACTAAGGAAGAAAGGCTCCTACATCACAGCAATTCAAAGGCAATGAATGCAATCCTGAAAGGCTTACAGAAAGCAGATCTCACCAAGGTGATTCACTGCAAGACAGACTAGTGAAATGTGGAAACGAGTTGAAGGTGGTTCATACGGGTGATACAAATGTCGGAAAGGCCAAGTTGAGACACTTCAAAGGTATGTTTGAACAACTCAAGATGAATGATGATGAAAATATTAGTGACTACATGCTTCGTATGGATGAGGTTGTTAACTCCATGAAAGACTTAGGTCTTGAGCTTGCTGAAAATGATGTTTGTGATAAGATTTTAAGATCTCTTCCTAATAGATTTAGTGAAAATATTTTTGCTATTGAGGAAGCTAAAGATTTGGATAAGTTGAAAAAGGATGAGCTCCATAGTATACTTGCGGCATTTGAGTTGAGAACTCAAGTGAAGGTTGATGTCAAGAAAGAGGCGACTTTCAAGGCTACCAAGAAATCCAAGGGTAAACAACTTCAAGATAGTGATGAGTCTTCTAGTGATGAAGAGGCATATTACAACAAGAAAGGCAAGTTCTCTAGAAAGCACAAAAGTATGAAAAATATAAGATGTTTCAATTGTGGAAAGTTTGGTCATTATGCTCTCGATTGTCTTGTTCCCAAGAATGAAAGTGATGAAGATAAACAGGATTCTAAGAGCAAGGATTATGAAAAGCACAAGCATCACGGGAAGAACAAAGATGAGCACAACAATCAAGGAAAGAGGTATTCTCACAAGCACAAGAAGAGTTTCTACCTAGACAAAGCAAGTAAGTGTTCTAGTAGTGATAGTGAAAGTTCTTCAAGTGATGATGAAAATGAGATGTTGTTCATATCAGAAAAAGAGGAAGAACCGAAACATAGATTCATTATCATGAAATGTCTTAGATGTGGAAACTTTGGTCACCTTGAGGATGATTGCACAAATAATGATTTGGTTTCTAGTATGTATGAGGATGCTTCAGAAAACTATAAGGAAGATGCATGTATGGTTTTTGAAAAGGGTAGCACCTCTAGTGATAAGAAATCCGAAAAAGGCTTTGATGATTCAAAAAGCAAACAAATAGAGGAAGATATAGAGGAAGGTGAAGTAGATCTTGAAGGTGAACTTATTAGTGCTCTTAGTGCTTTGAAAAAGGAAAGAAAGAAGAATGCTAGACTCAAGGATAAGTTAGATGAATGTTGTATGGAGAGAGATGATCTTATAGAAAGTCTTGACTTCTCTATAGCTAAGACACAAGAACTCAAGGATGAGTTAGAGTCTAAGGTTCTTGAGTATAGTGAGTTAGAACAGAAAATGGCTTCTTTGAAAGAGGAAACTAAAGAGTACAAGGATAAGCTTTACGAGGTTTCAAGATAGCTCCAAAAAGGTTAAGTCACTCATCAAAGGTCAAAGAAAGACAACGAGATAAAACAGGCCTTGGTTTTGTTAAGCCACACAAGGAACAAGTTGGAGAGTCTAGTAAGAGACTCCAAAAGGAAGAGAGTTCTGATGAGGAAAGTATTTCAGAAAAGGAGTCCTTGAATGATAGATGCACAGAAACAGAAAACAGAATTCAGAATGAGAAGAAGAAGTTTTCAGAACCTAAGAGGTCAAATAAAGGAAAGTTTCAAGGCGAGATGTTTTGCTTGTCACGGGTTTGGTCACATGGCTTCACATTGCATGGCTCAAGTGAAGAAGGTAAATGACAATTTCAGAAGTGCTAGTTTCTTTCAAGGGTATTGCTACTCTTGTCAACAGTTTGGGCACAAGGCAGTTTATTGCAAGGCAAATAACAGGAACAGGTTTGATCAGAACAGGTTTGGTCAGAACAGGTTTGGTCAAAATAGGTTTGGTCAGAACAGGTTTGGTCAAGACAGGTTTGGTCAGAACTGGTGGATTCAAAGATCAGGTTTACCTCGGAGAAACAACATCGTCAAGTGTTTCAAGTGCAACAATGAAGGTCACATAATCAGACAGTGTAGAGCTAAAATTCTAGAATACGAGAACAGGAACAGTGGCATGATCGGGTCCAAGGATCAAGGCATGGACAAGAACGAGGGATGAGAACAAGAACAAGAACAGTGACAAGAACAGGAATATGGACAAAGAGTTCAAGAGAAGGCCCGACAAGGAAGTTATAGACACCGATGATGATCGAGTGCCTAATGGGAGTTTTACTCCCACCCCAGAATTAATCACCTCATCGGGAGGTGGGGGAGGGACTAAGCTAAGAGGCTCATTCTTAGTCCCGAGCCCCAAAGGTGACCCTTTGCCATTGATGACAAAGGGGGAGAGATATGAGTAAGGGGGAGAGCTTCAAAGTGAAGGGGAGAGCTTCAAGTCGGGGGGAGCAAAACTTCAAAGGAAGATTCTCGGTTAGTTAGCACAGTTGGTTTCGAGTTTTGGCTCTTGAGAAGTGTTTTCGGTAAAGGTTTGCCATCAATGACAAAGGGGGAGATTGTTGGCAATTTTGGGTACTTTGGGTACATTGCCTTTGCTCAAGTGTATAAGTTGTCATTGATGTCAAGAAGCTCTTGAAGGAATTTGATTTGATGTCAAATAATTTGTTTTGATGAAGGTTACGGCATGGCGGTTTCAAAGGTCTTTTGTAAACCCCAAGTTGGGAGGTTTAAAGATTACAGGTGGATGCATTAGTTTAATGCATTTGGGTCCAGGAGGAAGTATTTATTTAAATAATTAAAAACCTTGTTAAGGTTCCCTTTAATTATTTTTAAATAAATATTAAATTATTGTTTGCAATGGGTTCTCCTAACCCATGGCGCTATGTTTTAAGATTGTGGGCGCTAGCCAAGACCTCCGTCGACGTGTTAAACTCCTCGCCGACGTCAAGAGCTTATGGTAAAAATGCATATAAATCTCCCTCGATGAAAATCAAGAATGATCCCATCCGCATTTTGAAAAGAGTTGCTCGTTGTGATTTCGTGATCCGCTGTTCGGATTTCTTCTTCGATTGTGTACTCGCCGTTTGTCGTAAATCCGTCGTAAGGTTTTCGTCTTCGTGTTCACGTCAGAAGAAAGGGAGGCACTGTTGTTTTATTTAATCCCTGGCGTAGAAGGAACAAGGCTAACAGCGTGAGGTTTAAACCTCACCGGGCGCCTTTGGCGCACCGGTAGCGGCTAGGTTGTTGGCGCGCTACCCGAACGGGAGGTTCCGCGTTCGAATAACGCGAAAGGGTTTTTCATCGTGAAGTGGATGCAGCGGGTGGTGTTAGAATTCGTGCGCAATTTCTCCATAGCATGATTTTTGATGTTGGCCAAGGTATTTTCGAAATTAATTTTTGCTAAGTGTATTTTGCGGATGGAGGAAGTTTATTAGAGGGAAAAACAGCTTAGGAGTTATAAGGAGTTTAAAGCTTGTTTTATTTTGATAAAAGATTCTTTTGAAGGTGTTGTTTGAAATATCTTATTGCATTCTTATGAGAGATAAATTTTATTTTTGATAAGACTATAAGGGAGAAATAAGGTGTATAAGGGATAAATTTTTCTTGTAATGTTGAGAGTGCTTTTGGTTGATTATGGAAATGAAAGCATGATGTTTTAAGGTTAAAATTGCTTCTTGTGTGAAGTTGTGAAACCTTAAGTGGGCAGCTTTGAGATTGACATTTGCTTTCATTAAATTGGTAATAATCAAGCTATTCTTTACTTGGTTAAAGTGTTGGGCTTACTCCTTTGTTGATGATTTGAAAAGTTGTTTTGTGCTATTGTTGATTTGAGTTGGTGGATGCTTTTTGTTCAAACAATATTGGAGAGAAAAGGAGTTCTACTTGTTTCCTTTTCTGATGTTGATTGTGAAATGCTTCAAGGTTGTGTTTTGAGTTGAATGGTGTTGATTGAACCTTGTTTGATGAGCATTGTTGTTGAAGCCCTAATTGATGGTGAAAAGAACATGAGTATCATTGTTATGTGATTCTTTGCATAGTTGGCAATTGTTGGGGTTTCATGTTCTTGAAAGAAAGCATTCTATCCTATCCATTTCAGATATTGAGTTGAGTTTTCAGATTTGAGATTGAGTTTGAGCTGAGTTGATTTGAGTTGAGTTTTGAGATTGGGAGTTGAGTATAGAACATATTGAGTCTCTAACAATTCTCTTTATGCTTCTATGAGTTTGACAAATCACATTGGGTCTCTAACAATTCACCTTGTGATTTCCTACTAAGAAAGTTTTTTTCTTGGTGAGCTTGCTTGAGTTTTGGACGGGTTTCGGTGGGGACTTGTGAGCGAGTCTTGGACGAGGTTTCGGTGGGGACTTGTGAGCAATTTTGGACGAGTTTCGGTGGGGACTTGTGAGCAGATTTGGACAGGTCCTAGCGAGAGGACTTGTGAGCTGAGTTTGATAGTTCTATCAGAGAACTTGAGGATAGAGGTGCACTAGTTCTTTGAGAAGAACACGAGGACAGATTTGGCAAGTCTTTGAGAAGGATTGTGTGCGGAGGATTGATTTGTTCAAGCTTAAGCGTTGGACGGATCTGACGGACAGAGGAAGACTTGTACTAGACCGACTGACTGTGTTTGGTACGGGTTGCTGAGCTACTGTGGACGTGATCATAGAAGGTAGAGGTCTCTTAGGCTAAGCATTGAGGACAGGAGGTCTTCGGTGGAAAGGAGTTCCACGTGCTTGCAAGAGGTAGAGGCAGTTGATCTTCTAAGGGATCATTTCCAGAGCAGAGGGGAAGGTATCTCCTTTGAGCAGAGGCTCACAAATTCTGATTGGGGGAAGGTATCTCCTTTGGGCCGAGGCTCATAAACATTGTAATTGGGAAGGATTCCCAAAGAACTTTGAGATAACTTTTAGAGAAAAGTTTTGTGGACGTAGCCCGACCATTTTGGGTGAACCACGTTAAAATTGGTGTCACTTTGTGGATGATATTGTGCATTGCTTTGATATTGCTTTGGGTATATTGCTTTACTATTTTGAGGTATAAAGGAAAAAGTAAAAAGAGGTCTTATACTGTTCACCCCCCCCTCTCAGTATAAGCTTGTGTTCTTCAATCTGAGAGATGGAAATAGATCTAGAGAACTAGCTAGCAAAGAGAGATTGCACACACCATAAAAATGTTGCACAAATGATGATTGTTTGAAAATGATTATCATTAAATGATGATTGTAAAATAAAATTGCATGTTTGATAATTTTAATAAAAGTTGTAAATTAGTTTTGCTTGGATAGTTTTGTGTGTGCAAGATGTTAAAATGTGTTTGGTTTCTACATCTTCAATTATTTTGGGTAAAGAAACCTTTGGTAAGGGAGAGGGTTTATGAGATTCTTGAGTGGTGCCACCATGAGGGAGAGGTTTTCTTGTTTTAATACATTGTTAAGGCATCTTCAAAATATTCAAGAGATTGGAGTGGGAAAGAAGGGAAACCATGTTGCATTGTTATCATTTTCTTATGGGTCTTATTGCATTACTCATGCATCTTGAAACTACATTATGGAAACCAATTGTTATCATTTTCTTATGGGCCTTATTGCATTACTCATGCATCTTGAAACTACATTATGGAAACCAACCAAATATGGGGATTTAATATGAACTCTTATATTAGATATGGGGGTTTAAAATGTTATTAGATTATAACAAAATTTGAATATATATATTTTCCTAATAATAAAAATAATATAATTATTTGTCATGGGGATAGTGCAACATTTCGAGATTTGGCTCTTCTTCAGGAGGTCCAAGGTTTCAAATCGTGGCATGTGTGGGGGTGTGTTAATCCCCTTTTAATAAGCTTAGCTCTCAATATTGTGAGGTGTCATGGATGGGATGAGAATGCTCAGTCCTAACATAGATGGAGCATCATTCATCTTCCAATGATTTTGTTCTTTTTTCTTTTTTGATACAAGTGACAAAGTTTCTATAATTTATGTTGAAAGAATGTACAATTATAATTAGAATTGAGATGGACAAGATGTGAGCTTTTGTTTTATTTTTTAAATAAGTATAGTTTGTTTTGTGATGTTTGGTACACACAACACCTAAGACTACTATGGGAATTGTTGACTAAGACTACTAGGGGAATTGTTGAGACTACAAGGAAACTCAAATCCTATACATTTTTGTAGTAAGGGTCCCCACTCATAACTTTATCATGACCATGTGGTCTAATATATATAAATATTATTTAACTTTTTATATTTGATATTAATGGATTATTTTATATATATAATTAATTGGGGCTTTTAGTGAGGTCATTTTAGACACACACAAAGTTATGTGTTGTTTATATGGAAGTCATTTTTATTAATATATATATATATATATATATATATATATATATATATATATATATATATATATATATATATATATATATATATATATATATATATATATATATATATATAATATATATATATATATATATATATTATATATAAAGGCCTAACTTCTTATTAATTTAATGCATGTTTTTTGGTGATGTGGTTGGTGACGGGTTTAACCCTATTTTTGTTGTTTTGAGTAACCGCTTCCTAACTCAAATTGAGTTAGTGTGACTACCTATTGGGGTGTGCCTATCCACCCTTTTTGTTGTTATAAAAAATTATATTTTCTATGAGGTTAATTAAACTATATAAAATTTTCCTTCATGTCAAAGACATTCTTCAATTTTGTTAAAATTGTTATGATTTATCTATCAGCTCTTGATGTCATTTTTATTAAGAGATAATATTTTATTTAATTACTTTTAAATTTTTTAAAATTAATCTAATACAAAGGTTAACACTTCAATTTATTAAATTATGCATTTGTTTCTATATAATCACATTTTCAAGATACTGTCTGCAATAATAGTTAATGGACATAAAAATAATGCTATTATTGATCCAATATTCATCGATATTTTATTTATGAATCCCCTTTAATTAAAATATCTCATCATATTTTTTCAATGCCAATATTGATTCTTATAACAATTGACCTAAGAATTCACATTTTATTTTTTTGGGAAAAAAATTATATTACGATATTCAAATAGAAGAGATACATCGTCTGTCTTTTCATGTACATAGGCTTTTGATTTAGTATTTAACATATAATGTAGTGCTACATTCTTTATCAATTGATCTACTCTAGTAACCCATATGTAGATGATGTAATGTTACATTCTCTATCAACTCATCTACTATAGTAACCCAGATGTAAAAAGAATAACCTAATACAATGAATTATAAAACTAAATAAATCTAATGTTGCTACCATCAAGAAAGGATAGAAATAAGATCTTCCTTGGTTTGTGTTGACCATCATCTAGGGGATAGACGTAACAAGTGAGGTTGTCTTTGTCTAGAGCCCAAATGGCCATCACATATACAACTCCATTTTATTCTTTAGGGATTTGATTGTATTCCATAGATAGAAAGCTTACCTATACCATTTGAATCTTCTATATGATTCTCCTTGGTCTCAAGTCAAGTTTCCTATTCTCCCTTGGATTCTTCAAATGGTTGATCATGAATTGTGAGCTAGATTCTATATGGACCTTCTTCCATCCTACCTTTATTGCCTCACAGATCCCTCTAAGGATGCCACAACCCTCTGTTAGGTTATTGGAAAGAATACCAAGATTCTTTGCAAAGGTGAAAACTTGGATCCCATTCGACCGTCTTCTTATCCCTATTGCACTAGCTCTTATTGGATTCGCCTATGATGCTCCATCTATGTTAAGTTTTTCTCAATCCTCTAGGGGATGCTACCACTTTCTCTTTATAACTACTTTTATGTACCTTATGGTTGCCATTTGTTGATTATCAAACTTAGGAATAATTTTTAGTTTGGTCATGATCTGTTCCAATTGTTGATGGGGTTCCTGGGATACTTTAGTGTATGTTGGACTATCTTTGCTATGTTGGATGTGGTCTTTTACCAAATATAGTGGATGTTCATAGACTCTTGTTTAAAGATGTGGTTGTTCATTTCCTTCCATATGTTTCAAAGTAGGAGAGTAGTTACTACCCATACTATTTTCCTAGCATACTAGTTTACTACTTTACATAGATTTTTAGGGTTTATTTATTTTTAATAATTTTTATTTAAAATAATATTTATAAAATTTGCAAATATTTAATGCACTTTTTTCTTTATTTTTTTAAAAATAGTTTTATGTGGTTTCTATTGGGACCACTCCCATAAAATTAATTTGGTCAATTAAAATATCCAATTGTTACATCTCATTATTTCTCTATTTATGAAATTTATTAATTTGGGAAAAATAGAATTGTTAAATTTTTATTAGTTTTTTAATTGGTTATTTGATATTGATACAGATCCCACCAATATTACATCGTTAACACATAGAAGGATTACAACTTAGCTAGTATGCATATATCATTTGGCAAGATCTGAACCTAGGTCTACACCTTGAAAGTTGAAAAATTTAATTGGTTTAGTTAATGCCATTTGAATTTAAATTTCATTAGTTAATTTAATTATGTTTTATTAAATTTATATACATGAAATTGACTTATGATTGGCAACAAGTATGACAAGTTACCCTCTAGGTGATAGGAAATGGGAGGTATCTTCTGGGAGGGTGGTAGATCTAAAGAAGTAGCTAACAAAGAGAGGTTGTCCATGCCACAAAATTATTGCACGAATACATGATTGATCCAAAATGCATTAAATGATGGTTGCATAAATATAATTGCATATTTGATAATTTTGATGGAATCTACAAATTGGTTTTGATGTTTAAAATATGTTTGGTTTTAAATCTTGAAGTTTTTGGATAAAGAAATCTAAGCTTTAAGTACACCTTGGATTTTTGTTTAAAAATACCACCCAAAATAAATTGTGTTATACTCTCTTTAAACTTAATTTTCATCATGGTTTCCTATTTATAGTCATTAAACATTGGTATTTCCTTTGGTAAGGGATAGGAATTATGAGAGTCTTGAGTGATGCCACCATAAAGGAAAAGTTTTCTTGTTTTAATGCATCATTATTGAATCTTGTGGATCTTAGAGAGAGTGGAGTGGGAAATAAGGGATAATCATGTTGTATTGTTCTCATTCTCTTGTGGGTCTTGTTGCCTTACCCATGCATGAACTAATGATTCTTCTTAAAATTGCATTATAAAAACAACCTAGAGATAGGGGTTTAATAAGAAGTATTGTCTTAGCTACGAGGAGGAGGGAATAAAGCTAGAGAGAAGAGAAAAATAAAGGAATTAGTGAATTTAAAAAAAAAAATCAGGTCAAATTTTTATTTGAATTTTGTGAAATTTTTTAGTATGCTTTTGAAATATTTTCAGTAAAATGATTTCAATTATGACTATAGATTTTGCTTACTTTGTAAAAAGATAATTTTGATTTTTATAGGGCTTTAGCATAAGGATTTAGAATAATTTTTTTCCTACCAATTTTGTTTTGAAATGACGATAAATAAAATAGTATTTGCATATGCTTTGAGTTGAAACTTGGATAGTTGGAAGCAAGAATTTAATGAATGCACATTGGTAGTTGTTATTTAAAATAAGTTATTCTAAAGTATGATCTATAGGGGTAGGGCCAAAACTTGTTCTTTTCCTCTATAAGTGAGGTATAACCAATTAAATAGATTTATATTTCCATGATTGCTCTTGGACATAATGGCATTGTTGGGAATTCATATTTTGATGGCTATAATGAATTTAAGTTTGGGATTGAAAAATGGGTGCTTGTTGTTCTATTCAATTTGAACTTAGTCATGTAGAACTTTGAAGAAGCATTTGGTTGCATGAAAAGGAAATGAATATATATATATACACACTTACCTTGCATGGAAAATTATGTTAAGTGATTATATAGAAAATTTATCAAGGGAAAACCAAATTTGTAATAAGGGTTTACTTGAGTTAAAATGATAGAGCAATTGTAGCAATTAAAATGGGGATCAAAGAGAAAGTTTGGTTGGACTCTGGTTTAGTTACAAGTGGATCCTTGTGTCATCTATACAACTTTAAAACTTCTTGATACCTTATTTTGAGGCGAGTGGCATGAGGCAAGTGGCATAAGGCAGCTAGCAGAAGGCGACCGACATAAGGCAACTAGCAGAATACGATTGGAAGTAGGCGACCATAATAAGGCGATCGACATAAGGCGACCGACATAAGGCAACCAACATAAGGTGAGTGGCATAAGGCGACCGGTAGAAGGCAACTGCAATAAGGTGAGTGGCATAAGGTGAGTGTCATAAGGTGAGTGGAAAAATGTGACTGGCATGAAGGCGAGTGGCATAAGGCGAGTGGTATAAGGCGACTGGCATAAGGTGAGTGGCATAAGGTGACTGGCAGAAGGCGATGGCGAAGGCGAGTGGCATAAGGCGACTGGCATAAGGCGAGTGGCATAAGCGAGTGGCATAAGGTGACTCAATTTATCGGTATGTTTCTTTTACCATTAAATTTCATTTAACATTTTATTCATGGACACTCAATAAGGAGGTTTATTCTGCTTGCGAACGATATTCTTGGGACAGATATTCTACTGTCTCTAGCAGTAGTTCTCTTTTATACCAGTTATTTTCATTTTTAAAAATGATGTTCTTTGTTCATGTTATTCTTCTATTCATACAGGTAAAATGTCAACTACAGGCAGTGGAAATAAGGGAGGCCAGTCTTCCAATAAAAGGAGTATCCTCAAATACTTTCATAATATTTCTAAACCCGGTCAACCATCAACATCTGCACAAACTGAAGGTATGAACACCTTTACTCACCAGTTAATTTTTTTACTTTGTTAATTTTAAATATAATGTCTTCATTCATAAAGAAGTGTGCTTTTTGGTTGATGGCTTTGTCCATTTTTATCTGTAGAAGGTATGCTTTTAAATTCCATAGTGATAATGAACCTACTATTGACACTAGTATTATCTCTATAGAAAACATTGTTAACCCTGGTATGCCTCCACTTCCACATATCCACGTTAATGAACAGTCCACAGATGAAAATATTCTCAATCAAATCAAACAACAACATGAAGAGATTCTTGAATCTAACACGCCAAGTGGAAAAGAAACTAATAGTTCTTATGCAGTCCCTACTTCCGAAGAATCTTCATCAAAAAAATAAACGTGCAAGGTTATCTAGGTGGACAATTAACAGATCATTTCAGCCTGATTGGATATCAGAATTTCCATTTATTGAGCCAGTGCTACCAGAGAATAGTAGTGATGCTATAACAGAATTGAGATGCGTAATTTGTAGTTGGAAACATGGAAAGGAGCATAGATTACAACTTAAGAAAGATACAATAGAAAAACATTGTGGAAAGGTTTATATCAAAACAAAAGAAGGTGATCCACCAACACCAAAAACTTATAGGTGGAAGGATGCATCAAAGTGTGCACATATAAGAAATGTGCAAGAATATGATAAAGAAATGAAACAAAAGCAAACATTGGTTGAGAAAGGTGCAACGATTCAAGCCCAATTTCAAAAAATGAATAAGTTAACTTTAGCTTCAAAAAGTTTGTAGTTTGTTGTTGTATTCTCTATTCTTAAGAATGGTAGACCTATGTCTGATTTCATGAATTATAAATCTCTATTTCGACTAGCTGATGTGCAGAACTTACCCATAACCCATTGGTCAGATCGAAGTGGTTGGGAAATGGCAAAATGTCTCTCATTGGTTGAGCAGGATGACCTCAGAGAGAAAGTAAAAAATGTAAAATTCATTTCACTTTCAATTGATGAGGTGACTACTGTTGACAATACATCTTGGATTTGCATGCATGTTTACACATTGGAAAATCATTTAAGGCAACCTCATTTACTTGGAATACGCAAAATGGTGGAAAATTGTAATGCAGAAAACATTTACAATGTTGTTGTAACTAGTTTAAAAGAAGAAGCAGGAATGAATGAAATTGAAATAGCCACTAAGTTAATATGTGTAGGAGCTGATGGTGTCTGCTACAATGCAAGGACACATGAATGGTCTTTGTGTTAGACTACAAACATCGGTTGCCCCATATTTGATCCCTATTCATTGCATGGCTCATAGAATGAATCTTGCATACAAAATTGTGGATACATTTACAAATGTTGCGAGAGTGGAAGAGCTTGTCCGTGAAATTCATGAATATTTTTCACGTAGTCCAAAAATATTTTCAGAGTTTCAACAGTTTGCACTAGGAGTTACCGAAGGTAAAAAACTGTTGAAATATGTGGATACTAGGTGGATTTCGATGTATCAACCGACATTAAGAGTTTTCAAAGAATATCAATCCTTGATAGGGTTTATGTATGCAAATCGTAGGGCAGTTGATAAGGCTAAAGATTTACTTTTTCAAATGAGTGACTTTGAAACTCTTCTCACATTGTGTGGAATTCTTCCAATGTTGGAAAAAATGAATACTTTGATCAAAATTGCACAAGAAAGATCAATTTATATTGTGGATTTCATCAGGGCGAGAATACAAATTTGCATGCATATTGATATGATGTATGCATCTGGTCAAAATTTTATGGATCCCATGTTTGAGAGTTGGAGAGCATTAACAAATGTGAATGGTCCTCAGAGTTTTCTGAAGTTCAATATAAATGATCATCTATGTATTAATGTCCATGGAAAGGAAATACCTTTATATTGTTATGGTGTGTGAATGGATATAGCTACAAATGAAGTTGAGCAAATGCCCATAACCTACAATAGATTTCATGTAGTTGTAGATGATACAAAACTTAAACTGAAACAAATAGCAGAATCATTGACAAAAGAAATAAGAGACCATTTTCAAAGAGATGAATTGCTAGAGGCTATGGGTGTGGTTAATCCGATGTTTTGGGATCCTTGTAATGAATACCAAAATATAAATTCTTTGTTTCTCAAATACATGGGCAGTCTTGCTGGCCATTTCAGTAAAAGTGTTGTAGTCAATGGTATTGAAATCAATGGCATTCTCAATAGAGATCTTTTGATGAAACAATCAAACTATTTTGGAACAACAATGTCTACTCAAGTTTCACAACTCTCTAACCATCATGAAGCAGGTTCTATTTCACGTTTGTGGAGAATATTACAACCAAGTACTATCTTACAACATACTATGAGTGAATATTTTCATTTATATGAATTATGTCAAACGATGATTTTGGGATCCGTGGAAGATGAAAGGGTGTTCAGTGCACTATCATATGTAAAATCTAAAGTTCGGAATAGGTTGGACAAAAATTTGAAGAATTGTTTGAGATTATATGTGTCGACCTATGAGGTGGAGGAGTTTCCTTATGAAAGAGAAATGTCACATTGGAATTCTTTGGCAGAGAGAAGAGGTGTAATGAATATTGATGATGATGAGGATGATAGTAACACTGGTCATATTGTGATGACATAATTTTTGGGAATGAGTGCAAAACATTTTGTACAATATAAAAAGAGTTTGTTCCAACTTCCAGCACTATGATGCAAGGATGCATTCATTTGATTTGATTACACATATTATCATTTGATTTGATTTCAAATATCAGAATGAAAGGATGCTTTCATTTGATTTTATTTGAGTTCACATATTATAATTTGATTTGATTTCACATATTATCATTTGATTTGATTTCACATATCAGAATGAAAGGATGCTTTCATTTGATTTGATTTGAGTTCACATATTATTATTTGATTTGATTTCACATATTATCATTTGATTTGATTTCACATATAAGAATGAAATGGATGCTTTCATTTGATTTGATTTGAGTTAATATATGATTTGATTTCACATATTATCATTTGATTTGATTTCAAATATTAGAATGTTTGAGTTCACATATTATTATTTGATTTGATTTCACATATTATCATTTGATTTGATTTCACATATCAGAATGAATGGATGCCATTGGATACTCTGTATAGCATAGCCCTCTGATTTGATTATGTATTATTTGATTACACATGTGTTACACATATTCTTTGATTACACATGATTTGATTATTGGATTATCTGAAATGTGTTACTAGGATATTTTGTATATCATTTTACAATAGCCTTGTTATTGAAGTATTAGTCTAAAGTTTCTATTTTTCTTGTAGATTTGTAATGTATAAATCGTTATAGGCAACTTGTGAAAGTAAATGTCTATGCTGCATTTTTTGTCATTTCAAATTAATTCATATAACATAAAAGAACATCTTACTGCATCCACATACTTCAAAATTACTTAATATATCAACACTAACAATCAAAACATAACAACATTCAAAACAAAGTTTCCTAGAGATACCACATTTTTTTGGAAATGTTCTCTTTCATTGATTTCAATTTTCAAAAAATTTACCATTCATTCACAATTTACAAAACATATCAAACATTATTTCTTCCACTTCAAATTAAAAACAACAAACTTCTACATCATCATAAATAATCAAAACATAGTAATAATTAAAATAAAATTTCCAAGAGATAATTTACAAACAACATTAAAACATATAATAATAACATAACAACATTCAAAACAAAATTTTCAATAGATAACACATTTTTTGGAAATAGTCTCATTGATTTCAATTTTCAAAAAGGATACCATTCATTCACAATTTACAAAACATATCAAACATTATTTCTTCCACTTCAAAATTAAAACATAACAATAATTAAAAACAAAATTTCAAAATGATAATATGAATTTTTCAGAAATTGCCTCTATCATTGATTTCAATTTAAAAAAAAATACCAGTCTTAAATAATTTATAAAAATATAAAGAGTTTTTGTTTCACTTCAAATGCAACACAACAAACTTCTATTCTTTTTCAATGTTTCCTGAAGGTCCACCCACATCTACCTCAATATCCTTTTCTTCTAATGCCCCAGCCCTAACCAAACTTTCTGCTGTAGTGTTGATCCCCGATAACAAGGCACTCTCTTCCTTCATTGGATCTTCTTTGAAAGGTGCATTCAGCTCCTCATTTTCTTTCAGTTTAGCCTCGACATCCAGGCCCCTATCTCTGATAATCTTCTTCAGCAAATTATTTTCTCTAACCATCTGTTGTAACCTCTTCTTCAATTCAATAGCATTATTAATGCTAATTTTGGTAGTCTTGATCAAAATTTTCATGGCACCGACTTGTTGCTTTAGGTGCTGGAAATTAGACTACAAAACAGAAATGAAAAAAGGTTAATATTTATAAACAAAACATATTTAACAAAAATAAAATTTTAAGTTAGATGTAAAACTTATATCAACTGTAAGTCGTGTTGTTTCTACAACTGCTACTTTGTTCTGATCTAGTGCCCATTCATTGAAATATGCTTGGGCTTCTGCATTGAGGTTTTCCAAAAGATTCAAAACAATGGCAAGAATTTCATCTCTGTATGTAGACTCGGCCTCCATAGTGCCAGATTCAGCTTTATGTAGCAAAGCATCGAGCTTTTGGGGCTCATTCTCAACCTTTAAAAACAACTCTTTTCTCTTTGAAAAATTCTTATATCGGCCATTGATTGCTTTAATCAAAACCTTGGCCCGATATTCCCATTCTTTCAATTTATCAATATCCGAAAGAAGAGTATTATGAACTACAACTTTACATCTATCGACTAATAACACATTTTTAGAAAAGTTTAGGATATCATCATCTGTTACACTACGGGCGATGACTTGCTATGGGGTGGAGGGGGAAACTTCGGTGGCATCTACATTGACATCCTCTTCTCCATCAATGCCCTCTTCATCCTCAAGAATATCACTTGCCTTTAAAGGGTAATTTTTAGGATTCATACCCTGATAAAGAAAGTCACATTCTAGAGTTCCCGAGGGCATTTGAGATGCACTCTCAACATTTGAAAAATTCTCTAAGGTTAATATCAGTAAAATAGAAACATTGGATGATGACACATTTTGTGTCTCTGTACCACTTCTTCCTTGATGAGGTGGCGGTGTGAGGAAAATTTTACCATGCATGCATGATTGGTTCCTCACAGGTGGAACCTATTGTGGATGGATAGGAACTTGCTTTGAATGGATAGACGGTGGAACTTGTTGTGGTTGTGGCTGTGGCTATTGTTGTTGTTGTTGTTGTGGTTGTGGCTATTGTTGTGACTATTGTTGTGGCTGGCCAGATGGTGGAGCCATATGTTTTTTCAGCCTTTTGAATCTAGCAGGTCCCTCTGTTAAATTTCACACAAAAACATAAATTTAATCTTGTGTAAATACAAATGGCATTTAAAAAATATTTATTTAAACCATACATACCAGACTCAGACTCTGCAACCATTGATGATTCAACCATTTGCCCTTTATCTAAAAAATATTTAAAACACATTAAAAAACATAATTTTAAGTCATTAAAATAAATCATTTAAACTAGTATTTTTGAAGAGTAAGGTTACCTTGTGGGCTAGAGGTAACCTCTTCCACGTCGACATTAACAATTTTAGAAGTAAAAGGTGTCGCAGGTGTATGCTGAATCCGATCACCATGAGACCTCACACGTTTGGTGGTAGTTATTGGTGATGACTACGACTGCGTATCAAAATCAGTAGATACTTCCTGAACCCTAAATATGACATCCCTTTTACTTGAATACTGAGATGCTCTTCTCTGTTTTCAAAACAAAATTAGAGAATAACAAGATAGAATGGAAAAAAATAAAAACAAAGATATTCCAACAAATATGTTTACCTGTATCTCATCATCAGACATGCCAATAGACAGCAAACTGGGGTGCAATGCAATGGGAGGACTGCTTTGTTGAAGGTTGAAATAAGCTTCCTAAAATAAACAAAGAATAAAATTGTTGGTAGTCACTGTATAAGCAGATTGAATTTTTTGGGCACTCAAAAGGTCATGTTTCAGGCGGTTGGAAATGTGCGTGGACCAGTCAAATCTACCACCACCAATACAACGAATCAATAAATAAAGTGCCCAAAAAGGCATTTCTGTAGGTCGCCCCTACAAAATAAGCCTTGCTTGAAAAAATTCAATGCAAGCATATAGAAATTTGTCTCCAACATTGCAAATGTTTAAGCCCCTTTTGGACTTAGAAGAATTAACTAAAAAAAAGAGACAACATTATTAGAAAACAAAAAGTACAAGGAGAACGTTATTAGAGAAATGAAACTACAACACAACAATATTTAATGTTAAATAAAAAATAAATTTTTAAATTATACCTTTCAAATTGTCAGAATGAACATCGTAAATGGTTCCAAGGGTGGATTTATCATCGTCGGTTAAGGCATACTAGTTGTTCACCAGTACACCATCCAAAAATGGTAGCCCTGTTAGTCGTTGCACATCAGAGGGTTTAACATAAAAAACAATGTCCTTGTTATCCAGTCGCATCGAAATAGTGGACACGTCATGGTTGTAACAAGAAACGATCTGTTGCATCAACTGAACGTTAATGTTCAATTGTGGCATCTTCAACACACCAGCAAGTCCAGTGGTGTAAACCCATTGGGAATATTTTCCAGGAGTGTTGAAAATGCTCTTCAGGTTGGGGCAGAAGATGTTCTTGAAATACACTTTAGAGGGAAGAGGAGAGGAAGAGCTAGCCATCTCTGAAAAGATGCAAGAAAATGGTTTGAGAAACTAGGAAAACACTCAAAAATGCCCTGGAAAACACTACCAAAACCTTCTAGAAATGCTGCCAAAACCTTCTCAAAATGCTGCCAAAATGCTCTAAAAATGTTGCCAAAATGGTGCCAAAATGCTCTAAAAACGCTGCCAAAACACTCTGAAAATGCTGCCAAACCGTTGTGGAAAATGCCCTAAAAATGCTGGAAAAAGGTTTAAAATTGCTTTGGAAAATGTTGTGGAAGAGGCAAAAAATGACCTTGCAAATGAATTTATAGAATTCTGCATGGCGAAAGTTAATAGATGCATGACACGTGGTAGAAGAGAGGACACATGGCATCATCTAATTGATGAATTATGGTGGTCACCTTGTGCCACTCGCCATCTACCAGTCACCTTATGCCACTCACCATCTGCTAGTCACCTTATGCCACTCGCCATCTTCCAGTCACCTTATGCCACTCACCATCTGCCAGTCACCTTATACCACTCGCCATCTGCTAGTCGCCTTGTGCCACTCGCCATCTTCCAGTCACCTTGTGCCACTCGCCTTATGCCACTCACCTTGTGCCACTCACCTTGTGCCACTCGCCTTATGCCACTCGCCTTGTGCCACTCGCCTTATGCCACTCACCTTATGCCACTCGCCTTGTGCCACTCGCCTTGTGCCACTCGCCCCATGCAAGTCGCCTTCTACCAGTACCTAAAAATTTTATTGATAATTTCAATGGAAAAAAAAGAAAAAATCGCCATGTTTTGAAAAAATTCTTTGAAAATTTAAAACATATGCCCCAAAGTTTATACACTTTTCATGATTATTCGTCCTAATTTGATAAATACTTTTTTGGGACTACCCCTTATGCATAACCATGGATAAATGGGTATCTACTCAAGAAAAGGTGGGCCATAATGAGAATCAAGAGCCCAAGAGAACTTGATTTGAAGTTGAATTTTCTAAAGACCTCAAGAAGATTAATCCTCCCAAGTATGATGGAAAGAACATTGGGTTTGAATAGGGGGCATGACTCATAAAAATGGGCAATTATTTTAAATTATGGGACTTTGTTGAAGAGACCAAGGTGACATAGAAAACTTACTAGTTGATGGGTGAAAAACATCTTATTGGAATAACGTAAAAAGAGTTCTGAAGGTTTATAGTACGACTTACCACTTTCTTCAAAAAAATATGGTTGCCTTACTTGTACTTCAATAAAAAATGATAGAATTTCAAAACTTGAGCCAAGGGAGTTTGATATCAACCCAATATTGGAAAAACTTCATTAAACTTATCAAGTATATCCTATAATATCAATAGGATGAGAAATTCAATATTCAAAAAATTATAGTGGAATTAAATCTATAGATAAGGGCTTATGTAGATTTGCATAGCCCATTTACAATGGAGTAGTTATTCAATAAGGCCATCAAATAGGAACTAAATATTTAGGCATTCATTCTTATCACAAGAAAATGAAGAAAAATCCCAAAGCAACATAACAACAAAAAATTATTCCATCATTTAAAAAAGGAAAATATTTTAATGGAAATGAAGGGAAGGTTGAAAATAAGACCTTTTGTAATGGGAAGCTACCTCAATAGTAGAGTGAGCTCAAAAGACCTCAAGAATACCAGGAGGTAGAAATGAGAATAAAAGGGGCTCTAGAGAAGGGTGTTACAATTATGGTGGAGATCATTATGTCTATAGTTATCTACAATTAAAAATAGACCATGTGAAACCACCAACCCAAAACTCTACAACAATCCCACCAAATTCACACAACCATGGATACTTAATAAGAAAAATACCAAAATATTCCCATTTAGACTTCAAGTATGCTTTATGGTACACCTATTTCCATTTTTATTGATATTGGAACAACTGAGATATTTGTTTCCCCTCATACTTTGTCTACAATAAAAAGGAAAGTTACATTTATGTTTGAATCATGAAATATCTAATATGAAAATTGGATAGAAAGGATAGTGGAGCAAAGTATAAGTATGGATGAATTCAAACTTCCAAACTTCACTACTAAGGTTGATATTTATGTGGATCCTATAGGATTCTATGATGTGATCATAGGGATTGATTGGACTTCATGACATAGGGCCACAGTGGAGGTTTTTGATAAGATAGTAGAATGCTTGGATGATAACAGCTATTATACCATCATTCCAAGAGAAAGTAAACATGTTAGCTTAAGAAATTTTTTTGCTTTGTTATTTAAGAAGGATTTAACGAAAGGATGTGTGTTATAAGTTGTACATATAGATGAATTAGAAGATTAAATAACTCCTATCTATGAGGATTACCCTTTTATAAATGAATATTGAAATGTATTTCTCTAGGAAATTTTAGGAATTCCTTCTCAAACGAAGTTTGCTTTTTCTATTGATATCATGTTAGGGGGTAATCCTTAATCACCATATATAATTATCATGATTGAGTTTTTTGAATTTAAATTTTAGTTGAGTGAGATTTTATCTAAGGGACTGATTAGACATAGTGTTTCACCATAGATTTCTCCAACCATTTTTATGAAGAAGAATGATGGAACATTGTGGCTTTGCATTGATTACTGAAGGCTTAATAAAGCCAGAGTGAAGAATCAATGTCCACTCCCTCAAATCGATGATTTGTTTTACCAAATTAGTGAAGCAATAATATTTTCAAATATTAATATCAAATCAAGGTATCATAAACCAAGAATTAAGGAAGAAGATATTCCTAAGGCCACTTTAAAAACAAAGTGCAAGTATTATGAGTTCATATTAGTACCTTTTGATCTTACAAATATACCAACTTTTATGAATTCAATATATAATGTGTTTACGGATTTCTAGGACAAATTTATAATATTTTTAAATGATATTTTGATCTACTTAAAATGAAAAATAACATTTTGAGCATATTTGTATGGTAATGAACTAGGGAACATCAACTATATAGAAAATTATCTAAGTGTACATTTTGGAAAATTAAGATACATTATTTAAGCCATATTATAACTACTAAAGAATATCTTCTTTGGAATTGATATAATTCTTGCAACAAGAAGTTAAGAATTGAAGAATTTGGAGGCCTAAGAAAAAAGGTCCCATTGTAGAATTTAAAATTGTAGATTGAAGGAAGAAGAAAGCAACTCTAGAAGGAAGATACCCAAGAAAAAGGTCTCATTGAAGAACTTCCAGATTTGGAAGATAGAAGATTGAAGATTGAAGATAGAGGAGGACTAGGAAAAGTCCTATTGAATATTTGAGAAGCTACATATTTTGAAGACCCAAGAGAAGAGGTCTCAAGCAAACTTGGAAGGAGAAAGAAGAAGAAGGCTAAAGAAGCCCTATTGAAAAGTTGAAGAAGTGGCCATTGGAGAAGATTTGAAGAAAGCTCAAGGTAGGGGATTGCAAGAAGGAGTAGCCCCTGGAAAAGAATAATTTGGGGCAATTTTCACCATCCTATAACAAGCCCAAAAGGAAGAAGGATTTGGCAAGAATTTTACCAGGTTTTGGAAAGGTTATTTGAAGATCTCAAGACATTCAAATTCTTGAGAAAGAGGCTAGTGAAAGAGGCTAGTTTTGAAGTCAAAATTTGATAAGAATATTGGAGGAGAAAGTAGCTAGAAGAGGCTACCAAATTTGAGAAATTTGAAGACTGCCATTATAAGTTTGAAGGTTGATTTGTGAAATAGAATATTGCTGATTTTGCAAAAAAAATTGAAGAGTCACAGGCCAACAAATTGAAGGTGACATATAGCTACAATTTGAAGAAGATTTGGGCAGATTTCGAAGAGCCCTTGAACAACCAATTGAAGGAAGGCTTGACAACAAAAGAAGGCAACAATTTGGAGAAGTAAAAAGAGATTATTGGACAACAAGATAAGGAGGAGAAATCAAAGTTTTTGAGAGCAACAAATCAACATATTTGGACTACAATATTAGGTAGCATTTGAAGGGGAAAATATAGCTGCATTTTGGAGAATTTCTAGGTATATTTTTAAGGAGTTTTGGACAACAATAAGGAAAAATAGGCAATAATCATAGCTACAAGATTGATAAGTTTAGGGCAGCAAAGCAAAAGGAATTAAAGCTACAAAATTGATAAGTTTGAGGTAGTGATTGAGTAGAAAGGAGAGCTGCAAATTTTATAAATTTGGGGCAGCAAATAGGTGAACCAAATCACCAAGAAGACTAGCTACAGAGGAGGCCAAAAGGTATTCCACATTGGTGCTATAAAATTTCATTATTTAAGCATTATTATAAAGTTTTTTGAGAGCACCATATTAGAGTTATTTAAGGAGCAAAAACTAGTTTGAGTTGAAGTATCTCCAAGCTAAGGAAGGAGACATCATTTTCATCATTGAACCTACCAAATACAAACAACAAAAGATAGAGTTAAAAGGAGAAATAAGGAGGAAGAAATATTAAAAAGAATGTTATTTTTTGATGCCTACGTAGTATAACAAGAGAAGGCTAAATAAGTTTAAGGGAGCAAGATTTTTTAGAAGTGTCTAAAGACACAAAAAATTGCATAGTAGAAGGAGAGAAGTACCACCATGTTCAGATAAGTTAAGCCACCATTGAGAGGTGGAACCACCAAGCCAACATAGAGAAGCCACTGGAAGGAAGAAAGAGTGTCATTTGAGCAACCATTAGAGAGGAAAATAGGTGCTATTAGAACATAGCCGAACAACCATTGAAAAAGAATCCAAGCATTAGGTTTGAAGCATCACTTTGAAGGCAAAATATTGAAAGAAAGTGAAGTGCATTCAGGAGTTTCTGAAGCATGTAACATTCAAGAAAATCAAATTGGTGCAATAAACATTTGGAGCATTAGGGAAAAGAGGAATTGTAATTTGAATGAGCACCACTAGGTAACATCATCCTGAGCAAGTGAAGAAGTTATTTACCACTTTTCATATCACAGAAGGAGGAGAGTCGAATATGGTTGAAAACTACTCATTATCGAGTGTTACATAGCAAGGAAGAGTGTTGGAGAATCAATGTACCTATATGGTTGGTAAATCAAAGGAGTAAAGTTGTTACTTACCACTTGGTACATCAAAAATAGAGGGCCAATCACCAAAACATAGTCTGAGCACAAAAGTACAACCACTGCTATAGAGGAGACAAATGAGTCCAACGAGGAGGAATATAGAATGTTAACCAAAGGGACATTACAATCCATAAGAAAAGGTGCATACATGGAGGAATCAAGAGCAATTGGAGCTCATACATGGAGGACTTTGAGTACCTCAAGCCCACCTACAAGAGCTAGTGAAGAGCCATTGAAAAATGAAGATTGAAGAGCTACATTGGAGAAGAGCGATATTTATGCTAAAATATTCAAGCACCCTAGAAGAAGCATCAATTTGAATGCCAAATGTCCAAGTGAAGAGAAGATCCAACCACCATGTCAGTAATGCCTTCTTACATACAATAAAGGCACGAGTCAAAGTGAGGCGTGTAAGGATATTGCACAAGCACTACAAGTAGAGGAGAAGGAGATGTATTGAAGAGTCAAAATACTGAGCACCAAGGAGCATTAAATGTAGGGAGAGCATATTTAGAACGCAGGTTGCAGAGTCAAAGAGTAGCAAGTTGAAGCTTTAAGCACCATATTCAAGAAGGTAAGAAATATTTAAATTGAACCTTTACAAAGTTTAAAGAGGTATAAGGCATAATAATTTTAATTAAATATTAATTAATTATATTTAATATTATTTGAATAATAGGAGAAATAAGGTGATAACCTTAGAAGAAGCATTGAATGCCTTAAAAGATATTTGAAGTAAGAAGTTTTTTGAAAAGGTTTTTGAAATTACTCTATTCATTCTTGAAATACATATTGCCTTGAAATATTTGCAAATAGATTAACTTGGAGAAATAAGGATTTCTACACAAAAATTGAAATATTAAATTTGCAAATACTTTTATTTTCTAAATTTCCAATTAGGGAGTTATAAGGAGTTCAACACCAATTTAGATTCTTGAAATTTAGAAACCATACTATTGAAAATTGAAAGGTATAAGAATCACAACCTAGAGTTGTTTGAAAGTTGGAAAATTATTTTTGATATTAGTCTCTTATACAAATTGAAGGGACATAAGGAATCCAACTTAAAGGTCTTGAAAATAGAAAATCTAATCAATATGAATTGCATCAAAATTATCTTTAGCTTTCTATAGGGAGAAATAAAGTGCTTGTCTTGAAGAATAGGAGTTGAACATTATATTGAAATTGTCATCAAAACATTAGGGAGACAAAAGGGATTCAACTCAAAGGAAAAGTTTAGAAAGCTAAATATTTTATCAAGACCATATTATATTAAAGCATTAGGGAGATATAAGGTATTCTACAAAACTTGAGAATTGATCATATACTCAAAAACACTAGGGAGTCATAAGGTAGTCAACCTCAAAGGAGTAGAGTTTTTGAAATTACATCAAAACCAAGGAGTCTCGAGAAAGATTCACTTTAGTAGAAAAATGGAAGAACTTATTAAGTATACAAGATTCAAGGAATCAAAATGGTTTAGAGATATACTTAATTCAAGGAATGACAATATGAAAAGCAAAAGAGAAGAACCAATATGGCTTAAAAGGTTTTTTGGAAAATCACAAATTGACAGTTTAGCAAGAGTAGATACTATAGAAACATCCTCTAACAATATGATAGAAGAAATTGATGGTAATCATATTAATGGAAATTTGGAAAATAAACTAAAAAATCATTCTCAAAAGGTAGCAAAGGATATTGATAAAAAAGATGACTTACAAAATTACAAAATAAGTAAAGATAGAATAGCTTCAGTTGTACACAAATGGTTTTACTATTCTATCAAGGAAATGGATGAACTCAAAATTTCAAATACAAGTAACAAAGAAGTAGAGATATCTTCACGATGCACTTATTTTTTTTTTTTAAACATGGTGGAATTGGTAGCCGCCACGAATCCGGGTAGGCTGTCCAGCTTATATGGCCACCACAGTATTCTGCGTTGTTTGCCCCGGAAGCCGTCACACAAATTTTTGCGCAGTCCACCCCTATAACTGCCATGCCACAATCATTTTAAACCTTTTACGCCACTGAAAGCACCAAGAAAGGGAAAAGCGTTCAGTCTGGCGAGGCCCAAGATTTTTTTTTTGGTAGATAAGATACTATAGCATTAATACTGGGTTTTACAGGTTGACCCAAAACCTTTTACAAAAATCAGCCCAGGGCTGTTGATGAACATGTCCTTACTAAGGATCCTATATATGTAAAATCTACATGCCGCTAAAGCCATTACATCCGGTAAGGCACATAACCTGTTATCAAAAAGAAACTTCCCATACAAAATTTTGGGTATACCCCGAGAAAACACACCTACATCATAATTACAAAAAAAAAATAGACACAGATCCATTCCTTGAAATAGTGGAGAAATAAAAAGCTGCAGACACACATAGCAGAGTACTGGAAAAAATCCCACAAGCTCTGTATTGACAGTTACTCTTAATAATTCTTTGGTAATTGCTTTCTTCCGTATATGACACGCTTTGGGACCACATCCCGTCTTGGCCAATCAGCCTTGGATAAGTGAACCTGTTGGCTAGATTTATGGCGGTGGCTATTTGGTGGTCCAAGTGGCTCTGGTTCGAAGTCTTATATTGCCGTTTATTTCCTTCCCTATGATTATCAACCAACCTCAAATTACTAAGACGACTAGGAGCCATGTTATCTGATATGTGACTATCCCCATTAGTCTTTGTGGTATTTCTAAGTAGCATCCACCAAGACTGACAACTCGGATAATTTTTATTATGAGTCCATTTCAAAAAAGATATGGGAATACTCATAGCCTTTGAACTTATAATGCCTTCCCTATTGGTAAATTCGACTATCATTCTTGGAATTCTTTTTGAATAAGCTCCTCTACTTTTCTCGGGACACCGTGTTCCCATTTGAAAATTGTGTCACCATTGACACCCAAATTGGCCAGCTTATCAATAACTTTGTTAGCTTTTCGAAAGACATGTTGGGCTTTTATGTCATGTATTCCCTAGAAAAGGATCCTAACCTCTTCAACAATTGTTTTAATCCTCCAAGGAGGTGTTTTCCAATTATTGAGGAGATTTATAACATGCATAGAGTCTCCTTATACGATCAAATTGCCTTCTAAGTCTTGAGTCATTTGAAGGCCTCTCCACATAGCTCTAGCTTCAGCTTCGTTGTTCGTCCTTGTTCCCAAATATTCAAAAAATGCAAGCATCATATTCCCATTATGATCTCGCACAATGCCACCAATGCCTGCTATACCAGGATTTTCCTTAGCCGCTCCATCAAAATTAGTCTTAAACCAACCCGTAGGAGGTGGGAACCACTTAACATTGGCTTTGGGGTTGACTACCCTAGGCACATACTCATCTAACAAGGTTAAGATTAAATATTGAGCAATCGTGGTCTCCTATAGATGAAGTTTATGGCTATCAAAAGGGATAAGGTTCACATTCTCATTGGCAAAGGATAGGATCCTGGTAATGATAGTTTGATGATCATGGATAGACTCATTAAAGACTCTATGGTTCCTTTCTAACCACACCTTCCAAAGATAGTGATTGAGACAAATTTTCCACATGTATCTAAGTCTTTGGCTTGAAAATGGGTAAGGCCACGTACAGTGGCTGGTTTAACCCAGGAAATATTGAAGGCCTGAAAAACCCCACTTAGGACAATCAAGGAAAAAGGGCACTCAAGGAAAATGTGATAAATGGTCTCCTAATTAGCCCTGCACGAGATAACAACGATTAGTGATACAAATACCTTTACGCATCATATTATCAATGGTTAGAATTCTTCCTTGGATAACCAACCATGAAAAGACTACAATTTTTGGAATTAAATTTTTTATCCAAACTAAGGCCTTTTGGAGGATAAAATCCTTGTCATCAGCGTAAGCTTGTAAGCTGATTTAATAGTGAACTACCCATTTTCTCGTAGGAGCCCAGGTCACTTGATCTTCCTTGGGTCTCATGGGGATAAACTGTTGCCCGAGAATGTTACAAAGATCATTTGATTTCGCTTGAAATCCTTGAATCCTTATTTGTTTCCACTTCATTCTGCCTCTGTCCTCAACCATATAATTGAAGACTTTTTTGCCAATGAGTTCTTTCGTGATATCTCTGATTCGGGCTAAGTTAGGATATTGTGTCAGTGGTTCGTCCTTAGCCCACCTGTCATTCTAGCAATTTATCCTCTCACCATTACCTAAAACCCATCTTAAACCTTTTTTTATGATTTCCTTACAATTGAGAATTGTTTTCCAAAAAGTAGAACCTCTGATTGGAACTGAGTCACTTAGAAATTACATAGTTTGAAGATACTTTAGTTTGATGATAGTTGTCCATTCATTTTCTTCACCAGAAATGAGGTGCCATGCTTGATTAGCTAGTAAAGCTAAATTCATATGAAAAATTCTCCTAGACATAAGCCCCCATTTTCCTTGGGTCTGCACACTTTGGTCCATCCTACAAGGTGTATCCTTTTTTTCTCCTCTAATCCAGTCCATAAAAATTCTTTTTGGAGTTTCTCAATTTTTTGGAAAACCTTCACAAGGGCTTTGAAAATGGAGAGGAAATAGACTGGAATGCTCTGAAGAGAGGCCTTAGTGAGGGTTAACTTTCCTACTTGAGATAGAAGATGACCCTTCCATCCAACAAGTTTTTTTGAATTCTTTTAATAACCCTGTCCCACATTGACTCTCTTGGAGAACCAATGAAAAGAGGGAGACCAAGATATGAAGTGGGGAGGTTTGCTATATCACACCCTAAAATTTTTGCAATCCTTCCTTACCTCTGAATGGGTGTGTTCAAGAAATATAACTTACTTTTATTGAAATTATTTTTCTGACCAACAGCATCCTGATAGAGTTACAGGATGTATTTAATTCTTTTGACCTCAACCACAGACGCCTTAGTCAATAGAAGGGTATCATCAACGAATTGTTGGTGAGAAATAGCCCTAGTGAGAGATGTTGCCTTGATTCCCGATATTAGCCTTGAACTGCAAGTGTTTTTTATGGTTCTGCCTAAAGCTTTTGCCATAATGATGAATAACATGGGGCTGATAGAGTCCCCCTGCCGAATTCCTCTACGACTTTAAAAGTAACCAGCAGTTGTTCCATTAACCAGAATTGAGAACCATGCTTTAGAAATGCATTCTTTGATCAAATTAACCCATTGGTGGTGAAAACTAAACTTAAGGAGGACAACAATCATAAAGTCCTAATTTAGCCTATCAACTGCTTTGTTCATATCAAACTTGAGGGCAAAAATAGACATGTTAGTCTTATGAGCAGAGTGCAGAGCTTCATGAACTGTGATAACTCCATCCAAGATTGACCTGCCTTGGATAGAGCTTCCTTGGCACGAATATATGATGTGGGTCATAACATATCTCATTCTATTTACAATGGCTTTAGTTAGGATCTTGTAAGAAATATTGCACAGACTAATTGGCCTGAAGTCAACCATAGATCCAGGGGTTTGCTTCTTAGGAATTAGAGAAATAAAAGTAGAGTTAAGATATTTTGGGATATGATTGCTTGCTTGAAATTCTCTGACATCAAAAATTACATCCTCACTTACGATGTCCCAAAAATCTTGCTAGAAATGAGGGGGAAAGCCATCGGGTCCCGGGGCTTTATCTGGCTCCATGCTAAACAAGGCTTCCTTAATTTCTTCATCAGAAAATGGAGCTAGAAGGTTAAGGTTTATATCCTCATTTATTATGCTAGGAATGGATTACAAGAGAATATCTTTGGCCTCCTCATTGCACTGTGATTCCTGACCAAGGATAGAATTGAAATAAGTTATTGCCTCCTTTCTGATTTCTGTTAAGTCCTGAGTAATAGAACCATCTACTTTTTTTAAAAATTTTATCTTGTTATTGCTTCTGTTTCTAAGCGTGGTGACATGAAAAAACTTGGAATTTGAATCTCCATATTTAAACCAAAGAGCCCTTGATTTTTTCCTCCAATAGATTTCCTCACAGGCCAAAATGTTATGAAACTCTGCTAGTTTTATCTATTCCTCCTGCCTAGTAGTTTCATCAGCATCACCATGTTGAATTCTTTGATCAGTTATCTTCAAAATTTCAACAACCTATTTTTTATTTTCAAAGAGGTTCCCAAAAACCTCTTTGTTCCAAGTTCGAAGCTTTTCCTTAACAAACTTTAATTTACCAACAATTTTAAAAGCTGCACTACCCCTAATAGGCTGCTGCCACCACTGAATTAAGTTATCTTTGAAACTTGAATGTTTGATCCACATAGATTGAAATCTGAAAGGTTTCTTGAAGGACAGAGAGTTAGGGATCTTCAACAAAATGGGATTATGATCAGAGGTAATTTTAGGAAGTGCTTGTAGGGTAGAATCACTGAACAGATTTGTAGCCGCCTTTGATAGAAAAAACCTGTCAAGCCTTTCTTGAATGAGATGACACCCTATCCATCGATTTCTCTAGGTATAATTCGCTCCTCTAAGTTTTACATCCATCAACATGTTGGAGTTCACAAAGTAATTGAATTTCCTATCACTTGATTTATTATTGCACTAACTTCCTTGTGTTTGGGTAGGCCATTGAGGCCTCTCACGTTCCATGAGAGGAACTTCATTTATATTGTTTGGGATTTCTTACTCCCCCCATCCCTTGAGAGGGTTTTCCTAATTTTTTTTCTTCAGAACCTGGAATAACCTGTTGAAACAAGGTTCTCTGTTTTCCATTGGCAATGCCATTGTCAGTTTTAATTTTTTGGTGCTCAACATTTGATATTCTCCCTCTTCTTTTTTCACTGCCAAAATCTATAGGAGACTTCACAGTGCTCCTGGTTTTTTTAGGACTAAACTTGGGGGAGGCAATTTGTTGCAGAACCAAACTGCCATATTCCTCAGTTTGAAGAGTTTCACATATCTCCACCCCTACATCCAAATCTTCTCCTTTTTTACTGTATTCCCCTGGTCTACGGGACGACCCCTCAATAGGATTCACTTGGCTCCTAGTGATGATGTTAGGGATATAAGATTTTTTATTTTCCAATGTCTCAACTTTCTTCCTAAGTTATATAGCATTAGGGTTTGGCTTTGGGATGCCCACTGGGCTTGAAGTATTTTCAGCATTGGGGTTTAAGGATCTCGACTTGGATGGGTATTCTAGGAATCGGGTATTTGGGTTTGGATTTGTGATGCCCACGAGACTTACAGTAATTTCAAAATTAGGGTTTGAGGATCCTGAATTGGATGGGGATTCTAGAGAGTCAAAAAGGTTAGCCTGAAGGTTCTAGGCTTCCATGTCTTTCGATAATCCTCCTACTCCCATATTGGATAGAATTGAAAATTTATTTGAAACTAGAGGATTGGAACTTACTTGAGTATTTTGGTTGCCAAAAACATATTATTTTTATTTGTCTTGTTGGGACCCTGCACCCTCTATTTTGTTTTTTGGTAGACATATTTTTCCTGATCGAAATTGCCTCTGCCTGAAAAACTCCTCAAATTTCCTCTGTCTAGCATTCCCTGCTCCTGCTTTTCTCTATTCATTGCCAGGTTAGGGCACTGATTGCATAGATGTCCTTGATTTTTGCATTCGGACCTCCACCCCCCTTATGGGGTTTTGATGAACCAATTGGTCTACACCTCGGACCTCATGATGCACTTATTACAATAAGATTGGTCATGAGAAAGCAAACTATTGGAATTTCCATCCATGTAAATATTGTGGAGGAAAATCTCACTCATATTTTTCCTGCTACTATAAAGACATGTACTACAAAATATTTGAAGAGATATTAATATTATCTTCATCCCATAGATGAGATATATCTTTGCTTCATCATCAAATTCATATTCTATAGATAAATAATGTACATATAATAATAGTGACATGTCGACAAGAATTATAATCATGGTTCTTGACACATGCTATAAACCATTTTGAGAATTAAATAAAATTATTATGGGATCAAGAATTGAAATTATACCATCATGATATATATATCTAAGAAAATTAGTTTATTATTATTATTTATTTATTTTGAATTTCTATAGTTCATTCAACCATTTGATGTAATATATTTATTCTCATCATATTCTAGGTTAAACATCCTCTTAAAACTAGAGATTACACCTCTTTGTATTTTTGATAAATCATCAAAATAATTTTTTAGATCATTCTTAAGGGTAGAAAGAAATAATATTCCCACCATATGATAATGGACTATATCAAAATCATCTTTCATATTTTAAGGATTTTAAATGATATCTCTAGATTAAATACTGATATCTTGGAATTTAGAAAGATGTTCTAATACCTTGATAAAATGACTTGGGATATTTAGTTATTTCATTTAAATTCAAGGGTCATCTATCTAGAATGAGGAGTAACAAATTTAAATTTACCTATATGATATCCCTTAGGAAAGATAAGGATTTATCAAAGGATTATAGAAAAAAGATCCAATGGTGTTAGGTTGAAAAATATTACTGTAGATTATTGATCAAGATAGATGAACATCTAGTTATAAAATGAGATAATAACATATTAGACTAAGTTATTGTAACTTATTTACTCAATCTATATATGGTTGCTAATTTGGAATAAGTGGGATAGGACAAATCTAACATATGGGAGCATATCTATTTTATTTAAATGTTTTATATTGCCATATCATTGTTATACCAACAAAAGTAGGGATATTAGTGTAAAATAGTTCTTAAGAAATATATATATATATATATATATATATATATATATATATATATATATATATATATATATATATATATAGTAATAACTCTCATAAATAATTTTTTTAGGTTTTTTTTGTTGTTGTTTTAAACAAGTTTTTTTAAATAACTCTTGAAAGAAACAATATAATTTTTTCTTTTTAAAAATGTGGTGGTTAAACTAAATGTCAATGGTTTGATATTTGGATTTATAAATTACAAGTTACACCACATCATAAAATTTCTTTCAAGATTTGTAGTATGAGGTCCTTGGTGAAAAATTTAAAAGAACACCCTTGTTCTTTCCAACCAAGAAGAAGTAAAATACAACCAATACAATTTAGAATTATAAATGCTTTCATAAAGCACTAATTCATTGATAAAATTATAACTGAAATATATATAAAGTCACAACAATACATACAACAAAAATATGTCATAGATTTTTCAAATACAAATAGAAAATAACATTGCAATCCCCTAATTTAAATGCTATAGCAACAAAAAAAAAAAAAAACTAAAATGATGAGGGTATCTTATTACATTACCTAGGATTAGTTTATTATTAAGTTAGTTCCTATGTTTAGTATTATTTATGCTAATAATCTATGTGAGTCTTCACCTCACGTATGATTCTAGAAACTAATTCTAGAATCTATTAGGTGGCAACTTAAGCTAGTAATTAGCTTAAGTTAGCCTAGTTGTTAGGATTAGATTATTGTTAGTTAGCTTAAGATAGCTTATTCTATCTTGCCTCCCTACTTGGCATATTCGTGTGAGATTTGGGAGTTTAGTTATCTTGTATTTTTGGCATTCCTATGCCTATTTAAACTTAGAAAATAAATGGAATTGCAAGTTGGATTTGAATCCTTAATATAAAACCAACAATAATATACTAATATGAAGACATCCATTTTTCTAATCATTACAAAAATATTTTTTAGCAGATTTCATAACTCAAAACTTCTATAAATGCTTCTCTTGTTGATGGTCTAATATTACAACAATACATCCGATTTATGCTTTTCCAAAAATGGGGAATGAAGGTGGGACGTAGAAGGCTAAAATTCATGCTCCCTTTTCTTTAACTTAGTCTATAACAACCTTGTAGAATTGGTCTTCTTTATCTTGGAATTCAAATCTTTGTGGTTGCTATGCATAAAATTCCTCCTCTAAGTACCCATTTAAGAAAAAAATCTTCACATCCAAATGATTTATGCTCTGTCTCCTATGGGCTGCCAATGAAACCACCATTCTAATGGTCTTTTGTATTGTCATTCTTTTAGTGCAGCCTTTTGTAATTAGCCTTGCCTTATTTATTTCAATAGTACCATCACTCTTCTACTTAGTATTGTAGACCCATTTAGTACCAATAAACTTATTATTTTTTGGAAGTTTTACAAGTTCCCAAGTGTCATTCTTATGAATTGAAATTATTTCTTCTTCCATTGCTTCCACCCAAACATCATTAGTACAAACATCCTCAAAATATGGTCAATTAAAATTAGCTTGTGATGACAAATCATCATTTATTGCCTCAACTTTTGGATCTTCTTCATCATCACCAAACCTTTATAGTCTTTCTAATCTTGAGGTCTCATGATCAACTTCATGTGATTGTCTTCTTGTAAGTATTCTTTCAAAATTTGTATCCAACATTTGGTTTGGAGGATGAAATGTAAGAAGCCTTTTATGTTTCTTGTTTGTAGAACTTAATAAGATGTTTTTTGGTTGATTTGCATGAGGAATTGACTCACAAGTGGGTTAGTCACTAGTTATACCATCATTAACAACCTTTTTGGACTTATCAACATGGTCATTTTTCTAATTAAAAACCCCCTCTTCATAAAAAATATCATCTCTTAAAATAATAACTTTGTTAGGTATGGGATTTATAGTCCTTGATTTGTTCAATTTAACCAACAAAAATGTATACCTCACTCTTTACATCTACTTTCTTTCTATGTTTATCAACAATATCTACACAAGCTAAACAACCAAAAACTTTTAAATGATTGACATTGTGCTTTTTATCATGCCATGCTTCATAAGAAATCATTTTCTTAAGTGCACTAGTGGGATTTCAATTGAGAATATACACTACTATAGCAAACTCATCAGCCCAAAAAATATTGCTTGATCCCTCCATTTATAAAATGATTCTTGCCATTTTAACAACGGTGTGATTCTTCCTTTTTTCTATCCCATTTTGTTGAGGTGTATAAGTTGACTTTTGACATCAAACTTGTCACAAAAACTCATAAACTAATTTGAGAAAAGTTCTCCTCCATTTTTAGTTCTTAAATATTTTATTCTACATTTAATCTCATTCTCAATAAGGGATTTAATCCACTTAAATGCATACAATCCTTCATCTTTATTTTTCAAAAAATAAACCCAACATTGCCTTGAGAAATCTTCAATAAAATTGATGAAATATGATGACTTACCCAAGCTCTTTGTTTGCATTGTACCATGCATATCAAATTGAATCAGCTAAAGTGGATAATTTGTCCTCCATGCTCTACCTTTCAAAAAATTCTCTCTTGCATGTTTACCTTTAGCACAACCTTCATAAACTATCTTGTGCCCTTCAAATCTTGGCAAACCATAAACTAATTCTTGAGAGGTTAATAACTTTAGGCTTTGAAAATTCAAATGGCCATACCTTAGATGCCTCAACTAGCTTATCTTCAAATGATACATTTGTGAGGATGATGCTATTGCCTCTAAAATTCAGTTGGAACATCCTATTCTTTGACATTTAGATAATTGTAACAACCATATTACCCATATTTTTGTCATAGATAATGCATTTTTTACTATCAAATACAACGATATAATTCTTCTCACATAGCTATTCAACAATTAATTAATTATGCTTTAAAATTTGAGTGTATTAGAAATTATTGATATATTTATTTCCTTTTGTGTTCACCTCCACAACTCCTTTTGCAGAAATATCCAAAGAATTATTATCACCAAGCTTGATATTGGTCTTGAAGCTTTCAGCCTTTGTAGATAACAAGTTATTGTTGCTAGACATTTGGTTGGAGTAGCCAAAATCTAAGTACCATACTTCTTGAGGATTATTTTTAGCTTTGTCACATGATAAGAATAAGTGGCTTAGTGGAACATCCTCATTATAATTAGCATAATTAGATATTTTACCTTAATTGTGAGATTTAATTCTACATTCTTTCTCAAAATACCCATACCTCTTGCATTGATAACATTGGGCATTTATTTTTTCAAGCCTACCTCTTCCTCTTATAGTTGAACCTCCTCTTCCTCTTAGGGAATTCTAATTTTGTCCTCTTCCTTGGCCTTGTCAATGATCCTGACTTTTAGTGTTGACACCTTCAATTTTAGAAATTCTCAACTTTGATGCAAATTCTTTCTCTTCACTCTCTTCAAATTTATATCTTAGTCTTTCCTTATGAGACATAAGAGACCCAACCAAATGATCAAATTCAAGTGTAGCCAAATTTTTGCTTTCTTCAATTATAATTGCTACATGATTCCACCTTGGTGTTAGTGTTCTTAACACCTTCTTCACCACAATATCTTCTTCAATAGTTTCATCAAGTGTGGCCATTTTTTTTACCACATATATTACTCTAATAATAATCACTTCTTTTGCTTCATGCATTCTTATATGTAAAATATCTTTTAATGATCTACAATTTCACAACTTTAACCTAGTCACTTCTTTGTTAAACCTCCTGTAGGGCCTTCCAAGCATCTCTTGCTGAATTTGTATCTTCTATCCTAGGAAAGAGGCTCTTATCTAGAGTAGATTGGGTATGCTACAAACCTAGTGAGTTCTTCTTGGCACCTTTCTTAACTTGTCTATCATTATGTGGAACAATCACCCAATATTATAGATATTCATAATCAACTTCAACTATTTCCT
The DNA here is from genome assembly GCA_028583015.1 of Wollemia nobilis. Taxonomy (NCBI): domain Eukaryota; kingdom Viridiplantae; phylum Streptophyta; class Pinopsida; order Araucariales; family Araucariaceae; genus Wollemia; species Wollemia nobilis. Next base: position 10,385,711 of record JAQPPZ010000689.1, on the reverse strand, counting down.
ATAATTCCCTCCCTCTCAACAAAGTGCTCACTTTTTATGCTCCAGTAATACATTGAATTCTAGAATTGGAGATGAATTTGTGTTGGTCATGATTAATTATAAGAGATATCTACAACAGAAAATTCTTTCAACCTAGATACTGATCAACCTTACACTTTGATACCAAATGAAGAAATTTAAAAGAACACCCCTATTCTTTCCATCCAAGATGAATTAAAATGCAACCAATAAAATTTAGAATTATAGATGCTTTCATAAAGCACTAATTCATTGATAAATTTGTAGCTGAAGTATATATAAAATTGCAATAATACATAAAAAAAATGATGTTATAGATTCTTCAAATTCAGATGTAAAATATTATTGCAATCCCATTTTAAATGTTGCAATAACAACATCAAGTGGCATTAGCTCAATCAGTTAGATTCCTTAACATTTCAAGGAGGAGACCTAGGTTTAAATATTTCCAAATGTTACATGGATAATATACAAGCTTTGTTTTAATACTTCTATGTGGTGATGATGTAATACGGTTGGGGCTCATTTCAATCCCATATAATCCATTAAAAAATATATTGAAATAGTAGCAAAAATAAACATTAAAAAAAACTAAAACCAACAACAATATACCAACATGAAGATGTCTATTTTTTTAGTACCAAGGCTACAATTGCAAGACCTTTTCTCAGATTGTGCATTGATGACATTGGTTGTGGTAGTATTGACATAGATTGGAAACTTGCACCAAGGCTTTTCTGGTTTGAGGAGTTCCATCAATGGTCCTAGAGGAGAGAAGTATCCAAATTAGATGGCATGCGAATCCGAGATTGCCTTGTCGTTTCAGCTTCTTGGATGATTTTAAATTGTAGGCCAAGTGGCTACTATCCCCATTTATTTTCAATCACGCTTGAGACTCAGTAGTGGTTTGTTTGGTTTGTGCTCTAGTGGATCGTCTGGTTTATGCTCTAGTGGATTTTTTGTTCTATTGGTTTCTGGTGGTGGGTTTCTAGAATGACGTTGCTCAAGCCAGATACTTTGCAAGTTGATACTATTGTTGAGGAGATTTTGGGCAACCATGGTTTCTTGTCTTTTTTGTGTAAATTTGATGGAAGTGATTTTGACTTATCCATGAAATTCATAAGATATTAGGATAATGGTTGGGTGATGCTTTGGGGACTCTCCTTCAAATTTACCATTCAGTTGTTGGCTGAGGTGATAGAGTTGGTTAATTATGATGACCTCATCCATCGTGACACACTCCTTGGTGGTAGATGTTGGCCACTTCAAATATAAAGGGAAACACTTGGTGAAAGAGAATAGTGGCATCACTAGAGGAGGCCTTATAGCACCTTGGAATAGGGTCTTAATCCCTATTATACAATATTTCACCATTGACAAGCCTAGTTCACCTCTCAGGAGTTTCCACCTAGCATCTTTAAACCACCCACATGATACAAAGAGTATCAATATTCTTGAGTACATTTTCAGGTCTATGGAACTTTTGGTTGTGAGCATTAGGGAGGGCAAATAAACCCACTTGAAGTTTCAAGATATTCACTTGATAATTTATAAGCATGCATTATAAATGTATACCCAAAGGACCATAATTTATTTTATCAATAGCCCTACGGATCGTCCTTCTGCATCGAACTCCAGTCTAGGGTCCCCCCAAAATGAGGCCCTAAGTGACAATGACACGGAAGATGACAATGTCACCACTACCAAAGCAGGAAAAAAAAAGTGAAATTTTGGCTCTTCAGACACCCTACCTTCCATTTTCCATCGCTTGACTAGAAGCAAGGCTTCCAGGGAAAGTGCAAAAGCATCATTGTTATCAACCAAGATAAGGAGGCTCTTGGAGAGTCTCCCACAAATCACAATAAGTAGAAGTATAAATATGTCCCTAGGTGTTTACTTTACTTCAAGGATGGTAACTATCCTTGTGGGACCTCTTTTGAGTCTCAATCGAGAGATAATCCTGATCCTATGGCCAATTTAGATGACCTGGTTAATATGGCTTCGACTCTTCTCCTTCAGGCTATCAAGAAGATCAACAACATCAAGAATAAAAGGAATGTGAATACTCAGGCCCTGGATGATGATCAAACTACCAATGATGAAGTGTAGGATCCTCTTGAGACCTCTAAATAGTTTGGGTGTTCTTGAATGCTCTGCAATCTTGGTGTTTGGGTTCCTCATTGTCTGTTTGTGTCCTAGGGAGTTGGTATTCCATTCCATTTTGTTCTCTATGTTACCTTCTCCTTCTGGCCTGTCTGCTGAGGTCGTCCCTATGTTGGATGTCTCCTTTTGATTTTTTATTTGTAAAAGGTTTTGTGACCCTTTCAAAACCCCCTTTTATCAATAAAAAAATATGTCTATTTTTTTTACATTTACAACATTTTTTAGCGGCTCTCATAACTCAAAACTTCTATAAATGCGTCCCTTGTCGATGGTTTACAATTGCAAAAATACATCCACTATATGATTTTATAACAATGGGGAAAAAATTTTAGACCTAGAAGGCTAAAATTCATGCTCCTTCTTCTTCAACTTATTCTCCAACGAACTTTTATTTTTTGATTTCTCTTCAAATTCAAAATTTAGCCCATTTTTTAATTTTTTTATGCTCAATCTAGTTTGGCAACAAAACTAATAGCAAAACTCTTGGTCAAAAAAATCCATTTGGTGATGTCATGATAGATGACGGTTGAAAATGAGGCTAGGGTTTTGAAGGCAACTATGTGAGGGTTTCGATTGTGGGTCGAGCACTAGTGGCGACAGAGGCTATATTTCGGGGCCTATGGACCCTAGCAACCAAATTTTGTTTTTATTATTTTTACCCAAGATAAACATGATATATATTGTAGGAGACCTGTTATGGATTAGGAATATGTCATTCAACAAATCTTCATGCTACGAACTTGATTAAAAATTGCTTCCAATTTGCTACCCAAGAAAAAAGCCAAAATCACACATTTCCTTGGTGTATAAGGTATGGATTAAAGAGATCCAAAAATAAGTTTCAATTTGCTTACCAATTAAGAGAAGCCTCCTTAGGAAAAGAAAAAATGGCTCAGAACTCAAGAAATCCTAATTCTAAGGAACACCCCTAAAATAGATCCACTATGGAAACCCCTTTCAAGGGTAAGGATTTTGGGGATTTAGCCCCAAAAATGAATTTTAGGGATGCCCTCCATGGTGGAAAATCCCAAACTAATGCTAACATTAATATTAAGGCTTCTCATAGACCTCTAAGAATGCCTAATATTTATCCCAATAAAACTAAGTCGGGATGTCTAAAAGCAATTGATGGAACCCCAATAGTTAAGCTAAAAATGAGTAACATTCAGGAAGGCACAAAATATTTGGATATAATAGGATCAATTTTCTATTTCTTGGGTTTTCATATAAGCCTATTTGATTTCAAAGTGTGGGCTGCAAAATACTAGAAAATAAAAGGTGAGACACAAATCTTTGTTTATCCCAATGGTTATTTTCTTATTATTTTTGCTAATGATGAAGATAGAGAGAAAATATTTCAAGGGGGGTCCCTGGTTATTTGGAAGGGTTGGGTTTTTCATGAATCCTTGGCACACTAAATTTAAAGCCAAATAAGAGATGCCTTCTATAGAACCTGTGTGAGTTAGACTCTTTGACCTCCTAGTTGAATTCTAGAATCCGACTATATTTTCTACAATCAAAAACTCCCTTGGAACTTTCATAATGACTGTTGAATGTACACACAAATGTGAAAATATTATTTCTGCTCAAATTTGTGTCTTAATGAGTTTTGAAAAACTCCTTCCAAAAAAGATCTCATTACAATTTGAAGAGGACACTTGGGAGCAGGTGGTGGGCTATGAGAACATTCCTTTCTATTGTAGAATATGCCATGTGGGTGTAATTTTACACCCCCATACTTTTTGCAAATATGATGGTTCCCTTCGAGGATCCCACAAATTTTGAAGGTATTGATGGATGGGCGAAAGATCTTAGATTGGTAGCAATGATCACGGGGTGGACAATACTGATGGGTGGATGACTGAATCAAGCAAGGTGGGTGACAAGAAGAGGTGTACACCTGCCCTTATCGATTGGGTGAAACTTTCCAAAATACCCGCCCAACTAATTGGGCAAACAGTTCGAGGGGCTAGAATGGGCAGACAAATCATAAAATCCCACCCTCGAGGAACAAAGAAAAGTCCTACCCAGCCCAAGTGGAAAGTTAGGAATGTAAGATGGGTAGAACTCATGAGAAACACTAACCTTCTCTTAAGCCCTGTGGGCGAAAGGAAGAACCCACCGAATACACAAAACCCCCACCATCACTCAAAATCCAAAGGAAGGCCCACCTGTTGCCGTAGTGGGTCAAGTACTTGATGTTGTACGTCGAAGTGACTTATTTTTGACGTGATGCTCCTAAGGTACTTCAATACTTGTTACTCGTCGTATAGTCATGGGATCACCAATCGAGGAGAAGAATGAGGTAGCAGAGCAATAATAAGTTGAGCAAAAGATCGAAGGGTCCAGATTGATCCAGAAGCACCTACCACTCTTCTAGAATATCGATGGTTCCTAGTGGAGCAGTGTACCAAGGGGGTGCTCATCAATTGCAAAAACCATCTTCCCGTATTCCACCATTAATGTCTAGATTTTAAAACTAATATAAATATAATTATAAATAGTGGAATGCTAGTCATTCCTAAGGGTAAATATTTAGCCATTATAATTATAATGTAAGGTTTCCCCTTTGTAAATACAAATTTTACATTATTTGGCTTCTAACTGTGTCTACTTGTCGTCACTGAGTGTATGAATATTCAATTCTTTATTTACCTAAGTCATCCTGTGTTATTCTAGCATCTAGATTCTGTGGGGTGTGCTTGAGCGACTAAGGGGGGGTGTATTCATTATATGGGTTGGGGATTTATTTCTGCTAACACTGATCGAGCAAGAGTACTTTAATTCTGCATCCTAGATCTCATGCACCTGCTCGTCGGTACTAGAATTTATTTGTTTCTTCTAATGGTTGTTCCAAGTGAACTATGAAGGCCTTTTTCATATGATGTTGTAGATAGGATTTCTTTGCCTCTTCATTTGGAATGGAATATCCTTGATATAATCTAGTTTCTATTACAATATGATTTCCTTTTTTCATCTTGAAGTTTATCTCATGGCCAAATTTTTCTCATTTTCTTTATCATTTTCACTTTGTAATCTCTTTTCATGTGTCTAGCCTCATAACAATTATAACATCGAAATGCAATGCTTTCATAATCCACTTGTTGATCTCATTATCTTGATTTAGATTTAATCTTAATACATTATGGTAAAGGATTTGAAATATCCATAGCGACACATATTTGCATATATATAACATGCTTTTGCTTCTTAGTAGTTGGTTTTTCTTTGTTAAATTTCACTAAGGTAATTCCAATATTCTTTGGAACATCCTTATGGATGGGCTATTATGGAAGACCAAAAAGCCTAACTCACATGAGAAGCTTTTTAATAGTTTATGTCTTGACATAAAAAAATTTATTCCATAGTCTTAAATAAAAGGCACCCATTCCCCTAACCCATTCAACACCATCCATTATTTTATCCCTGATTTGTAAACTAGAAATGATGACTGATTTAAAAACCTTTAGGAAAAAAAGTCAAAGTAATTTAAATTCAATTCTCACTTCCACTTGATCCAATTTTGAATCTCTAAAATCCTTGACCAATATCCATGGAACTTTCATATTATCCTTCTACTTTTAAGAACAATTATATCATGCTCGATTATCTTATCCTTTGATAATCACTTTTAGTGTAATATCTGCTCTTTGAATCGAACTTGTCATATATTCACTTTTTCTCTTATATCCAACTTTGGCATCCATACTTCAAGCTAGGACATCTATACTTTCTATTAGGGCTTTCACACATAACTTTCCTTCCATTTTACCTAGTAAGATTCACTCCTAGCTCGCACTTACTTCCAAGCTCCTTATCATTATCTTAAAAAAACTTTTAAAATTAATTTAAAATAATACTATTTAATAATATATTTTAAAAATTACATAATAATTATTAATTGTTTAAAATTCAACTTTAAAATTACTACAAAAGTAAAACAATACAATGTTTAGTTTTTCTTTTAAATCTAATAGAATTTCATTATAATTTTATACTCGTTCTATATGTGGAAACAACAACAATTTGTTATTCCTTCCTTTATGACACTGAAATATTGACTAATATTAAAAAAAACTTTAGTGCAAAGATGAGTATTGACTAATATTAAAAAAAACTTTAGTGCAAAGATGAGTTTACACCATTTCTTCTTTTTAAGACTAGGCAAGTTGAAAGTGTACACTTCGGTAACTTTGCGAGTCCTACACAATCTAGACAATGCGAAGGAACCCTCAAAAAATAATTATGAGGTAATATTTGTAAACACACATTTATATCACCTAGTCACAAACTTTACAAAATTTTGAATGAGAATTTAAATTTCTTTTTAAAAATATTGGCTTGCGTGCAACTTCATGTGTCCATTACTGCTTTCTATAAGAGCTTGCTTTTGAATAGTGGGAAGGCATACACTAGATTTTTTTTCTTCAATCAAAAGTAGAATAATTGCCATGCATTTTCTGATTTATTCTTGCCCTCCTTATGTGGAGGGCGTGCGATCTCAAATTCAAACAGACTACTCACTATTAACATTTGTTTTGAAACGTTTGCCTTTTACATTTCTATACTTTTGCCTTAAATGCAAAATGTAAAAAGAAACAAGCAGAAGTTTGTCAGTTTGTCACCGCAACGATCAAAGCTTTAATAAACACAAATTTCACAAGTCTGCTCAATCAAATCAAGCATAACTCCAAGTGCTTACAAAAAGAAGCAAAGAACTCACTCTCCTCCCCAATGACAAGGCCAAAAAATAAAAAATAAAAGCAGCTTAGAAACAAGACTCCTCATATCATTCCTCAGTACTCGCCTAATATCACAAACAAAGCCTTAAAAACAACTCTCGCAGAAGAGGACGAATAACTGTAGCTCTAGAAGCATTTTCTGTGGACTATGGATGGACCACATTCTTCAAATTCGGCCTTTGTTATCCACATCTGCACAAGGCATAATATAAGTAGTTAGGACCTTTTATGAAAAGAAGAAATATTAAAGTGCAATTTTAATATAGAAATATGTTATTAGAAATAAACATTTTGTATGGAAAGAAAAATGAGATTTTCTTCACGGAGTTGTAAGTTTTTTTTAATGGAATATCACATAGAAATATCTGGAGTAAGTGGAGTAGTATATCCAAAGTTAAAAAGGGTTTGCATTTGAAAAATGAAGAAAATGTATTATAGTGGAAAGAAATTTCAACGTAAGAATTAGTGGAGTAGTATACCTTTTTCAGAAAGTTAAAAAGGGTTTGCATTTGGAAAATGAAGAAGAGTATTAAAGTGGAAGGAAATTTCAACATAAGAATATGCTACTCAAAGAGAAATGGAAGATAAAGGTTTTGCATTTGCAAAATGAAGAAAAGAAGGTATTAAAGTGCAAACAAATTGCAACATAAGAATATGCTACTCAAAGAAATGGAAGAGGTATTAAAGTGGAAATAAATTACAACATAAGAATATGCTACTCAAAGAAATGGAAGATAAAGGTTTTGCATTTGGAAAATGGAGAAGAGAAGGTATTAAAATGGAACAAAATTCCAACATAAAAATATGCCACAGAAAGAGATGATAGATATTAGGTATATAGATTCTACCTGTTGGAAGGTACTGAGTGAAGCAAGAATTGATCCTCCAATCCAGACACTGTACTTTCTCTCGGGAGGAGCCACGACCTTAATCTTGACGTTAGGCGGGGCGAGAGCAGAGATCTCCTTGGTAAGGCGATCGGCAATGCCCGGGAACATGGTGGAGCCACCGCTCATGACGATGTTTCCATACAAGTCCTTGCGGATATCCACATCACACCGCATGATGGAGTTGTAAGTGGTCTCGTGAATGCCGGGTGCCTCCATGCCGATATGAGAGGGCTGGAAGAGAACCTCGGCGCACCTGAATCTCTCGTTTCCGATGGTGATTACTTGCCCGTCGGGGAGCTCGTAAGTCTTCTCCAATGAAGAATTTTTGCTCGAGTTTTCCATTTCTTGGTCGAAGTCCATGGTCACGTAAGCGAGCTTCTCCTTCACGTCTCGTACGATTTCCCTCTCTGCGGTGGTAGTGAAGGAGTAACCTCTCTCAGTCAGTATCTTGCACAGGGCGTCTGTCAGGTCCCTACCCGCCAAATCCAACCTGTAGATTGCGTGCGGCATGGCGTATCCCTCGTAGATTGGCACCACGTGTGTCACGCCGTCTCCCGAATCCAGCACGATACCTGATCCATATCCATGTCCAAACCATCAAAAACTAGTCTATGGCAATTAAAGTGGAACGAAATTTCAACATAGAAATATGTTATTGGAAATAAACAACTTGTAATGGGAATAACATCACATAAACTGGTAAAAAGGAGAGGGCCAACTACCTTAGAAGTAAGAAAGCAAGAGGGTCAACTACCTCACATATGCTGTTACCAGATGTTAATACGGCATGAACCAGTAAGAAAGCAAGAGGACCAACTACCCCACACATGCCATAAACCAATAAGAAAGCAAGAGGGCCAACTACCCCACACATGCCACTACTTGATGTTAAGAGGGCATGAACCAGTAAGAAAACAAGAGGACCAACTACCCCACACATGCCATAAACCAATAAGAAAGCAAGAGGGCCAACTACCCCACACATGCCACTACTTGATGTTAAGAGGGCATGAACCAGTAAGAAAACAAGAGGACCAACTACCCCACACATGCGGCTACTCTATGTTAATGGGGCATGAACCAGTAAGAAAGCAAGAGGGCCAACTACCCCACACATGCCGCGATGTTAATAGTAAGAAAGCAAGAGGACCAACTACCCCAAACATGTCATGAAGCATTAAGAAATCAAGAGGACCAACTACCCCACACATGCCATAAACCAATAAGAAAGCAAGAGGGCCAACTACCCCACACATGCCACTACTTGATGTTAAGAGGGCATGAACCAGTAAGAAAACAAGAGGACCAACTACCCCACACATGCGGCTACTCTATGTTAATGGGGCATGAACCAGTAAGAAAGCAAGAGGGCCAACTACCCCACACATGCCGCGATGTTAATAGTAAGAAAGCAAGAGGACCAACTACCCCAAACATGTCATGAAGCAGTAAGAAATCAAGAGGGCCAACTACCCCACACATGTCACTACTCGATGTTAATAGGGCATGAACCAGTAAAAAAACAAGAGGACCAACCACCCCACACATGCCGCTGTTAATTGGGCATGAACCAGTAAGAATGCAAGAGGACCAACTACCCACACATGCTGCTGCTTGATGTTAATAAGGCATGAACCAGTAAGAAAGCAAGAGGACCAATTAGCCCACACATTCCGCGATTGGATGTTAATAGGGGATGAGGTATGATTAGGTAGTTAGTACGGACCTGTTGTTCTTCCACTGGCATACAGGGAGAGAACTGCTTGGATGGCGATATAGGTGGCGGGAACACCGAAGGATTCGAACATGATCTCGGTCATCTTCTCGCGATTGGCCTTGGGGTTGAGGGGAGCCTCCGTGAGCAACACCGGGTGGTCTTCGGGAGCAACGCGGAGTTCGTTGTTGAAGGTGTGGTTCCAGATTTTTTCCATGTCGTCCCAGTTGGTAACGATGCCGTGTTCCACAGGGTACTTCAGCGTCAAAATACCACGCTTGGACTGGGCCTCGTCACCCACGTAGGCGTCCTTCTGCCCCATCCCCACCATCACTCCCGTGTGCCTTGGCCTCCCCACCAGGCTCGGAAATACCGCTCTCGGCGCATCATCCCCTGCAAATCCCGCCTGCCATACCCCAAAATTCAATTCATTAGAAGATTCAAAAAGCAACCATTTATCCACAGCATTTAGTGAGTTTCTTTATAAAACAGCAATTTATTAAAAAAAACATATAGATCAATGGCAGGCAAATTTATTAAAAAAACATATAGATCAATGGCAGGCAGATTAATAATCAACCATTAGGCCTAGATTTTTTCCTTAAAAAATGTCTTTCAAAATATGTTACAAGTCCTGTGGAGATACCCATCTGTTCCCGATTTGATCACGATCCCACAGGATTCTATAACTATGCACATAACTTCTCAATAGCTACAACATGCCCAGTGATTTAATTTGATTGCTATTTTAGGGGATAGAGCAACGGTTTAGACCTTGGTTCTTTTTTTTGGAGGAAGGTCCAAGGTTTAAACAGTTATATGGGCGAGTGTGTGAGGGGATGAGTGTGTGGTGGCTGTATTAAATTCTCTATTGATAAGTATAGCTCTCTGCTTTAGGAGGGATCATGGTTGGGAGGAGACTGCTCAACCCTACAAGAACTCATAGTTGGGAGGAGACTGTTCAACCTTATGTATTGATTGTAAAGTCTTTCACACTAACCAAATCCGAAAAAAAAAAAAAAAAAATATTGCTGATTAGTGTTTACCTTCACTGTCCCAGAACCGTTGTCGCAAACGACTGCTTGGACCTCTTCTCCGTCTTCCATTGAAGCCTATAAATGAATCCACAGACCCTTCAAAAGCATAGAAAGATATTTCAGCACTCAATACTAACTAATATGACTCTAATGTCTGTTAGAAATCTATAGCTATACCTCTATGAATGAGAGATTGAAGAAGGCTACAAGTTGAGAGTTCAGCAGCCCCTGTGAGAATTGTATTACACCCGTGTTTGGGATTGGAGATCGTCATGGTAGAAATAGAGTTCGATCAACTGCTAAAGATGGTAAAGTGAAGATGCCCTGAAAAACCGAAAGAGATTGGGAAGAAAAGAAGAGTCGGCAAGGTATGTGCTTTAAAGTGCAGATCCTTGTTAGAAAAGCGCAATTGTGCAGTAGCTGTGAGTTGTTATTTATTGGATTAAAGAGGAAAAAGAAAAAGCATGGGTTTTACGTCTCTGTTACTTATTCGAGTTTGGTGGAGTCTGAATAGGTCTCTCGATTCTCGATGACTGAAGAGTATTAAAATATTTTTCTAGGGCATGCTTTTGCTTTTCATTCGTATTCCTACGTGGTAGTGGACATACCAATATTGAAATACTCATTGCACATATTAATTATGTGACCGGCTACTTCTGGCCTGATTTCTTTTAGTATTGATACCTGGCATGAAAGTATAGCTATTGATTGAAATTCTAGTAACAGAGATCCCGTAGCTAATCATTATCAATAAGTTTTATATTAATTTAAATTATTATAATTAAGATTTTCTTTAATGAATTATATAAATTAAATAGGTCTTTGGTAATTATGGTGTATTGTTTGATGACATTGAAAACCGAATTAAACTATATATATGTAAGATAAAATATGTAACAACTTATTTGATTTTCTACAATTTTAAGTTGATATAAAATTATTTGCTTTTAAATTATTTATGAATTAACATATATTTAAAATATTATATTAATAAATTATATAAAATTAAAATGAATTGTTTATTTATTAAATCAAAGATTGAACAATTAAAATAAACATATAACATAAAAATAAATTTAATATATAATTAAATTTATATTTTTTATTTAAAATTTGAATTTATAAATTTTTTAATATTCAGAATTTTTTTTAATTATATGGTGGAATTGGTGACAGGGTAGGGAACTATGATCCGAATAGGTTGTCCAGTTTTTATGGCCACTACATAGTACTTTGTGTATGCGTATTCTGCCCCTATAACCACCATTCTACAATCATTTAAAATTTTAGTTGAAAGCAACGATAAAAAAAATTTAAGTTTTTATGAGAGGTCTTAGTCTCTTCTTGCTAAAATTTAAACTTGGATCTCTATTATTAAATTATTTTTTAAAATAATTATTTAAATAAAATTGAATTGTAAATATTAGAGGATAAGGTGGGAGTCAATATTTTTAGAATCACTTCACCAGCCTCCATATCGTCTTATATTAGGCTCTTCACCTCTTTTTTCCTTTATTTTTCCCCTTGCACATGAGGTATCCAAATAAGGTAAAAATAAGAAATAAGGTAAATATAAAATATTTCATAACTTTTTAGGGTTGATAGATATAGATGTTTTTTTTGATTGGTTGATAAGATAAGTTTTGAAAGGTCCCGAAACTTTTTACACAAATATAGCAAAGACAACTAGTTAGAAGTAAATTAACTGAACTGAAAACAAACAACCCCAAAGGGGAATGAAATAGCCAACTTTAACCAGAAAGAAGGCGTAGACAGAGAAAAAAAGGAATAAGGATCCAAACTACAACAACAATACCCAAAAGGAAACAAAAAACAACTACCGAAAGCCCAACCAAGATTACAGTATTTGGCTTGGCGAGGTTCAATCTGTGAGCTTATTGGAGCAACCACTTCCACTATGCTAGAAATTAGTAGTTTTATTTGCCATTCCTTGCCACCTAGGTTCACGAGTGACAGTTGCCTTATGAAATTTCCACATTCCTTACCACCTAGGTTCATAGATGACAGTTGCCTTGTGAACTCTCCACATCTCCTCAAAATTACCCCAAGACGGATTGCACAAAAGAGCATAAGGGAAAAGAGGATATGTATTGGCATCCATGTCAGACAGACCATAGCCAACCACTAGGTCCCAAATCAGCCACATCAGCACTAGCAACCAATTAAATATTAAGTTTTCTATTTGTATCAGTGTGGGCCATAATACATTAAGGGAAATTGGCATACCAGACTTGGAGATTATCCTGCTCAACTCCTTGATCGGCAAGGAGGTCAGCAACTTTGTTTCCTTCCCGGTAAACATGTTGAATTGTAACATGTTTGATGCCTTCAATTATCTTCAAGATTTCTTGGACAATGTTGAACATGCTCCAGGAAAGAAGTTGACATTTTTGGATGCATCGAATGACATTCATAGAATCACTCTCTATGATAAGTCTTTCAAACCGAAGTCGCTTAAAAATGAGGAGGCCAATGTATAACGCTCGGGCTTCAACAAAATTATTGGTTTGATTGCCCATGGACTCAACAAATGTGCATAAGAATTTACCTTGACTATTTTTGAAAAGACCACCTCCTCCAGCCCTACCAGGGTTTCCCTTTGAGGCTCCGTCAACGTTGAGCTTAACCCATCCACAAGGCGGGGGAATCCATTTCACCATTGACCTATCAGATTTTGGAGGACCCCGAGAGGGGGTGTCAATCTAAAATTTGAGAGTATTGAAAATGGATAATTCTCATTGGTTCTTGTGCTTTTCAACTTGGATGAGATTAGCATTCTCAATGGAAAATGACAGAGCTCGGGAGAACACTGATCTGGCATATTTTACAGTAGTGCCAAAAATTCTGTTGTTCCTCTCCAACCATACTTACCAAAAAAAATGAGGAAAATAATACGACTAAAAAACATGGATTTTTGGATTCATAAAGGATTTGGCTAGTGATGGCAGACATCAACAAGAGTTTTTGGGTATACCCAGGACATGTTGGCCAGCTTGAGAAAGGAAGATAACACTTCATTAGAGAACGGGCACTCAAGAAAGATATGGATCACAAATTCCCAGCTATTTTTATAGAGGATACAACGATTAGGGAGTATTAGGCCTTTATGGAATAGATTGTCAATGGTCAATATTTTGTTTAAAGAAGCAAGCCAGAAAAAATGGGTAGCTTTAGGGATTAGACTTTTCAACCAGACATTCTTAAATTCAGGTTAGGAGTTGACTTCTCTAGTTTGGGCATAGTAGGAAAACTTAACAGTATAAATCCCATCCTCACAAAGGTGCCATAACGGAGAGTCTAAATCATTTGGGTTACTAGGAATGATAGTGGTGCATATCAGAACAACAATAATAGAAAAAGTAGAGGTCTGGGCAATGCTGATGTTGACAGAGGGAAATGGCTTTCATCTGGCTCTGTTACAATTTCTAGAAATGAAATTACATACCTTAGAACCAAACATGCGATCAATGATTGGCTTGATGCAGGAGAGACTAGCATCACTGATCAAAGGGTGATTTTTGAGCCATCTGTCCTCCCAAAAGTCAATAGATGTTCCATTTTCTAGATGCCAACTGAGCTCAAATTTTAGGATGGGTCTCATATTAATCATAGAGCTCCAAAAATGTGATCCAACTAGAAGTGATTCATCACTTAGAAAGGCTCACTATTGCAGGTATTTATTCTGTATGATATTGATCCAGGTGGCTTGTTCATTTCGGATAATTCTCCAACCTTGCTTACCAATGATATATATGCTTAATAATATATATATATATATATATATATATATATATATATATATATATATATATATATATATATATATATATATATATATATATATATATACTCTTTTAAGTATTGATGTCATTTGTGTGATGGTTTTTGTTTTCTTTATTATTTTATAATTTTAATTATTTATATTATAAGTTATGAGTTAATATTTATAATTTATAATTAATATATTATTGTTTTTTTTATTTGGTTATTGTGAGAAACCTCTATGACCGACGCACATATTATTATTTTTATTAAAGTATAAAATGATATTTTTTAAAATTGTTATATGTATAAAGAAATTGTTAATATTATTGAATGTTGCCTCTATAAATTTTAACTTAGTGGGTAAGACAGTCAACAAGACTTGACACTCCAGGGCATCGAACTAGGCAGCCAACAGGAAAACACTTGGCCACTACCATCTAGCCTATCCTCTTTTCAAAGAGAGGCCAAATCTCTAACCAATGCATTGTCCTAGATGAATAGAAGTTGATATATATACTTATTGATTGAGGTTAGTGTGAGAAACACCTATGACTGATGCTAGGGTTGGGCATATCCATCCCAACCATGACTTTTAATAAGGGTGAGAGCTGAGCTTATCAATAGGGACCAAACACACAACCATACACACACCCACCCCATCACACACTCATCCATGCTGCAATTTGAACCTTGGCCCTCCCAAAAAAGAGCCAAAGCCCGAAACATTCTTGTTATGTTGTTTCCCTCAAGGACGAGAGAAGTTATATTTTAATTGATAAAGCCCAAAATGTATTTATAAAATTTAGGTGAATCGGTTTCAAAATTAAGGTGAATTATGTCCAAACTCATGTAGAAGAGATGGCGAATTGCATTTTTTCTAGCAAAAATTATAAAAATAGGGTGAATCAATTGAAAAATATTTATACCACTTAAAATAAGGGTTTCTTGAATATTTTACTAAGTTCTAAGTGTAGATCTCATCAAGCTAGGTGGTTTAAAAAAATTAAAAATGAAGCTCTGGATCAAAAGTTATGCCTCCTAGAAGGTTCTATAGAGATCCTATAGACATGAGATGACCCAAGAGAGCATATAGACACCAGATATGAGATGATCCAGGAGAGCCTATAGACACCAGACATGAGATGACCAAGGAAAGACTATCGACACAAGACACCATCTATAGTTTTTGTCTGATGTCTATAGTCTTTTCTCTATCATCTATAATCTTTTGTCTATAGTCTTTTGTTGGCAATTTTGGGTACTTTGGGTACATTGCCTTTGCTCAAGTGTATAAGTTGTCATTGATGTCAAGAAGCTCTTGAAGGAATTTGATTTGATGTCAAATAATTTGTTTTGATGAAGGTTACGGCATGACAGTTTCAAAGGTCTTTTGTAAACCCCAAGTTGGCAGGTTTAAAGATTATAGGTGGATGCATTAGTTTAATGCATTTGGGTCCAGGAGGAAGTATTTATTTAAATAATTAAAAACCTTGTTAAGGTTCCTTTTAATTATTTTTAAATAAATATTAAATTATTGTTTGCAATGGGTTCTCCTAACCCATGGCGCAAATGTCTTAACTATGTGGGCGCTATGTTTTAAGATTGTGGGCGCTAGCCAAGACCTCCGTCGACGTGTTAAAATCCTCGCCGATGTCAAGAGCTTATGGTAAAAATGCATATAAATCTCCCTCGATGAAAATCAAGAATTATTCGATCCGCATTTTGAAAAGAGTTGCTCGCTGTGAATTCATGATCTACTGTTCGACTGTGTCTTCACCGTTTTTGTGAATCCGCTGTTCATTTTTTTGTACTCATCGTTTGTCGTAAATCCGTCGTAAGGTTTTTGTCTTCGTGTTCGTGTCAGAAGAAAGGGAGGCACTGTTGTTTTATTTAATCCCTGGCGCAGAAGGAACAAGGCTAACAACGTGAGGTTTAAACCTCACCAGGCGCCTTTGGCACACCGGTAGCGGCTAGGTTGTTGGCGCGCTACCCAAATGGGAGGTTCCGCATTTGAATAACGTGAAAGGGTTTTTCATCATGAAGTGGACGCAGCGGGTGGTGTTAGAATTTGTGCGTAATTTCTCCATAGCACGATTTTTGATGTTGGCCAAGGTATTTTCGAAATTAATTTTTGCTAAGTGTATTTTGCGGATGGAGGAAGTTTATTAGAGGGAAAAACAACTTAGGAGTTATAAGGAGTTTAAAGCTTGTTTTATTTTGATAAAATATTCTTTTGAAGGTGTTGTTTGAAATATCTTATTGCATTCTTATGAGAGATAAATTTTATTTTTGATAAGACAATAAGGGAGAAATAAGGTGTATAAGGGATAAATTTTTCTTGTAATGTTGAGAGTGTTTTTGGTTGATTATGGAAATGAAAGCATGATGTTTTAAGGTTAAAATTGCTTCTTGTGTGAAGTTGTGAAACCTTAAGTGGGCAGCTTTGAGATTGACATTTGCTTTCATTAAACTGGTAATAATCAAGCTATTCTTTACTTGGTTAAAGTGTTAGGATTACTCCTTTGTTGATTATTTGAAAAGTTGTTTTGTGCTATTGTGATTTGAGTTGGTGGATGCTTTTTGTTCAAACAATATTGGAGAGAAAAGGAGTTCTACTTGTTTCTTTTTCTAATGTTGATTGTGAAATGCTTCAAGGTTGTGTTTTGAGTCGAATGGTGTTGATTGAACCTTGTTTGATGAGCATTGTTGTTGAAGCCTTAATTGATGGTGAAAAGAACATGAGTATCATTGTTATGTGATTCTTTGCATAGTTGGCAATTGTTGGGGTTTCATGTTCTTGAAAGAAAGCATTCTATCCTATCCATTTTAGATATTGAGTTGAGTTTTTAGATTTGAGATTGAGTTTGAGTTGAGTTGAGTTTTGAGATTGGGAGTTGAGTATAGAACATATTGAGTCTCTAACAATTCTCTTTATGCTTCTATGAGTTTGACAAATAACATTGGGTCTCTAACAATTCACCTTGTGATTTCCTACTAAGAAAGTTTTTTTTCTTGGTGATCTTGCTGAGTTTTTGGACAGGTTCCGATGGGGACTTGTGAGCAGTTTTGGACAGGTTTCGGTGGGGACTTGTGAGCAGATTTGGACAGGTCCTAGCAGAGGACTTGTGAGCTGAGTTTGATAGTTCTATCAGAGAACTTGAGGACAAAGGTGCACTGGTTCTTTGAGAAGAACCTGAGGACAGATTTGGAAAGTCTTTGAGAAGGCTTGTGTGTAGAGGATTGATTTGTTCAAGCATTGGACATATCTGACAGACAGAGGAAGAATTGTACTAGACCGACTGACTGTGTTTGGTACATGTTGTCGAGCTGCTGTGGACGTGATCATAGAAGGCAGAGGTCTCTTAGGCTAAGCATTGAGGACATGAGGTCTTCGATGGAAAGGAGTTCCATGTGCTGGCAAGAGGTAGAGGCAGTTGATCTTCTGAGGGATCATTTCCAGAGCATAGGGGAAGGTATCTCCTTTGAGCAGAGGCTCATAAATTCTAATTGGGGGAAGGTATCTCCTTTGGGCCGAGGCTCATAAACATTGTAATTGGGAAGGATTCCCAAAGAAATTTGAGATAACTTTTAGAGAAAAGTTTTGTGGACGTAGCCCAACCATTTTGGGTGAACCACGTTAAAATTGGTGTCACTTTGTGGATGATATTGTGCATTGCTTTGATATTGCTTTGGGTATATTGCTTTACTGTTTTGAAGTATAAAGGAAAAAGTAAAAAGAGGTCTTATACTGTTCACCCCCCTCTCAGTATAAGCTTGTGTTCTTCATCTTTTATCTATTGCCTATAGTATTTTCTTTGTAGTATTTTATCTATAGTCTTTTCTTTGTCGTCTATAGTATTTTGTTTGTAGTCTTTTGTCTATTGTTTGTAGTCTTTTCTCTACCATCTATAGTCTTTTATCTGTAATATTTTCTTTGTTGTCTATAGTATTTTGTTTGTAGTCTTTTATATGCTATCTGTAGTCTTTTATCTAGTATTTTCTCTATTATCTATAGTCTTTTGTTTGATATCTGTAGTCTTTTATTTGTTGCCTGTAGTCTTTTCTTTGTAATATTTTCTCTGTCGTCTATAGTCTTTTTTCTGTTGTCTGTAGTCTTTTGTTTTTAGTCATTTTCTCTGTTGTTTATAGTATTTTGTATGTAGTCTTTTCTCTGTAGTCTTTTATCTATAGCTTTTTCTCTATCATCTATAGTATTTTTTTTGTAGTCTATTCTCTATTATATATAGTCTTTTATCTACGTTCGGGTGTCTTTCATTTGTAGTCTATTCTTTATGATCCAATGGCTTCTCTATTACCACAATATCCTTCGTATGTTGTCTTTTCTCTGCTTCTTTGCTTTTGCTCATTTTTTGGCTTCTCTGCTTTCGCTCATTTTTTACTTTTCTATTGTCGATTGAGGAGAACCAATGAGTAACATGTATGTTTAGGTATATATAGTGGGGGTATAATAGGTAAATTTATCTAGGTTAATAAAATTATATATAATTTTAAGGTGAATCAATCCAAAATCTAGGTGGGAAGGCTAGCGATTTAAAATTTAAATAGTAAAAGTATTATAATTTTGACGCGAACTAACCCCAAAAAAAATTTACCCCCAAGAATTTTGGGTGAATGGGCTAGCATCCAAGGTCTCGATATTAGCCAATTTTAACTTTTAAAAATGCTAATATTTTTCATTTACGATAATTCATCGTTGTGCATAACCCTACAGCAAAATATCAAACTATAGCATTTACCATTAGTTTATTTAAATGATTTCCTTCTTTAAAATATATGTTCACATTTTTTGAGATTACCTTCAATAATAGATGATGAAAATTAACAACAATATTATTTTTTATTCAATTCCTACATTTATTTTTGTTGATAACTTTAATGATAATTTGTGAATTGACGAAAAAGGGAGAAGGATGGCAGGAGCAAGAGCAGCGACGGGAGTAGGGATAGGGCCAGGAGTAGATGCAGGGCAAAGAGCAGGACCCAGGTAGGAAACCTTCATGGGGGGCATCGGGATCCACACCCCTGGACAGGCATCTGGGGGCCCGGGCCCTGAGGTAAGCAGTAAGGGCGACCCTGGGGGCCCCTCTGGAAACGAGCACTCTGATGCTCCAGACAAAGAACCCCCCGACAAGGATTCTTCCCTGGGGGGTCTAGCAAACCCTCGTACGTCCAGATCTTGGCGGGCGAGACCAGTCGTCCCTGCCACCCGTCCTCGGGGTTATCCCTGGTAGGGACACATATTTCCATCAAGGATGATGTTTTCTCATCCTTTGTGATAGAGGCCTCCTCCTCTCTGGTCAAAAAGTTCATTGGGGGTCGACCAGACATGGAAACCATTCACCGCTGGGCCTTCACCAAATGGAAAACCACAGGGAACATGCAGATCGTTGCCCTGTCGAAGGGGTTTTTCCTCATCAAGCTCAACAACAAGGAAGACACCAACAAGATTCTGATGGGCGGGCCCTAGTTTCTAGGGCACAGAAGCCTATTTCTTAGATGGTGGGATGCGAATTTCAACCCAAACACCCAGAGCATAAACTATGCCCCGATCTAGGTCAGGCTACTAGATCTCCCATTCCACCTCTGGTGGGAGGGCATGCTCAGACTCATTGTAGAGGCCATAGGGGAGCTCATGGATTTTGACTCTACCACTAAAGCTAGATCTTGGATGGTCCATGCCAGAATTTGTGTCAACGCAAACCTAGAATCCGAGCTCCCATCTTCAGTCACCCTTTCGTCTGGATCCTACCATTGGTGCCAAACCCTAGAATACAAAAATAAGCCAACCTTTTGCACCTAGTGCAACATGCAAGGGCACCTCCCCAATCAATGCCCCCTCACTAAGTAGCCAGAAGCACCAACACCAGAGGGTCCGACCTACGACAGGTTTCCCCCCATGGCCCCCCTCAAAATGGGCGTAGACCCCTAGCCCAGGCGTGGCGTGGGAAGGCACCTGATCCTACTGACAAAGGGAAATAGAAGGTGGACCCCATCCCGATAGAAGATCCCAACCAGGTATGCACCCACCTTGAACCCATCCCTAAAGTTTTCGTAACAACCCTGCAACGTCCCGAGGAACCTCCCCATCAGGTCATCGGGCTAGTCGATTCCCCCTCCTCCCTGGTGGGTTCCTCGGATGTTTCCCCTCCTCTCCATCCCCCATCTGTGGAAGACCTGTTACCACCCCCTACAAGCCTCCAAGAGCATCCCTCACCCCCCTCCCCTCGAGCCCCCCTCCTCCCTCGGGGTCCCAACCCCGTTCCCCCTGACCATCCCCCTCCCCTCCCAGGCCTTCCCCGATGTCGGGTCTGAGACATCTGAGGATGATGATGAAGGCAGTCCGACCTTCTCCCAGTCAGCCCTAGAAGGATTCAGTCCTAAGTGGACTCACAACAAAAATTTTTCTATGGACTTTGGTAGTAAGAAGAAAAGAGGGCGGCCCACGCTCGATGAACAGAGAAACAAGCAAGCAGAGGATGAAATTGCCAGTGGCCTCCAGTCGACCCTCCTATCTGAATCTCTTAACCTCCCGAAAGAAGAGTCCCTGAGATCCAAACCTCTCACCCAGTAGGGGAAGGGAGGCAAGAAACCCCCCAAGGGTGCCAAATGAAGATCATCACCTGGAACATCAGAGGGCTCAATGGAGCCCCCAAGAGGCGCACCCTAGCCCAGCTCCATAGGGATCACAAACCGACTATCCTGATTCTCCAAGAAACCAAGCTCGATGAGTTATCCTCCCCTAAAGTTGCCAAGGTAGTCTGGAACAATGACAACTCCCTCTTCACCCCGACCCTAGGATCCGTCGGGGGTCTGATGTGCCTATGGGACCCGGGCTCTATCGAAGGGAGGCTGATCTCGTCCTCCCCTAGAATCATCAACATCATGTTCCACTACTTGATGACCGGGTAGACCTGGATACTTTCCAACATCTATGCCCCCAATAGCCCGATTGAAAGGGCCTCCCTATGGGATGAAATCAGCCTCATGCGGGAAGCGTTCACTCCCCTTCCCTGGATCCTGGCTGGTGACTTCAACAACCCCCTCTTTCCTTCTGAAAAGTGTGGGGGCATCACCTCGACCACCAAAAGCATGGCTGACTTTGGGGCTTTCACCGATGCCAATGAGCTCATGGATGTCCATCTGAAGGGTGCCAGCTTCACCTGGAGTAACAGAAGAGCAGGGGCCAACCTCATCCAAGTGAGGCTAGACAGAGTGTTCCTGTCCAGGGAAGCCATCCCTCTGTTTGCAGACTCAACCCTCCTGGCCCTTCCCAAAATTGGATCGGACCACTATCCCCTCCTCTTTGAAGCAAGCAGATGCCCTCCTCACAAGCGCCCCTTTTGGTTCTAGTCCATGTGGTTCCACCATCCCGACTTCAAGGAGCAGGTGGGCAGATGGTGGAACCAACCAGTCAAGGGACCCCCCATCGGGCAAGTCTATCAGAAACTAAGGGCCCTCAAGGATAACCTTAAGGTTTGGAATAGAGAGGTGTTCGGCAATATCTTTGAGAGTAAGGAGATTCTGAAGAACAAATTGGAAGTCTTAGAGCACAGATTTTAGGAAGGCTGTCAGGATCCAGAGTCCAGGGAGGAGGAACGTAGACTCCTAGCGGATTACCATAATGTCCTAGCTCGGGAGGAGACCTTTTGGAGGTAAAATTCAAGGGCCCTTTGGCTCAAATATGGTGATGCCAACACCAAGTTTTTTCACACTTCCACCCTCAAAAATAGAAGCACCAATCGAATCCCAGAGCTCCTTTGCAGTGATGGTAGGTCTACGAGGGATGAGGAAGAAATCAGATCAGAGGCCACCAGCTTCTACCAGGATCTTCTTGGTACTGCCTCCCAGTCTTCCCCCCAAGTGGTCGAGGCTCTCCTCGAGCATATTCCCCCCTCCATCTCCCCAGAAACCAACAAGGTGCTCCTTAGCCCGCTTTCAGATGGGGAAATCAAAGCAGCTCTGTTCTCCATGAAAGCAGATGTGGCCCCGGGCCCGGACGGCTTCCCCTCGCTTCTTCCAGGATTTTTGGGATCTGGTGGGCTGTGAAGTGTGCGCTGCTATCAAGGACCTCCAGTTTGCCAAGTCCATCCCCAGAGGTATCAACACCACCTTCATCGCCTTGATCCCCAAAACCCAGGTGGCCAAATCCCTATCCGACTTTCACCCCATCAGTTTGTGCAATGTCCTTTATAAAATTCTCACCAAGGCCCTCACAACTAGACTCAAGGACATCCTCCCCCTAATCATTGACCCCTACCAGGGGAGCTCGGTTAAAGGTAGAGTCATCACAGATGGGATCGTCATCATCCATGAGGTCTTGCACTCTGCATCCCTTGCCAAGAAACTAGTGTTCCTTCTTAAGTTGGATATGAACAAAGCCTTCGATAGGGTCAGCTGGGAGTTCCTCGCCAATGTTCTCCTCAAATTCGGCTTCCACCCCTCCTGGGTCAATCTCATCAGATGTTGCGTGTCATCCCCATGGTTCTCTATCCTGGTCAATGGATCCCCAGCTGGGTTCTTCCCCAGTGCCAGAGGGCTATGGTAGGGGGACCCCTTATCCCCGATCCTATTCATTATCCTGGTCGAAGCCCTGGGGCGCACCATTTCTAGTGCTACCAATAATGGGCTCATCTCAGGAATTAGTCCGGCTTCAGGCCTGGGCCCGGTGTCTCACCAGCAGTTCATGGACGACACCATCCTAGCCACCGCCGCCTCGGTAGCTCAAGCCAAAGTTATAAAGAAGATTCTGATCCTGTACGAGAATGCGGTTGAGCAGAAGATAAACCTCCTGAAGAGCAAAATTTACTTCATCCACACCCCCCTGGCGAGGCAGGCTAAGATAGCCCGGATCTTGGGTTGTACCCTGGATACCCTTCCCACCACTTATCTTGGGCTTCCCCTATTCATGGGATTTCCTTCCAAGGCCCTATGGAGCAACCTGATTGAGTGAATTCAGAAGAAGTTAGCCTCTTGGAAGGGGCACCTCCTCTCCCAAGCGGGCAAGGCAACCCTCACATCCGCCTATCTCCAAAGTATCCCGGTGTATTTCATGTCAGTCTTCAGAATCCCAGCTTCGATCAGTGCCCACATCGAGCAGATCCAGAAGTGCTTCTTGTGGTCTAGGAGCGAAGAGAGGAAAAGGATTCCCCTGGTCTCTTGGCCCCTCATTTGTCTAGCCCAAGAGTGAAGGCGGGATCGGCCTTCGGAGGATTGCCCCGATGAACATGGCTCTCCTAGCCAAGCATGCCTGGAAAGTGGTCACCAACTTCCCGATTGAGTGGGTCAGCATTGTGCAAAGGAAATACCTCCAGCAGCACCCCTTCCTCAGTGACCATCAGCCTCGGGATGGGTCTACCTTCTGGAAGTCCCTGACCCAAATGAAAGACCTCATCCGAAAAGGGGTTAGGTGGATCCTTGGCAATGGGACCAGGATTGATTTCTGGGTAGACAAGTGGATCCGGGACGAGGCCCTGAGTGAAGACAGAGACCTCCTGGTCCTCAGGCCCTAGCTGGAGGCCTCCAAAGGATCCAAAGTGGTCGACTACATGATCAAGGTCCAGGGCAGATCAGGTTGGGGCCCCATCGAAGATGCCCGGTTCCCCCTCCAAGCAGCAAGCCTCTCAGCCCTTCTCGGCACAACCATCATCCCCTCTAGAGGGAGGGAAGACAGGTGTGTCTGGCATGACACTAGTAGTGGATCCTTCTCGGTCAAATCCGCCTATGCCCTCCAAAGGGATCCTCAAGAGGCCCACTTCCCTGTCAAGCAAGTGTGGGCCAAAAATCTCATCCCCAAGGTCAGCTTCTTTGCTTGGACGACCATCCAAAACAAGATCCTCACCATTGAAAACTTGGCCAAGAGAGGGTTCCAGATCCCAAACCAGTGCTACCTTTGCTGCTCTACCTAGGAAGCAACCAATCACCTCTTCTTAAGCTGCCCTTTCTCCTCTGTGGCTCTTGGTCACCTCCTTCACCATTTCTCCATCCAGTGGCCCCCTAGATCCATCCTCGACCTCTTCATCTAGTGGCCCAACCCCTTCTCCCACCCCACCCTCCATTCCCTCTAGGCCTTTTGCCTACCTCATTTGCTTTGGTAGCTTTGGCTTGAGCGTAATAGTAGAGCCTTCTCCTCCCCACCCAAGGACCCCCTAGCGGTGGCAGTCAGAGCAATTACCTTCGCTTCAGAGAACTCCCGCACCCTCTCCCCATCCTGCTCTCCCCCGAAGTCGAGCGAGCTCACCCTCCTCGGTTCCCTTGGAGTTTAGATGCCTCCCCCTGACCCCCACCCATCCCCCTCCCCCAGAGCCTCTACCAGGTGGTCGGCCCCCCCTCCCGGGTGGGTCAAGCTCAACTTTGATGGAGCTTCCAAAGGCAATCCTGGGCCCTCAAGAGCTGGCGGGGTCATTCACGACCATAGGGGGAGTGTGATCCTCGCTTACGTGAAACCCCTTGGTATCCAAACCAACAACTTCGCTAAAGCATCGATGCTCCTCCGTGGGCTGACCATTCTCCAAGAAGACCCCAGAAAGGTGATCATCGAGGGAGACTCCTTAAACATCATCAATTTCATGACAAGGCACGGGGAACTATCATGGAGAATATCCAACATCATTCAAGAGGCTCGCGTCATCCTCCAGGGATTCCCTCAGACTGCCATCCACCACGTCTACAGGGAAGGTAACAAGTTGGTAGACTTTATGGCCAACTCAGCGGCCTCATCGATAGGCATTCGAATCTAGAGAGATGACTTCCCCGATGACCTATTAGGCGTTGCATCCCAAGATCTTTCCCATGGTCTCGATGCCCGCATAAAAGTTTAGAGATGACATTCTTTGGGCCTTGTTGACTTGGCACCCTAGGCCCCACTTTGCTTCCATGTGGGTCATTGACCCCAGCGTAGAGCTTTCCAATGCTATCATCTTTGGTATGGCTATCTATAGTGACCACCTTAGCACCCGATCGGGTTCGAGCAGGTCCCACTGCTCTCACATGGGTGTCGACACCCTTCCCAATCTTGCCCCAACTCCAACTCAGCCCACCCACCTAGACATCCTCATCTTATCCTTCCATCGTGACAAGGCTGGTGACCCATGTCCGTCGCCCACCTAGCCCTCGCCCAGTGAGCCACCTCAGTAGCCGCGTTTCGAGAGGCTCACCATCCATGGCCATTTCTTCATTAATTCCCGTGCCCGCCACCCTCCTCCCATTCACCGCCACCATTCGAGCGTACCTCCCGCCTCCCACATCGTAGAGTCCCGATGCATGTGGTAGTGTTGTGCCCCTTCGGCTTCCCTCAAGCCTATTTCTTCCATCCAGAGCGTGCCCAACTCAATTCTTCGCCTCCATCTCCCCCTTGGCTGTCTTCTGAGTGTTTGGCCTCTGTTGTCCACCTGTGGCCCCAACCACGTCCGGGCGTCATTTGCCCCTTCCCCCACCATGCAGGTCATTTACGTTGAGCCCTCCACCCTGACTCTAAGCGAGTCTGCTCAGGTGTTCATGAAGGCCAAATCCCTCACCCCGTTCCTCCGCAAGTTCGTAGGCCCTGACGATGAAATCACCCAAAACTTTCTTGACACCTGGAACAATGACGAGGTGAGGGTCAAGGGCGTTCACTTTCGTGTCACCAAGGAGCTCATGTTTGAGGTTACAGGGCTCTACCATGAAGACAAAGGGAAGTACATTTGATGGGATAGGCACAACTGGGAGGAGGAGCTCGCGTGCTTCCCTGACCAGGGCAAAGCTTACGGCTGGGACAAAGTGGCCCTCTTCAGGCACCAATTGCCCGAACCCTTCAACGAGGCCATAGTTCCAATCATGCAATTCATTACTTGCGATGACCCAGATAAAAAGCTCTGTAGCTTTCACCTCAGCTTTGTAAACCACCTTCGAGATGCCACCCAGCTGTGCACCCCCAGGTATCTGCTTTACTCGCTCACCTTGGATGTTGAAAAGGCCCAGAAATCCCACCTCAAGCCTATTCACCAAGGTCTCATGGTGGTCCTCTACCGCCATGCATTGGCCAACCAGCCTCCCCTCCAGGATATTCCCCCCACCTCCTCCAAGCCCCCTCCCGCGTCCCCGACCTCCTCTGACTTCGATCCAAAATATAGGGAGGGCAGCCCTAGTGGCCCCGACAATTCCCCTCCCCCAAAAAGTGTATTCCCACCAGGAAGCGATGGGTGTCGGACGTGTCCAGTACTCCAGGTGGCCCCACCCCTGGTGGTCCCAACGGTAGGAGAGCTTCAGGGAGGCTCAAGAGACCGAAGGCAGAAAGGAAGGTTACCCCAAAAATCATCTCAGACTCCGAGGTCGAGCTGAAGGGCTTCCCAGACCATCTCCTCCTGGACATGGCGATTAATTCCATGACCTCCGCAGCCAATGCGGCTGTGTCTTCTATACGCATGTTCAAGGAGCTCCAGTGCAGACTAGGTTCTGGGTCTGATGGAGACGGGAAGTAGTTGTGCCATCCCCTTTCAGTGGAGGCCCCATCCCGGGGCCGTTTGGTGTTCTATTTTTGGTGGGACCCGACAGTGCGGGCCCGAGGTTGGGGTTCGCGTCTGGTTTTCATTGTTTCTATGTAGGTCTTGTGCTTCGATGGCGGTTTTTGATGGCGTTCTGCCCTGTCCCTGTGATAGTTTTGTAAGGGTCTGCCAGGGATCCCGGATCCCTATTTTTGGCTATGTGGTTAATTTTGGTCTTGTTTTTCTGCTTTCTCCGGCATGACAGTGCTACGACATTTAGTGTAATAAGGTTTTGGGTCCCTTTAAAAAACCCCTCTTTGTATATAAAATGTTACTTATAAAAAAACAAAATTTGTGAATTGACTTACTTCTAATAATAGATTATGAACATTAACAATAATATTACTATTTATTCAATCCCTACATCCATTTTTGTCGATAACATTAATAATAATTTGTGAATTCATATCCACGTGATGTGGTCTACCGACAAGGACACCACTTGCATTATTGGTGATGTGACCCGGGTTCAATCCCCACGACAAATATGTATATGTATAAGAAGTATTTACTCAATAAAAAAAAATGTGAATTCCCCTCAATTAAAATAAATTGGCATCATATTTTTTTTACAACTTAATCCTTGTAAGAAGTGTCCTAGCCTCTACATAGTAGATAGCTAAAGTTCCATATGATTTTGAGTAAGAAGAATTTCACCTTCAATATTTTGAAAAACATGGTCTTCACTTATTTTTCTCAGATTTCCTTTAGAAGTACCATCAAAATTAATTTTCATTAAACCCAATTTCCAAACATTTTTAGTTTACCCTAGATCAAAGTAGATCCTTTGTTTTAGCACCATTATTATAGATGACACTCCCATGTATGTTCAAATCCTATAACCAAGTTTTTGCCACCTCTTTTCCACACTTGAGACTTCCCATGATGAGCATCATATTTGTTAACATTTTGCAAGAAAGACAATAATATAGTTGAAAACTTGGGCACGATTTTGAGATCTTTTTTAAATTTTATTATTCCTTTCAAGCCATAAATTCCAAAAAATAATGGTAAGAACAATCCTCCACAAAATACACAATGCTTTAGCTTTAGCTTCTAAATAATTAATCGAACATTGTATCAACTCTTAGAATGTTTATGGAGCTACCCAATAATATTTTTATATTCTAAAAAAAGTAATCCTAAATGGTGTGAGCAAAGGGACAGTGCAAAAGTAAATGATATGATGTTTCTAAATCCTTTTCACACAAGGCATATTTGAAAGGCCCATCATATTCTCTTCTTTATAGACTCTCTCCTATAAGAATCTTGCTTTGAATTGCTAACAAAAGGAATATTGAGGTCTTCAAGAAAAATCTTTGGGCATAGGAAATTTTTTCTCTAAATCTTCATATCCCAACTTGACTAAGTATCCACCATATTCTGGTAGATTCTAAACCAACTCATCCTTTTGTATAAAAATTGGCAAATAAACTCTTAAGTATCTTTTAAATTCAATCTACAATCTATTTGAGTTCCTCTTCTTCAACCAGGTTACTAATATAAATCTATGATCTAGAGTTGTTCATATTAATATAGTCTTTGATTTTTGCACCTTTACAAGCTAGGCATGCTTGAGCTAATGGTTGACATTTAGAGTCAAATATGGGATAAGGCTTCAAACAATAATCAAATAAAATTTGCATAATTCACCTCATTCATTGACCATCTAATATGTTTCTTGATCAATTGCAAACTATATGATATAAAGTTCCATGTTGATGATCCTTTGAGTAGGATTCTTTCCTAAATAATTTCACTACATCAAGAGAGCCTATATATTTCTTAAGTAATCAAAAAATTTATGTATATGTATGTAATTATTTTATTTTTTATCCCCGTGAGTGTGGTCTACCAGCAAGGACACCACTTGCATTATCGGTGATGTGACTCGGGTTCAATCCCCATGGTGGATGTGTATAAGAAGTATTTATTCAATAAAAAAAAATATTTTATTTGTATTTGCACTAAAAATACAATGACATGAATTAAAATTTTTCTTAATTCACAATATTTTTATTTTTATTTTTATAATTTCTAATATTAATATATTACAAAATATTTAACTTTAATTTATTAATATTTTTTTTGGTAATATTAAGATATGGGGGTTTTGACCAGGAATCCCCCAACCTGTTACAACTCCACCAGGGAGACACACACCCACTCCCTCACACACTCACCCACGTCACAGTTTTAACCTTGGACCTCTCGAAGAATAGCCAAAGCCCAAATCGTTGTGCTGCACCCCCAGGTGCACTTTAATTTATTAATATTATTCCAAAATTCATAACATATTTATTTATTTTATCATTTTTTATATTAATAGAGTATAATATTATGGAGTGAGTACAAGCTAAAAGGATAAGGCTTCAACCAAGCATCAGACCTAAAAATTGCATAATTTCCCTCATTCATTGGCCATCTAATATGTTTCTTGATCAATTACAAACTCTCTATATGAAGTTCCATGTTGGTGGTCCTTTAGTCCTTTAGGTATGGTATTTTCCTAAATAATTGTATTGCATTAAGAGAGCCTATATATTTTGAAGTAAAAAATTATATATATATATATATATATATATATATATATATATATATATTTTGCACTAAAAATAAGATGACATGAATTATATTTTTCCTCAATTTACAATCTATTTTATTATTTTTATCATTTCTAATATTAATAGATTAAAAAATATTTTATTTTTATTCATTCTAAATCATATATATTTATTTATATAATTTCTAACATTAATAGAGTATAATATTATGGAGTGAGTACAAGTTGTGAGCGAACCTCATTTTTTCTTGTTTTATAAAGTAAGCAAGTGTTATGGGTGTGAGAAAGAAGTGTGAGTAGGAATAAAAGGAATAATGTGAATCTAGGTAATATGGCAAGAAAGTCATTTTTGAAAGTCCTTATTGGAAGTAAGGATGCCCTAGTTGGAAGTAAATATGCCCTAATTGAAAGTATAGATGCCCTAGTTAGGTATAAGAGGAAGACCCAATCTATGGCAAACCCTATCCAAGTAGCAAGTACTACACCATAAGTGATTATCAAGGATGAGATAATTGAGCATGAAATAATGGTTCTTAAAACCAAAGGATTAGTATATAAGTTCTACAGATACTGGTTACGCTTCTTAGAGGTTCAAAATTGGATCAAGTGGACGTAGGGATTGAGTTCAAATCATTCCATGACTTTTTTTCCAAAAGGTTTTTTCTCATTATCTTCTCTAGTTCAAAAATAAAGGATAAATTAATGGATGGTAGTCCTTGGTTTAGGGGTAAAAATACATTATATTTCAAAATATGGAGCGAGAATTTTTGTATGAAGATAGAGACTATTAAAAGGATTTTGATGTGGATTAGACGTTTTGGACTTCCTTATTATCTCATCAATAAGAATATTTTGAACAATATTGAAAATACTCTAGGGGATTTCATCTAGGAGGTACCAACTACCAATGAGAGAAGACATATTGTATACACTTGATTATGTGTTGTAATCGATATTTAAAAACCTTTACCATAGTCCATTAGGATTAAATATAAGTAAGGAAATGGGATCAACAAGTAGATTATTAAAACATTGTATTTCAATGTCACAAACATTATGAGACTAGACACATGACAAGGTATTAAAAAGTGAAAATGATGGAGAAAGAGATGGAAAAGTTCGGGAAGGAGATAAACATCAATATGAAACAAGAAGATCATATCATAGTAGAAGTTGGGTGAAATAAATAATTTTATACTCCTATGAAAGTAGCAAAAAAATCCTTTGTCTCATCAAATGGAGGAGGCCCTTATAGTTCACTCAAATCAACTATTAGAAGAAAAAATAACACAAGTGATGAGGAAGTATAATGTGCAAGTTCAAATTTAGAAGGATTTAAAGATGCAAAGTGATGAGGAAGTATATGAGATGAAGGAGGACGAGTTAATCTAGGTAATTAATGTCATTTTACTTAAGTAGCATAAACTCCTCTCCTTGTAATAAAAATAAAATTAGTACAAAGTGTATTCAATACACTCTAGGTTTTCAAGAGTAAGATAACAAAAAAATGCATATGGAGGATATCCATGGAAATTTAGGGTTACGAAGGTAGAAAAGTAATTACTATGGAGAATCATCCTTTTACTTTAGGGTTTATAGAATAACATAAAGAAGAAATTATTTATATGGTTATTCCTTACATTTCAAATTCTTTAGGGAAGTATAAATCTTTAGAGTATAAGTCTTATTATGAACAATATGGAAAAATAGAAGATATTGATGAAGATGAAAGTTTTGGTGGGAATGGAAAAAGGAGAGGAAGATTGTCAAAGCATGAAAAAAGATAAAAAAAACTCAAAGGGATATCAATTTGGGAACATAAAAAAAAATGTTGAAGGTATTAACAAGAAATGGGTCTAAGATAACTAATAAAAATAAATATTGATGAGAAAAATGATATTGTGAATATTTAGGGTATGAATAAGACCTTTAAATAAAGTGTTATTAAGAAATTAATAGGTTGTTATAGGCTTGAGTTTAATTTAATACAACAAATAAATCATGTAGTGAGAAATATAAGGATGCTTTTATAAATATTTACAATATGGGGGATTCTCTAGTAGTTTATTCTATAGGATATTTAAGTAGTATTGTAAGAATATGAGACAAATGCAAATCAAGAGCACTATTGTTAGAAGCAAAATATAATTTGATTGCTGGACTATTTTACGAGAAAGACGAAAACATCAAAACTAGAGTTATAAATTATATGCTCCAACTATAATTACTTTTTAAGAAAGATGTTGAGAGGACTTTAGCATATTTTTATCACATAAAATAATGGTTTATAATTGTGATCTATGGATTCTTGAAGATGACTTCAAAGCGGTCCTATATCTTTTGGAAAAGAAGGGTAGTACTCTAGGATGGTATAAATAAATACAAGATTTTTATTCATTTTTCAATTTGAATGACCTTTGGGATGTTATTCCTTCAACGTTTTAATATATATGGGATAATAAACACATTGGGAAAAATTATATGACAAAAATATTGGATAGATTCTTGTTATCTAACATATGGTTGCAAAAAAAGTATATAATATCTTTAGATATTTTATTATGAGAAATATCGGATCATAATCCATTCTTTTGACTTGTGATTTATCAAAAAATGGTCATCCAAATCCATTTTATTTGCAATCTATGTGGCTCAAAAACCTCGATTTCTTCTAGATGATTATGTTATAGTGGGATGAAGTAAATTTTTCTTTATTAGATAAGAGAAGGGGTTTTGAAAGGGACCCCAAACCTTTTTACAAAAGGAGTTGAAAGAGCTCTAGGCCAAGCCCCAAAGCTCAATCAAGAACACCAAACCAAAATATAAAATTGCCTAACAAAAGGTTGCCCATCACCATCAGCCAAAAAGGGAAGCACAAAAACCTATAGGACAAGGACTGGAAAATAAACCAAATAAAATAGAACTCGAATCTTAGCCCACAAAAGAAAATTCACCCAAAGAGGAGAACTAGGTTTCCACAAAATACTTGGTATCTAACATGTCCTTCTGATGCTGCATCATTCCACGAATATCATTAATGAAAGAGATCGCAACTTTGAGAGAACCCAACAATGCCTAATTTTTTTTATCAATTTTACTTATGAAAGGCTAGACGTTAGGGGATTTAGATATTGAGGATGAGGACATCTCTTTGGCATCCTCTAATTCCTTTGAATACTTTGAGTTTTTCTTCACTGGTAGACTCTTATCTAAATAAGTCACATCCAATGAAATAGGGGAGGTTTCTAACTTCAATGCCTTCAATGAGAGGTACTTTGAACAACATGCTCAGCCTCCCTTGGTGCTACTAGGAGAAACCACTACCTTATTCATAGCCTTAGCCTTATATTTTGAAGAAGATAAGGGATTTTTAAAACTATTTGAATTAGACTCTAAATAATCACTTGAAGACCTACAAGACGTTAGAGGTGGGTCGAAGGTGAAGAACACAAGCTTATACTGAGATGGGGGGTGAACAGTATAAGACCATTTTTTACTTTTCTTTTCAATTCAATATTATGCAGTGTATATATAGCAGTATAAATAACATTAATCAAAGTAATGTACAAAACACCATCCATAAAAGTGACACAACAATTTACGTGGTTCACCCAATGCGAGCTACTCCACGAAGAAAATATTTTGCTAAAACTTTCTCAATCAATCTCTTGGGAATCCTTCCCAATTACAATGTTTATGGACCTCTGTCCAAAGAAGATGTTAATCCCCTAAATCTCAATTTCATGGATCTCTTCCATAGGAGAACTCTTTCCCCTTCTACTCTAGCTAGTGATCTTCTATAAGACTCTATCTCTTTGCTGCACTAACTGATGGATCTCTCTCCACTTGAAGACTCCTCACTCAGATCTATCTTCAATTTTCTTGGATACTAGATATCTATCCACTGAGACTTTGTCATTTGTACTCTGTCACCTCCAAATATCTGTCAATAGGTTCACTCAAAACCTCCTCAAATCTGGTCAATAGGCTCACTCAGAACCTGCTCAAATATTCTTAATAGGCTCACTCAAAACCTGCTCAAATCTGCTCAATAGACTCACTTAGAACCTACTCAAATCTGCTCAATAGGCTCACTCAGAACCTGCTCAAATATGCTCAATAGGCTCACTCAAAACCTGCTCAATTCTGCTCAATAGGCTCACTCAGAACCTGCTCAAATCTACTCAACAAGATCACACAGAACTTGTTCCAATCTGCTCAATAAGTCCTCTCTAGGACTTGCTCAAATATGTATAGGAAGCTTTCATAAAATCTTACACAAAAACATTCCACAAGCCTTCTCAAAGACTTACCTCAAATCAGCTCAATAAAATCTCAACTCAATCTCATATAAGCATAAAGAGAATTGTTAAAGACTCAATATGTTCTATACTCAAATCCCAATCTCAATTCAAATAAATCTCAACTTAGCTCAATATTATAGAATAATAAAGAGAATTGTTAGAGACTCAATATGTTCTATACTCAAATCCCAATCTCAACTCAAAGTAATCTCAACTCAGCTCAATCTTAACTCAATATCATAGAAGCATAAAGACAATTGTTAGAGACTCAATATGTTCTATTCTCAAGGCTCAATCTCAACTCAATCAGAATATAGAATAGTTTGTTTCATGGAACTTGAACAACCACTTCATGAAACCACTTGACTAGGCTCAATCAACTCTACTCAACCAATCACTTCAAGAAACAACTCTTTCTCACAAACCCTAGTCCAAGCATAAATCAACTAACTCAAAATGTTTCCAAAAATGCTCAAAAATAAATCTTACATAACAATGATACTCATGTTATTTTCTAACTCAAGTAAAGTTCTTTACATAACCCATTGGTTTCAACAACAATGCTAATAAGATAAGGTTTTAATCACAACTCTCAATTCAGAAAACCTTGAAGCATAAACTCAAAGTACTTCACTCAACCAATGGTCTAAACAAAAATGCTTATCAAATAAGGTTTAATCACAACTCACAATCCAGAAAACCTTGAAGCATTAACTCAACCACTTTCGAAAAGGAAACCACAATCAATCCTTTTCACTCCAATGATATTTCAAAAATCAACCACCCAAATAAAATCAATGGAGAGTATTACTCATACCATTTTGATGTCTTATGAGTTATTCACTAAATCGGTCACACTCAACACACTTTATTTTTCAACTCTTAACAAGGGTTAGAGATCTTGCGTAATAACACAACAATAATATCCAAATAACATCTTATTACTCCTACTTTATTTTAACATCCACCAAAGTTCTTTTTAAAAGAAAACACTTACTCAAAATAACTTTCACTAAAAAGAACTTTATCAAAAACCCTTATGACTCCTAACAATTTCAAAAATCACAATTAAAAATAGTTCACAACTCAAACAGCCACCATCACCTTATTCCCTAAGGTTACTCAACAAATCAACTAATGAAGCACCGTTACCCCTTATCACTCCACCTTAGGCAATCCAAACAAAAGATTAATAAAAACCTTAATACCTACCTCAAGGGGAATCAAACCCTCGTCTTTCCCAAACGTGAACGCCCTAGCCACGACCAAGTTGTTGCATGAGCTGTGGGCTTGTTGGTGAAAAAGAAGCATCGCCCGCTTCTTATCATTCACCCTCTTTCGCCAAGAGAAAAGTATGCGCCTTGGGTGCCTCAATAAAACAAAGCCAAAAATGATGCTTGCGGGAATCAAATGCACAACCTCCTTTCCACCAACACCTTTGCATAATCCAAGCTACCACTAGGCCATGCTGCCCAATACATTTTGGGAAGTGGTCACTATCTCCCTTTAATATTCGTTGCGTCACTTAAACAAAAAATATGAGCTCTTTTTCTTTGCAAATACCAAGCTCAAATATCAACGAGCAAGGATGAATGAATTAAAAAATTCAATGGCATATTTATATGCCTTCCCTTTGCTTTGGAAACGTTAGCATTTTTGAAACTTCCTTCATGAGGTCGGCGGATAAACTTTTAATTTTAATTTTAAAATTTAAATTTAAATTTTAAATAAATTTAAATTTAAACTAAATCTTTAAAATTAAATATCTCCATCATCGGGGCACCTTTTTTGATGAAACTAAAATCCAACTTGGGTTTTAAGAAAAACCCATTTCAAATCTGTCATCCATGGTTTTAAAATAAAAACCTTTTGCAAAGCTTCCCTTGAAGCTCCTTTTGGAACCACATGCCATGCATCCCTTCTTGAACCTTTGATAAAAAACATTTTCTTCTCATGAAGCTCTTTGTGAAACACAAACATAGTGCTTACCTACATGGATCCTTTTGACATCAATGAAAACTCTTAGCTTAGGGACTAAAAATGTCCAAAAATCTTCCCCTTTTTCATTGATGGCAACCCATATCCTTTTACTAAAATCTAACCTTCTTTTCTGCTCCCCCTAGGACTTTGCTCCCCCTGACTCAAAGATTTCTCAAATATCAAAATTTTCCCCATATCAAAAACTCTCCTCAATATACACAAATCTCTCCCCCTTTGTCATCAATGGCAAAGGGTCACCTTTGGGGATCAGGGCTAAGAATGAGCCTCTCAGCTTAGCCCCTCCCCCACCTACACATGAGGTGGTTAATTCTGGGGTGGGAGTATTTCTACTCCCCGAAAGCACTGCTATTTACCTTTACCTTTATCTCTTCCTTTCTGAGTTTTTCAAATCCTCTCATTGTTTCTTACCAAGTCATCATCCATATTCCTATCATCACTTTTGTTCCTGTTCCTATTCTTGTTCTCATCCATGTTCCTATTTCTGTTCCTGTTCCTATTCTTGTTCTCATCCATGTTCCTGTTCCTGTTCATTCTTGCTTCTGGAATATTTGCTCTACACCATATTGTTGTGTGACCATAATTATTGCATTTATAACACTTAATGTTATTATTCCTTGGAAGTGCAAATGTCTTAGGATATCTCCTAGTGAAGCCATATCCTCTTCTATCATAAACCCTGTAATTCATTGCCTTGTGACCAAACTCATTGCATGAGTAGCAATACCCATGGAAAAGTTATCCTTTCACATATTCCTATATTTTGTATGACCTGCACTGTGAAGTCATGTGTCCAAACCTGTGACATGAGAATCATCTTCCATTGAATCTTCCTTGCCTAGACCTCATTGGTCTCCTATTATGATTGTTGTTCCATCTGTATCTTCTTTGTGCATTGTTTCTATATTTGACCGCTTTGTTGTCCAACTCATCCTATGATGTCTCATTCCAACTTACACTGTTATTTTCTGAAGTATCTTCTTCTAAAATTCCTTCTTCTTCTAGAATTGAAGTAGAATTTTCTTTCCATTTATTTTGAGCCTATTTGGAACCAAGACCTATCTTGTTTGTTGCTCCTCTTTGTATATTGATTATTTGTCTACACTCTTTGCATTGTTCACATATTTGTACAACTTTTTCTTGGAATCTTCTAAATCTTCCTTTAGTAGTGCCACTTCTTGTGTTAACTTTTCACACTCCAAAATCTTTGCTTCTAGCTTATCCTTGAAATTACTTGCCTTAGCCTTTGACTTTTCTATGTCCTCTATGAGCAATAATATTTCTTCATCACATTCTTGAAACTGACTTTCAATATTAGAGTGTTGCTTTATTACCTTATTTACTATGTCAAGAGCATAGATAAGTTCTCCCTTGAGATCATATCCATTCTCCACTGAATAATCCTCTATTTTTTGGCCTTTGTCTCTATCATTACTTCCTTTTGGCTTGTCTTCTATAGGATCACTTACTTCATCTTCTAATGCCATTATAATATTCTCATATGGTCTTTCAAGTGCATCTTCAAAACCATCATCACTGAAACTATAGCCATCCCTAGTGCAATTATCTTCAAGATGTCCAAATTTACCACATCTAAAACACTTGATAATAACTGGAGTCCTTTTCTCTCTAACCATAAATATGACTTCATCTCTATCATTGTATGAAAAACTAGCATCACTATCATTTGAGTACTTACTTGCATTATCCGCATAGTAGCTTTTATTTTACCTTTGAAAGAACTTCTTTCCTTGTATGTTTTGTCCATCCTTGCATTTCTTCTTGTACTTGTGTCTTTCTGATTCTTTGTACTTGTGATCTTGTTTTTCTTCATCATTGTTGTACTGTGGCTCTTTGGATTCTGTCGCATAGTGTCCATACTTTCCACAATTGAAGCACTTAATAGATATTACATCTATGAATATTTTGGAACCTTTATCTCTTCTACCATAGTTAGCTTCTTCATCACTAGATGACTCACTGCTTGATTATGTCTTTTTACCCTTTTTCTTTTTGTCCACTTTGAATGCAACTTCTTTTGGAGGAATATGATCTTTTGTTCTTATCTCAAAAGTAGTAAGTGTTAGGGTAAAATAGGTAGTATATTGCATTATACTACATAGGTTATTACATTTACTTTTCTACCATAGGAGATATTTACTATTCTATGAATTACCTCCTAGTTAACTAAGGTTAATAACTAAATATCTTATGATATTTAGTTAGGTTGTTAGAATAAATCTATTATTAATCATCGTTAGCGCTTCTAATGCTAAGTGGTTAATAATCCTATTTTGTAACCTACTTAAGCTTCTAAGTTGAATGCAATTCCTAATGTTCGATTGATCATCATTTGCTTAATATTTTCATGCATTATTGCTTCATTGGCATCAAAGCCATTTTTTTTGCTCGCTCGAAGGACGAGTTGGTGCCATTTGGTAGCCATCGAACCCACCTCGATAGGTGAGCTCAATGGCAGGAGTGGCTATAGGCCAAACATTGGCCAGGTCAAATTGACCTGCCAGGGCCCAACCCACTATGGGGTCGATCGACCGACACGATCACCGAGGTGATCACGATCCGATCGATCGCCCGCACGACCAGGCTCTCAACTTTTTTAGGTCGAAGCCTATCAGCCCGCGATCCCATGGCCATCCTTGGCCAATCGGGACCACGCTGACTCCCATAGACCACACGCGGGATCGACCTATGCTGTCTCCCGTAGTCTACACGTGAGATCGTCAGGAGGGCAGGAGCGCCCTCCCGATCCCACGTGGACGTGGCCCCCGTAGACTGGGAGAGCCGAGAGGGCAGGCGAGCCCTCCCCTCCCAGCTGGATGCACATGCTCCAGACCACATCGGGATCTGAGAGGGCAGGCGCGCCCTCCGATCCTCGACAACCTCGACATCCATGAGGGTAGGAGGCCCTCCGATCTACGTAGATCTATGCCACGTGGTGAGATCCAAACAACTCTAGACCACACGCACCTCGAGGTGCTGACCTGGATGCTGACTGGACCGACCACCTGACACGGGACTGACACATGGCGGACAACCACAGGACGACTTGACATGACACATGGCGGACAACCACTGGATGACACGACACGATAGACCCTTTGGCGCCATGTGGCGACGTCCAAAAGGGTATCGGGTTGGACCATGATTGCTCGTAGGCAATCACATCCCAAGGGGCGTGCTACGGCTTTTGAAGCCTTCGGCATCCCCTATGGGATGCATGTGGGATAAATCCCACTGCAGTCCCATGGAAGCCCGTAGGCTTCTTGAAATACTATGCATCGGGGCTTTTGCTCCAAGCCCTCCGGCAGCTTGGTTGGCCAAGGCGGACGCCTTGGGCCCAGCGGGTCACGTGTTCGAGCCCGCGCGATGCCCAAAAATTCTTTTTTGAAGGTTTTAAACTCTATTCTCTCAACTTTTTTTTTCCTAAAGTTTTTTTATGCTTGATTTAAATATTTTTTTAGTATTTTTTTTATAATTAAGTATTTTTTTTGGATTTAATCATCAATTAAAGCAAAATGGTTGATTTTTTTTCCAAAAATAAGCTTTATTATAAAAATTATTCAACTTTAAAAGATATATTTTTAGCATTTTTAAGAACTAGGAGATTTTTGAAAGGAGACAAACAACACCTTCATTTTTTTTGCAATAAATTCCTCTAAAGTTCTATAGTTTTCTTCACAAATTTTTGGAGATACAAGACATAGAAACTCAAAATTCTATTGCAAATCAAAGAAATTGAACACATTGGCAAGGACAAAGGTCATTTTTTCTTTGCAACAAAATCCAAAATTTGCTTTTGTTTTCTCCTTCACAATGGAGATATAAGACATAAAATTGCACATTTTTTTGTTGTAAAACTTGAGAAATATTTTTTGAACCTATTTGCTCCTTATGCTTGAGTGTTGAAGACAAAAACCAAAGTCGTGTGTCGACTGGTCCGGAAGCCTTTCAAACGCGGGTCGTGTGTCGACTTGTCTTGAAAGGAGTGCTCGAATTTTTTTCTCAATTTTGTAAAAATTAAGGGGGGATAGAAGTCATATTTTGTGATTCTATTTTTTGCAAAATTGTAAAGAGAAAGGGGGATATTTCAAAGTAAGAAAGGTGCATTCTCGATTTTACTCGACACCTTTTCTTAAAAAATTGACTATACTAGGTGCATTTTCGGTTGCATCCGACACCTATAGTGATAATAATTTGGGTTGCTCTCTTGTTTTGATTATTGCACTAACAATCATGTTTTTTGTGTGCAATTAAACAATCATATAAAACATTGAAGAAGCATTTCACAAAACCCAAATTTCACTACAATCGTGCTACACCTTGCACAGGTTAAACAAAGTCAATTTTTTTTACTCCTCACCCAAAGGTCAAAATCCAAACACCTTGATTCACTCTCTTTGTTTGGCTTAATTTCCTCAAACTTTCCATCCTTCTTGAAGGGTGTTAAGGCAGGTGCCATTAAATATCCTAGAGAGCAAAATCAGAAGTCTTTCAAAACCTACCCCTTTAATTTGCTCTATTTTGTTTGGCTTAAAATCCTCAAACTTTTCATCCCTTGTTAAGGGTGTTAAGGTAGGTGCCATTAAATATCTTAAAAGAGCAAATTAAAAATCTTTCATATACTCTTTTGAGGGTATACTGCAAAGATAAAGTCATCTTAGTCATATCAATTTGAAACCTTAACCATGGCCATGATCAATAAGTATCTCACTGAGAGCCAACTGCTCAAAGGTTCAAATTATTCAGCCTGGAAAACTAAGATGAAAGCCATTTTAACTGTAGAGGAGATGTGGGGAATAGTGGATGGCACTGATTCTAGACCCACATTAGCGAGGAGCAGATCAGACAACATATGATAAAAAGGATAAAAGACTTTCCTTATTGATCTTGCTAGCTATTACTGATGACATACAACCTCATATAAGTGAAGCTAAAAATGGTAAGGAGGCATGGAATGCCCTAGCAACCATTTTTGAAGGAAAGAATCAATCAACAATTCTTAACCTTCAAACACAACTTCATACTCTTCATATGAAATCTGGAGAGACAGTAGAGCTATTCCTCTGCAGAGTCGTAGATATAAAAACAAAACTGCAAGCCTTAGGAGAAAAAGTGGAAGACAATGTCCTGACCTCAATCATTTTAAGGGCTCTTCCAGACTCCTATAGAATGTTGATCACTTCACTACAAGTCTCTGGGAGGACAGTGACTTTTGTAGAGTTGGTAAATTTGCTTCAAACTGAAGAAGCTAATCAACTCCAAAGAGATGAGGCATCCAACAATGCACTTTTCTCAAACAAGCAAAGTGGAAAGAAAAAGTGGAATCAACAGAAAGGATCTTCTTCTAACAAAGACAAGGGTAAAGGCAAAGAGATTAAGAAGAAGAAGCAGTATTGTAAAATTTGTGATAAAGACACTCATGAAACCAAAAGATGTTGGTTTAAGAACAAACCGCCCAATGAACAAGGTCAAAATAAGGGCAAAGGTAAACCAAAGAACAAGAATAAACAACAACAGGGACACATTGCCACTGAAGATTCTAGTTCGGACTCTGAACGAGCACACAAAGTGCTCATGACACATACAAAATCCTCTCACAAGGATATTGTTTGGTACATAGATTCAGGTGCTAGTAAACATATGACTGGCGATAAGTCCTGGTTTGAGACATTTGAGGCTCGAGAAGGTAGACCGGTAACCATTGCTGATGATCAGACCTATCGAGTTCAGGGAGAAGGAAGTGTTTCTGTCTCCCTTCCAGATGGAGAATGTAAAATTCAAAAAGTTCTTTATGTACCAGGATTGAAAAATAATCTCTTGTCGAGTTCCACAAATCTTGGACAATAACATGAATGTCAATTTCAAAGTGGACAAAGAAAAGAAACGTTGCTTTATCACTCAAAAAGGAAAATAGATAGCAACAGGTTCATACAAACATGGTTTGTTTATCTTAGATGCAATTACCTCTACACATACTACAATGGCAGTAACCACAAAAGAGGCTACTTCTCTATGGCATAAGATATTTGGGCATCTAAGCTCAGGGTATTTACTAGAACTCAGTAAATATCAAATGGTGAAAGGATTGCCTACTCTTTCATCTACTTTGCCAGTGTGCTCAGATTGCTTGTCAGGAAAGCAACATAGAGTACCTTTTGAACCTAGCTCTTTTCGAGCTAAAGTACCTTTGGAGTTAGTTCACACAGATTTGTGTGGTCCTATGTCTACTAGTTGTGGAGGAAAAAGGTATTTTCAATTGTTTGTAGATGATCACTCACGAAAAATGTGGGTCTTCTTCTTGCAGTTGAAGTCTGAAGCATTTGACTATTTTCAGCAGTTCAAGAAGCTTGTTGAGAAAGAATCGGGATGTTTCATAAAGACCCTCCATTCAGATCGAGGGGGGAATACACATCAAAATAATTTTCCTCATTTTTATAGAAACATGGGATAAAAATATAGTTAACAACAACCTATTCTCCTTAGTCAAATGGAGTTGTTGAGAGAAGAAATCGTTCCATTATGGAAATGGTTCGATGTATGCTTAAGGGAGCCAATATTGAGCACATTTATTGGGCTGAAGCTGTAACAACTATAGTATATCTTCTAAATAGGGCACCCACAAGGGCTCTTGAAGGTATGACTCCTCAGGAAGCATGGAGTGGAAGGAAACCCTCCATATCTCATCTACGAGTATTTGGGTGTAAGGCTTTTATGCACATACCTAAGGAGAAAAGAAAGAAGTTAGATGAAAAGACCCTACAGTGTGTTTTTCTTGGATATGATGAATTCTCAAAAGGCTATCGGTTGATAGATCCATTCACCAAGAAAATACATGTTAGTAGAGATGTAGTGTTTGATGAAGCTTTCACATCTAACACTACATCAGTATACCTGGAAGATGAGGAGCAACAACCACAGACTCCTCCACAATAGAAAAAGCCTCCTAAATGGTATACAAGTACTATGAGAGATTCCAAACTCACTTCACCACCAGATCTCACTCTCAATCGTCCTAAGACACGAAGCATGTCTAGACAGAGAAAGGCAGAAGCATCTACTTCAGTTGATGATCTTTGTGCAGATTTTCAAGAGCTTTCTGTTGATAGAGATTTAGAAAGTGGAGATGATATGGAAATTGATGAGGAGAGGGTTTACATGTCTTCATATGATGAAAATGAACCTTCTACAGTTGATGCAGCCCTTAGACAGCCTCAGTGGAAGGCAGCTATGGATGTTGAACATAACTCCCTCATGAAGAATAAAACATGGAAGCTGGTAGATTTGCCTAAAGGAAAGAAGCCCATAGGCTGCAAATGGGTTTACAAAGTCAAATATAAGGCAGATGGTACCATAGACAAGCATAAATCCCATCTTGTAGCGAAGGGCTATGCTCAAAAGGAAGGCCTTGATTATGAGGAAACCTTTGCACCCACTGCAAGGATGACCACCATTCGAGTTCTTTGTGCTATGGCAGCACAGTTCGGATGGAAATTACATCAAATGGATGTAAAAAGTGCCTTTCTGAATGGTGACTTAAAAGAAGAGGTATACATGACTCAACCTCCAGGATTTGTTGAGGAAGGCCATGAGCAACAGGTTTGCAAGTTGGTCAAATCATTATACGGGCTCAAACAAGCCCCAAGAGCATGGTACATTAAAATGGATAGTCACCTACTACAACACGGATTCAAGAGAAGTCCATCTGATGCAAATATCTATATCAAGAACACAGGTTCTAAAATAGTGATTCTTGTATTATATGTAGATGATCTGATCATCACTGGCAATTCAGAGAAATTGATCAACGCCGTGAAATATGACTTGAAAGAGTCATTTGATATGACAGATCTAGGACTTCTCCACTATTGTCTTGGTCTTGAGATAGAACAGAAAAAGAATCATCTTAGGGTGACTCAAAAAAAGTATGCCAAGACTTTAGTAGAAAAATATCGTATGACTGATTGCAAGCCCAAGGCAACACCGATGGAATTAGGGCTTCGGTTATCATGGTATGATGACTCACCATAGGTAGATGGCACGCTATATAGATAGATGATTGGAAGCCTTATCTATCTGACCAATACTAGACCAGACATTACTTATGTTGTAAACTATCTTTCTCGGTTCATGCAGGAACCAAAGGCCTCTCACTGGAAAGCAGCTAAGCGTGTTCTTCACTACATTCAAGGTAGTGTAGAATATGGTCTAGAGTATAAGAAGAATAACTCATTCTTCTTACAGAGTTATACTGACTCTGACTATGTTGGATCCCTAGATGACAGAAAATCAACTTCAGGATATGTATTTCATCTTGGATCTGGTCCTGTCTCATGGCATAGTAAAAAGCAATAGGTGGTTGCTTTATCTTCAATAGAGGTAGAGTATCGCGCTGCACGTGGAGCTGTGTGTGAAGCGATATGGTTAAGTCACATCTTGGCTACCATGGGCCTACCAAAGAAACTTCCTATTCACATGTTTTGTGACAACTCAGGTGTTTTGAACTTGGTCAAGAATCCAGTCCATCATGAATGCACAAAGCATATTGACACGGATTGTCATTTCATTCGTGATGAAGTTCCTAAACACAGGATCAAGCTCCAATACATTCCCACCGATGAACAGGTTGTTGACATCTTCACAAAGGCACTTGGACGTGTCAAATTTGAACTGTTTCGAAGTAGACTTTGTATATCAAAGTAATGTAATAAAGGGG
The DNA here is from genome assembly GCA_028583015.1 of Wollemia nobilis. NCBI lineage: Eukaryota > Viridiplantae > Streptophyta > Pinopsida > Araucariales > Araucariaceae > Wollemia > Wollemia nobilis. Next base: position 10,341,223 of record JAQPPZ010000689.1, on the reverse strand, counting down.
GGATGTTAGGGTAAAATAGGTAGTATATTGCATTATACTACATAGGTTATTACATTTACTTTTCTACCATAGGAGATATTTACTATTCTATGAATTACCTCCTAGTTAACTAAGGTTAATAACTAAATATCTTATGATATTTAGTTAGGTTGTTAGAATAAATCTATTATTAATCATCGTTAGCGCTTCTAATGCTAAGTGGTTAATAATCCTATTTTGTAACCTACTTAAGCTTCTAAGTTGAATGCAATTCCTAATGTTCGATTGATCATCATTTGCTTAATATTTTCGTGCATTATTGCTTCAGTAAGCATGTCAAGCAAAGAATTCCTTGTCAAAGAATCACTATCAATTGTTGTTTCTATAGCATAAACCTTTTCACTATACCTTTTTGGAAGAGTTCTCAAGATCTTATCACAAGCATCAGATTCATCAACCTTCATTCCAAGACCTCTCATCTCATGTACAAGTTCATCAATCTTACTGAGATAATCACGAATATTTTCACCATCTCTCATTATTAAGTTCTCAAATTTTCCTTTTATATTTTTGATATTGGCTTTCCTGACACCTTTATCACCCTCATATATGTCATGCAGTAGATCCCACATATATTTTCTTGTTTTACAATCCATAACCTTCATAGATTCCGATCTACCCAATCCTTTTATAATTGCATTCATAGATCTTGAATTCACATGCATTAGAAGCTTACCTTCCTTACTTGTAGGACGATTGACTGTAGAATCATATCCAAGTTCCACTGCATCCCAAACTTCATTTCCAAGTGCCATCAAGTGAAATCTCATCATCATACACCACTACAAGAAGTCACTTCCATCAAAGATTGGTATTGCATTATTGAAGGACCCATCCTTTTGATCCTTGTGATCATTGTATTCTTAGACCACTTTTACTTCAAGTTGTCAAAATCTTCAGAAGGAACCCACTCTAATACCAATTGAAGAACACAAACTTATACTAAAATGGGGGAGGGTGAACAGTATAAGACAACTTTTTACTTTTCTTTTCAATTCAATATTATGTAGTGTATAGATAGCAGTATCAATAGCAGTAATCAAAGCAATGCACAAAACACCATCCAAAAAAGTGACACAACAATTTATGGGGTTCACCTAGGTGTTGTAGGTGAGTTGGAGAGGAGAGGGAAATCCTCCAAGGGAGTTCTCAGGTTCAAATCTCCACCCTACCAAAAAGCTAAATTGGGTATCCAAAATCCAATTGATAATGTTGGTGCGGGCAGGGTCGGGTGTGACCCCCGGGTGACTTTGATGGTGTAGAACCCCCTGTTCATGGTCTCTCAGACCAAGGCGGCTCCGCAAGGGGTTTTTCACTTTAAAAAAAAAAAACAATTTACGTGGTTCACCCAATGCGGGCTACTCCATGGAGAAAATATTTTGCTAAAACTTTCTCAATCAATCTCTTGGGAATCATTCCCAATTATAATATTTATGGATCTCTATCCAACAAAGATTATGATCCCCTAAATCTCAATTTCATGGATCTCTTCCACAGGAGAACTCTTTCCCCTTCTGCTCTGGCTAGTAATATTCTAGAAGACTCTATCTCTTTGCAACACTGACTGGTGGATTTCTCTCCACTTGAAGACTCCTCACTTAGATCTATCTTCAATTGTACTGGATGTTGGATCTCTATCCACTAATACTCTATCCTCTATACTCTATCACCTCCAAAGCTCTATAAATAGGTTCACTTATAACCTCGTCAAATATGCTCAATAGGCTCACTCATATTCTACTCAAATTTTCTCAATAGGCTCACTCAGAACCTACTAAAAACTACTTAATAGACTCACTCAAAACCTACTCAAATCTTCTCAATAGGCTCACTTAGAACCTACTCAAATTTGTTCAATAGGCTCACTTAGAACCTGCTCAAGTCTGCTCAATAGGCTCACTTAGAACCTACTTAAATCTTCTCAATAGGCTCACTCAGAACCTACTCAAATCTGCTCAACAAGATCACACAAAACTTGTTCCAATCTTCTCAATAAGTCCTCTCTAGGACTTGCTCAAATCTACATAGCAAGCTTTCACAAAAACAGTCCACAAGCCTTCTCAAAGACTTACCTCAAATTAGCTCAACAAAATCTCAACTCAATCTCATAGAAGCATAAAGATAATTGTTAGAGACTCAATATGTTCTATACTCAAATCCCAATCTCAATTCAATGTAATCTCAACTCAGATTAATCTTATAGAAGCATAAAGAGAATTGTTAGAGACTCAATATGTTCTATACTCAAATCCCAATCTCAACTCAAAGCAATCTCAACTCAGCTCAATCTTAACTCAAATTCATAGAAGCATAAAGAGAATTGTTAGAGACTCAATATGTTCTATTCTCAAGGCTCAATCTCAACTCAATCAGAATATAGAATAGTTTGTTTCATGGAACTTGAACAACCACTTCATGCAACCACTTGACTAGGCTCAATCAACTCTACTCAACCAATCACTTCAAGAAACAACTCTTTCTCACAAACCCTAGTCCAAGCATGAATCAACTAACTCAAAATATTTCCAACAATGCTCAACAACAAATCTTACATAAAAATTATACTCATGTTCTTTTCTAACTCAAGTTAAAGTTATTTGCATCACCCATTGGTTTCAACAACAATGCTAATAAGACAAGGTTTTAATCACAACTCTCAATTTAGAAAACCTTGAAGCATAAACTCAAAGTACTTCACTCAACCAATGGTCTAAAAAACAATGCTTATCAAACAAGGTTTAATAACAAATCACAATCCAGAAAACCTTGAAGCATTAACTCAACCACTTTCGAAAAGGAAACCACAATCAATCCTTTTCACTCCAATGATATTTCAAAAATAAACCACCCAAATAAAATCAATGGAGAGTATTACTCATACCATTTTGATGCCTTATGAGTTTTCCACTAAATCCATTACACTCAACACACTTTCTTTTTTAACTCTTAACAAGGGTTATAGATCTTGAGTAATAACACAACAATAATATCCAAATAACACCTTATTACTCCTACTTTATTTTAACATCCACCAAAGTTATTTTTAAAAGAAAACCCTTACTCAAAATAAATTTCACTAAAAAGAACTTTATAAAAAACCCTTATTACTCCTAACAATTTCAAAAATCACAATTAAAAATAATTCACAACTCAAACAACCACCATGACCTTATTCCCTAAGGTTACTCAACAAATAAACTAACAAAGCACCTTTACCCCTTATCACTCCACCTTAGGCAATCCAAATAAAAGATTAATAAAAATCTTAATACTTGCCTCGAGGGGAATTGAACCCTTGTCTTGCCCCAATGTGAACACCCTAGCCACGATGAAGCTGTCACACAAGCTACGGTCTCGTTGGTGAAAAATAAGCGCCACACGCTTCTTATCCTTCACCCTCTTCCACCAAGTGAAAAGTATGCGCCTTGGGTGCCTCAACAAAACAAAGCCAAAAATGATGCTTGCGTGAATCGAATGCACAACCTCTTTGTCACCAACACATTTGCACAATCCAAGCTACCACTAGGCCACGCTACCCAATGTGTTTTGGGAAGTGGTCACTGCCTCCATTTAATGTTCGTTGCTTTACTTAAACAAAAAACACGAGCTCTTTTTCTTCGCAAATACCAAGCGCAAATATCAACGAGCAAGGATGAATGAATTAAAAAATTCAATGGCATATTTATATGCCTTCCATTTTCTTTGGAAACGTTGGCCTTTTTGAAACTTCCTTCATGACGTCAGTGGATAAAATTTTAATTTTAATTTTAATTTTAAAATTAAAATTAAAATTTTAAATAAATTAAAATTTAAACTAAATATTTAAAATTAAATATCTCCATCACCGAGGCACCTTTTCGATGAAACGAAAATCCAACTTGGGTTTTAAGAAAATTCCATTTCAAATCTGCCATCCATGGTTTTAAATTAAAACCTGTTGCAAAGCTTCCCTTGAAGCTCCTTTTGGAACCACATGCCATGCATCCCTTCTTGAACCTTTGATCAAAAACATTTACTTCTCATGAAGCTCTTTGTGAAACACAAACATAGTGCTTACTTACATAGATCCTTTTGACATCAATGACAACTCTTATCTTAGGGACTTAAAATGTCCAATAGAAGGTCGAGGAAATTTTCTAAATTTCAATATTCACCAATGCCTCTTACATTGTAATACCTCTAGACTTTTCCACATGTTAAAACATTATAAATATCAATATTTTATGGATTGGGTCCAACCCTTTCCCTCCCCTCACATCCGTCAGAGATTTAACCAATGAGTGGTAAATAAATGAGAGGATGTTCATGAGTATTTTCCTCCAAAGTTAGTTCAAAAACATCAAATGAAAGCTATGAATCACCTCACTATTTGTATCTAAGGTAAAATAGTCCATTATCACCAAAATAACACAATTCTAGGGAGCCTTGAGAGCCTTGGCATCATAGCTATTTTTTAATTTTGATAGATATTCCTCATTATCCAATAAAAAACCCAATCCTCTATTTAAATAATATTTTGGTTGATTGTGGCAACCATCGTCGACCGGCAAACCGATCATCTCACCCATTAGAGCCATCAAAAATTGAAACTCAATTCCATCGGCTTGAACCCAACCCTTTCTCCATGAGTGCACCAACATTCTAGAAAGGCCTTTGTGATGCCCATGAAAGGATTGAAGGTAGTCCAAGAGGCCACCTTTACACAAAATTTTCTTCACATCATCATCTACCACTAACTCATTTGGCTCTAATGGGATACTCATATCCTTCAATGCAAATATCTAGTCCATTGTGCACCACCACACACCAAGAGAACAAGAATACAAAACCACTCTTACATAACACCTAGAGCTATTAATTGTCCATTTAAAATGAAAGAACACCCTTGAGGAATCACAAACACTCAGGCAATGAACTTCAATGATATTTTGAAGATATTGTTGAGGGTCATGGTGCCACAAATTAAGACATGGACTTTTGGGATAACATTGCTGATAGGGTTTGCACCAGATTTCCCAATTCAATAAAAGAATCTTAGGCTTAACATATTTACCCACTAACCAAGTAAGAATGAGGTGTTATTTCCCATGTGATTGCCATGAGTAGAGATGATAGTTACCAAACCAATAAAGGGAAGCATAGTTGTCACTAAGTCTCCTAGAAAAAAACATCCTTGAAACTTGACAAGAGGCATGACAATACCATGAGTAAAAATTATGCTAAAATTTTGAATGATTGACAAGCATGCATTCGATATGGTCTGTGTGGTGACTCATAGTTGTCCAAGTAAACAAATTAGAAGATAGCCACAAAATCTAGTTATGCTATCTAAATTGCTCCACATCCACATTGGGAACCCACCAACATAGAAGGAAGAGGTAGTCAACCCTAGTCCATCCCTAATTAGCAATAAACTAGCCAATATAGAAACCAAGACTAATGAAACACCTACCAACTTGAGAAAAGAAGGTGACTAGGATGCTCATCCACTTGAAAGATACCTAACCACAAGATCACCTTGTACAATAAAGTTTATTGGCCCCTTTATGAATCAAAAGCTTGAGAAAGATAATGATGGCACCAAATTGCAATAAGAGCAATTCAAATTTAAATAAGTCTTTGAATTGATCAAACCACTTGAGTGTACCTGAGCATAAAACTCTCAATCCAATGTACCACTAGACTGGGTAGAGGAAAAGGGTAATAAAAATAATATATTTGCACCTCCCATCATCTCCCTTGATCCACAAGCACCAAATATCAATTCTTATTATCATCTATCAATCTCTAAATTTTTTGAGGGAAATTGGAGTTCTAAACTGATAGCCCTTACTGAGAAAGACCAATATTTACCATTAGATCCATTGCTTTAATACCTTCTCTATAAATATGCTAAATTTGAACTTTAGATTTGGAAAGCAAAATTCTATTGGATTCAGATATCAAGTTAGTGATCATCCAATTTGGAGGGTTAGAGGAATTTATTAAATTGATAATATTAAGTGAATTACCTTCCACTAAGACTCTTTGGACGCCAATAGATTCAATCAAAAGTAAACCTTGGAATATTGAACTGATAGGAATTCATCATATGCCCCAATTAAATCTCCTCTTTTATTTCTAATTACCCCACCATCCCTAGCAAGGTCAGGGTTCTCCTTTGAGGCTCCATCAAATTTAAGCTTAACCCATGCAATGGGAGGTGGGGACCATCTCACCGATATTATTTGGGCCAAAGCAAGGGATCCAATAGGACCAAAATTAGAGGGAAAACTTAATAAGTACTCCAAATTTGCTTCTTCAAACATGCCACCATCCAAATCTATCAAATAAGTAGCCAAGTTTTCCACCATGCTCCTGATAATATTTAAGCTGACTGAATTCGGTTCTCTTTTGAAAATTTTAAATGCTCTTTAGTTTCTTTCCCACAAAATACCCTAAAATATATGAGGAAGTAAGAAACTCTAGAACTAAACAAGGCATGAAGACTTAAAATATGGAGATCACTGCAAATAAAAGTCTAGAAGTTAATTTAGGTAGCCAGTGGATCCCCAAGAAGTGGATAATATGATCCAAAATAGAGGTAGAGAAAAGACATTGGAATAATAGGCACAAACATGCTTTCTGTATAAATTTACATAGGTAACATCTATTGGGGAGGATCATCCCTCTCTTATGAATATTCTCTAAAGAGAGGTATTTATTATGAATGGCCAACCAGTAAAAGATATTAACTTTCAAAGTCAGATGCTTAAACCATACTTTGCAATGAGGGATCCAAAGGGGAGGGTTAGAATCAAGAAGCATGTACATTGATTTTATAAAAAAGGAGCCATCACTCTCTCATTTCCAAATTAAAGTATCCTCTGAATCTTGCATTTTTAAAACTTATAGCTTAAACAAATTAGAAATAAAACTCCAAGAAAGTTCTTCTCTACTATAGTTGGTGGTAGACACCAACTTCCACACTCTCTTTTCCTCAACATGAGTAATGAGATCTGCCACCTTAGACCAACCAAGTCTCTTGGTAAGAGATTCAGCTAGCACCAGGTTTGGCTCTTGTAGCATGGGATAATCAAGAAGCTAAGGATCTTTCCATAAGTCAATAGAACTCCCATTTTCCATGATCCATTGAGATCCTTTAGCTAAATTTATTTTAGTTTTACACACATTCTACCAAAAAATAGAGCCCTCCATAGGGAGTGGGTTTCCTAGTAAGCTTCTAGATTGATTCATGTATTTGGAGCAACAATTTTGGTCCTCTTTGTCTCCCCCTTTTTCAAACTTTTCTAGCCTTGTTTCATAACTAGTGCTTCATTCATTAGCCAAAGATTTTAGAGACCTAGACCTCCACCAGTATTTCTAGCACAAACTTGGTTCCAAGAAACAATATGAAATTTCCTATGGTCTTGAGACCCAGCCCAAAGAAATGCCTTTTAAATTCACTCCAATTTGGATAATACTTTTATAGGGAGTTTGAATATGGACATAAAATAAATGGGAATACTCTAGATAATAGTTTTATCTATGAGAATCTTTCCTAGTTGACTTAACAAAACACCTTTCCAATTGGTTAGTCTCCTCTGTAGTCTTGCCACCACTGGGTACCAATAACTTTACTGCATTCTTCTAGTAAATAGAGGTAATCCCAAGTAGGTAGCAGGAAATTTTGCTAAACCACAACCAAGAATTTTGATGATCTTCCACTATCTAGATTGATAAGTGTTTATAAAATACATCACACTTTTAAGATAATTAATCTTCTAACCAACTACTTTCTCAAAAGAAACTAGAATTTTTTTCACTGCTCTAGCTTACACCATGGAAACTAAGAAGGAGATAAGTATGTCATCAACAAACTGGTGGTGAGATATGGGATTAATAGAGTGCTCTGGTTTGAGGCCTTCAATAGCAAATTCCATTAAAATAGACCTACCCAAGGCTTTAACCATTAGAATTAAGAGATAAGGCATTAATGGGTCTCCTTGACAATGAAATTTGAGGCTGTAGAAATAACCAACAGGGAATCCATTCACTAATATCAAAAAATTCATAGAGGAAAATCATGTCCTAATTAGATTGATCTAGTTTTGGCTTAATCTAAATTTTACCGGGACTTCACCAAAGGATTTCATGGATGAAGCAAATTTTAATTTATCATGTATGTATAGGTTTCTTCAAAAGATGAAATATCTAAAGGAGTAAATGAAGATTTAGAATACCAAATCCTTTGGTAACATTTTTAAACAAAAGAAGGAAATCAAATCCAAACTTAAAATTTACAAGAGAGTAGAAATCAATGGAATGAAATAAACTATTATTTTATGTGAAAGAAAAATACTTATGATCTTAATACATTCAAAAGGATTCATATTGGTTCCAAAAATCTAGGGATAAATGGCTCAAGGAATGAGAGATAAATACCTTTTTTCATTCTAGAATAAAAACCAAATCTTATTTTCATCCCATAATTATTATTATAACTATAGATGGAAGAAATATTAAGGAGAAGATATCAAAATGGAATTAATTAGATATTGTAGAGGGAGAAAATAGTCCGCCACATATGATTCTCAATGGATCTACTAGGAGCTAAGGTGATCATGGGGCTATTATTTCTCTACACTTGGGGGCTTAGGGGATCTAAGGGTTTACCAAGAATGGTTTAAGAACTCAATCCAAGTTTGATATGGAAGGTTTTATGTGTTTATTAAGCACCTAATTTTGGTCTTACTAAGATCTAAACTATAAAGAATTGAAGAACAATAATGCAGGGCAAACAATAATGCAAGAAAACAAAGGATTATTCCTAGAATGACTATTTATTTCAATGAAGACCAAACGTAATATTGCAAGAAAATAAATATTTATTTTTCAAGAAAAGGTTCAAGAGAATGCACAAATAAAATTATCCTATGAAGAACACAAGCTTATACTGAGAGGGGGGGTGAACAATATAAGATAAAACTTTTACTTTTCTTTCCAAAGTAGTATTATCCGATATTAACAATTGTAATAATGAAACAATGCATAGATCATCACACACATAAGAGACACAAATTTAACATGGTTCACCCAATGTGGGCTACGTCCATGGAGAAAATATTTCTTATAAATTTTCTCAACAAATCTCTTGGGAACCAATTCTCTATTACAATGTTTATGGGCACCAACCCAAAGGAGACACCAATCCCCTATGCTCAAGTTCATGGACCTCTATCCATAGAAGACACCAATCCCCTTTGCTCTGATTCATGGACCTCTATCCATAGGAGACACCAATCCCCTCTACTCTAGTTCGTGGACCTCTATCCACAGGAGACACCAATCCCATTTGCTTTGGTTCATGGACCTCTATCCACAAGAGACACCAATACCCTCTGCTCTGGTTTGTGGACCTCTATCCATAGGAGACACCAATCCCCTTTGCTCTAGTCTTCTCCAAACCTTTACACAAGGCTTGCTCAAATCTTCTCAACTCTACTCAAACACTCTACTCAAATATCTTCTCAAATCTCTCCTCAAATATTTGCTCAAATATCTACTAACAAATATGTTTACTAAACCTACTCATAAGCCTACTCAATTCTTCTCATATCACCTGCTCAAATCTGCCTCAATGCTACTCATAGAACTTGCTCAAGTATTCCCAAATCTTGCATGCAAACAATGTTAAAGTGCTTTCTTTTGACTAAAGTAATTCAGACATATTCTACTCAGGATTCTTTTTCTTTATGAACATATAGAGAATGATATGCATTATAAACACTTAATATATTCTTCTCACATTCATTAAGTTTATCACTTTCACATGTCTCACATTCATTGCATTCAAAAGGATACTCTAGTCTAGCACTTGATAGTTGACCTTCTTATGAACTTCCAAAATTAATCAAAACCAATGTACATACATGCTTCACAAAACTGGTCTATAGCCCTTGCAAATTTATTCCCAATATCACTCAAAACTAATGCACCATTTTTCTCTCAAACCCTTGCTAGTATATTTTCAAATTCATTCAACAATAATGCACAACTTGTTCTCAAACCCTAGCACATATATTTGCAATTTCTATCAAAGCAATGCACACTCAATCAATCCTTATTCCTCCAAACATATGACATCAAAAATATTTCTTTCAAACAAAACCACCTTGAGAAAGAGTTAAATCACCATACCTCTCAAAACTGCCTTGATGAAGATGTGCCCTCAAAAACCTATCTCAAAAATAATTTTCTTTCTTTTGCCACTTGAAAACTTGGTTAGCAAATCTCTTCTTCATACATTGAAAATCCTTCTCAAAATATGTGCACAATAATACCTGAAAGTAATGCTCTATAACTCCTTTTTAATCTCATAAAATAAATCTTTTAAACTCTTACAATCTTCCCTCTTTATCATACAAAAATACAATTAAACAATAAGCCACAATACACCTTATGTCTCCTTTCTAAAATGCAACAATTACAATTTCAAAACAATCCACAATACACCTTATATCCCCTTTTCTCACATGCAAAAATATCCCTTATATTTCCTCTTTCAATCATGCAAAATATATCCCTTATATTTCCTCTTTATAATATTTGCAAAATAAAAGTCTTCATAACATACACCCTTATAACTCCTATTTGCAAAATAAAAGACTTTATAACACACACCCCTTATGACTCCTATTTGCAAAATAAAATACTTTATAACACACACCCTTATGACTCCTTTTCACAAATAATCAAAAACTTTATAAATACCTCACATAAAATTTTTGCTAGCACGGATGAGAATTGAACCTCTAACCTCTAGCATCCAAACGCGGATCGTGCCCACTTGGGATAACCAGGTGGATGAAACTTCAAATGTGCATTAACATCTTTGTCTTCTTCTTCATTGCACTTCCCAAAATGAAACACGTCAAAACTGGCACCGATGAAAATCGAACCATGAACCTTCTCTCACGCAACATCCTCACACAAAGCCAGTGACCATATGGGCTACACCAGTAGGCGTGACTCAAAAGGGAACTTTGAAGGATTTATCTTGATTTTTGCTCATAAAACAATTCGCTGCCTTCACTTCTGTCATTCGTTTGCTCACGCAAATATTATTCCCGATAGTGCATGTGATTCATTCCATTAATCAAAGGTGGATAAAACATTATGTATATATAAGCACACCTTGGTTTTAGATGATGTCGACACTTTGAAACTTTAACACTTTCGTTTGAACATTGGTGCCAAAATGCATGGTTATAATATTTAAATTTTTAATTTAAATATTATAAGGTTAACTCCTTTTTAAAACCTTGCAATGATTAAAACCTTTAGTGGCCCAACCTTGATTTAATCTGAATAAACCTTTGTCCTTCCTTTGAAAACCTTTGGCCTTCCTTTTATAAAAATTTATCCTTAGGTATTTATAAACTCTCTTTATAATATTTAAATATTATAATCCTTAAACATATTTGCCTTGCTTTCCATTTACCAACCTTGTAAACTCATCCCTTTTGAAGAATATTCTACCATTTATACCATGCTCTTTTTGACATCAAGCCTTTGACATCAATGACAACTCAATATGCTCAATATTTCCAACAATCTCCCCCTTTGTCATTGATGGCAACCCTTACAAAAAAATCTTCTTTTATTGCAATTGGATTCCAAAACTGCTCCCCCTGACAAGCTACTCCTCCTTACTAAAATCTCTCCCTTACTGAAATCTCCCCCTTTGACATCAATGGCAAAGGGCTCCTTCTGGGGCTAAAAATAAGACACTTAGCATAGCCCCCTCACCACCTCCTTTTCTTGAGGTGATTAATTATGGGATGGGAGTGAAATTACTCCCAACTTTCCTCTGAGATACTCAAAATTTTCCTTTGGAAGTGGCTTGGTAAAAATGTCAGCAATTTGTTCCTTTGTAGCAATGTATTCTAATTTGACTTATTGATCAGTCACTTGCTCTCTCAAAAAATTATATTTTATTGAAATGTGCTTGGTCCTTGAATGCATCACTAAGTTCTTTGAAATATTAATGGCACTTGTGTTATCACACAATATGGGAATAGGATGATCATGTTCTATCTTGAAATCACTTAAAGTCTATTTCATCCATAAAACCTATGTACAACAAGCAACTGCTGCAATGTACTCTACTTCTGTAGTGGATAAGGATATTGATGCTTATTTCTTGCTTAGCCAAGAGACTAAACAATATCCAAGAAAGAATGCTCCTCCACTTGTGCTTTTTCTATCATCAATAATGCCTACCCAATCTGCATCTATATATGCAGTGAGTGTGAAATTATTACATTTGGGGTACCACAGTCCAAAACTCATAGTTCCTTTCAAATACTTAAAGATTATCTTTACTACCTGTACATGTGTTTCTTTTGGTGCAACTTGAAATCTTGCCACCAATCCGACTACCTGCATTATATCTAGTCTAGTAGCTATGACATATAGTAAAATTCCAATCATGGATCTATACAATGTCTGATTTGCTTCAGGAGACTCATCATATTTACTTAACTTACATCCTGTAACCATGGGGGTACTCACAGGATTACAATCCTCCATCCTAAATTTTTTTAACATTTCTTTCACATACTTGGTCTGAGAAAGAAATATACCTTTATCTGATTGTGAAATTTGCAACCCAAGAAAGAAAGATAACTCACCAAGCATAGACATCTCAAATTCATTTTGCATACACTTTGCAAATTTTTGACACATCTTGTCATTACTACCTCCAAAAATGATATCATCTACATAGACCACTACAATCAATAAGTTATTTCCTTCATTTTTGATGTATAGATTGCTATCAACTATACCTTTTCTGAAACCTTGTTCTTGGAGATACTTGTCCAATATTGAGTACCAAGCCCTAGGGGCTTGCTTTAGTCCATAGAGAGCTTTCTTTAATTTGCATACATAGTCCGGCTTATCTGTCAGGTTGAAACCATCTGGTTGCTCTATGTAGACCTCTTCCTCTAAGTAACCATTGAGAAAAGTTGATTTTACATCCATTTGATATACCTTGAAGTTTTTAAAGCTTGAGAAAGCTAGAAACATTCTTATGGCTTCAAGACGTGCAATGAGAGCAAATGTTTCTTCAAAGTCAATCCCCTCAACTTGTGCGTAGCCTTTGCACACAAGTCTTACTTTATTTCTGACAACCTAACCATCTTCATTCAACTTATTTCTGTAGACCCATTTGGTGCCAATTACATTCTTGTCTTTTGGATGTGGGACAAGTTCCCAAGTTTCACTCTTTTCTATTTGGTCTAACTCTTCTTCCATTGCTTTCATCCAATATTTGTCTTCACTTGCTTCATTGAAATCCTTGGGCTCAACTTTGGATAACAAGGAAAAATTTGCATGTTCACCTATTCCTATTATCTTTCTCCTTGTTTGTCTCTCATATGGATTTCCAATAATTTGTTCTCTCGGATGATTATTTTGCACATACCTGGATGGTGTCTTTGGTGGTGCCCTTTGTGTCTCATCTTCTTCAGTTTCTTCACCTTCTTCTTATTTGCAACTTTCTCCTTCTTGATACATAATTTCTTGAGCTGGTTCTCTTAGATCTATTTCTTCATCAACCCTTACATTTGTACTTTCCACAATTTTATGTGATCTTTTATTGTAGCATCTATAGGCTTTGCTCTTAGTGGAATAACCAAGGAAAATACCCTCTTCACACCTGGAATCAAACTTACCCAGATTTTTCTCTTCTCATCTAATGTAGCATTTGCTTCCAAAATTTTTGAAGTACTTCATAGTAGCTGGTCTCCCCTTCCAAAGCTCATATGGGGTTTTATGGTGATTTATTCTTATTTGAGCTCTATTGATAATGTAAACAATTGTATGAATTACTTCTTTCCAAAATGCATCAGAAATATTAGACTCATTTAACATAGCCCTAGCCATACCCTGAACAGTTCTATTTTTCCTTTCAACTACTCCATTTTGTTGTGGAGTTCTTGCTATTGAGTATTATATTTTGATTCCATGTTGTTCATAAAATTCTACAAATTCACCTGAAGTGAATTCTCCTCCTCTATCTGATCTTAGACACTTGATCTTTTTATCTATTTTATTTTCTACTAGTGCCTTGAATACCTTGAACTTTTCAAATACTTTTGATTTTTATTTTAAGAATGTTACCCAAGTCATTCTAGAGAAATCATCAATAAATAACATGAAGTAACTCTCACCTTGTAAACTCTTTGTCCTTGTAGGCCCACATAGATCGGTGTGAACTAGCTCCAAAGGTTTGGATGAAGAAAACTCCTTTGATTTGAAACTTGATCTTATTTTCTTACCATGTTGGCATTGTGCACAAATCATGCTTGGGGGTTTTGCTATTTTGGGTAAATATCTGACTGCCTGTTTGTTTCTTATTTTCACTATGTTGTCAAAGTTTAGGTGACCCATTCTTCTATGCCATAACTAGCTCTCATCCTCTTGTGATAAAAAGTATTTTCCTCCTTTAATTTCACTCAACATGTAGAGATTGTTTGTAGTTCTACTGGCATCTGCAATAAGCTTTCCTATCTTGGATTTCTTGATCTCACATCCATTTGGGTGAAATGTGAGTATGTGCCCTTGATCACATAGTTGACTTATGCTTAGTAGATTGTGCTTCAATCCTTCAACATATAACACATTTTCTATCCTAGATTTTCCATTATCCAAACTCAAAGTCCCTTTTCCAACAATTTTGGCAGAAGCATTATCGCCAAATTTCACTGTTCCTCCATTTATTTTCTTGAGAGAAAGAAATTTGCTTTTGTCACCTATCATATGGCTTGAACAACCACTATCAATGTACCATTGATTTCCTTCATTCTGCACATGAAGAGCTATTTGTACCAACATGGAATTTTCCTTTTCTTGTTCCTTATTTTTCCAAACTTTTGAGGACATCTCCTTCTAAATTGTTTGACCTTCCTCTTTCTTGCTTGATTTAGGAAGTTCAAGAAATACAGTTTTACATCATCTAGCTTTGTGCCCAAAATTATTACATTTGTAACACATGACATTGTTATTCATGAGAGGTGCAAAAGAATTGTAATTTCTATTTATGATGCCAACATTATTTTTCACATAGACCATGCAATGTACAACTTTATGACCATATTTGTTACATGAAAATCAATAACCATGGAAGAAATTTTTAAACCTATTTGATTACCCTGAATGATATGGTCGCATGGTTCTTTCATTTTTGTTCCTATAATTGAATTATGTCCATGATGATTCTCTGTCTTCTTCCTCCTTCAATACATCAACATAGGTCATGGGTTCCTTTTTACTAACCTTTTTTGATGTCTTTGTTCCTTTTGAGCTTGACTCCTCTTTCTGTTTCTCTAACCTTGTATTTTGTTGCAACTTATCCTTAGACTTTTCTACTTCCTTTCTTAGAGAGACAACTTCATGTTCCAATTTTTCACATTCTAATTATTTTGTCTTTAATTTCTCAACCATAACTTCTTCAATTCTTTTTGTCTCTTCAACCTTCACTTTCAAGTCTATGAGATCTTGTAGAAGATTTGTCTTTGTTTCCTCATCCTCTTGAACTTGAGCCTTCAATCTTGAATTCTTCTTTCTAACCCTTTTCAATTCTCCAAGAGCAGCAATGAGTTTCTTTTCCATATCAACTGTGGCTTCCTCTTCCTTTTTTGAATCTTTCTTGTTGATTTCAACCATAGGAGCATCTTCTATCACTTCAGTGGCCATGTGTGTTCTTGTAAGATCTTCCTTCAAGCTATTAGGCTTTCACGAAGGAACCCTCTCTGATACCAATTGAAGAACACAAGATTATACTTAGAGGGGGGTGAAAAGTATAAGATAAAACTTTTACTTTTCTTTCCAAAGTAGTATTATCCAATATTAACAATTGCAATAATGAAACAATGCACAGATCATCACACACATAAGAGACACAGATTTAACGTGGTTCACCCAATGTGGGCTACATCCATGGAGAAAATATTTCTTATAAATTTTCTCAACAAATATCTTGGGAACCAATTCCCTATTACAATATTTATGGGCACCAACCCAAAGGAGACACCAATCCCCTATGCTCAAGTTCGTGGACCTCTATCCATAGGAGACACCAATCCCCTATGCTCAAGTTTGTGGACCTCTATCCACAGGAGACACCAATCCCCTTTGCTCTGGTTCATGGACCTCTATCCATAGGAGACACCAATCCCCTCTGCTCTGGTTCATGGACCTCTATCCACAAGAGACATCAATCCCCTTTGCTTTGGTTCACGGACCTCTATCCATAGGAGATACCAATCCCCTTTGCTCTAGTCTACTCCAAACCTTTACACAAGGCTTGCTTAAATCTGCTCAAATTTTCTCAAACACTGTACTCAAATCTCTGCTCAAATCTCTCCCCAAATCTCTGCTCAGATCTCTACTCAAATAATTGTTCAAATCTGTTCACTAAACCTGCTCATAAGCCTGCTCAATTCTTCTCATATCACCTTCTCAAATCTACCTCAATGTTGCTCATATTCCTTCTCAAATCTGCCTCAATGCTGCTCATAGAACTTGCTCAAGTATTTCCAAATATTGCATGCAAATAATGTTAAAGTGCTTTCTTTTGACTAAAGTAATTAAAACATATTCTACTTATGTAGGTTGGTGCCCATTAGGTATCCTAAGAAAACAAATCATCATCTTCACACAAAATTTAGGGCTTAGTCCTCAAAAGTAAGGTCTTTTGGGTAATTTTCCTTTAAATCACCTTATAACTTCATAAGCACCCCTTGATCGTTGAAAGCTTTCCGAGCACTATCCTTTTTTGGTTATATTGTTAATTGACCCTAAACAAAATTGGTCCTAAAAATTTTAGGAATGGCCGCGTTGATCCTCATATTCACCAATTTTCAATTTTGGAAATCCTAATATTCATCCAATTTGTAAATATTCACCACTATGCATAACCCTGACTCAAGATTATTTTTCTTTATGAACATATAGATAATGATATGCATTACAAACACTTAATATGTTCTTCTCACATTCATTAAGTCTGTCACTTTCACATGTCTCACATTCATTGCATTCAAAAGGATACTCTAGTCTAGCACTTGATAGTTGACCTTCTTATGAACTTCCAAAATTAATCAAAACCAATGTACATATATGCTTCGCAAAACTGGTCTATAGCCCTTGCAAATTTATTCCCAATATCATTCAAAACTAATGCACCATTTTTATCTCAAACCCTTGCTAGTATATTTTCAAATTCATTCAACAATAATGCACAACTTGTTCTCAAACCCTAGCACATATATTTGCAATTTCTATCAAAGCAATGCACACTCAATCAATCCTTATTTCTCCAAACATATGATATCAAAAATATTTCTTTCAAACAAAACCACCTTGAGAAAGATTTAAATCACCATACCTCTCAAAATTGCCTTGTTGAAGATGTGCCCTCAAAAACCTGTCTCAAAAATAATTTTCTTTCTTTTGCCACTTGAAAACTTGGTTAGCAAATATCTTCTTCATACATTGAAAATCCTTCTCAAAATATGTGCACAATAATGCTTGAAAGTAATGCTCTATAACTCCTTTTTAATCTCATAAAAATAAAGCTTTTAAACTCTTACAAGCTTCCCTCTTTATATCAGATATGAAGATGTAGATTGAAGCACACAGTTCATTATATTTGTTATGAATATTTATACAATACAATATGAAGGGATGTACCTTTACACATATTAATTATCATATCCATACATAAATAACCTAATGTTTTATTCTAACATTCTCCCTATAATACATTAGGTCTTTAGAAAACAAGAGAGGAAACTCCAAAAGTATTCAAAATTTCCATAATCCAGAGATTTGGTGAAAACATCAGCAACTTGCTCCTTCGTGGAAACGTACTGGAGTTGAATATTATGCAATGAAACTGGAAGGATACAACTATCCTTCGTCCAATGCAATATAACAAACAAGAACAATTATTATTGACAAAAATAGTATGCACAACAGAAAGATATTAAACACGATTGCGAATAAGATAAATTCAAATGAAACAATATTGCCACTCAAGGAGGGCAGATCCCCATTGCAAGGACAATGTGCGAATAATGTAATTGATTGGTATGTAACATGACTCCCCTCCTTGGAAAGCTTTATCCTCAAAGCTGGAAATATCTGGAAAATACTTTTAGGTTCCCATATAGCCTCTTCTTCTGGTAGGCCCTGCCATTGAATCAAGAACTCCTGAATGCGACATGGTTGATTATGGTGTACTCTGGATTGTAGCATTGTTGGAGGTATTTGTCAAATTATCTCAACTTTCAATAGTCAAGATATTTATTACTTTTATTTTTGGTAGCCCCACAATTATTGGTCAACTTCCATGCTTGTTTGTAAACCCAAAATTTTTGCTTCGGTGTGAGACTTTTGCTGCCCAAAATTTAATGACTTTACACCAAATGTTGCTAACGAAAAATGTTGCTGACAACTTTTTTAACAAATGTTGCTGATAATTTTTTTAATAAATGTTGCTGACAACTTTTTTAACAAATGTTGCTGACAACATTTCACCAATTTTGCTGATGACTTTTGAACAACTTGCTGACAAATTTTGAACAACTTGTTGACAAATTTTGAACAATATTATTGCTTGTAAAAATGTTGTTTGTCAACTTTTTGTTAACTATTTTTTTCCAACTGAAATGACTTCAAAAGTCTACTTGTTTGAAAGGTTCAAACCCAGTGGGCACTTAAAAATGTAACTTGGGTTGTCTTTTGGATATGCTTTAGAGAGGTGTTTTTATGATAATTGATAATATGTGATATAACTTTCACTCGTCGAAAGATTCATGTACGCTCAAGAAATCAATTTAATTAACATAAAGGTTACGATGACTTAAGGGCTTCCAAACTTAATGTCCAATATTAGAGACAATGAAACTGCCCGAAGGTAAAACTATCACCTGATAAATTCTTTGAAATCACTGCCCGAGGATAAAACGATCACAGGAAGGTTGCCGCGTGGCTATTGGATACTAGCGAGAAGCAATTAGGGTTTTGTACCAGCTTTCTGATTATTGTTGGCTGCGATTAATCAACTTTAGGAAATCACATTCGATTATTCTTGGCTGCGATTAATCAAACTTTTAAAAAAATTCTCTCAGAAAAATCTCCTTCGTATGACTTATCAATTACCTGGTGCTGTATGATTATGCCCACATGAAGATGGAAGTACTAAGAACTAAGCAGAATCGAATGACACTTCTTTCGCTTAACTAGGAAAAAAACTTCTACACAATTTCTCACGATGGATTTGCACGAATCCAAAAAAGTGCTATGAACGTCAAATTATGCATGCGAATCGGAGCTGAGAAATCATGCTTGCTAACTGCTTGACCTTAATTTCTTTAATTTATAAAAATTAAATCTGTGTGTCATCGGATGATTTGGTGTTGGCTGGTAGACGAAATGCTATCTTGGAATTATAACGTGTGCACTTGATTTCCCTTGGTTTTTTTGATAAATTTCACTTCAAATTATATCTATGTAAACCATAAAACCTTACTGCTTTAATATTTTAAATAGCTCAATGTGATTGGTGGTCCTCGAAAAAAAATAGGGTTTGCCTATGCTTTGTCTACGGTAGCTTTTGCTTCTTTGTTTCTGCATGCAAATCTGGATATGAAGTGATGTCCTTCGCCTAATGTGGGAGCCAATAAACCACTTCTATCTACAATTACCTGTACCGAAGTGAAATTTTTTTGCAACCAATAAACTACGCTATTATAATTTTGCTACCTTTGAACTACGACAACGCATCCACGTGCCTATGATTTGGGAAACATTTGTTCTAAAGTTCGTGAAGATTATTAAAAAAATTGTTCGATTAGTAATTTACGTGCTTGTCTTCGCCTCTCGTGTAGTCTTCAGCCCAAATTTATATCCAAAAATTGTTTGCGTAAGATACTTCAACCACTGGCAATGCACTCCGTTGCTCTATACACCTTCACACTGGATTCCAACTTCCTTTTGATGATTTTATTATTCAAAAAAAAAATTGTGCCAATCGCACTTATGAAATCACTTGTGCTCTTTAAAAGCTCTGGTGAATGCGCTATGATTTTCAAAATTTACCACTGCTTTTACGAACTTATTACGACTGATATGTGCTCTCTAAACCTGAATGTGACGTTTTATTGTACTGGATTTAAAAAATTAATTACAGCAAAATTCTGACTTTAGAAATCGCACTTGAAATCGAAAAACTATGAATAGTAGGCTGCCAAGTCAATTATATCGAATTTACACCATCTGCATCTTTCACTAAAATTTAAAATTGTGAATGCTTCAATCTGGAGGCTTAAAAAAAATTCTATGATTTTTATGGAGAGAACCGGAAAGTATTGCGCATATAAATTGTCAGCTCTGATATCACTTGGAAGGATACTGCTATCCTTCGTCTAATGCTTATTTATTAAATTCATCGAATTTTTAACCTAAAATTCGAAATTCGTCCAATTTAAAATGATGACGAATAAATTTGACGAACAAACCTCAAATTCGGCAACAAAAACAAATTTGTAGGAAATAGGTAAAAAATATCCGCAAGCTAAAATTTTTAATTAAGTAATTTACCGATTGGGTAGTTTTTCCATCGTCACACTGTAACGAATCATCCACGAGGTATTGGGCGATGACATTGGCAATGTAATTCAGTCTATGGTTTTGGATAAGGTTGATCCAGTGCACGAATGGTGGACACCGATGGCCAGGGCGGTGAGATGAGCAGATGAGTAGTGTCGCAGGGGAGGCAGGGGAGGCAGAAGCATTGCTGCTATTCGGTGGTTGTAGCCAATCAATGCTGTCCTATTCTCTTATCTTCTCCTTTTTTTCCAACTAGTAGCAAACGATACTTTGGTTAGGTTATGAGTAGAATTTTTAATCAAATTTTAAAAATATTTAAATATAAAATTTTGAATTAAATTGTAATTTTACATTTTTATTATTTTTAATTATAAGTAAAATTTATTACATGTTTAATTAATTTTAAAATAGTATTAATAAGAAGATTGTGACCATCATGTTATTTTGAATTGGGAGGAACAATTTTTTTTTAATCTGAGATATGGTATAAGATACATAACATTGAAAAGGATATATGTATATTTATAATAATATTGAATTTTATTCCGAATTTTTGAACACGTCGAACTTATTTCAAACTTTAAGAGTGTCGAACTGAAATACGAACTCAAACTTGACAACTAAGGTCCAATGCAATATAACAAACAAGAACAATTATTATTGACAAAAATAGTATGCACAACAGAAATATATTAAACATGATTACGAATAAGATAAATTCAAATGAAACAATATTGCCACTCAAGGAGGGCAGATCCCCATCGCAAGGGCAATGTGTGAATAATTTGATTGATCATAGATGATAATTTCCTAAGCCACACTTGGATATAAATAATAATTAAAATAAAATATCTCATAATATAGCCGATGACTATATTATTTCTGCTATGTAACAAAAACATGGTCATGAATGAAGTGCACTTGTATCTCAATGTATTTTGTACGCTCATGAAAAATAGGATTGTGAACCAGTTTCAAAACACCCTGATTATCACAGTGTAGAATTTTACGTTGACTCTATGGAATCCCAATGTCTGTAAAAATACGACGTAACCATACTGCCTCACAAACAACACTTGCAGGAGCATGATAATATGACTCTATGGAAGACTTTGATGTGATACTTTGTTTCTTACTACCCCAATAAATCGGTCCAGATCCAAGGAAGAACACATATCCTATCATCGATCTCCTATCATCCAAGGACCCTCCATAATTTGCATCCATGTATCCAATCAAGAAGAATTTATCGCTCTTTTTGTACTCTAGGATATAACTATCTATACCATGAATGTATCTCAACACATGCTTAGCTATTGTCCATAGAGATTTCTTAGGTTCATGCATAAACCTAGATAGATAACTAATGACATAGAAAATATCCAACCTGGTATATGTTAGGTAAATTAACCCTCCAATTAGCTAACGATAGATAGTTGCATCTACCTATAAAGAGCTATCATGGAGAGATAGATGTAGACCAGTTTCAATTGGCGTGGGCATGGGTTGACACTCTGTCATTCTGAATCTCTCTAACAAAGTCTTGGTGTACTTCATCTGAGAAATAAATATACGATCGTGCATCTACAAAACCTCCAATCCAAGGCAATAGTGAAGTAAACCAAGGTCAGTCATGTCGAATGATTTTTTGAGATCATCCTTGCAAGATAAAATTAAATCCTCAACACTCCCTATGATGACCAAATCATCGACATAATATACAACAATGGTTGTCTCTCCCCATGTTGTTGAAGGTAGATATTAGGATCATACAGACTCCTAACAAAGCCATGTTGTAAGAGGTGTTCATCAATTTTGATGTACCAGGCTCTTGGAGCCTATTTCAAACCATACAGATATTTGATCAATTTACACACTTTTTCTTTGATTGGATTAATGACAAATCCCTCAGGTTGCTTCATGTAGACTTCTACAAATATTCATTTGGGAATGCATTTTTGACATTAATTTAATGTACCTTCCAACCAAACTGTAATGCCATTCCAAAAACAATACGAATGATCTTGATCTTGGTTGTAGGTGCAAATGTCTCGTCATAGTCGATGCCTTCCTCCTATGCATACCCTTTTGCAAATAAACAAGCTTTGTTCTTATCAAGTGTTCCATAGCTTTATACTTTATTTTAAACACCCATTTACATCCTATGGCCTTCTTCCCTAGTGGAAGATCAACTAACTCCCATGTGCCATTATTCATCAATGAATTATACTTAGCCTCCATGGTTGACTTACAATGGGGTAGCTCAAGAGCTTCATGAACCATTTTAGGTTCAAGGCTATTCACCATGGTGCTCATCAATGCTAAAATTCACATCCTCACGAGCCATGGTCTATGTTCTTGATCTTGAGGTAGAAGTGACAGGTGGAGCACTCATATGGGAATCTTGTAGTGTCTTTTTGTACCATAATGGTTGACTCAAATGATTTGGAGGTAAAATCACAGTAGGAGTAGTTCCTCTACTATTATCTTCATCATCATGGATGATTCATGGACCATTGTCAGGATCAGATGGTGTTGCAGGTGGACTGGTTGGAGATTCACTAGTTTCATCAAATATGACATCTCTACTAACATAAATTTTTTGAGTAGTGGGATCCATGAGCCTATAACCTTTAGATTCACTACTATACCCAAGAAGAATACACTTTAAGGACTTCTCTTCAATTTTCTTTCATTTCTCTTTGGGAATGTGCATGTAGGTAGTACAACCAAACACTCAAAGACGAAATATGGATGGTTTCTCTCCTGACCATGCCTCTTGAGGAGTCATTTCTTGAATATACTTTTTAGGTATTATGTTCAGCAAATATATTGCAATTTATACCACCTTAGCCCAAAATACTAGACTCCATTATGCATCTTTCAGCATTCTTCTTACTATTTCCATGATGGTACGATTTTGCCTTTCACAAACTCTATTTTTTTGTGGCGTATATGTTGTCAATTGCCGCTGAATCCCATTATCCTTTAGGAAGGTAGAAAATTCTTTTGATGTGTACTCTCCCCCTCGATCTGAGCGAAGTACATGAATATGATGGCTAGTGGCATTCTCCACAAGAGTTTTGAACTCCTTGAAATATTGAAAGGTTTCATCCTTTGATCTTAAGCAATATACCCACATTTTTTTGGAGTAGTCATCAACAAATAGCAGGAAATACTGAAGGCCAGTGTGGCTAGCCTCGAGGGGTCCACACAGATCAATGTGAATCACATCAAGAGGTCCTTTAGCATGATGTGTGCTAGCCTCAAATAAAATTTGATGTTGTTTTCCTACTATGCAATTAGAATAAAGGGTAGAAGGAAGAGCAAGGGATGGAATACCATGTACCAAATCTTGCTTTTGCAAGGTCATCAAGTAGTGGAGATTCATATGTCCATAATGTCGATGCCAAAGGGTAGGAATATCGACAATATGAACAATGAGCACTTGATTTTTGGAAGCCACCCAATCAAGCGAGAATATTTTCCCAATGCCTAATGCTCTAGCAATGATGTGAGAATTTTTGAATTTATCATGAATGAGATAATATTTTTCTCCATCCACAATATCAAACTCCACTCATAAATTGTTATCCAACATCTGATTGATAGACAAGATGTTCTTTGTGAGTCCTGACACATACAAGACCTTCTTGATATAACAATTATGCTTTCCAATCCAGATTTGCACATCTCTCATTCCTACGATGTCATAGGGTGTGTCATCCCCCAAATGTGCCTGATTGAGATAAGATTTTTCATTCAATAATATAAACCAATCCTTTCGGCCAGTCATGTGCTTGAAAGAATTGGAATCAACATACCAAGTGGTAGTGGTGGATGGTTGTTCTGGATGAGTAAGAGAAAAATCCTCAATCTCTTCCTCATATTTAGTATTGGTAACATTACCTTGTTGTTATCGATGTGGTCGTTGTTGGTTCCACCCCATCTTGTTCTTAGGAGGTGGTCCTCTTGGTGAAGTATTATTCTTACTCAAATCTCCTTGAGTAAAATAATTGTACCAATATTATTTCAAGTCATGTCCCTTTTTACCACAAATCAAACAACTCTTTTGCAGTTTGTTGGGATTTTGTTGGCCTTTTCCTTTTTGGTGGAACGACTTCTTGCCCTGTTGATTTGTCATCATGGCATGCTCTTCTTCATTTTAGTTCTCATGGAATGCTTCCTCTTGTTGTAATAGATTGACCAATTCTTCAAAATTTGGCTTTTGCTTCAAGATGTTCAAGGATGTCATAAAGGTGCGATACGACTTTGGGAGTTCTCTCAAGACAATGGGTATAAGTAGCTTATCTTCCACAGTCTCTCCTAGTGCTTGCAGGGAGGCATAGAGCGTCGCTACACGGTGAAGAAATGACTCCAACTTCTCGCCACCTTCCAACCTTAGAGTGTGCAACTATCCTTGAAGATGAATAATTTGATTTTAGTTCTTTGACTCATGCACTTTTTGCAACTTTGTCCATACTTCAATAGGGGTCTTAGCATCCCAAACATGAGGTTGGACATCATCTGAGATACCAAGAAGAAGGATCATACAAGACTTGCAGTTGCATTGATCAAACACCTCCTGATCTTTGCCAACTATCTATAGATATTGATTAGTCTCGATAACAATATTTCATAAGCCTTCGAATTCAAGAATGGCTTGAATCTTAGTTTTCCAGACCGCATAATTGTCACCTTTGAGGACTTGAGAATCAAAGAGAAAATTTTTAAGAGTAGTTGATTGCGTCATTTCACGTGGACAAAATATATATTAGTACTTTTTATATTTGGTAAATTTATAAAATATGCACCGTCACCTTTTTTTTATTAGATTTATAAATATTAATGTTATAAATATTAAATATTTTATAAATTTACTTTATAAAATAACTTTATATATTTAATAGTTATATTATAAAGTGCATAGTCATTATAATATAAATGTTTCTTCTCTCGATTTTAATGTTTACAAGTGGATATTGTGCCCTAATACTGATGCCTTTGTTTTATTTGAGATCAGCAGGAACTGTATGAACAATAGCTACAATCCATGGCTTAGGAAACATGAAAACATATCCACAAATTTTCAAAGAGGTCCTTATGAGGTCATGGTTCATTGTGTTTTCTACAGATTCAACTTGTAGCACTGAAACAAGACAATGATTGCAGCTAGTCGAATGACAGATATAGAAACTTGATGTTTTCCGATTTTGTGCAATAAATTCATAGTGCCTAGGACTCAAAAAAGAAGTAATAATAGTAGATTTGCTCTTGGGTGTAGCTCTGTATGGAACCACGTCTATTGGTACAGGTCTAGTTATTATTGTATGAAGCCACTAAGGAATCGCTTGAATTAATCCTTGCTTTTGACCTATATTGAATATCTTCCCTATGCTAGGGCTCATCTTCATCGTTTCAACGAGATTTTTTTTAATCAATGAGTCCTTATTGTGTCACCCTCACTTGGATGAGAGTGGCCAGGGAGTCATATCGAATACAATCTGTGTAATCATCCAAAATATGTGAACAAAAGTGTGTTCTATAAATTTTTGTATGCGCAAGTAGATTTGAATATGACAACACCGTGTCAAATTTTGTCTCACTCCTGTGTACTATGGAATGGATCTAAAAATTCATAGTAGTTCAGATTTGATCTGGAAAATTTCCCGCTTATCTGGGAGATGGCCGTTTAAGGATGTTGTGCGTTGTTACTTCCAAATAGCAATAATGGCTTTACTATATATATTTTTTGTGCACTTATCAACTTTTTATGCCAAACGATTCATGTTCTTGCACTTATTGTATGTGTCGAGATCAACGGTTTCACTAGATGGGCTTCAATTCTGGTTGGGCATTGGATGCTCCACCTTTCACAAGTTAGTTGACAGATAAGAACGATTTATTTTTCTAACCTGGTGCTCTGATACCATATCAAATATGAAGATGTAGATTGAAGCACATAGTTCATTATATTTGTTATGAATATTTATACAATATAATATGAAGGGACGTACCCTTACACATATTAATTATCACACCCTTACATAAATAACCTAATATTTTATTCTAACACTTTATCATACAAAAATACAATTAAACAATAATCCACAATACACCTTATGTCTCCTTTCTAAAATGCAACAATTACAATTTTAAAATAATCCACAATACATCTTATATCCCCTTTTTATCACATGCAAAAATATCCCTTATATTTCCCCTTTCAATCATGCAAAATATATCCCTTATATTTCCTCTTTATAATATTTATAAAATAAAAGTATTCATAACATACACCCTTTTAATTCCTATTTGAAAAATAAAAGACTTTGTAATACACACCCCTTATGACTCCTATTTGCAAAATAAAAGACTTTATAACACACACCCTTATGAATCCTTTTCACAAATAATCAAAAACTTTATAAATACCTCACATAAAAAATTTGCTAGCACAGATGAGAATTGACCCTTTGACCTCTACTACTCAAACGCAAATCGTGACCACTTGGGATAACCAAGTGGATGAAACTTCAAATGCATATTAACATCTTTGTCTTCTTCTTTGTCGCACTTCCCAAAGTAAAACACTTCAAAGCTAGCATCGATGAAAATCGAGTCGTAAACCTTCTATCGCACAGCGTCCTCACACAAATCCAGTGACCATCTGAACTACACCAAGTGTGACTTAAAACCTTTGGACTTCCTTTTATAAAACCTTCTACTTAGGTCTTTATAAACTCTCTTTATAATTTTTAAATATACTATTTAAATATTATAATCCTTAAACATATTTGCCTTGCTTTCCATTTACCAACCATGTAAACTCATCCCTTTTTAAGAATATTCTACCCTTTATACCATGCTCTTTTTGACATCAAGCCTTTGACATCAATAACAAATCAATATGATCAATATTTCCAACATCCTAGATACAAACTATATGATTTTCTTCTTTTGATGCCTAGAACTAAAACTAAAATGTAATATTCTAATCTATCAAATTTGTGTTATTTCCTTCAAATACAGAAAGCAAATGATCATGGACACTCAAAAGACAGTCTAAAAGATCTAACAAAGCACTTATTTTACCCAGTGGGTGATCCTAATTAAAATTTTTCCCTATAAATTCCAACTGTAAATTTGGTCAGACCTGCAAAACAACTTCAAAATCTTAGAAAATTTGATCAATGTTTAAGGGCCTATTTAGGCCGCTATGTGACTGAGCTTGGAGGTATAGTAGTCAAGCCCCCTTGGTCCTTTTATCTGACCATTAAAAATTAAAAATGATTTTTGATATTTGGGAATTTACAAAGCAAGATATAGTAGTATGAAATAATGAAAATTGAGTGCAAACAAAATGGATACAATGGAAAACAAGTATGCAAAATGAGTACCTAGGGTTTTGGGAGTAAAATTTTACCCCCAAGCTACTATGACCAAATTCATACCCCGTAATTAGAGGTCATGAATTTAGAAAAAAAAGAGAAGATGACAAAACCAATGGTTTCATCAAATTTGTACCCCATAAGGGTAGGGCATGAATTTATATAAGAGTGCTCAAAAGCTATTTTTAGAGCACCAAATGCAATTTAACACTATGAATTAATGATCTAAGAGTAAATAAATCCATAGAGAAAAAATAATAATCCTGTAAAGAGATCAAGAGTAGAGATATCAACCTAATTGGTAGATCTTTCCTTAGAAGATAAATGATGTACTCAATCTATGGTCAAAGCTTCTCCACTTGCTTATCATCAGCAACAAATCACAAAAAATACATCAAAAGCAGAGCACCAAAGCATTCCAAAAGCATTAAATCTTGAGAGCATGTGTATGATGATCTTGAAATTTTTCTTTCTAAATAGCTATGGTAAAAAATTGAATCCACTCCTTATATTATATGAGGTTTGGAGGGGTTAGGTAGGAAAAATAAAAATAAACTTGGCTAAGATCTGACATCGCAAAGGTTAACCAAAAACTTAGGATTTCCAAAAGAAAAAATCCTGTAAATTTTGAATTTATGCCTCATCCTAGACAACCACAAATTTGGAAAAGCTAAGAGAAAAGGTCAAACGAAAAGGGGGAAAATAAGCTTAAACTCGCACCTAGCAACTTTGAATGTCCTCTTATGGAATCTAAGGAAAATGACCTATTTTGATGGGTCAATTTTCCATGTCTATATTTTTATCCCTCTTTGATGTATTTATAGCCCAATAAATACCTCAAAGATATGCAGATACCTACAAGAAAAAAATGGTGAATACAAAAGGGGTGGAAGGTTTGTATAAAGGAATGGTGCAAAAATAGTGTCATTCCAAACACTTTGAAATTTTGCATGCTAAATGGGGAATTAATGACATTAATGCCCTAAGTTTGGTGTGCCCCCTCGAGTTTCAAAAGGAATACAAAATTCCTAAAGAAACTTGAAATGCTAGACATAGAAGAAAAGAGAAGCAAATAGAAAGAAAAAATAAAGAGGAGAGAGAAAAGGAGGGATAAAAGGGGAGGAAGGGTGAAAATGAATTCATTTTCATCGCACAGAGGGAAAAAGAGCTCTGGAGAAAACAAGCAAATGATGCTTCCCACACACCGTTCAGCCATTGT
Source organism: Wollemia nobilis (assembly GCA_028583015.1). Classification (NCBI taxonomy): domain Eukaryota; kingdom Viridiplantae; phylum Streptophyta; class Pinopsida; order Araucariales; family Araucariaceae; genus Wollemia; species Wollemia nobilis. The sequence goes on along the minus strand of JAQPPZ010000689.1, from coordinate 10,311,913 downwards.
GAGGGGTGAGGCTAGCATAGTAATTGAGAGAGCATGGGTAAGGACCAAAACCCAACTTCTAGACTAGGTTAGATTAGGGTTTTAAGCATTTAATTATTTTTTAGTATTTTAGAGAAAATTATCATACAAGACCCCAACACAAATTTAGGGGTTCAACCACAAATTTGGTAGGAACTTGGTAGTGATCAATTCAAGCCCTTAAAATATAGGGCATGAATTTGTAAATTTGTGCCCCTAAAAATTGAGGTGTGAATTCAAAAGAAAAGAGAGAAAAGAGAGGAAAAAAGAAAAAGAAAAAAAAAAAAAGAGAAGAGAGGAAAGAATCTAAATTGTGTTGATTAGATTATGATTTTTGATTTAGGGTTTTTCTTTTTAATTGATTAAAGTTTTATTAATATTTTTTTTTGTAGCATGATGTACTTGAGAGGAGGGAGTGGTGGAAAAACACCTTAGAGGAGATGCTATGGTAGCTCATAGTGGTGGAGAGGGACACACTATGGATTGTGGGGTTACTGCACTTGGTAGAGATACCCTGGGTTGAGGTGGATAGAGCACTACTAATGGTACTGGTAGAGAGGTGGTACCTAGAGTTGTCTACCTTTCGATTATCAATAAAAGAGATGATTGTCATAGTAGAGGATGTGTGGTGGATCTTGTGTATCCTTATCAGGGGAAGATTAGTTTACAGAGCACATGCACATTGGACAATGCTATAGTGATTATCAGTAGAACCAAACCATGAGATCCATTAGGATGAACTCCACGTATATGAGATTCTTATGTGATATGGAGTTGACACATTGATGATTGTACTCTATGGGGCAGTGGTTGAGCTACTACCATACCACATGAGCAAGTGGTACTTGCCATGGGAATTGGTAGGAGTAGTGGTAGATGTGAGACTTGAAGGTTAAGTTTGTATGGGATCCATAAGTGCTAGTCTTTTAGTACAGGATATTATACAATATCATGTACAAGCAACATAGAAACATTATGTGTACTAATCTACTCTAGGTATGGTGCTATAAGCACATGGTAATATAAATACCACATGCATTACTAGGACCATTGCTCATCCCAGAGCATCCAATAGCATATAGACGGGCCCAATACTTGGAGTGTGTCTAAAGGAATTACATAGGTATCCTACCACTAGTGAGACGAGTGATAGATGAGCTACAGAAGTACTAGATCATACAATAACTGTGGCATATACACCCTAGATGGATTAAGTATGGGAAGAGATAGCACGGGTTAGGAGGATCCAATGGGTTACCACTAAGAAGAACAAGCTAGAGCTATATCAGTTTGATCGAATATAGAGATAATTCAACATTCTTCAGGAGATACAAGATCTTGACAAATACCAATTTAGATGGGTGTGGAGGGATCCAATAGGAATCGAAGGAGACCCTAATGTGGGAAAGTTTATGGAGGAGGAACTGGACGACCCAATCTACATGGACTCAAGAGTGGATAATATTGGGGTAGTCCTTAGGTATCAAATAAGGTATAGAGGTATTATACCCTTGAGAATATCCCCATCAATGTCAATGTAGAGGCACCAGGTCATGAACTAGAAAGTATAGTTGGAACTTCAAGAGGCTACCCAACACACAATTGAGTGATGATAAAGGAGTGTAGATCCATCCAAAAAGACACGAGTAAAGGTTTGGATAGATATGGTGATAATCATGAGGATGACCATCACTCTCTCTAGCTCATGGGGAGGGGGGACATTAAGAGGTGCCCCCATAATGACAAAGGTTGGGCTAAACAAGGAATTTGGAGATGGCCCTATAGCGATAATGATAGGACCTAGCAAGATTGTGAGTCAAGATGACCCAACAAGATAGGTTGAGGTACTACAGTAAAACATGGTGATCATGTAGAGGGATATGGACCTACACTAAGAGGACAAGTCTAAGAGGCTAGAGGGGATATGAGGAGCCCTAAATACAACACTCATAGAGCAATACATAGTGAGGGCTAAGGCAGACTACCTTAGGGAGGAGATGAGCCTACTGAAGTAGGAGTGATAATAGACCTAGGTAGATGGGATGGTTGTTATCACTGGAAATCCAAATGGTGATGGGATTTGGTTGCTGCAAGAGGAGCTATAGAGGGTAGAGGAGAGGTCAGAGGAATCTATAGGAAGAGAGAGTTTCTACCAAGTGTAATTTTAGGTGGTTCCAACAGAGTAGAGGGTGCCTTCATTGGCCTTATTACAGTCATAGAGCAATTCATGGATTGTTTCATAGTATATTAACATGCCCCCACTAGGACCACCTCTAATATGTGGAGTAGAGGAGACTGGATCACAGAGCTAGGGTGAGGATCAGGATGACATGCTAGTTTTTTAGTTTGGCATGCATACCTAGGCTAGGAGATGGTCAAGTGTGTTAGGATTCTATTATGGCACACTGATCAGGTTGACATGATCTATTTTGAGTAATATATCATGTTGTAGTTTATAATTATGTGTGTGTGAATTTTATGTGTTTGCAAATTTTTTATTATGCATGAATAGATGAATGAATGAAAAAAAATGGAAAATGCATGAAGACACAACAAATGCACGTAACTAAAAAATGCATACTATATGAACTTAAATAATGAATGCATGACTAGATTACTAGATTAGAAGCATAAAAATGTGTTCAAAGAAAGAAAATAAGAAGAGAAATATTAAGGAGAAATAAAAACAACACTCTAGTCGAATTCGAGCCCTATAAAAATGGACCATGAATTCGCACCCTATAAGGATAGGGAAAAAATTTGGCAAAAGATAAGAAAATAATAAAAATGAAGAGAAGAAAAGGAAAAGGAAGAAGAAGAAGATCAACAAAATGTCAAAGAAGCAAAAATATGCTAGATTACGATTTTTGAATCAACGTAGACTCCAAGGGGTCAGTGTGATCAAATGATCATAAGCTAAGAAAAAAATTTAAAAAAATAAAATATGGAACCTTGTGAGGATGTATGCTCACAAATGGCTAAGGATGGAGAGAAACCTACTATGGGTGTAGTTCTCACGAGTGACCATGAAATTATCCTATGAAGGTGTTATGCTCATTGAAGAAAAAGATGAAGTGATACCCATTGTGGGTGTGTGCTCGCTAGTGACCAAAATATGGAGTGAAAAATTTGTTATGGGTGTGTGGTCACTAGTGGATGTATATGGAGTAGGGTTATGCATAAGGGTTTGAACCCGAAATGTACTTGTAAAAAATTGGTGAATCCATTTCGAAATCATGGCGAATCCTGGCCAACCTCATGTCATAGGAAATGGTGAATTACCTTATATTTAAAAAATAATTTGTAAAAATTTGACAAGTTTGAATGTTTTTTTTCGGATCGGGTGTAAGACATGATTTGATCTTGAATTGGGTGCAAAACATGATCCAAGCCCGAATCAGGTGTAAAACATGATCTAGGCTCTGATTGGGTGCAACACACGATCCGAGCTTGGACCAGGTGAAAAACTGATCTGGCAAACAGACCTTGCATAAAGAAAGGATGGAGTAATGATTCAGGTGGAAGAAGGACCCGATAGATGAACCGAGTGAATAACAAACTCTAACCTAGTAATGCAAATGAATCAGGTGAAACTGATAATGCAGATGGACTAGGTGAAGTAATGTAGATGGACTGAGTGAAGTAATGTAGACAGACCAAGTGCAAAAATGCAGACATATTGGATGAAGTATTGTAGGCAAATTAGGTGCAACAATGTAGATGGATAGGGTGAAAATATGTAGATATACCAGGTGAATATATGTATATGGATCGTGTGTAGAAATGAAGATGAACCGGTTGTAAAAATGCAAAAAGATTGGGTGAAATAGTGTAGATGGTTCGGGTGAAGAAATGCAAATAGACTAGGTGTAGTAATGCAAATGGACACCACCACATGCATGTCCAATAACATGCTTCCACGTGTCCACCCCACATGCATGTCCAATAACATGCTGCCATGTGTCCACCCCACTTAGTCTCATCTATAAAAAGGCATCAAAAGTTATTTTTTCAAGCTTTTTTCCACTGCACGAGATCAAAGCGAAGCTACTAACACTTCCCTTCCCCAAGATACCATTACCCCACACCTTTCTAGAGCGATGGTGACCATGTCAACAATCACACAAAAAAAATCATTCAAAAATTAAAGTTGCATCGCATTTTTGGAGTACTTAACTGGGATAGATGGGATAGACCATAAATGGGTTCAGAATGCAGGTTTTGGGGGTTTGGCTTCTATGCCCCAATTTAGAATAGATAAATTTGTTCTACACAATATCATCGATGCCTACGACAATGATCTTGGGGTCGTTACTCTATCATCACAGAATCAAAAAATATATTTTACAATCAAACCCTCTGATATCCAGAGATTGATTGGACTTCCATAGAAGGGTCTCACTGTAGTTACACATAAGCTAGTTCTCTCAAAGAATGATAAGGCTTTCTTGGCGAGCATTTTGATATCTCTTGGAATTGTTGTCAAGTATAATTCTCTTTAGTTGATTATCTTAAATTTCATAATTTAAAATTTGTTGTCACCTAATTTTTTTTGTAGCCTCTATGATGAAGTCCAAGAGAGGGTTAACCAATAATTTTGTTTCAAACAATGATTTCAAGGTAATTCTTGAATTTTTCCAAGCAAGACTATTTCTACTTGGAAGATCGAAGATTCCATTTTGGTCATTGGCTTATATTGTTTGTTTTTTAGAGTACCATGAGAGATTCGACTGGTGTACATATATTTTAGATCGAATCAGATCAGAGCTCTATATTATTCAAACAAATAGACAAACCTCTCATGGTCGCCTCGGTAAATTATATTTTAGCTCTTTACTATGAAAGTTTTCATAATTTGTAGGATACTGGTTCACAAACTGTACTGTACACTAAATTACAAAGCATTGCTATGACTGCCAAAGAGTTGAAGGTAATTATTCTATTTTTCACCAATAATAATTTTTATATTTTAGGATGTTTTTTATTTATGTTTTAATTTTTTTTGCATCTAAATGTAGAGTAAGGCAGCCATCGCATGGAAAAAAAGGATGTTGGTGTCAGAAGTCACATGCCAGAGGACGGTGGTGATTCAGAAGGCACAATGATTGAATTTCAACCACAGAGATCTCATAAACGCCAGAATCCAACTTCTTCTAGCACTTCTCATCAACATGTGCAAGCAAATACCATGGAATGTGAATCCAGTTATGTCACACCAATGATGGGTAAGTTTATTGTTTCAAGTTTTTCTTGATTCATTACCATTTCTATTTAGTTGAAATTATATCTATTTTTCATTTTTTTGGGTATGTTTTTTAGTTTTATGCCAAACCCCCACATGCACTCGCACCTAGTTGTCTCCATAGGTTGAAGGGCAACAGGAGATCTGTTCATCGGGTATGTGAGTTTTTTATTGTTATGTACTAATTTTATCTGCTTTAATTTTATTTAATAATATCTTATTATAATGTATTTAGGTCCCTCCCCACAATTTAATGAAAGAAGGAAGAAAATTATGTCACCACCACCACCAGGTCCACCACCACCAGCACCAATAGCACGACAATCTCAACAATGATAATAATTAATGCGAGGTCAAGTTGCTGGGAAAAATATTGCTATACCAAGATCACAGGCGAGACCCACACAATCGAAGACACAGGGATAGGGTTCTGGATTTCCATCATTGTCATTTTCAACTGGTTGTTCATTGAAATATGTTTTGACCTCCGATTTAGATGTGCCAAAATTCGATCATGATTTTCTTTTTTAGGGGAACATTGAAGGGTTAAAAGTGTCAAAGATGGTACATTTGCAACAAGAACCTGAACCTGAGATAATTTCATCATCACCTTCTGACACCTCTAATATTGATCCTCAAAATGAGGATGAAGAAGTTACTTTATCTGAAGATAATTTGGTTTTTGATGGTTGTTATTCAATGATCCAGAATTTTTTGCTTGAAAATGTGAATGAATTGAAGAATTGGGAATTGTAGGTAAAGATCCTTATCAAGGAAATAAATTCCCACTATAAAAATTATGATAAAATGGAAGAAAAATTTTCCCGTATTAGAAACCAACTTGAGAATCTTGTTGGGTTGCTACATCAAGCCCAATCAGGATCGGTGAACCCTTCTATTTCTTATGATGATAAAATTTTAAAGACTATGTTGAGCAAGTTAGAGAACCTGAATGTTGAAGCCCAGGCATATTACAACCTATGGGCTTCTGATAAGAAGAAATTTTTAATCATTGATGTTGCAAGAGATGTTGTGGAGGTGAGACTTTAGATGCAATCAAATTTATCATTATATTTTGTAATATAACTCTCGACTAACTAAGGTGTTCTTTAATTTTTATGTAGGTAAATTTCTAGAATTTACATAAACAAGTTAATTTCTTGGCTGTTAATCTTGAGGCTACAAAGAAATCAATATTAAATGTGATAACAATGAAGGAGACCTTACAGAATAAGGTTAGAGATAATAATTATTTAAAAGCAATTATCCTCGAGCACAAAATGGATCCAAATATCTTGCTTAAGAATAAGCTTAAACAAAATGAACATGTAGTCCTTGAGGATCCAACCAAAGAAGATATATTGTTTATGGGGAGCTTACAAAAGGTAGAGGAAGGCCTCATCAGAATAGGAGCACTAAAATGACCTGAGCAAGTTATTGGTACAGGAGATAAGGGAAAATAACCTGCAACTTTAGAAGCATCTCAAACTAAAGGAGATGTAGATATACATGGAGCATCTCAAACTCAAGGAGATGCAGATATACAAGGAAAGATTTAATCTCAAGGCCTAGGTGATCCATGTGCACAAGGAGCATCTGAATTTGTCCTTGCTCACCCTTGATAAAATTACTATGTTGTAAAACATTTCATTGTTGATAGAAAGTTCTGGATGGTGGTTCTGTAAATAATTTTGTACTATATATTTTCTATGCAATTAATGAAAAAGGCTTTTATTAATTTGTCTTCTATCACTCATTGGTTGTTTCTATTTATATTCATGTGCAGTTTTTTAAATTTAGAATGATTCAACTATATTCACAATTACAATCTAAAAAAAATGAACGATTAAACTATATTCACCATTCAACTCAATTATCCCATACATTAATATCAGTACACTATATTTTGAAAGACAATGTTGTAAATCGATTATGAAAGAGAATGTTGTCTTTTAAATCATAAAATATATAATTTGAAAGACAATGTTGTGTGATAAATAATAAAGTTACAATTTAGATAGATGAAACAATCTTGTGATGACAAATAAACACATTCATATTGAACAATGTTGTAAAATCTTATAAAAATTACAATTCAGGTAACTGAAACAAACAAATACTATGATATAAAGGCAATTAAAACTATTTCAAAAACAACAATGGGATATAAACAAACATTCTCAGCTTGTCCAAAATCCCAAATCAGGTAGCTAAAACAAACATTCTCAGCTTGTCCAAAATCACTATTGTGAAATATGATATCAAATAAATTCAAAAATTTATTAATGTTGTGAAATATTAGAAAAATCATACTGGAAAAATCACAAATCAGGTAGTTGAAACAAACACTTCTTAGCTTGTCCAAAATCACTATTATGCATAGTAGTTATCTGTGTCCCCACAATCTGATCACTGAAATCATCATTATCCTCATTATCGTTCGTATTCTCGCTACCCCTTCTACCTACAAGGGAATTCCAATATGCCAATACCCTGTCATAAGGAAATGTGTTCAACTGATACGATGACACATAAATTCTCAAACAATTTTCTAAATTTTTGTCCAGCCTATTATGGAGTTTAGATTTAACGAAAGATAGTGCACTGAAAACCCTCTCATCTTCCACAGATCCCAAAATCATTGTTTGACATAATTCATATAAACAAAAGTATTCACTAATAGTATCTTGTAAGACACTACTTGGATACAATTTTTTCCACAAACGTGCAATGGAACCAGTCTCATTGATGTTACTCAAAAGTGATGTTTGCTCAACCATTGTTCCACCAAAATGTGATGACTATTGTTTTAAAATATCTTTGTTGAGTATACCTTTGATTTCAACACCATTGACTTCCACACTTTTACTAAAATGCTTAATAAGTATGAACATATATTTAACAAACAACTCATGTGCAAAATTGTATTCAGTACAAGGACCCCAAAACATGGGGTTAACCACACCCATTGCCTCAAGCAACTCATCTCTTTGAAATCATTCTCTTATCTCTTTTGTCAATGATTTTGCTATTTTAAACAAATTTGTCTTTGTTTTGTGTAAAACAACTTCAAATCTATTGTGTGTTACAAGAACTTGTTCAACATCGTCAGCAACTATACTTGCCTGCCTTTCAAAATAATACAAAGGTATCATATTTCTAAGAACATTAATACAAATATGATCACTGATGTCAAACTTCAAAAATATTTTTGGATCATTTATGTTTGTCAATGTATTCCAACTATCAAACAAGGGATCTTAAAAATATTTTTTGGACACATATAACCTATCAATAATCATACATATTTTCTTTCTCATCCTTATGAAATCAATGATATAGATGGATCTCTCTTGTGCAATTTTAATCAACCTATTCATTTCATGTAACATTGGAAGAATACCACATAACATTAAAAGGGTTTTGAATTCAGTCAAATGGAACAAAAAATATTTTGCCTTATCAACAGCCCTATGATTTGCATGCATAAACCCCATTAATGATTGATATTCTTTAAAAACTATGTGTGTAGGTTGATACATTGAAATCCACCTTGTATCCACATATTTTAACATTTTTTTCCTTCTAGTAACTCCTAGTGCAAACTTTTGAAACTCTGCAAACCTTTTTGGACTGCAAGAAAAATAAGAATGTATTTCATGAATAAGGTCTTCTACTCTCACAACATTTTCAAAAGAGCTCACGATTTTATATGCTAGATTTACTCTATGAGCCATGCAATGAATGGGTATCATATATGGGGCAACTAACATTTGGAGACGAACACAAAGACCATTCTTGTGCCCTTGCATTATAGCAACACCATCAGCTCCGATGCATATTAAATTTGTGGCTATCTCTATATCATTCATTCCTGCAATATCCTTTAAACTACTCACAACAAAATTATATATGCTTTTTGCATTTGAAATTTCCACCATCTTATGTAATCCTAGCAAACTAGGTTGCCTTACATGATTTTGAAATGTGTACACATGCATGCAAATCCATGATGTGTTGTCCATAGTTATCACCTCATCAATAGAAAGTGATATGAATCTGGCATGTTTTACTTTCTCCCTTAGGTCCTCCTTCTCAACTAATGATAGATATTTTGCCATTTCCCAACCACTTCGATCTAACCAATGGGAACTAGGAAGGTTTTGCACATCGACTATTTCAAACAGGTGCTTATAATCACTAAAATTAGACATGGGTCTACCCTTTTTGAGAATACTATATACAACAACCAAATGCAAATTTTTTGAAGCTAAATTGATCTTATGAATTTTTTGAAATTGGGATTTAATCGTTCCACCTTTCCCAATAAGAGATTGTTGTTTCTTTAAGTGATTTTCATATTCTATTGTATATATGACATGCATACATTCTGGTGCATCCTTCCACTTAATTTATTTTTTAATTTTACCATCACTTCCTCAAACTTTTACATAAACTTTTCCAGCATGTTTTTCTATTGTATCTTTCTTATTTTGTAGCCTGTGATCCTTACCTAGTTTCCAACTACAAATTTTGCATCTACATTCTTTTTGTTTGAATTGGTTGTCCATGGAATGGATAGGCTCTATCCACAAAAAAAAATTTCCCCATTCATATTTAAATGCCCTTCCAATAGCCCAATTAGATATCTTTCTCTTTTTAGTATTTTTGCTTGAATATTCGAAAGAATATTTTAATGTATTTGATTTATCACTTTCATTTTCAACTGGCATGTTCGCTTGAGGAATATATTTAGGTGTTTGTTGGATGTCATTGTTAAGATAATTTTTATTAGAAGGCATATCTTGGTGAGGAATATCTTCAAGTGGAGGCATATCAGTGTCAACAGGGTATTCTACATAGTAGAATACAATAATATTCATTATCATTTTTGGATTTAACAAAAAAACTTACAAACAAGAATATGATTCATATCATCATGAAATATGGACAGAGGCACATACTGTGAGTTAACTATTTGAGAAAGAAAGCATTATTTAAAATAATAATTTAATATACAACTAACTATTCAGAAGTCAAAAATCATTTTTACATTTAATTTGCTCCAATGTCGATGGCTCATTTGATTTCGATATATTGCTAAAATAATTTAGGATACTCTTTTCAGAAGAATATTTGGCCCCCTTCTTTGCATTGCCATTAGGTGACATTTTACTTGTAAAGAAAATATTTTTCAATTTATAAAAGTAATAAAATGTTGAAGATATTTTAATTCTATGAGGGCTCAAGATAATGTAGTAATTAGAATAAACAGATGGTGGTTTGGTAGAAAATACATACTTGTTTCTAGACATGCTTTATTGTGTTCTTTTTGCCACTACACTATTTTCTAGAGATAGCACTTGTAACTAAGAAGAGCATAAAACTAATCAATATACAAATTTAAATCAATGTAAGAAAAAAACTTGTGTATGCGAAACAGAGCATCACAATGTCCTTAGAGAACCAAAGTAATTACCTACTCATAATCTTGTAACATAAAAACATATCTCAATAGAAATAGAGAATCAAAGAGTGTTGACATAGGGGAAAACATGGAGAACATGATGAAATAGAAAATAACATGGGAAACAGAGCATTGAATTATTTTTAATAAATGATTAAAAACAATAAAATAAAAACTGCAATGAGATGATAGAAAAACATATCTTATTTCTACAACTGCTTCAACTCATATTCTCTAAAAAAGAAAAAAATACATCACAAATTCACAATATTTTAAGAAATAGAGTACCTAGTGCAAAAAAAGGTCTAGAGGTAGATGTGGTTGGAAAAAATATCAATAGTCAACCCGATTTAAGAATAGTGTTGGTTCTAGTCTTGTGTCAGGTCATCCGTAGTTTTTCCAAATGTCGATCTATGTATAGGTTAGTACCAAATGGTAGTCCAGGTACAAAATAGAGCCTGGATGTCAATTCAGGTACAAAATAGATCCCATATTTCAGTTCAGGTACAAAATAAAGATCGAATATCGATATGGGTACAAAACAGAGACCAAATGTCGATCCGAAGTCAAAACTTTGTCAGGCTGTCTAAATACTAGACCAACTATAAATTAGTTTTCGTGTGGTTTTTTGGGTATAGAACAAAGACCGGATGTCGGTCCCGGTGAATATCTATGCAATCGATCTTTATGTTGGTCTATGTGCAGAACTATGTCAGGCAAACCGATTTTAGCCTGGGTGCATAACAAAATTTGAATGTCGGTCCGAGTAAATAAATGTGCCTGTCTGTCATTCTCATATGTAGATATGACTTTCATTTTGGTTCAAATGGAGTTTTGACCTAGATCAACAGGTTTCTAGATCGATTGAACTTTGATGGAATTCTGCAACAAACCAAATGTACTCTTTGGTTCGGCTAAGTGAAAAAGTACCACTGGTGTGTTAGTTACTTATAGTGTTATAGTTGACATTTTGGGCAGGATAAATTAAAAAAATTATAAATTTAAGATAAAAATGGTCCATAATTTAGGTGAGAGTGTTGGCAAATTAAAAAAAAATGTAATACTATTATCAACGAATAGCGAACCGACACCTAAAAAAATTCCAAAAATTTTGGGCAAAAGGAATGATGTCTAGGGTCCCCCAAACTTGCTAATTTGAATTTTTGAAAATGCAAATATTCACCCTATTGGTGAATATTCACCATTGTGCATAACCCTGATATGGAGTGATACTTACTAGGATGTGTGCTCATAAATGGATTAAGTGGAGGTTGATGCTCACTAGAAACCATGAAGCTATCATGTGATAGGGTGTATTACTCACTAAGTCAAAATAAGTGTAACTTGATAGGTATATGGTGTGTGCTAATGTTCAAAAGGATTACAACCCGATAGGGGTGTTAGCTCTTTGAAGAGGATGTTGTGTGTGCATGTGCTAGAGAAAAAAAATATAGACAAGAAAAATAAGGTGATGAAATTGAATGTATATGTGTGTGTGTCCTTATTGAAATTTCAAAAGCTAATAAATATGCATAAAATAGTTAGTGGCCATATGAACACCATAAATGATATCCATGTAGTGTCTACCCTATCCTATGAGGATACCTTAACAATAAAAATATCAATAAAGAAATATGTGAGCAAAACAAGATGTGTAGATAGAAAAAATAATGTATATCCTTTGTCTTGGAGGAAAGAAGAATGATTGAAAACTTTGAAAGAACAAAGGACATACAAGAGATGAAGAACCATATCCCTTGACTTGGAGAAAACTAGAATTATTATTGAAACATTCAAGATCAAATAATATACCCTAGGTTGGATATTTTCTAAGAATCAATGTCATAGTATGAGTGCAATGCATATGAGCTAAAACCTAACTAGGTTTCATCATTTATATCATTGCAAATTACCTAAAAATCTATATGAGTAGGCAATCATGCAAGTATGATCGAGCAACAAAGTAACCATATGACAAGCATAAGAAACAAAAAAGAGAAGTATGTCAAGAATTCCATGCAATGTATGACAATAAGTCATGCAGTATGAGCAAGCAAACAAATGCAAGATGACACAAAAAAAGCAGAAGAAGAAAATATGAGAAGAAAACAATATAAGAGAGATGATGTGAATTCATGCATAATATCATGTTAAGTGCATTATGTTCATTGGTTATTTAATATATTTGCCATCTAGAATTGCTAAAAAATAGGTTCTTAAGTCAAACTTGGCTATTATGATAAAGCATCCTAGCCATTTGGGCCGAAACTTGCCTTTTAGATCTATTCGAGCATTTTTGTTATTTTGGTTTTTTTGAAGAATATAAGCTTATACTGAGAGGGGGGGTGTGAATAGTATAAGATAAACTTTTACTTTTCCTTCCCAAACAATATTATCCAATGTTATCAATTGCAATATCTTTCCAAAGTAGTGTTAACCAATATCATCAATAGTAACAACAAGCAATGCACATATCATCACACAATGAGAGACACAGATTTAACGTGGTTCACCCAATGTGGGTTACATCCACGAAGAAAATATTTCTTCTAAATTTTCTCAACAAATCTCTTGGGAACCAATTCCCTATTACAATGTTTATGGACCTCTATCCAAAGGAGATCTCAATCCCCTATGCTCAAGTTTGTGGAACTCTATCCACAAGAGAACTCTATCCCCTTACTCTGGTTTATGGAACTCTATCCATAGGAGAACTCTATCCCCTTGCTCTGGTTCATGGAACTCTATCCATAGGATAAATCTATCCCCTCTACTTTGGTTCACCTCCAAATATGGTATACAACTCTACTAAATTTTACTCCAAGCCTAATCACAAGGCTTACTCAGGTCTTCTCATAAATCTACTCTTAAATCTATCCCAAATATGCACATATTAAATGCACAAATTTGTCTCAACTCTATCCCAAATCTGCACATATTTATCTCAAATCTATCCTAAATTTGTACACATTACATGCACAAATCTATCTCAACTCTGTCCCAAATATGTACACATTATATGCACAAATTTGTCTCAACTCTATCCCAAATCTGCACACATTACATGCATAAATCTATCTCAACTCTTCTTCAAGTCTTCTCATAAGACTTGCTCAAATATACCTCAAACCTGGTTCAAGTCTTCTCACAATACTTGCTTAAATATGCCTCAAACCTGCTTCAAGTCTTCTCATAATACTTGCTCAAATCTACCTCAACTCTGCTTCAAATCCTGCTTAGAACTGCTCATAAGCCTTCTCAAAAGGTCTACTCAAAACAACTCATAATCTTGCTCTAATCTGCTCAATGTCTCTACTCAACTCTGCTCTAACACATGCTCAAAAATTGTTCATAACATATTCTCAAAATACTTTCTTAAAACAACTCATAGCACATGCTCAACCAATCCCAAATCTTGCACACAAATGATGTTCAAAATAATGCTTATATCTCTTTCAGAAATGCTTTCTTCAACTAGGCAATTTAGACATATTCTACCTAGAATTCGTTTAACCTCTTGAACATATAGAGAATGATATGTACTATCAAATACCCAATATGTTCTTCACATTCACATATCTCACATTCATCAAATCAGATCTCTACTTCTTGCAAATTCCTTTCAAATCAAATCAAGCTAGTGTATAACTTTGCTTCACAAAACTGGTTTATGTTCCTTGCAAATTTTCTCTCAAAGATCAAACACAATAATGCACAAATTGCTTCACAAAATTGGTCTTTAACCCTTGCCCATACACATTCAATGTCACTTCACATCAATGCCCAAATACTTCACAATGATGCACAAACTTGTTCTCAACCCTTAGCACAAGTGTTTCCAATTTCACTAATCAATGATGCACAATTTGTTCTCAAACCCTAGTTCAGATATTTCCAACAATACACACTAATCAACCCTTTTATCTCCACCTTAAAATTACTCTCTCAAAGCACAACCACCTAGAGAAAGAGTTAAACCACCATACCTCAAAATGCTTGATGAAGATGTGCCCTCAAAAACCTGTCTCAAAAACAACTTATCTTTCTTGTGCCAATTCAAGGGTTAGATAGCAAAACACTCCTCAAGTCATCCTCATGAAAAACCTCCTCAAAATATGTGCATAGTAAGGCTGAAAATAATACTCTATTATTTTCTTTTATCTTCACAAAAATGCAACTTGTAGAATCCTTAAACCTTTTCTTATGATATGCAAAAATTACAAAGTATAATGAACTCAAATACACCCTTTTCTCTCCTTTCTAGAAAGCAATATTTCAACTCTCAACCATTACCAAAAACACCTAGATGTCACTTTTATTTCATACAAATATTACACAAATAAAACAACCTATATACACCTTATGACTCCCTCTTAGATAATTAACACATGTGCTAATCCTTTCACAACCTTATTACTCCTATGCATACACAACAATATACTCAATAATACACTCAAAAATAAAGACTGCTCTCAACCACCTTTGCACCTTACAAAAATTAATTAATCAAACTTTATGCCTCTAATTTTTTATCTCAACAAAAATACCTCTCATGTGCTACCACGATTCAAACTCTTCCAACGTGCAGGACAATGCTCAACGATCGATCATGCTAGCATGGCTTGGTGACTCAAAATGGTGGTCCATGTGTTTTAACCAACTCTGCCTTGAAATAGTAAAAAACCCTTCTACCCAAAACCATTGTCGAGGGGACTCGACCCCAAGACCTCTCTCTTCCCATCACTTAACACATGACCAATGACCAACTACGCTGCACCTGCAAGTGTGATGTCATTTAATGCTTCGATGTATATCTTCCAAACTCTACACTTAAAAATACCCGCTATCTCTATCATTCATTCGCTCACTTCTCAAATGGGAATCGATGCGCAATACATGGTGATCATTTCCTAAGGTAAAACCTTGGGTATATATACATTTTCCTTCATTACTTGGATGACGTTGGTGCTCCAATAAACATGGTGTGCCCTCCTTTTCCTTGGTCTACATCGGTGTTTGAATAACATGGTGTGCCCTCCTTTGCCTTGGTCTACGTCGATGCTCAAATTCAAACTTTATTTTTGGTGCCATCCTCCTTTTAAAAACTTGGCATTATAATATTAAAAATATTATAATGTTTATTATTTTTAAGCCTTGGTCTATTGAAATTAAACTTCTTTCTCCTCTTGTATTTTTAGACCATGGTCCACTGCTTTTAAATATTTTTCCTTTTGTCTTTTAAGCCTTGGTCCATGTCCTTTTTAAAAACTTTTTATAATATTTAAATATTATCAACCCACATGAACCTTTCCTTTTCCAAGCTTGTACCATCAAACCTCATGAACTTGTCTTTTTACCAACCTTGTATCATGCTATTTTTTAGCATCAAACCTCATGAACCTTTGCTTTGCTTCCTCTTACAAACCTTTGTCCCTTGTGTATAATATTTAGAAATAAATATTATAACCTTATCTTTTCACCATGCTAAGCTCTCTTTGACATCAATCCTTTGACATCAATCCTTTGACATCAATGACAACACAACACTTTAATATTTCCAACAATCTCCCCCTTTGTCATTGATGGTAACCCTTTCACAAAATAATTCTTTTACTACCACTGGATTCCAAATCTGCTCCCCTTGAGAAGTTGCTCCTCCTTATTGATTTCTCTCCCCCTTACTGAAACTCTCCCCCTTTGACATCAATGGAAAAGGGCTCCTTTGGGACTAAATATAAGACTCTTAGCTCAGCCCCCTCACCACCTCCTCTCCTTGAGGTGATCAATTTTGGGGTGGGAGTAAATCTACTCCCAACTTACAATGCTCTTCTTTCTTTACAACCTTATTTTTCAACACCTTTGTAGTCATACCTTTTTTATCCTTTTGAGTGTCCCTATTATTGCTTGTCTCTGGAAGTTCTAGAAACTTTGTTCTACACCACTTAGCCTTATGCCCAAAATTATTTCAATTGTAACACCTGATGTTGTAGTTCTTGGAAGGTGCAAATGACTTGAAGTTCCTCTTGGTGAAGCCATAATCATTTCTTTCATGAACCCTGTAGTGTATAGCTTTATGACCAAAGTGATTACATGAGTAGCAATAACCTTGAAATAAATATCCATCTTCGAATGAGTTGAAGTTCCTCTTAGTGAAGCCATAATCCTTCTTTTCATGAACCCTACAATGCATAGCTTTGTGACCAAAATGATTACATGAAAAACAATGCCCTTGGAAGAAATATTCATCTTGTCTTGAAAAACCTGGTCTCTTGGTCCTTTCTTTGCCTTCTCTGTGATGATCCCTGTTTCTTGTTTGTGCATTGTTTTCTTTCTCAATGAAGCTTCCACTCTTCAACTTATCAACATAGGTCTTAGATTCTTCTCCAATATCTTCCTCTAAAACTTCCTTTTCTTTTGAGCTTGACTCCTCTTTTTGTACCTCTTGACCTTCTTCAAAACCAAGTCCTATTTTGATAAATGAAGATCTTTGTGCATTGATAATGTTATCCAAAGATTTTGAACTTTTCCCAAACCTGTGCAACTTATCCTTAGAATATTTCACTTCCATCCTTAGAGAAACCACTTCATGTTCTAATATTTCACATTCTGACTCTTTTACCTCTAACTTTTCAACCATGACTTCTTTAAATCTCCTTGCCTTACCTTTTAAATTTTTGAGATCTTGTAGAAGATTTTCCTTTATTTCCTCATCTTCTTGAACTTGAGCCTTCAGTCTTGAGTTATGCTTTCTAACTCTTTTCAACTCTCTAAGAGAAATAATAAGTTCCTCTTCTAGATCAACTATGGCCTCTTCTTCCTTTCTTGAACCTTCCTCTAGGTCTTCAATTATAGGAGCATCTTCTTCTACTTGATCTTCAATAGGAGTGTCCTTTTCTTCTTCTATTGCCAAAAATAGAATCTCTTCTTTTTCACTATCTAAGGATATTTCATCACTGTCACTTGAAGCACTACTTGCTCTTTCAACATAGAAACTCTTCTTGTGCCTTTGAAAGAACTTATTTTCATGCTTGCCCTGACCATACCTATTTTTCTTTTCATGCCTATATTTTATTTCTTCCTTTTTCTTATAATCTTGTTTCTCTTCACTGCTACTACTTCGACTTGTGGATAATTAGATGCATAGTGACCAAAATTACCACAATTAAAATATTTCATAGTCTTCATATCTTTGTGTTTTCTTGAGTCTTTCTTATTTCTTCTCACATAGTTAGCTTCTTCATTACTTCTTGACTCATTACTTGATTCTGGTTCCTTATCTTTTGTCTTCTTTGAAACTTTGAATGTTACCTCTCTCTTGGAATTTTGATATTTTTTGTCCTCATCTCATAAGCTATGAGAATTCCATGTAACTCATCCATTGTCAACTTATCGAGATCCTTCATCTCTTCTATTGTTGAAACCTTTGCATCATACCTCATAGGGAGTGATATTAATACTTTTTGAGAAACACTAGAGTCCTCAATATCCATTCCAAGTCCATGCATGGTATTAACAACCTCATCAACATGGAGTAAGTATTTAGCAATGTCTTCCTCATATTTCATCTTCAACTCTTCAAACCTCCTTCTGTGAGTTTGAAGTTTTTCCAACTTAACCTTACTATCTCCTTCATATGTCTACTTCAATTTATCCCATATTTATTTTTTTGATTTGCATTGCATAACTTTTACAAACTCTGATTCACGTAATCCACTTAAGATTCCATTCATAGCCTTGGAATTATTTACATATAATTGCTTGCCATCCTTATCTGTGGGAGGAGTAGTTGTAGGTGTGAACCCATCCTCAATAGATTGCCATGTTTCATATCCTTGTGCCATCAAATAAGTCTTCATCCTCATACTCTAGAAAGCATAATTATTCTCATAAAATATTGGAGCCTTATTTGTTGAAGATCCATTCTGAGAAGCCATATGTGTTCTTGTAAGATCTTCCTTCAAGTTGTTAGACTTTTCTGAAAGAACCCACTCTGATACCAATTGAAGAACACAAGATTATACTGAGAGGGGGGTGAACAGTATAAGATAAACTTTTACTTTTCTTTCTCAAACAATATTATCCAATGTTATCAATTGCAATATCTTTCCAAAGTAGTGTTAACCAATATCATCAATAGTAACAATAAAGTAATGCATATATCATCACACACAATGAGAGACACAGATTTAATGTGGTTCACCCAATGTGGGTTACGTCCATGGAGAAAATATTTCTTCTAAATTTTCTCAACAAATATCTTGGGAACCAATTCCCTATTACAATGTTTATGGACCTCTGTCCAAAGGATATCTCAATCCCCTATGCTCAAGTTTATGGACCTCTATCCATAGGAGAACTCTATCCCCTTAACTCTGGTTCATGGAACTCTATCCATAGGAGAACTCTATCCCCTTGTTGTTCTGGTTCATGGAACTCTATCCATAGGAGAACTCTATCCCCTCTACTTTGGTTCACCTCCAAATTTGGTACACAAATCCGCTAAATTCTACTCCAAGCCTAATCACAAGTATTACTCAAATCTACTCATAAATATTCTTTTATCTCTATCCCAAATATTCACACATTACATGCACAAATATGTCTCAACTCTATCTAAAATCTACACACATTATATGCATAAATCTATCTCAACTCTATCTCAAATCTGCACACATTACATGCACAAATATATCTCAACTCTATCCCAAATCTGCACACATTACATGCACAAATCTATCTCAACTCTATCCCAAATATGCACACATTACATGCATAATTTTTTCTCAACTCTACTTTAAGTCTTCTCACAAGACTTGCTCAAATCTGTCTCAAATCTACTTCAAGTCTTCTCATATTACTTGCTCAAATCTACCTCAAAATTTCTTCAAGTATTCTCACAATACTTGCTCAAATATACCTCAACTCTACTTCAAATCCTTCTTAGAACTTCTCACAAGCCTTCTCAAAAGGCCTACTCAAAACAACTCATAATCTTGCTCTAATCTGCTCAATGTCTTTGCTCAACTCTGCTCTAACACATGCTCAAAAACTATTCATAACATATGCTCAAAATACTTGCTTAAAACAACTCATATCACATGCTCAAAACAACTCATAGCACATGCTCAACCAATCCCAAATCTTGCACACAAATGATGTTCAAAATAATGCTTATATCTCTTTCAGAAATGCTTTCTTCAACTAGGCAATTCATACATATTCTACCTAGAATTTGTTTAACCTCTTGAACATATAGAGAATTATATGTACTATCAAATACCCAATATGTTCTTCACATTCACATATCTCACATTCATCAAATTAGATCTCTACTTCTTGCAAATTCCTTTCAAATCAAATCAAGCTAGTGTATAACTTTGCTTCACAAAATTGGTTTATGTTCCTTGCAAATTTGCTCTCAAATATCAAACACAATAATGCATAAATTGCTTCACAAAATTGATCTTTAACCCTTGCCCATACACATTCAATTTCACTTCACATCAATGCCCAAATACTTCACAATAATGCACAAACTTGTTCTCAACCCTTAGCACAAGTGTTTCCAATTTCACTAATCAATGATGCACAATTTGTTCTCAAACCCTAGCTCAAATATTTCCAACAATACACACTAATCAACCCTTTTATCTCCACCTTAAAATTACTTTCTCAAATCACAACCACCTAGAGAAAGAGTTAAACCACCATACCTCAAAATTCTTGATGAAGATGTGCCCTCAAAAACCTATCTCAAAAACAACTTATCTTTCTTGTGCCAATTCAAGGGTTAGATAGCAAAACACTCCTCAAGTCATCCTCATGAAAAACATCCTCAAAATATGTGCATAGTAAGGCTGAAAATAATACTCTATTATTTTCTTTTATCTTCACAAAAATGCAACTTGTAGAATCCTTAAACCTTTTTCTTATGATATGCAAAAATTACAAAGTATAATGAACTCAAATACACCCTTTTCTCTCCTTTCTAGAAAGCAATATTTCAACTCTCAACCATTACCAAAAACACCTAGATGTCACTTTTATTTCATGCAAATATTACACAAATAAAACAACCTATATACACCTTATGACTCCCTCTAAGATAATTAACACATGTGCTAATCCTTTCACACCCTTATTACTCCTATGCATACACAACAATATACTCAATAATACACTCAAAAATAAAGACTGCTCTCAACCACCTTTGCACTTTACAAAATTAATTAATCAAACTTTATGCCTCTAATTTTTGTGCTCAACAAAAATACCTCTCATGTGCTACCGTGATTCAAACTCTACCAATGCGCAGAAAACACTCTCCAAAGTGCTCAATGACTGATCATGCTAGCACAACTTGGTGACTCAAAATGGTGGTCCACATGTTTTAACCAACTCTACCTTGAAACAACGAAAAAATCTTCTACCCAAAACCATCGTCGAGGGGACTCGACCCCAAGACCTCTCTCTGCCCAGCACTTAACACACGACCAATGACCAACTACACTGCACCCGTAGGCATGATGTCATTTAATGATCCAACGTATATCTTCCAAACTCTGCACTTAAAAATACCCGTTGTCTTTGTCGTTCGTTCGCTCACTTCTCGAATGGGAATCGATGTGCAATACACAATGGTCATTTCCTAAGGTAAAACCTTGGGTATATATACATTTTCCTTCATTACTTGGATGACGTCGGTGCTCCAATAAACATGGTGTGCCCTCCTTTGCCTTGGTATATGTTGATACTCAATTCCAAACTTTATTTTTGGTGCCATCCTCCTTTTAAAAACTTGGCATTATAATATTAAAAATATTATAATGTTTATTATTTTTAAGCCTTGGTCTATTGAAATTAAACTTCTTTCTCCTCTTGTCTTTTTAGACCATGGTCCATTGCTTTTAAATATTTTTCTTTTGTCTTTTAAGCCTTGGTCCATGTCCTTTTTAAAACATTTTTATAATATTTAAATATTATCAACCCACATGAACCTTTTCTTTTCCAAGCTTGTACCATCAAACCTCATGAACTTGTATTTTTACCAACCTTGTATCATGCTCTTTTTATCATCAAACCTCATGAACCTTTGCTTTGCTTCCTCTTACAAACCTTTGTCCCTTGTGTATAATATTTAGAAATAAATATTATAACCTTATCTTTTTGCCATGCTAAGCTCTCTTTGACATCAATCTATGACATCAATCCTTTGACATCAAACCTTTGACATCAATGACAACACAACACTTTAATATTTCCAACATTTCCTTGAGGACAAGGTCCCCAACCTCAAACGAAAAAGTGTGAATTTTCTTAAAGTAAGATGTGCTTTTCATACAATATCTCCAACTGGTTTAAATGATCTAAATGATACTCATTGTCAACCGAGGTATCTTGTAACAATATACACAAGGATAAGAGTTCTAACCCAAAGGGGAAAATTGCCTTAATTCCATAGACCAAGACATAAGGTGTTGAACCTATAGGGGTTTGTACGCTAGTATGATAGACCCAAAAGGTAAGGTATAGTTGGATATGCTAGTCTTGATCGGTCTTACTTACCAAATTCTTGAGGATATTAACTAAGAACTTATTGGATGCTTTAGCTTGACCATTAACATGAGGGTGATATGGAGTTGACCATTTGTGTTAATATTGTACTTAGCACAAATTTTATGAATATCCTTGTTCTTTAAATGACTTCCATTATAAAAAATAATTACTAAAGAAATATTGTACCTACAATGGATCTGGTTGAAGATGAACTTGGAGACTTGAGCTCTAGTCACCATGGCTAGGGGTATGGATTCAACCCATTTAGTGAAGTACTTTGTTGTCATGATGATAAATTTATGATCATCAAACAACATGGGGTTAATATTCTTGATAATATCCAATCCTCACATGGAGAATATCCAAGGGGAAGAAATAACCTGAAGGTTTTAAGAGGGTGCATGAATAAGGTTGTCATGACGTTGGCACTTGTTATAGTGTCAAACATAGTCACATACATATTTCCTCATGGAAGTCCAATAGTAGCCAATATGAAGGAGCCTTTTGGCAATGGAATTGCTTCTAAAATGGCCTTGACAAGATCCTTCATGAGATTCACTAGGAGCTAGTCGGGCTTCATTAGAGTTAAGGCATCACAAAAGGATGCCTTCAAAAGAATGTCAATATAAATTATTGTCAATTACCATGAATTGACACACTCTTTTATGCAAAATATATCAGTTATTGCAATCTAATCCATCATATGCGTTGAACCATCCTTAATGAAATTAAATATGTCTATGTATCAAGGCTCATATTGAGAATATCTGATATTTAGGACATCTAACAAAATGAGGCTAGAGCTAAGGGTTGCAGGTTCTCAAAGATGTCAAATGATAATCATAATTTGATCATATTATAACTTTAAGGGGATAAGGGGTGCATCAATATCCATGGCATCTACGTGGTAGTTGGAGGATCTAGGGATAGACCCTATGGTTACCTTATCGAAATTAGATAAAATATTGGTGAAAATCTCCTTATAAGGTTTTAGTTTATCATCTCTAGTTTGATAAATGTCATTGATCTAAATAATCACAAGTTGAGAATCACCAAATATGGAAAAGACTCTAACCTTCAAGGTTAAGGCTACCCTATGACCTAAGATCAACGTTTTGTTCTCTATAGTATTATTAGTGCAAAAGAAATGAAGTTTGAAGGAAAGAGGAATTATTTATTTTTGAGGGATGACTAGAATGATTCCAATCCCAATACCCTTAAAGAAATGGGATCTATAAAAAATATGACTAGGACTCAAGCTCTTCTACTTCTAAGTTAAGACACTAAGTAGCAAAGAATATCAAACCTTGCAACTACCAGTGTCTTATTGCTAAGCATGTAGGGTCTCAACTTTTGAGAAGCAAACACTACAACATGGTACAACTTATCTAAAGGTGTGTACCATGTTTTATAGATAACTAAGGTTCTATTAACATAGTAGGTTGATTGCTCTTTGTTCTAATAATTATGTTGAGCAAACATAGTCCCCAAAGCTTGGGTTATGACTGCTATGTAAAGCATTAAATGCTTATCCAACCTAGGAGGAATAAGGATGGGTGAAGAAGTGAGATACTTATTGATATCATCAAAGGCTTTTTAATACTTAGTATCCTACTAGAACACTACATATTTTTTAAGAATCTTAAGAAAGTGCTAACACATATTGGCTAACTAGGCTATGAAGTGGTGAATAGCTTGAAGTTTTCCTTGTAATCTATGCAACTCGATTAGGTTACAAGGTGGAGGCATACCAGTAATAGCTACTATCTTAGAAGGATCCACTTCAATGCCTTGTCTAGACACTATGAAACCTAAAATTATTCTATATGTGACTCCAAACACACACTTAGAGGCCTTAATATAAACTTTGTATTCTTGAAGCCTTTCAAAGATACATCTTAAATCATGAGCATGGGTTTCTTGATGTATGGAGCGACCAAGATGATTGTCCACATAGTATCCAAAAATTCCATGCATCGAGTCATGAAAGATATATGTCATGACCTTTTTTTTATGTTGCACCAATATTTTTTGAGCCAAAATGCATTATTTTATAATAGAAGGTACCCCATGGAGTTATGAAAGTTATCCTGGACTGGTCCTCAGGGATAATTTTTTATTATTGTATCCCAAGAAACCATTAATGAGCAATAGCATTCCACATCCAATAGTGAAATCTACGATCATTTCTATGCTGGGCAAGGAAAGTCATACTTGGGATAGACAAAAATGATGTCCTAAAAATTGGTGCATACTCTAATTATCCCGTCCTTCTTAGCCACAAGAACAATTTTGGAGATCCAATTAGAATAATCGATAGCTTTGATAAAATCGACGTCAAGGAGTTTTTGGAGATCCTCCTTGACTAGTAGGGTGACTTATGACCAAGGAAAAATATCTTGAAATTCTATCAATAATTTGGTTAACTACTCTTGTTCATTCATGGATAAGGTTTTTCCTAACTTAAGAAGTCTAGGGATTTCTTTGGTTCCTATGTTAACATCAAGGTTCTTCTCAATAAGGACGTGAGATCCATCATCATAGTGACGATGGTCAAGAATCACTCCTAGTTGCTTAAGGTCTTCAGGAGACATAGGAATAGGATCCACTTGAGAACTAGAAGACTCAAAATGGGTGACACAAGGGACTAACCTGTCAAAGAAGTTATTTCAGAGGATATATTCATGAGCCATAGCACAAAGAGTATCCTCTTTAGCATAATTTCTTGGGGTTACAACTAACTCAAGTTGCATAGAATTTATCACATTAAAAAATAATATGTTAGAGGGAGAAGGAAGTCCCTCATCCTCATTACTCCATTCCAAGCCATGATGTACACTACACCAAAAAAGTCTTTTAAGGGTGGCTAAAATACGATGGTTTTTTTATGGTGGTAAAAAACCACCTTAATAGACCCTAAGAGGGCAATTTTAAATCACCCTCACTAAAAAAAAATTTAAACCGTGCTTAAAAGATGGTGGTTTTTTACGGTGGTAAAAAAATTCCCTAATAGACCTAAGAGGGCGGTTTTAAACTACCCTCACCAAAAAAAGCTTTTAACAACACCTAAAAGATGATGGTTTTTTACAACGATAAAAACCACCTTAATAGACCCTAAGAGGATGGTTTAAAACTGACCTCTTATAAACCATCCTCTTAAGATCTAAGAGGGTAGTTTTAAACCATCCTCTTAGACCCTAAGAGGGTGATTTTAAACTGCCCTCTTAGGGTGGGTCTAAGAGGGTAGTTTAAAACCGCCCTCTTAGCCCTTAACAATCACCCAAAAGTAAAAATAATTATGAAGTATTCGGGTGGTTTTTTTTATTGTTTAGATTTATGGGCTGATGTTTTAGATTCACGGGTGGGATTTTTGAATTTTCATGCATAAAAAACTAAAAATAATGTACCTTCAAAATTTTCCAATATACCTTCAAAAATTTCCAAAAGGGTTTTGTAATCTGCAGTAACTAGAGCATCTAGAATTGTAATATCTTGAGGGTCTATCATCACTACCCTATTGTTTTGGGAATCTATCAAAACTAAGGCATCTAAATATTTATTAGTGCCATTAATTGAATATGTTCTAAATATTTATTAGTGCCATTAATTGAATATGTAGTCTGATTCCTTCAAGCAACTGAAACACTTGCAATATCTTAACTTAAAATATTGTAGCAACCTCACATTTACGGAGCATAATGTGGATATTTTGGAAAAATATCACAAAGCTAGAGTTGCAAGTGTTGCCTCATCACATCACAAAGTAGGAGTTCTTGAGAGAACTACATTTGATAAGAACAAGCTTGATCGAGCTTCCAAACAACATTGGTCAGCTTAAGAGATTATAAGTGTTCAGAATAGGCTCGATGGAGTAGAGTCTTTTCTAGATTCTCTAGGAAATTTGTCTAGCTTGACTCATCTTAAATCCATAGTTGTAAGAAGGTGAGATCTTTTCTAGAGTCTCTAGAGTATCTTACTCTTTTAAAACCTTTAGATAGATGGTATTTAGGAGTGGAGTATTTACCCAAAGCATTTGGGCACCTGATTGGTCTTCAAATTTTAGACATTAATAACTTGTTAATAAGAGAATTAATTTTTGAGCTCAAGGAGTCTTCTTCATTGCCCAGGCTCAAAGATATAGATCTTCAAGGGACTAGGATGCCAACTCCCAAAGACTTTTGTCCCAACATTGAAAATATATGTGTTATTAGGGATGATTTTTTAGTGCAAATTATAACCCTACTGAGAACAGTTAAGAATACAACCTTGGGTTATTGTGAAAGGTTGAAGGACATAGCATGAATTGGTAGTCTGTGAAACCTCCAACATATTAGAATATACAATTTTTTAGAGTTAGTTGAGCTCCCAAGTTTTATAGAGTTCACTTCCATCAAGGAAATTAGTATCACAAATTGCTAAATTTTAGAAAAATTGAAGTATTAGAGTAGGTGATATCATTGGAGACACTAGAAGTCCACACTCAATGGGAGGTGTTAGGTTTAATAACTTTGAAGCACGCACAGGGATTGAGGATATTAAAACTTTCAGTCGACGACACATGGGCTCTTGAACCTTGCATAAATAAATTATAGGTAACAAAATTTATTTTAATATGAAACTATTATTGTTAATAACAAATGATTATTTTTAATTATATCCTATTAGATTATGTAAAGGATGGGAGTAGATTAATATGTACAAGGGTATTGGTTGTGTGGAGTCACTCATAAAAGCTTTCACCTCTTCCTATCTTATGCTCATTGAAGCACGTGCTGATGGTGATGATGGGGCTTAGGAGATAGAGAGAAATGATGATGTGTATGATGAAGATAATGAGGATGAGGAAGTTGATGAAGATGTGTGTAGATTAAAATATAGGAAGTCATATTTTCATCCAACATTACTCATCTGGTCAAACTTTTGAAGTCTATTCAAGGTCAAAAAGTGATGCACACAAGGTTTAATGCTATGAATTAGTGAAATTTTGTTGTGATTAGCAATATTTATTTTTTAATATTGAAAATTTATCAAAAATTTGTTGGGTTTTCACCATTTCATTTTGAATATTATTGATATTTATGGCATAGTAGAGAAATTCTATGTTAACTTAGAAAATTGTGATTGAATGTTATGTTACGCTTTATGATTACTGCTAGTCATTGGTTGTTGTTTGCATGGGACATACCATGAAATATTAAAGTCTATAGTTTAGCTTTAAGAAATATCAGGATCTATGATAAGTGATGAGGAATTTTTTGGTTAGTGTTTGATAAATATTAAAATTTGTTGATATATTTTGTAATTTATAGCCTCTTTTAGATGCATTCAAATGCATTACTAACAATATTGGGTTTAATGATGCAATTATGAAGAGTTTTTTTTATAAACGATTAAATATATCTACTGATCTTGCATTAATTTATATCATGCTTGAGTTTTCTTGGTAGCCTTCTTTTAGAAAATGTTTCCATATTGAAACAATAATTTTTACCAAGTGTACTTTCTATCTCATTCCAAAAATATTATTTTTCTTTTTTAAAAATATTTGCCTTGATGGCATGAGGGTAGATGGAGAGTGATTTATGAGATGACTGCTCTCCCTCTCTACCTATGCTAGTTTTCACCAAGGCATCTCAAACTTTATATTCTTGTTCCTAGATTAGATATGCTTTGCTTCCACTATACAAAGTTGTTTTATAAAATGTTGTTGACAATAATGAAAGAAGATTTTTTTTGGCCTAAATGTAACTTTCCATATTCTTTCAGGAGTCGTGTTTTGATATTTAGAAAATGTTAACATTTTCTTGGCTAAATGTAACTTTTCATCTCCTTTTCGGATTTGAGTTTTGATATTTCAAAAATGTTAGCCTTAATGGTCATGAGTGCAGGTGGTGATAGATTTGCAAGACAATGTATCTTTCGTATTTACCCTTCGCAAGGCACCTCAAATTAAATAATAAACTATTTCATAATGTTTTAACAAACAGGGCTATATATATATATTAAAAAGTAAACCTAAGAGGGAAATTTAAAACCACCCTCTTAAAATGCCCTAAGAAAGTGGTTTTTAACCTCTCTCTTATAAAGCACCCTAAGAGGGCAATTTTAGAGGCAGTATTTAACCGCCTTAATAGACCCAAATAGGGTGGTTTTTTGAGGTAATTTTTAACCGTCGTCCTATAACGTAAAATTTTTACAACACCCTCATAGATGGTGGCTGAATAACTACCCTTAAAGACACTTTTTGGTGTAGTGATGGCCCATGAATTTATTGAAGGTGTAGACACCAAAAACTAGTCATCCACAACATCACATTTGCCACCCCACATAAAATCCTGCATAATAAGGTTACATGCCTAAGTTTAGACTTGCATATATAAATCCTACGCATTATCCTATTTTCTAGATTTATTTTCTATAACAAAATAAATTAACACAACAAATATAAACAGAGAAAGAGAATATTACCAAAAAGAATGTTCCTTTGTATTGATATTTGATACAATGTTACAATGAATTTTTGAATTGCCTCAAATGTGTTGGGGGTAATGTTACAATGCTTGTCTCTTCCTACAATGCTTTGATATAAGGAGGGAGGTCTTCCAACTCTTCAACAAGATATGGTGTTATTCATTCCTTTGCTACATCTCCAAGTGTGAGTGGGCTTCAAGTATCTAACGTGGAGACCACTATAGCTTCATTAGCTTCTCCAAAGTACATGTTACCTACAAACATGAAAACTAAAGAAGGTTAGTAGCATCTATAAATCAAGATATAGAATGCTTCTACAAAAACCCTAACTAGAGAACATATAATGCAAAAACAGAGAAAATAAATTAAAGATACCTTTATACAAATGCCAACTCACTGATATAGTTTGTCATATTTTCTTGGATTTGAGAATCATAGGCATGAAGTGAAGGTTGTAAAACCACGTGTGGGAAGTGGGAAAACTGCACAGATGCAGTTTTGATTGTGAAATCATAGACATGTGATGAAGACTGAATGCAAGATTTCTTTAGAAATGGGTCTTCAGGCTTCAGATCTTGGTTCTCCTTAGGATGCATGTAGAGCTCTAATCCTATTCCAACAACCTAATGATACAAATTTTCAGCCTCCTTTGGTGGATGGGGTAAAGGTGTGTTTATAAGCCACTTAGGTTTTTGGAGAAAAATGAGAGGTGGTAAGCAAGGATTGCCAAGTGGTAATTTTGGGCTGCCAAATGGAGGGGGCAGTTAGAGTGAGTCATCCAGGGTGTCTCACTTAATTAGGGTGATGTGTCTACAAGTGGAGTGCTATGTGGGGGTTTACCCCATGTGAAGGGATAAAGGGAAAAATGGTGTATGAAATATGGTAAGGTATGCTGGTGAGGTGGCTAGGACATATGTCTAGTGGGTAGGCAGGGTATCCTAGGCTGATTTTCTAGATTTAATAAATCTAGAAAATAGGATAATATGCACAAATTTTTATGCTACCAGATATTAAACCTGAATACCCTAGCAAACCAAAATAAAATGCCTATAGAGATAATTTTTATTACATCTACCATCAGTAAAAATGGCATGATGTCAAAACTTACCATAGGTTTAAAGGCATTGTGCAAGATTTATTAGAATTGAGAAAGATCAAAGTTGACAATCCACTAGCCCAACCTAATTAGAACCTTGGAATTTATAAAAAATCTTTGCCTTATCATGAGGTAAATCAATAAGCAATGAGAGCATAAACTTCTACAGTTCCTCCCAACCAAGTGAACTATGTGTCTCAACTGTACCAAGGTTTTGTAGGGGCTATTAGTGTTGTCACCCATGGGCAGAGATAAGAAAATCGTACAACCCAAGCTCCTGCATCACAACCTAATGTTATCATACAACTAGGGCCATCCATTCCACCTCCACCCATCCATAATCCAAGTAATTCATCTCGCCTAACCATCACCCTAGGTATCCGGTTAACACAGAGTTTGAAAATGACATCAACAAAACTATCAATCTATGAGCTAATACAATAGTCACCACCACATTGCGATGCATTAATAAAAATTCTAAAATCTATTGAATTGTAATAAAAAGACCCTAATGCCTTCAACACCTTTGTGGGGGGTGCACAAAAATTCTTGGAGCCCTCAATAGTATTTTATGACTTTGAGAAGAAGAGTGTATTGTCAAATTTACTACATCCTCCATTGTACATAGTCACTCATATTTATAGGAAGCCATTCAAATGGGTACTTATTGATACTAGCTCCTCCATCAACCTTATTACCACTCCTGCCATCAAGCATCTAAACCTATCATCATTCCACATCACATCATCCACCTTCACCTTAAGGTCCTTTAATGACGCTTTATGCTCAATTGTGGGGAACATAGTTATTCCTATCATTGTCAAAGTGAAGACCATTCATGTGCTCTTCCACATATTGGAATGGGTGATGCAATAAAACATACTTCTTGGATGATCTTGGATAAGGGAGATGAAGTATGTGCCCTCAAAATTACACCAGTGTTTAAAATATGTAAACAATGGTAAATTACATTGTATCCAAGTAGACACAAAGCCTTTTAAACACTGTAACTTGATCTCAAATCCTTATGAGACACTACTTCCATCCATTCATATATCCATTCAGCCACTCATCATTTAAACCACTCCTACTAACATCACTTCATCAAAATCCCCCATCCTAGAGGAATTGTTAATAGTTGATCCTACTTTTGCATCCAAAATTATCAGCTCTATTCAACCCTCATCCACTAGATTTCGTTTTCCACCCCAATCGATCATCTTGCTAAACAACCACCAACTTCATTAGCCACACTGCCCACTTTGCAAACACCATTCACATTTTTAGCTCACCCCACTCCATTAACTAACAATCTCATCAAGAAAAATCCATCACCTCAAACATCACCACCCATTATCTTGCAGATAGGGTCACTTATCTGAGAGGAGCCACTGCCTCCACCTAAACCATAAGCCACCACAAAAGCACCCTCCTCATCCACTAAGCCATCATCATCCCAATTAACTCAAGTTGTAGTGCATATTGCAAGTCTAAGCATTGGCGAGTACATAATTAAAAGTGTCACAGTTACACCACCTATTGATTCATTCAGAGATTATGGTCACCCACGTGACCCATATTTAGCCATAAGTGCAGTGTAAAAAATGAGTTCCTAACCAGACATGATTAATTTTATATGTGGGGGTGTATTCTTAGTCTGATCCACCTTCTTCCAACGAGGAACCCTTAGAAGAGTTTAATGCCAATTTAGAATATCTATCCAACCCAGATTTTCCTTTGTGATATTTTGTAGGGTCAACTAGTAGGGATACATACTTGTATGACATGAGTAGGGTCCACATCACATTGTTGAGCCCTAATACTAAGAAGCACATGACCGCTCTGGTCTAGGATATAGACCTTATACCTCAAACTCTTTCTTCAACCATACATTTCAATGACTCACTCTTGAGTATGAAGAAGAGGATGAGGAGAGCAATGATTGTGATGATCATGATGATACTGATAATGAGTACCTGGACCTTGATTTTATACCTCATTTACATGAAGCCTTTTCAGATACTATATTGCACACATTCACGATTGATCATATTCCATATTATTACATATTTAATTAATATTTCAAGGATTATATCTCTGATGAATATTTTGGAGAATTTCAATAGATGGAAGCAATCCTAGATTGGATCATTCAAATATTTTATGGTCCTCAAGAAGATGTGGTCCCTGTAGAGCTCATCGAGAGATATGAGTGTTATACCAAAATATTTCCCGTAGATCACACCATATTTTGCTTCAATAAGGAGCGTGAGTGCCCTGATCTAGATCCACCACCGCCACATTGGTCACTCTCATAGCATCGTCATTCATCCACCTTAGGTCAGTTACAACCAAGAGAGAGTGAGCTATAACTCCTCAAATCACATCCACCCCATTTACACCAAGTTAACATGATTTCTATTAACTTGTTCACCCCACTTTGTAACCTGTACAATTTGGCAAAGTTGATTTCAATCGATTCTAGCCTTGTCACCATGGATAGGATTTCATCCCTGCCATCCATCACCAAATTTATCCTATACAAGGAGTTGCTATGAGCTTCAAATGCTTACATTCCACAACAACCTTCATCCTCCTCTACCCTAGTTTTCCAAACCAGAGTAGAGAGGGAGTCCACTAAATCATTTGATCATGTGGAGGATGATATCCACCTCATACCAACTCCACATCATCTAGAGGAAGGTTATCATATGCTTATCGAAGAATCTATCAATGTTAACCTTAGCCAAGACTCGTACAATCCACAAGTAATGAAAATTGCAAAATATTTGTTCACAAAAGATAAAGAGAGTATTATCAACATCTTAACAAGGAAGAAAGACATATTCATGTGCTCATACAAGGACATGTCTGATCTTGACCCCATTTTGGTGGTCCACAACCTCACCTTAGCACCAGATGTTAAGACTTTCAAGCAAAAACTAAGGAAACTTCATCCAACCATAGCATTAATTATCAAGGAAGAGCTACAAAAACTATTGGACATGAATTTCATAGTCCCAATTGATTATCCAGAATAGCTCTCTAACATGGTACACATTTGTAAGCTGGATGGGGGTACATGCATGCATTAAATTTCAAGATCTAAACAAAGCATATCCCAAGGATGATTTTCTTCTACCTAACATCGATCAATTGGTAGAATCCTATGCAAGCCATGAAATGCTTTCATTAATGGATGGTTTCTCAGGATACAATCATTTTTGAATTAATCTTGAGGACCAACACAAAATGGTATTTACAACACCTTGGAAGACAATTTGCTACAGGGTGATACCTTTTGGTCTTAAGAATGTAGGAGCTACTTATCAACGTGCCATGACATACATATTCCATGACTATATGCATAAAATCATTGAATATTATGTGGATGATCTGATTGCCAAATATAAAACACATCTTGAGCATATTGAGGTTCTAGAGAAAGTTTTTGATTGATTGCTTGAACATAAAGTAAGGTTGAATCCTAAGAAGTGCATATTTGGCATCACATCAGGAAAAATTTTAGGATTCATTGTCTCCAAGCAAGGCATTGAAGTGAACCCTAATAAGGTCAAGGCCATCATCAAGATGCCACCTCCAAAAAATCTAAGAGAGTTGCGTAGTTTACAAGGAAATATCCAATCTATCTAACAATTCATTGCACAACTCTTAGACAAAACATACCTTTTAATCACTTGTTATAGAAGGGGGTGACATTTTCCTAGAAAACCGAATGTCAAGAGGCTTTTGATGACATAAAGAAGTATCTAGCTTCACCACCAGTTCTTTCATCACCTCTTCTAGAATTATTTTTTCATTTATATCTCTACAACATATTTTGTACTAGGTACGATGCTTGATCAAAAAAATGAAAATCACAAGGAGCAAGTGATTTATTGCATTATTTAAACATTGGTAAGTTATGAGATAATATATGCTTACATTGAAAAGTTATGCTTAGTAGTGGTTTTCACCACTAAGAAACTCGGACATTACATGCTAAGTAACACTACCTATGTCATAGCTAGAGAGAATCCTCTGTATTACATGATGACTCATGTATACAATAACACTTGTACTGCAAAATGGATAATTCTTTTAATGGAATTTGACCTTGAATTCATTAGCCAAAAATCCATCAAAGGTCAGGTGATAGCCAATCAACTAGCAGAAACTCCATTTCCAAATAATCAACCAATATTTATAGAGACTCCATATGATTCAGTCTTTTCTATCACTGAACAAGAAGAACTAGTCCCTCTCGAGGATGATGTTGACATGACACTCTTCTTTGATGGATCAAAGTGTGAAAAAGGACAAGGTGGAGTCGTGTTTTACACATCCGAAGGAATTCCAATTTATTTATCATTCAAATCTGACTTCCCATGCATAAATAGAAATGTAGAGTACAAATCCCTAATATTGGGGCTTCAATCAGCTATAGCTATGGGCATTAAATGAATAAGCATATTTGGAGATTCTCAGCTTGTTTTTTGTTAAGTAAAGCAAGAGTACCAAAGCAAAGAACCAGTATTGAAATAGTATCATGAAGTAGCAATGAAATTGCTAGAGAAATTTGACTAGTATGAGATTAGCAACTTGCCTCATTCGACTAACAATTTTTTGGATGCAATAGCTTATTTGGGATCCTTGATTCCTAAGAATGAACATAGAGAAGTCCAATTGCTTATCATAATAACAATGTCCAGTTCAGTAATGAAATGAGTAGCATCTAAAGGTGAAAAGTGTTTTTTTTTTGTCCACACGGAGCCATACAATTCTTACCTTGATGAGATAAGAGACTTTCTCAAGTTTGGGACCCTCCCATTAGAAATGACATGAAGTACAAAAAATAATTTTCAAACAAAAATAACTCATTTTACTCTCTTGGGGGACGTGTTGTATAGAAGTAGATATTATGGAGTCCTACTTCAATTTCTATATTCCGTAGAGGCACAATGATCTATGACTAAAGCCCATGATGGTACTTGTGGTGGCTACTTTAGTGGAATGGCCATTTCAAAGTGCATTTTATGCATGGGTTATTATTGGCCCACCTTGGAAAGTGATTATTTTTAATACATTATGAAATGTCAAAAATATCAACATCACGTCAATTTAACTCATGTACCATCACAAGCTTTACATCCCATTCAAATATTTTGGCCCTTTTCACAATGGGGCCTATATTTGATTGGAAAAATTTCACCAGCATCTTTAGGACAACATAAATTCATCATAACTACCATGGAATACTTCACCAAATGGGTCAAAGAATTTCCAATGACCACTATGACTGGACCTTGAATTGCGGAGTTGATACTTCAACATATTATCTATCATTTTGAGATTCTTTCCAAGATCATTTTAAACAATGGCAATTATTTTAAGAACAAATGTGTTCAAGCATTATGCAGCAAGTACAATATACAACATAGTTTCTTGAAGCCTTACTACCCAAAAGAAAATGGATAAGCTAAAGTGACCAATAAGACTATGATAGCCATTCTTAATAAACTTGTCAAATAAAATCATATAGATTGACACACTCAAATCCATTGGGTGCTATGGGCTTATCGAACAAGCATCATAATGCCAACTAGAGCAACACCTTTTTCATTGGTCTATGGTGCTGAAGCAATCATGCCTCTTGAGCTCAAGATCCCTTATTTACAAGTTACATTGTAATAATTCATGGATGATGACACAACTAGACAAGCATGTCTTGACCAATTAACACTCCTTTGTAAAAGTGAAGAACACAAGCTTATACTGAGAGGGGGGTGAACAATATAAGATACAAGTTTTTACTTTTATTTCCAAATTAGTATTATCCAATTTTATCAATTGCAATAATGAAACAATACACATATCATCACACATATAAGAGACATATTTAATGTGGTTCACCAAATGTGGGTTACACCCACGGAGAAAAAAATTCTTATAAAGTTTCTCAACAAATCTCTTGGGAACCAATTCCCTATTATAATGTTTATGGGTACCAACCCAAAGGAGATACAAATCCCCTATGCTTAATTTTGTGGACCTCTATCCATAGGAGACCTCTATCCCCACTGCTCTATTTTGTGGACCTCTATCCACAAGATACCTCTATCCCATTGCCCTGGACTACATCAATCCTTTACACAAGGCTTGCTCAATTTTACTCCAAAACTTGCTCTCAACTTTGCTCAGATCTGCTCCAATTCTACACACTGAACTTAATCAAATCTACTCACCAATACCTACTCTTAATTTTTCTCAGATCTGCTCCAAATCTACACACAATTCCCTATTACAATATTTATGGGTACCAACACAAAGGAGATACCAATCCCTTGTGCTCAAGTTTGTGGATGTCTATACATAGGAGACATTTGTCCCTACTACTCTGGTTTGTGGACCTATATCCACAAGAGATATTTTTTCCCTTGCATTGGATTGCTTCAAGCCTTTACACAAGGCTTGCTCAATTCTACTCCAAAACCTGCTCTCAAATCTGCTTATATCTGCTCTAAGTATACACACTAAAATTGCTTAAATATGGACACCAATACCTTCTCTCAACTTTTCTCATATCTGCTCCAAGTCTACACACAAGACTTGCTCAAATATACTTACCAAAATCTTCTCTCAACTCTACTCAGATCTGGTCCAAGTCTCCACACAAGACTTGCTCAAATATGCTTACAAAAACCTACTCTCAACTCTATTCAGATCTGCTCCAAGTCTATACACAAGTCTTTCTCAAAATTTCTTACCAAAGCCTGCTCAGAACTGCTCATGACACATGCTCAAATCTACTCATAATACATACTCAAATATGCTCATTACACATACTCATATTTACTCATAATACATACACAATTATGCTCATAATACATAATCAAATCTGCTCATAACACATGCTCAAATCTGCTCATAACACATGCTCAAATATGCTCATAACTCATGCTTAAATCTACTCATAACACATGCTCAAATATACTCATAAGAC
Organism: Wollemia nobilis; assembly: GCA_028583015.1. Classification (NCBI taxonomy): domain Eukaryota; kingdom Viridiplantae; phylum Streptophyta; class Pinopsida; order Araucariales; family Araucariaceae; genus Wollemia; species Wollemia nobilis. The sequence goes on along the minus strand of JAQPPZ010000689.1, from coordinate 10,275,060 downwards.
ATACTCAAATATGTTCATAACATATGTTCAAATATACTTATAACACATGCTCAAATATGTTCCAAACCTTATTTACAAAATTGTTTATTTATCTTGCATAATGGTGTCATCAAGTGCTTTATCTATTATTCAAAGAGCTTTCCTCAACTAAAGCAGTTTAGACATATTCTACCTAGAATTCGTTTATTCTCTTGAACATATAGAGATTCATATGCACTAAAAAATGCTCAATATGCTCTTCACATGCATTAAGTCTTTCACTTTCGCGTGTCTCATATTTATTACATTTTAAGAGTATATCTAGTCTAGCACTTGATAACTGACCTAATATTTACTTGTAACCACCAAAAAGGCTCACACCCGAGGCGTCCTATTGCAATAATTGATAAAAGCATAACATGCATACAAGAACAATAAATTGACAACAAATGAATTAAAAAGAAATACACTTTATTCCATTGTATTCGAAGTCAAAATAAAATTACAGGTACATCCCTCTTAGGGATAATAATTTTGATACAATATTACAATAGGAGTGTGTAATTGTTTCCCTCTCAAGGGTAGGTGTAATTTCCAAATGCCTTTCAGGATGACACGAACTGCTCTAGGGTGGAGGTACCCTCTTCTTCGCGATGGTGAAGGAACTTGATAGTTAGTTCTCCTTTGAAAATGTTCCCTGTGGTCAAACAACACAAGAATGTCAAAAAGATAGGCATCCTCTCATGATGAGGCCCTTTTAGGTAAATTGCATAATGACACCATTAAACATGCATAATCAAAAAAACATGAAAGGTGCTTCTAAGCTATTCAAATCGAATCAATATTCATATAATAGCGTAAAGATAAGTAGCAACTACACTATGCATGGATTAAATGTGTAAAACAAGGAATAAAGATGCATAAAGAACCATTAATATCCTAATTGAAGCATAAACATAAAGAAGCTAAACTAACCTAATTCTACGGTCAGAAATCTGCTAAACTGCCATTAAACCATGAAAACAACTAATCTAATCTAATTAGCTGGACAAAAATGAAAATAGAAATGTGGTTATACCTTTGCTACAAACCGCAACTTTGGTGAGCGGTTTGCACTATAAACCACGGCTAAATTTTGTGGTTAACGCTCTTATAGGCTTACCCTCAATTCCAAGGGCAGTGGGCTTGACCTCCTTGTCCAATTGATGTTCAAGGGTCGTCTTCGATGTCCTTCTGACAGGTTTCGTAGTTGAATCACTGTGATGGGCCTTCATTTTCTTGGATTTGCGTTTCTTGGTTCTTCTAGGCTCCTAGAACTTCCATGGCAAATTTATCATTGGGTGAATAGCTAAGTGGCCTTCTCAAATGCATGAATTTAGTATGCAATTTGATAGGTCTTCGTTGCTCACTTGATCAATTCACTCTCTATCGATAATTCGTCAAAACTTCGCTATACAAATCATCTATATCTTCTCCCCATTTGGAGGGGGTACTTATAGGATGCCCTAGGATTGGGGGTGGCTTCTTAGAGAAGCCAAGATCAAGAAGAGGTGGTTAGGACAGTTGGAATGGAAGCCTGTAGAATTTTTTATCCATTAACCACCTTCTTCTAGATCAAATGGTTGTTCCAACCAATTTGGCTCGGATTGAAGGCCAACTGAACTCCATTTAAGACCGCAGGTCACAACTACGATCTAGACTATAAACCGCAGGTCTCAACTGCAGTTCAGCTGTAAACCATAGGTTTGGGCTATAGTTCAGATTTATTAGGCTAAGAAGCCCAAATTGAGTGGCTAGAACCACTGCTCTATCTTGGAGTCTCTCCAAAATCTTCCATATGGTCTTGTAGCATGTCCATATGAGTAGTCGTCCTCGACATGATGCATTTTAGGTGTCTATAGATGCCCCTTTTGAGATGCGTTGTGAGATCGAACAACAAATAAACCTCCTAAAATGATGCCAAAGGTTCTATGATGATAATTAGTCATATCAACATTAGATGCCCTAGGTCCAGCAAAAGGATGTGCATCCTGGAATCATTGCTTCCAACTCTTTAGAGGCTTAAATTTGAAATAGTTTGCACTCATCATCAGACATTCGAGTAGCTTTGGTGCTACAATAGGATTTAGGCCTATATAACCAAAAGGATGAGAGTTACAAACTAATTATCATATTTGATATTTTCCCCAAGCAAAAGGGTAAGCCTATGATAGTTGTTGACAATGATTCACAAAGACGAACACAATTCTTACAAGATCAAGGGATCTACAATTTTAGGGATATTCTATTGATTTTGATTATGATTTGATATTATGACTACTCCCTCAAGCGACGAGTCGATGAGAGTACTGACAATGTATGAAGTGACAATGTCGCTTGACCACCATGGATGATTTGAAAAAACTTAGATTTGAGCAAATTAATGCATTGGCTAGGCCTAGTTCAGCTTTTGATTCCAAATATTAATAGTATTTGCATATTTCTATCCCATGGAGCAGTCAGGCTACAATAGCCATTTTAGGGAATCGAATTGATACAAATCCAATCAGATTTGTGTTGAATTAATTTATCGATGATTTGCTGAAAAGAGGTCATAGAAGAAATGACATGCAAAGCCTCATTCTCGTGGAGAAGTTCGGCCACAAAGGCCTTCTTAGGGATTGAAAAAAAGCATATCAGATCAATGATGACAATTTTACCCAAAATTTTCTTATGGTAATTTACTCATCCTGTCAGATTGCATGGATCGCAAGTCGCTGCAACCACCAAGTGTAGAGGGTAAATTACTGAATACGAGGCACATTTGGTGTTTTTAATAATTTAATTTTTTGAATGTTTTGATTTATGAATTGATCTTATTTATTTGGTTGGGAGGTGTGTCACTCCATGAAAGGATTGTCATAGCGATGACCTCGGTTTAATGTACTTTATAATCTTAGCCATATTTTTTATTTTTAATTAGATCTCGATGCTTGATTATCACCAAATTTCTAAATTAATTTGCTTTTATTGAGTTATGACCCAATGGGAGGCATTAATTTATATTTTTGGCCCTTCCCATGGTGGGATTTTTCTAAATTGCTTTCCAATTGTAAACCGCAGCTAGGGTCTGCGATTCCCATTTGTAATTTTGGGAACCACAACTAGGGCCTGCAGTCCGTGCAAAACATGAGAGGATTATAAAAAGTCCAATTTTCAAGTGTCTCTCATTATTCCCTGATAGTGACTTGCAAATATGGAGCTCTGACAGTGACAGCTGAGAACTCACCTGAAATCTACCAAAATTTAACTACACCCTACACAGCACGATGGTAGAGCGCGGGCAAGCTTCTTCGAGCCGCGACGAATGAGGTGAGGGTAAGGTAATTTAGAAGCCAAGACCTCGCATCCATTACCACTAAAAATGAACCCAATTAAGTAATTGGTAAATCAATCTCACTAAATTATTGGTAATGAACCTCACCTTAGGCTAGGGTAGCTTAGGATTTAACTATTTTTCATTTTTAGCCATGGTATTGCACTCGACGGGATCTCAATTGGAGATCATAGGTACCAGCTGCGGTTTCCAATTAGTCAATTGGGGACCACAGCTACCAGCTACAGTCAGCATTTAAAATCCCAACGGTCAATTTTTGATTGCATGCGGACCGCAGGGTTGATCCACAGTTCACCAAATTTAGAAAAATTGTAAAATGTTTAATTTTTTAAAGTTTTTAAAGGTAATTAATGTCATTTAATGTGTTTTTGACCTGTCTGAATACCAAATTTGATTTGTATGCCTGCATGATGATATTTTCTTGCAATTTTATCAGTTTTTAGATGTTGTTTATGATTTTTAGGTCATTTTTAAATGTTTTTTCTTGTTTTAGTTAGATTTTTCTTATATTATGCTATTTATTTCAGAGGTTGACCTCTAGAGCTTGAGAGCCTAACATTCTTAAGGCTCTCCATGGAGAGCTCACTCCCGGGGAGTGAGAGTGGTTCGGAGTTGTTAGATTTGGCTATGTATTGGATCTACCCACTATCAAGGTAGATCAAGCCTATTTGACTATGTTGGCTCGATGTTGGAATGCGTAGACCAACACATTTCATCTGCCTAGAGGTGAAATGATACTTACCCTAGAGGATGTTTATAGGATCTTTAGGATCCCCATGATGGCGAGGCCATCATATCTTTGACTTCTGGAGCTAAGGAGTTCATCTTTGATGCCCGGAGCAAGGAGGCTTAGCGCGCCATTGACCACAGAGGGTTTCACATCGACTATTGGTAGGGGAAGAATGTCTTCTCCATGCGTGAGGCTATTTTTATGCAATTGGTGGTGCAAGTTGTACTTGCAGACTCCTCAGGCAAGAGGAATCCTTAGAACCTTCTAGCCACTATGCATAGAGTTGTTCAGAGCTTCGTTCAATAGCCACTACTCCTAGCCTAGGGGAGTACTCTACTGTACTAGCTATATCGAGAGCTCTACCAGATTACTGAAAAGAGCTACTGAGGGATCAACTGTAGTTTGCTTCTTTAGATTTTGGGTTGGTAGCATATCAAGATAGAGCATCCTAGAGAGCTTCCACTGCATATTATAGAGATCGATGATGCCCATCAGTATTATACTGCCTATTGGCCTTGGGAGAAGGAGGGCTTCTAGAGCAGAACCCATGCTGGCGATGTCCATCATTATATTACACTGTTTGCAAGACTCAAGCCAAATTATATCGAGTGGAAACCCTACATGGAGTGCCTTGATTGTCCTAAGGCCAGTGAGTGGCTTCGATAGGCTTGTCAAGATAGATGGTTACTCGACCAAAAGGTCAAGATCAGAGAGTACTAGTTTTTCCCTCGCATCCTGCGTCAGTTCGACATAATGCAGGATATCCTAGAGATACCATTTGTCTATAGGCACCTAGATTTGGATAAGGATCTACTGTGGATCTAGCCTTTGACTCTAGGGGATGCTCCAGATGATTTCTAAGATACTGGAGTTGATAGAGCTGCAACCACTCCAGAGTATGACAGATGGTGGTCTATGTTTCGTTGGTATGGGACAGGACCTCTAGGTCGAGCTACAGATTAGGTAGGGGCGGATATGGATCCTTATGGGTGCAATGTGCACTAGTGGATAGAGGGTAGCTAGGGTGCAGAGGCTGCATCTAAGGAGGCTCCTGAGGTTGAACCTGATGAGGAGGATTTCGAGGAGGTTGAGGTCCCTCCTAACAATGTAGAGGGATTACTCTTGGTATAGGTGGCTAACCTATAAAGTCAGTTGGGGTGATTCCAAACACAACAGAGGGAGTGGGACACTACTATCGCTACTCTGTAGGCACAGTTGACTGATAAAGATTGCCGACTAACATAGGTAGAGTAGCAGATTGCTAGCCTGACAACACGGGCTATAGCAGTAGAGACCTAGGTTGGTGAGCTCACCAGTGCTCATGATTTGGCACTAGCATAGAGGGATACAATAGTAGCATAGCGAGATATACTTAGGGTATAGATGGGGGATCCTCCACCCTCTCATGTGATTATGGGGCCTTTGGTGGCAATAGCAGTAGCACTACCAGGTGGTCAGGATCCTATGGCAGAGATCTAGTGCTTGCAAGGTTTGTTGATGTGTACCAATGACAGGCACACATCCAGGGTTTCTCGGGTGGACCAGCTAGTTGGGTACATACAAATGTTAGGTGCAAAGGTTATCGAGGATCCATATGCTCTAGAGTACCAATGTACTAGATCCAAGACTATAGTATATTCTATTGCTAGCTCGAGCCATCACACCCATCGAAGTGAGAGGACACACAGGTCCTCTAGTACACATGGTGGCAACAGTCACACCAAGACTAGGGAGGTAGGGCAGTCTACTACAACATCCAACCATAGGTCCTGGTGCATAGAGGTTCCCATTGCACATGTGGCAGTTGGATGAGTTCTAGGCCTCTTCGGGCTAGGTGGTACTTAGGGCTCTCAGCAGGGTCCACAATAGACAATAGGACAGCAGGCAGAGCAGGCTCCTGAGCATAGTACTGAGGGAGGCTATGAGAACTCCGATATAGGGGGAGCAGATCAGAGCTAGGGATCTACTGTTGCAAGATACATTTTTTATACATATCATTTTTTGGTGTAAGGTTGAGAACCTACACATTTGTAGCCTACAGGCATTTTTGTACTCTCGATGTACTCTGACACACATATTTATATATGATATGACTGATCATTATTTTATGGCTCATTATTGTGTACTCGTTTATTTTTGATTTTATGTTTATGTGATGCACATGGATGACATGCACTAGATAGCTATTTGATTTATGATGATGGTATGCAGTGATCTACATGCTTAGATGTGCTTTTTGTGATGGATGCATATGGATGCGATGTTATTTTCTTAATGCATATTTGATATTGCTTTCTTGTATGCATTGATGTATGTAATGATTTATTTACATGATGCCAATCTAATGTAAATGAACATGTATGCTTTAATCACTTAAAACATAAGGAATAAATGCATATATGTTTATCAATCTAATGGATGATGCCACAGGATGTGTAAAAATCATGATTGTAATTGAAAATCCTTAAGATAAGAATTTAATCAATTAATCACCCATACATGAAATGAAATGACTACAGTTGTATAATGTGAATGATGTAATACGTCATTCTATTTTCTTTTGCAAATTTGAAAAATGTGCACTATATAGTCAGTGGCCATCTAAATATTATTTCTAATATCCATCCGGTATCTATCCTATATGTTGATTGTGCTTTATATAAAGATGTATCATGGATTTTATACTTTGCAATTTGATTATTTATATCCACAACTTCAAAGTCTCTCTGGTGGACTTTGACATTGTAATATTGTTTTAGTTGCTCTTGATAAACATGAAGATGCTCTAGGGCATTCACGCGATGTTCATCGAGTAGCATCATTTGATCCAATCAAGCTTTTCGTGCAGTATCATCATCGATGAACTCTTTCAATGTGACACGCAATGTTGGAATTTCTAATTAAAATGGCATAATGGCCTCAGCACCATATACTAGTGAGAACGGTGTTGCCCCAGTGGGCATCCGAATACTAGTCTTGTAAGCCCATAGCACAAGGAGCAGTTGGATGTGCCAGTATTTGTGGTTTTATTGTATCATATTTTTTAAGATAGCCACCACTATCTTATTTGAAGCTTCAGCCTACCCGTTTGCTTGTAGATAGTATGGAGTCACAAAACTGTATTTGATTCTATATTTAGATGTCAAAGCTCTCATAGTTTTGTTCTTGAATGATGTTCCATTATCCAATATTATTTTGGATGGAATCCCAAAATGACTTATGATATGCTCCAGTATAAACTCTACTATATGAGCTCCAGTTGTCGTTGTTAAGGGTATTGCTTCCACCCACTTTGTAAAATACTTAGTAGTCATGATTATGAATGTATGTCAACCCAATGACGGAGGAGAGATCTTGCCTATAAGATCTAGTCCCCACTAAGAAAATGGCCAAGCCACTTGGATGGGTTGTAAGGCCTATGATGGCAAGTGCGTAAGATTAGCATGATGTTGGCATTTAACGCATTTCTTGACATACGTATTGCACTCCTCCATAGTGGGCAAATAGTAAGCCATTCAAAGGATACGTTTGACAATGGCCATGTCACTGAAATGGCCATTGCACATATCGTCATGGACTTGTGAAATTGCCCATGATGCCTCCTGGGGCTCTAAGAAACGAAGAAGAACTCCATCGTAGCTTTGTCGGTACAATATATCTCCTATTAAGACATATTTGGCCACTTTATGTTTAAATGTGCACTTTGTGACACGCGGTAATCTCTCTGGGATTATACTAATCTTTAGGAAGTCTTTAATTTGCGACATCCAATTTTGATAAATCTCAGCTTTGACTGCCAATACGGCTTGCTCCCCCTGCATATTTACCTTCACAAATGCAGACTCAAAATAACCCTATGGTGAATGGTAGTACCACTCCCCATGGGACTCTAAGAGGTTAATGGCCCCCAAGGCGCCTTCTTAAGAAAGACTTCAACTTTGCAGAACCATTATGCTTGTGGTTCTACACTGATCATGTTGACCGATTCTTTATTATCATAGGCTACATGCTCTATCGCTGGATGCGAGATCGTCTTGACATGGATGGTAGTGAAATTAGCAGATGGATTTTGAGGGATTAAAGATCCCAAAGAATCCATGCTATCTAAAAACCTATTTGATGATCGATGGATTGCCTCAATATCATACCATTCAAGTTTGGCCAAATATGTGTCAACTAGATCTTTATAGGCTTTCAGTACGGGACATCGACACTGAAAAAACCCCTTGACTTGATTTACTATGAGCAAGGAGTCACCAAAGATGTTAAATCTCTTAATATTCATGGTGACGGCTGTGTGGAGGCCCAGTAATAGGGCTTCATACTTAGTATTGTTTTTGGTGCATGAAAAATCCAACTTGAATGACAAGGGCATTGGATCTCCTTACAACGTGAAGAACACTATTCCAACACCACCCCCTTGTTCGTACTTCGAACCATCGAAGAATAGAGTCATATCAACATTGTTCTCTAGCTCTTTAGGTTCAGGAGCTTCATATATGACAAAGACTACATCATCTAGAAGCTCAATTGTTAGAGGCCTACTGTTTGACAGGGGCACCTCAACTAATTGATCTACTATGACCTATCCCTTAATGGACTTCTGGCTTATGAATTCCAGATTGAATTCCATCAATAACATGATCCACTTTATAGTACACGTATTGTGATAAGTCTTACTCATCATGTATTGCAAAGGATTTTGTTTGGATATAACATACAATGTATGACTTAACATATAGTGTCACAATTTCTTTGTAGCGAATACTACTGCTAAACACAATTTTTCCACGTATGCATACTTGAGCTCATAGCTCACCAAAGTTTGACTAATATAATATATGGCCTGTTCTTTACCTTGCACATTCTTTTGGGCTTCCATGGTTCCCAGTGCAAAGTCAGTTGCCAATATATATAGTAGAAAAGGCACCTCTGGCCTTGGTGGAGCTAGCACTAGTGACGTCGCCAGGTATTGCTTTATCTCAATGAAGGTTGCCTTGTAGTCCTCGTCCCAGTTGAATGGGACCCCCTTATGTAGCAATCGATTCATGGGTTGACATTTATCCGATAGTTGGGTGATAAATCGCTTTATCAAGGCTACCTTACCCTAAAGGATCCTTAATTACTTAATATTTGGGGGAGGATGCATTTCCAAAATGGCCTTGACCTTTGTTGGGTCTACTTCGATGCCTCTCTTGGAGACGATGAACCCTAGTAATTTTCCAAAAGTTACGCCAAATACGCACTTCTTAGGATTCAGCCTGACGTTGTGCTCTATCAGGCGATCGAAGACTTTCCTTAAGACCTCTGCATGCTCTTCTCATAGCAATGATTTGGATAACAAGTCATCGATATAATATTCAAGAATTTTGTGCATATAGTCATGAAAAATGTATGTCATGGCCCACTGATATGTGGCACCAGCATTTTTGAGGCCAAATGGCATAACTTTATAGCAAAATGTTCCCCATGGCGTTATAAATGTGGTTTTATGCTGGTCTTCGGGCTTAATACGAATTTGATTGTAACCAAAAAAATTGTCCATTAAGGAGAGCATTTCATGACCTGTAGTTGCATCTACGAGAGCATCAATATTGGGAAATGGAAATGAATCTTTGGGTGTTACTTTGTTTAGGTCTCTGAAATTCATGCAAATACAAATTCTTCCATTGGGTTTTCCCACGGGTACCATATTGGACACCCATTCTGGATAATCGATCGAGATTACAAATTCCACATCCAACAACTTTTGTATCTCATCTTTTACCATTAAGGCTACTGTTGGGTGCATTTTCCTAAGCTTTTTCTTGATCGGCTTCTTCGTTAGATCTAGCAAAAGTTTATGAGTAACCAATTTTGGGTCTAGACCTGGCATATCCTTATACGACCAAGAAAACAAATTTGGTCTCTCTTTCAGTAGAGGGATAAGGGTGGCCCGCTCATTTGGAGTGAGAATCTCTCCAAATTTAACCTTCTTTGCACTGGTGGGATCATTACTTATATCCACCTCAAAGTTTTCCTCTACCGACAAATATGATCCCTCCTCAAGCTAGTGAGGTGTAGGAATCAGAAGGATGTCATCAGCCGGGTTGATTGGTTTCGCGTTGGAAGCATTTTCGGCATGATAAACATTATATGCACAACCTAGTGCAAAATGGAAAGGTTGCAATATTTCTTCATTGGGGAAGAAATCCTCAGGCTCAACAGGTGAATCAGCGTGATCCTAGTCGATAGCATATTTGTTAAGATTTTGGAGTGGAGTGGTTAAATCAATGGAGACCATGTTTATGGAATGGAATTGATCTCCAAGACCACACGGACTGACCTCTACAAAATCTGCATAATCCTCATACCAATAATCTGTCTCTAATAGCACAGGCACAAAAGGGTCTTCCCTATGAGGATTGCGAATAACTAGATCCTCCCTATGCACTGAATACAAAATAGGATCATTTGGCTCATGCAGCTGCATGTAGTTCGGTGAAAGGGGATTAACCAACTGATGGATTTGATCCAAGTTTAACCATCTTACTCTCACACGTGGACCAACATATAGTTGTTGATAGACCTCATTAATTTCAATGGGTTGATGATGATAACACAAATAAGGAGGGCCGAGGTAGGCCCTCTCTAGCTCATCTTCTTCATCATTGTCATAATAGAATCCTTCATTTGCCCCCACTCCTGGAGGGTGCTCCTCCAAATGAGGCCCCATGAATCTTACTTCTTGCATGCTATCATTGCTATCCAAAAAAAATGGATAATTATACCTAATGTATGATGTTACTGATAAAATTGGCTCGATCTCATCCCCTGCATGATAAACATTGGGAAGGATCTCTTCGGTATCCTGTACCAACTCAATAGGCAATAGATGATGCACTTGCCAGGGCCTCTCATAGGTACCTTCGACTTCACCTCTAGATTCATCGTTGTTTGAGGATTACTCATCTGTGTCATAGCCTGGTCCACTCATATCAGAGGTGGAATCTGCTCCATATTCATTACAAATATCTCCTAGCTTGATATCTCTTGCAGTAATGGGGTTACACCCCTACACATCTGTCATCGACTACATCACAGGTTTGGTGTCCCAGTTGATCTCTGGGGTTCATCTCTATCTCGGTCTAATCGAGGATCCCTTCCTAATAATCTTCAAGTGGCTCAGCGATGATGACAAATATCATAGGGTGATTCCTCTAAAATTTGGAAGGATCCCGATGATATGGATTAAAATCCACATCATCTGTGAGGTACAGACGATCTAGGGATGCTGCGAGCAAATAATCTTGCCCTCGTATCTATAATCCTAGACCAAATCTATCAGTGATTGACTTGGGGACCCACAACACACCCCAAAATTGGGGACCCACCTTTTTGCAAGCTTGCAGAGAAGAATCTCGGTGACCCAGATGCTAAAATTGAAGAAAAGAGGAAAAAATGCCTAAGTGTTGAAAAGTGTCACGAAATCGCGACATGTCACGAAATCGCGACTTGTCGTGCCATCGCTACAAAAAATAGGAAAGTTGTCGTGAAATCACGACATGTAGCTCCATCACTGACGAAGAGGAGAGAAAAGAAAATTGAAAGTTGTCGCAAAATCGCGACATGCCATTGGAAAATAATGAAAATGGTCACGATTTCGCGACGTGTTTTGCCGAAGCGTACGGATGACGAAAAGTGTCACGATTTCACGACGTGTTTTGGCAAGGTGTACGAAAGCGGAAAAATGTCGCGATATCGCGACAGGAAACAGCTAAAGGACTCGAAGAGGAAATACGTCATGATTTCGTGACCGATTGCAGCAAAGGTGTACGAAACAGGAAATGGTAGCGAAATCGCAACATGTTTTGGAGAAGTGGCCCGAAGGAGAAGGTGGTCGCGATTTCATGATGTGTTTTAGCAAATTGTACGGCACAAGGGAGATGTCGTGAAATCATGATAGAAATGAAGACCATGCCCGAAGCAGAGAAGCTGTAGCAAAATCGCGACAGGTTTTGCCAAGGCGTACGGAACAGAAAAATGGTCGCGATTTCGTGATGTGTTTCGGGGAGGCATAAGAAAATAGAAAGCGGCAGCGATATCACAATAGAAAGTGGCATGAAGGTTCGAGGGTGAAATACGTCGCGATATCACGATAGGTTTTGCCAAGGCATACTTAACATAAAAGCGGTAGCGATATCGTGACAGTTTGTGGCAAGTAGGTTCGGGGATAAAGGCGGTAGCGATATCGTGACGGTTTGTCGAAAGAAGGCAAGAGAGTGATAATGGTCGCGATGTCGCGACGTAAAGTTGCCAAGGAAGCCCGACGGAGAGATGGTAGCGATTTCGCTACAGCTTGGTGAGAAGGAAGCCCGACGGAGAAATGGTAGCGATCTCGCTATAGTTTGTGGAAAGAAGGTTCAAAAGCAAAAACGGTCGCGATATCGCGACAAGATGCTGTCGAAGACGTACGACCAGGAAGAGTGTAGCGATATCGCGACATGTCATGATTTCACAACATGTCACATTTTTGCGGCCGAGAAGGTGAACAGGCAGAATGCAGTTTTTGTCGGGTTTTTCACAGAGTGGCATTACAGAAGGCGTAGAGAGCGTGTGACACGTGGCATGCGAGGTGTCGAGTGCACGAGAAGCGTTACATGCAACGAAGGATTTTAGGCGTTTTGGCGTTAAACATGGAATAAAGACAAGGAAAAGGTGGGAATTCAAAAGGTCACATGCAGGAAGGTGAAGCGAAGCGACCAAGGAGAATCGAAGAGCCGTTTCCGTTAGTATAAAGCCAGAAGCACAGATTGAAGGAAGGGTTGGAAATTGTTGATTGCAGAGTTGCAGAGACAAGAGCTTCGTGCTATTCTGGGCCTGCACTTGGGCAATTTCCTTCTTTTTTGTTCTGGAATATTTATGCCTGGAACATTCTTTGAATGTAATTGACATATCATTTAATACAAGATACAGAGAGTTGGCATCTAATTGATGAGAAAGAAGGAGTCATTTTGTGCATGCATGATTTAATGTTTTATCTTTCATTCCAGATTTTTGAGGCTTTTAGGTGAAGTTTAATGCAAGTGTGCTTGGTTGCTTCATGCGAATGCCTAAGTCTGGAATTACAATGAGAAACCCTAGAGACCAACACCTAATTTATTTGGATTGTGCGAGTTTGCAGGTTCATTAGATTAGGTTGCATGCAAAAAACCTCAGTATCTTCGGTTTCATTGAATCGATGGTAGCATTCTGACTATAGTTTAGTTTCTCTTCATTTACTTTTCTTTATTGTTCAAACCCTTGCTTTATTTTCTGTAGTTTAATTACTATATCCAAATTAATAACTAAAAATCCTTCAAAAATCCAAGATCAATGTATATTCATTCACTTTGAGTCCACTTTAAATTCAAATTAAATAAACCATCAGTGCCCCTTGTTAACATCCACTTGCAAACCCTAAGATATTCCTGGCATTTCATTTGAACAGTATTATTTAAGCATAACAGGAACCTTGGAGAAAGTTATTTTCTTTGCAAGCAGAGGATTTTTGGACTCAGATCCTACCAAAGAGTGTGCTTTCACAACTAGGTGAAAACACCACTCAACAGATTGGCGCTAGAAGGAGGGCCGAATTGGTTTATCTATTTTGATTTTCATATCTGAATATTTTGTTTTTGTTTTAATTCTAAAATTATTTATGGCTAAACTGCAACACTATTTTTTGTTTTTGTTGCAGGTTTTCTTCGAAATAGCCGAGGGTTTCCTCAGGCAGGCTGGACCCACCACGCCGTATTGCGACCAGGTCTCAAACAACCGAAGAAACCATTTTTCATGACCTTACTGGTACTCCCAAGGGTAAAGCCAAGCAAGTCGTAAGCACACCAGTCGCAAAAGACCTGTTTTCTCCAGGAACGTCGAGTGGACCTACGCCAGTAATATCCATTGTCCCTAGTGTGCCTATAGTTAGTAATATTTCTACTGCTATTGTAGGTCTGCTCTACATCAATTCCGAGTCAAATGGATCAAGCTCCAGCAACTCCTTGGTATGGAGCTAACAATACTCCTTTGAATATTGTTGGGGATATCCATGAAATCCCCAAGAACATTGAAATATTTCTGCCTAAATACAAGCCAGATGGCCTAAGAACAATGAGAAGAACATATCCAAGCCTATAGGGATGTTTTAATTAGGTTGCAAGTTCAGCATGAAGATGTAGCCTATAGACTTTTCCCCATGAGCTTGGATCCAATAGCATATGAATGGTATATATGCTTGCCAACTGGTTCAATCACCTCTTGGACACAAATGGAAAATGCCTTTGTCAATAAATTTAGGTCACCCTTAGATCTCGCAACTATTTACAATCAGTTTATTACATGCAAACGGGGCCAAGGGGAACCAATCCGAATGTTTAATCAGAGATTCCAAAAGAACTATAACAGAGCAATTAGACATTTTTCCATCGATCCCGTAGTGGCTTTGCAGATATATTTTGGGGCATTGGACCCCATGACAGCCTATGTTTGCAAGGCGTAATCCTCGTGTCACCATGTCGGCTTTGGCCTATAATGAAGCCATGACTATTGAGCAGCAATTGACACCACAAGGCTACGGGTTTACCCAGATGCCTATGATGGGACAGTGTGCTCCATATGGTCAAGCTCCCCAAGAAAATCAACTCATGGCACCACAAATGCCAAGTATGAACACCTTCCCATATCAGCAGTCGTATCCACCAGCACCCGCATATGCACCCATTCCAATCCAACCAATCACAACCATTCCACCTATTGTTGCATTTTTGCAGAATAGTCAATCAACTACGCAGGAAACTAGTCAAGTCAATCCTCAAGCCATAGTTCCTGTTTCGAATCCAATCCCGATTCAAGGTATCAATCCATATGGGAATAAAATTCCTTAGAACCCGACCCAAATGTGGAATCAAGACCCCATTAATTATGTGAATCCAACGGGGGTTAACAACAATATTATTCCACCGAAGGATGTTTTTTCGGAAGTCGAAGAGCTCAAGAAACTAGTGCATAAACTAAGTAATGACAGGGTTCAACAGCAGAAGCATGAGTCCCATGCCCCTCACCCAAATCCAAATTTTTACAATAGAGGGAGGCACTGGAACACCAAGCCAAACAATGGGGGAGTTCCTGCTCCCATTGCTAATCAATTAGATGCTTCTGCAGGCCCTAGCCAATCCAATTCTCTTTTGAATCTTTTAGATTTGGCATGGGAAAGGGGGTGCGAGGTTACATAACACAAAAGAACACAATGAGAGGAATTGTCCTGAGATTGCTAGATACACTCATTGTCTTCAGACGCAGGTTGATGATTTGGAACTGGTATCAAATGAGGATCCATCGTATCATCAAGATGAAAATATTATGGTGATGGAAATAGTATATCACCAAGAAGGTGAAAGCGAGGAGGAAGAAGACGAAGTTTTGGAACAGGAGGTGCAAGCTTTTTGAGATTTCAGAAAGGGGACTCATGGGTACCATTTGAGGAGTAAATCTAAAGCCCCTAAAACCTCATCAACACCTCCAAACAATTCTATTCTTCCTCCAGATACAAAGGCAAGTAACAACCCTCCCCCTCCACTCAGAAGAGAAATGTCTAATGACGTCCAA
Organism: Wollemia nobilis; assembly: GCA_028583015.1. Classification (NCBI taxonomy): domain Eukaryota; kingdom Viridiplantae; phylum Streptophyta; class Pinopsida; order Araucariales; family Araucariaceae; genus Wollemia; species Wollemia nobilis. The sequence continues at coordinate 10,259,350 of JAQPPZ010000689.1, read as the reverse complement.
AAGACAGTCAAATTCGAAAAACCAAATTATGACGTAGTGGAGGATATGAAGAAGTCCAAATCTAGCCTTTCATTCCTGGACGCAACCTAAATTGCCCGGTCAAAAGGAGGCGTTGATAAGAGCTTTGAACTCACCTGATCCGATGTGGAAGGAAAAAAGAGCTGAATCCCATCTGATTTTGCGAAAGGAGAGAAGGGATGTCTCGCCATTCTTATTGACTCTGAGAATTGTGGGTAAGAACCTACATAACTGTTTGGTTGTCACAGGAGCCACGAGCAATCTCATGCCTACGAAGATATGTCAAATGTTGGGTCTACAACCGGTTTCATCCAAATGCACGGTCTTGCAGTTGGACCGTTCAGAGGTAAATGTAGTATGGACCTTATATGATGTCAAGATTCAATTAAATTCTAAACCCAGGGTCCAGCAGGTTGTAGACATTTTTGGTGGTTAACATCCCAAGTAGGTATGGAATGCTACTTGCTAGGGATTGGATGAAAATACTGAATGGCTATTTTGCAACAGACTGCTCGCATATGTGGCTGCCATGGAAGGGCATTGCTAACCAAATCAGAGTGGAAAATGAACCGAGGCTTAAGGAGATTATAACGGATTTTAACAAGCCGAATGAGGTTCAGTTTTCTGAGCCAAACCTAGGGGTCTATGCTCTTGATGTTGAGGAAGCTGCTGACGAGCTTAAAGAAGAAGTGTGTCATGGTGGTTCTTCTGAGGAAAAGGATTACATGTGGTTGCTCAAGTTTGATGGATCAAAGTCTAGACAGGGAGCAGGAGCTGGAGTCGAGCTCACTGGTCTAGGAGGTAAACCATTATTGGCTGCCTACAGACTATAATTTCCTTGCACAAAAAATGTGGCAGAATACGAAGCATTGATCTATGGTTTATGTCTAGCATTGAGCAAGCATGTTAAATGCTTGAAGGTTTTGGGAGATTCTGAGTTGGTTGTCAAGCAAATCAAAGGACAGTATACATGCCGTGACAAAATACTGAGCCTTTATAGGACTAGGGTTATGGACCTCATGGAGGAGTTTGATGCATTCAACATAGCCCTTATTTCTAGGAGAGGAAATCGAATAGCAGACTCTCTTGCAGTCACCGTGGGCATGTTAAACCCGGTGGATATAAAAAGATGTAAAATTTTTTCCATTGAGCTGGTTCCTTGTCCATCAATACCTGATAATGTGAAGAATTTCCGGGTTTTTGAAAGTGACAGTACATCTTCAAGTTTGTCACAAACTCGGGTATTTTTGAAAATCAGGTGATTGATGAGGAACAAAGGTGGCAGGATGAAACAGAAGAAAGTGAAACTCGCGTATAAATCCAACAAAATTCCTAAAGACGTGGTTTCATTAGAAAAGATGTTCGACATGGAGTGTAAGAACAAGAAAAAAAGAGTCCCACTCCCCAAAGATGCATGCGATTCAATTAACTGGGGAGTGCAGACAATCCAAAGGAGGTGTACATAGCAAAGGCATGTACAGAGGAAGAAAGGAGCAATATAATACAGGAATTGAAGCATTACATAGATTGTATTGCTTGGAACTACAATGAGCTGAAGACTTACAACCAAAACATTATCACACATACCATCCCTTTGAAACCAGACTCCAAGCCTTTTAGGCAAAGACATCGAGTTGTTAACCCGCTATTGGAGCCTTTGATCGAAAATGAGGTTAAAAGATTATTGGAAGCGAAAATCATTTTTCCTGTTAGACACTCAACCTGGGTGGCCAACCTCGCTCCAAGAAGAAAAAAGAGTGGAGAGATTAGGTCGTGCATAGATTTTCGAAATCTTAATAAAGCCTCTCAAAAAGATAATTATCCATTACCATCAATCGATGAAATTCTGCAAATGGTAAATGGATCTGAAATGATGTCCTTTCTCGATGGATATTCTGGGTACAACCAAGTCCTTATACATCCAGATGACAAGATGAAAACAGCCTTCACTACCAAGTGGGGGACATTTTCATATAAGAGAATGTCGTTCGAACTGTTAAATGCTGGTGCAACTTTTCAACGTGCCATGGATTACGCATTCAAAGGGCTAATAGGCAAATGCATCATCGTGTATGTGGATGATATCCCAGTTTTCTCGAAGAAGAGAGAGGATCATGTTAAATATTTGAAGAAAGTGCTTCAAAGATGCAGAGAACATGGAATTTCCTTAAATCCCAAAAAGTGCATTTTTGGAGTAACGGAAGGGAAATTGTTGGGTCACATCATTTCAAAAGAGGGCATATCCATCGACCCATAAAGGATACAAGCTATCCAAAACCTACCTCTCTCCGAGCAAGAAAAATAACTGAGATCTTTCTTTGGGCAAGTCAATTTTGTGAGGAAGTTTATCTCTAGCTTTGCTGAGATAGCCAAACCTCTGAACTAGATGCTCAAGAAATATGTGGATGTTAAATGGAATGAGGAAAGTAGAGTGGCTTTCCAGAATATCAAAGATGCCATTTCCAGAGCCCCTGTCCTTATAAGCCTAGACTACTCCAAGCCTTTTTATATTTATGCTTTTGCATCAGAACACTCCTTTGCGAGTGTCTTAACCCAAAAAGGTGAGGATAGTGCCGAAAAACCCATTGCATTTTTAAGTGCCCCCCTGAAAGACGCTCAATTAAGGTATTCAATCCTTGATAAGCAAATGTACGCACTTTTTAAAATCGTGAAAAAATTTAGGCACTACATTGTGCACAAGCAGAATTATCGCCATCGTGCCCGATTCTACTCGTCAAGACCATGTTTTTGCGTAATGAACTAGGTGAGAAGAGAGGAAAATGGATTTCAACCATCCAAGAATTTGATCTCGAAATCCAACCAATGAAACTAGTTCGAGGACAGTGGACCGGCGAAGGCGATCGTAGAAAATAATCCGAAAATAACAGGTCAATGCTCAAATACAGAATACATGGCTAAGGATGACTGGTATGTTGATATTGTGCAATTTTTACTGATCGGTAAGTGTCCTTCTAAAATGAATTCAACATAGAGAAGAGCCTTAAGGCTTAAATCATCAATTATCTGATGAAATCTGGTGTGCTTTACAGGAAGAATCATGAAGGTATCTACCTGAGGTGCTTGAACAAAGAAGAAGCCGCCAGGGTGTTGCAGGAATTTCACGGGAAACATGGAACTGGTCATGGTGCAGCCAATGCTATAGCACATCAAATCCTGAGAGCAGGATACTACTGGCCACGTATTTTCAAGGATGCGCATACCCATGTACGATCTTGTCACATCTGTCAAGTGGCTGCAAATAGAGAAAGAAATGCAGCCATGCCGTTGTAGCCTGTAGTCGAAATGAGACCGTTTGCACAGTGGGGACTAGATTTCATCGGGGTTATCAACCCAAATTCTTCTGATTCTCATAAATTCATTTTGACAGCTACGAACTACTGTACAAGGTGGACATAAGTGATTCCTACTAAACATGCCACCATAGATGTTGTGATTAAATTTCTTGAGGATCAGATTATAACAAGATTTGGAATGCCCGACTCTATTGTCAGTGACAATGGTAAAGCTTTTATTTCTACACAATTTGCAGATTGGGCATATGATAACAAAGTGAGCTTAAAGTTTGCATCCAATTACTATCCTCAAGGAAATGGGTTGGCCGAGTCTTCAAATAAGAATTTGTTGAATACTATTAAGAAGTTGCTGGAAAAGAACCCTCGGGACTGGCACAGCCAACTAAAGTTTGCCCTTTGGGCAGATAGGACCAGAGTGAAAGATTCCATAGGGAATACTCCCTATCATTTGGTCTATGGGAAAGACCCGATATTTCTAGCAAATTTGAAGTTGCAGACCTTACATTTCATACAAGAGTACTTGGGAACAGATGATCAAATTGAAGCCAGGTTGAGCCAGTTGTTGCACCTTGATGAAAAGAGAGAAGATGCCATGAATCACATGAATAAACACCAGGCAGTTATTAAGAGATGGTTTGACAGAAGGGCCAAAGTTAAATCATTCAGAATTTCAGATTTGGTATTACTATGGGACAAAAGACATGAGGAAAAAGGGAATCATAAAAAGTTTGATTGTCTTTGGTTGGGTCCATATCAGATTTCAGAGATTCTTGGGAAGAATACCTTCAGGCTAAAAACATTAGAAGGGGAAGATTTCATGCTACCGGTTAATGGGCAGATTTTAAAGCATTATTTTAGCCCTTAGGTTGTGAGACTTTGATATTATTCTTTTGGTTTTGGTGGGGGATTTTCAGATTTTGTTTTTACTGTTTAGGATTGTTAGTCTAGCTAGGATTTTGGTTATGGATTTGATTTCAATTGACATGTGTGTTAATTTTGATAAAAAAATAAAAAAATAAATAAAAATAAAAAAATAAAATAAAGAATAAAAAATTGAGATGTCAACTTATGCTTAAGGTTAGGAGAATATGAAATATTGGAATTATCTTGTAAAAGCTCCACAAGTAGCATAAAACATTTTAAGTTATATTGTTTGATTTTGTGATGCATGAAAGAGTCAGTTTTGCATGACAATTCATTCCATTTGTAATTCAAGAAATAATGCATTCATGTTCCATCTCACCTTACATACATCTCATCTTAGTTACATATGCATCTTAGGTACAAGCCATTAAAGTATGTCAAATCCTCCTAGGGTTGTGTTATAACATATATGTAAGTAGCTCCTAAGGTTGGAAACTGAGTCTTGAGATATCTAGAACCAAGCACGTCTCATACATTAAAAAGGATCTTGAGAAAAATGATCAAAACCTAACTTGGAGGAAAATGTTGGGTGAAAGAAGTTATTCATGTCTATCCTATTATGCAACATGATCCTTAAAACAGTGGTTTTGACCACTTCCATAGAGCTTAAAGTCTAAAATCGTAGTAGTAAGGATAGGGTTAAATCCTCATCAAACTTAGGTTGAGGATCCAATTCCCCAAAGCTTTGATTTGACCCACATGGAGTAGTAAGGATAGGGCATAAATTCTCATCTCGGTTAGTTGAGAATCCGATTCCCCAAAGCTCTTATGTCTCATTTCATAATCAGCCTTGGATTGTAAGGATCGTACTATTTGTCCTCTACAAAGGATGGGTAGTCATCCCCAAGGTCTAAGCAACAAAATTAATATTTCTCATCTAAAGTTTGGATTGTAAGGATCGTACTACATGTCCCTAGCCAGGATGGGTAGTCATCCCCAAGGTCCAAGAAGTAAAAAAAAAATAATAATAATAATAATAAATAAATTTTTCCCATCTCATATTTATTTTGGATTGTAAGGATCGTACTACTTGTCCTCTGCAAGGGATGGGTAGTCATCCCCAAGGTCCAAAGAAATGGAGATAAGTTTTGGATTGTGGGGTTAGAAATGCCCATGCATGGCATCATGTCTTGCCTAAAAAACAAGACCACTGATTGTCTAGAGGGTTAGACTAGCATGACCATTTCTTCCATAACTAGTTTAATTATTTTTCTTGAAGTGAGGTAATGAACTCTAAATCAGAATAGTAAGGATAGGGTTAAACTCTCATCTCGGTTGGTTGGGAGTCTGATTCCCCAAAGTTCTGATTTCACATTCACTTGCACATGGGTTCTAGATGGTAGGGACTCATAACCAACTTTGGGATACAATAAGGCAATGAATTAGTGGATCCTAAGAGGGTTTGGCAATCTTGAATGCTTGTACATAGTAATAGAAGAAGGACCATGCCTTTTATGGAAGCAAATCTCCTTGCACATTCATTAGGGTACACAAATCATTCACCATCCCACATATGCATTCATGCAAAACTGATAATGGAATGTTGATCAATTTCAAACGATAGGGAATGAAAAAAACATTGCACACACTGAGCTAATACTTGATGATTCTGATGATTCATGTACTTCTGATCTTTGGGCATTTGTTATTTTGCTTATGTGCTAATATATGTTTGCGAGTTTGTGATATGTTTCAGGTTGGGTTCTTACTAAAATGCTCAAGAGCATTTGACAGCAGAGTCCCATTTGTTGTGGTTGATCCACAACACACCCCAAAATTAGGGACCCACCTTTTTGCAGGCTTGCAGAGAAGAATCTCGGTGACCCAGATGCTAAAATTGAAGAAAAGAGGAAAAAATGCCTAAGTGTTGAAAAGTGTCGCGAAATCATGACATGTCACGAAATCACGACTTGTCGCGCCATTGCTGCCAAAAACAAGAAATTTGTCACGAAATCACGACATGTAGCTCCATCGCTGTCGAAGAGGAGAGAAAAGAAAATTGAAAGTTGTCGTGAAATCGCGACATGCCATTGGAAAAGAATGAAAATGGTCGTGATTTCGCGACGTGTTTTGCCGAAGCGTACGGATGATGAAAAGTGTCGTGATTTCGTGACGTGTTTTGGCAAGGTGTACAGAAGAGAAAAATGTCGCGATATCACGACAGGAAACAGCTAAAGGACTCGAAGAGGAAAGACGTCGTGATTTCGCGATCGATTGCAGCAAAGGTGTACGGAACAGGAAATGGTAGCGAAATCGCGACATGTTTCGGAGAAGTGGCCCGAAGGAGAAGGTGGTCACAATTTTGTGACGTGTTTTAGAAAATTGTACGACACAAGGGAGATTTCATGAAATTGTGACAGAAATGAAGACCATGCCCAAAGCAGAGAAGCTGTAGCGAAATCGTGACAGGTTTTGCCAAGGCGTACGGAACAGAAAAATGGTCGCGATTTCGTGACGTGTTTCGGGGAGGCATACGAAAAGAGAAAGCGGTAGCGATATCATGACAGAAAGCGGCATGAAGGTCCGAGGGTGAAAAACATCGCGATATCGCGACAGGTTTTTCCAAGGCGTACAAAACATAAAAGCGATAGCGATATCGTGACAGTTTGTGGCAAGTAGGTTCGGGGATAAAGGCGGTAGCGATATCACGACGGTTTGTCGAAAGAAGGCAAGAGAGTGATAATGATCGCGATGTCACAACGTAAAGCTGCCAAGGAATCCCGATGGAGAGATGGTAGCGATTTCGCTACAGGTTGGTGAGAAGGAAGCCCGACAGAGAAATGGTAGCGATCTCGCTACAGTTTGTGGAAAGAAGGTTCAAAAGCAAAAATGGTCATGATATCGCGATAAGATGCTGCCGAAGACGTACGACCGGGAAGAGTGTAGCGATATCGCGACATGTCACAATTTCGTGACATGTCACATTTTCACGGCCGAGAAGGTGAACAGGCGGCATGCAGTTTTTGTCGAGTTTTTCGCAGAGTGGCGTTACAGAAGGCGTAGAGAGCGTGTGACACGTGGCATGCAGGTGTCAGGTCTGCAGAAGCGTTACATGCAGCGAAGGATTTTAGGCGTTTTGGTGTTAAACATGGAATAAAGACAAGGAAAGGGTGGGAATTCAAAAGGTCACATGCATGAAGGTGAAGCGAAGTGACCAGGGAGAATCGAAGAGTCGTTTCTATTAGTATAAAGCCAGAAGCGCAGATTGAAGGAAGGGTTGGAAATTGCCGATTGTAGAGTTGCAGAGACAAGAGCTTCGTGCTATTCTGGGCCTGCACTTGGGAAATTTCCTTCTTTTTTGTTTTGGAATATTTATGCCTGGAACATTCTTTGAATGTAATTGACATATCATTTAATACAAGATACAGAGATTTGGCATCTAATTGATGAGAAAGAAGGAGTCATTTTGTGCATGCATGATTTAATGTTTTATCTTTCATTCTAGATTTATGAGGCTTTTAGGTGAAGTTTAATGCAAGTGTGCTTGGTTGCTTCATGTGAATGCCTAAGTCTGGAATTACAAGAGAAACCCTAGAGACCAAGGACCTAATTTATTTGGATTGTGCGAGTTTGCAGGTTCATTAGATTAGGTTGCATGCATAAAACCTCAGTATCTTCGGTTTCATCGAATTGATGGCAGCATTCTGACTGTAGTTTAGTTTCTCTTCATTTACTTTTCTTTATTGTTCAAACCCTTGCTTTATTTTCTGCAGTTTAATTACTGTATCCAAATTAATAACTGAAAATCCTTCAAAAATCCAAGATCAATGTATATTCATTCACTTTGAGTCCATTGTAAATTAAAATTAAATAAACCATCAGTGCCCCTTGTTAACATCCACTTGCAAACCCTAAGATATTCCTGGCATTTCATTTGAACAGTATTATTTAAGCATAACAGGAACCTTGGAGAAAGTTATTTTCTTTGCAAGCAGAGGATTTTTGGACTCAGATCCTACCGGAGAGTGTGCTTTCACAACCGGGTGAAAACACCACTCAACACATCGATATAATATTCAAGAATTTTGTGCATATAGTCATGAAAAATGTATGTCATGGCCCACTGATATATGGCACCAGCATTTTTGAGGCCAAATGGCATAACTTTATAGAAAAATGTTCCCCATGGCGTTATAAATGTGGTTTTATGCTGATTTTTAGGCTTAATCCAAATTTGATTGTAACCAAAAAAATTGTCCATTAAGGAGAGCATTTCATGACCCGTAGTTGCATCTACGAGAGCATCAATATTGGGAAATGGAAATGAATCTTTGGGTGTTACTTTGTTTAGGTCTTTGAAATTCATGCAAATACAAATTCTTCCATTGGGTTTTCCCACTGGTACCATATTGGACACCCATTCTGGATAATCGATCGAGATTACAAATTCCACATCCAACAACTTTTGTATCTCATATTTTACCATTAAGGCTGCTATTGGGTGCATTTTCCTAAGCTTTTTCTTGATCGGCTTCTTCGTTAGATCTAGCGAAAGTTTATGAGTAACCAATTTTGGGTCTAGACCTGGCATATCCTTATACGACCAAGAAAACAAATTTGGTCTCTCTTTAAGTAGAGGGATAAGGGTGGCCCGCTCATCTGGAGTGAGAATCTCTCCAAATTTAACCTTCTTTGCACTGGTGGGATCATTACTTATATCCACCTCAAATGTTTCCTCTACCGACAAATATGATCCCTCCTCAAGCTAGTGAGGCGTAGGAATCAGATGGATGTCATCAGTCGGGTTGATTGGTTTCACGTTGGAAGCATTTTCGGCATGATAAACATCATATGCACAACCTAGTGCAAAATGGAAAGGTTGCAATATTTCTTCATTGGGGAAGAAATCCTCAGGCTCAACGGGTGAATCAGCGTGATCCTAGTCGATAGCATATTTGTTAATATTTTGGAGTGGAGTGGTTAAATCAATGGAGACCATGTTTATGGAATGGAATTGATATCCAAGACCACACGGACTGACCTCTACAAAATCTGCATAATCCTCATACCAATAATCTGTCTCTAATAGCACAGGCACAAAAGGGTCTTCCCTATGAGGACTGCGAATAACCGGATCCTCCCTATGCACTGAATACAAAATAGGATCATTTGGCTCATGCAGCTGCATGTAGTTCGGTGAAATGGGATTAACCAACTGATGGATTTGATCCAAGTTTAACCATCTTACTCTCACACGTGGACCAACATATAGTTGTTGATAGACCTCATTAATGTTAATGGGTTGATGATGATAACACAAATAAGGAGGGCCGAGGTAGGCCCTCTCTAGATCATCTTCTTCATCATTGTCATAATAGAATCCTTCATTTGCCCCCACTCCTGGAGGGTGCTCCTCCAAATGAGGCCCCATGAATCTTACTTCTTGCATGCTATCATTGCTATCCAAAAAAAATGGATAATTATACCTAATGTATGATGTTACTGAGAAAATTGGCTCGATCTCATCCCCTGCATGATAAACATTGGTAAGGATCTCTTCGGTATCATGTACCAACTCAATAGGCAATAGATGATGCACTTGCCAGGGCCTCTCATAGGTACCTTCGACTTCACCTCTAGATTCATCGTTGTTTGAGGATTCCTCATCTGTGTCATAGCCTGGTCCACTCATATCAGAGGTGGAATCTACTCCATATTCATTACAAATATCTCCTAGCTTGATATCGCTTGCAGTAATGGGGTTACACCCCTACACATCTGTGTCATCGACTACATCACAGATTTGGTGTCCCAGTTGATCTTTGGGGTTCATCTCTGTCTCGGTCTAATCAAGGATCCCTTCCTAATAATCTTCGAGTGGCTCAACGATGATGACAAATATCATAGGGTGATTCCTCTAAAATTTGGAAGGATCCGGATGATATGGATTAAAATCCACATCATCTGTGAGGTACAGATGATCTAGGGATGCTGCGAGCAAATAATCTTTCCCTCGTATCTATAATCCCAGACCAAATCTATCAGTGATTTACTGATAATGAGGTTCCAACGGAGTCCTCCTTCCTTTTTCAAAGAGACCAAGGTCGTATCCATGCTAATGATATAGCTTGAAAATACACGGCATACTCTAGATTAGACAAATAATAAATATTTACCATGAAAGGTTCCTCATCATCTTCATCCATGGGCTCTTGCGTTGGAAGCTGGTCTAGTCCTGCATAAATGAAGTTAGTCTGGTTAGGTTGCTCTCCCAATGAAACCACCGATCCAACAAGGTAACGATGAGCAGATGGTCAATCCATCTCTTGTGTAGTCTTTAGAATCAATTTGAAGGTCACATTTTGCACAAGGTACTTGCCTAATTTGGTATTAGCGAGATGTACCATCACCTGTGGTATGGATGACCCTGTTGAAGATGCAGGAAAGGCAGGCTGAGGTGCCTCCTTGGATTTGTCTTAGGGTTCCTCAACTTCCATGGGAATTGGAACCTCATCAGCAATTGGCTTAGGCTCACGCTATTTCTCTTTCTTGCCCACTTTTACTTTCAAATTCCTATCATCCTAACGCATGAATGATGCCGATGATTTCAAGGAAGTGGTAGTGGCATGCTCTGATCTATGTGACACAGATGGCATTGGTTGAACATGCACTACCAGTTTACCTCCTAGTTTCTTTATTGGCGATGACGGTCGAACATCCAGGTGCGTTGATGGGAGTATAAAACCCCCAGGCAAATATGCTAGGTTGACAAATTTAAATGGATCTTCGTTCGATGCCACTACGTGAACTAGTCCCTCATGAATATATTTCATGCACTGATGTAGTATCGAGGGGATGCAACACATTTCATGAATACAAGGCCTACCAAGTAATATGTTGTACTACATGGTCTTCAGACCCACTTGCATGGGTAGGATAATTGTGTCGACAATCGAACATAGTGCGTTATTAAACGCTTTCAATGTAAATGTAGTTGGCACAATGTGTGATTTAGGTAGCTTCAAATGACTCAGCACCTTGGTCATTATTATGTTGATCGATGAGCCAGTATTGATCAAGACCCTTTTAAATGGCATGTGATTCACACACGTAATTATGTGCAACAGTGGACCGGTCGTAGTTGTAGAAACTATCCTTATCTCATGATTGTAAAATTGGATCATCGATTCCTGACACTGTTGTACATGTCCCATGATATTAGTAAATGACTGCGCATCCTGGTCATGTACTTCAATGGACCTCAAAATATCCATAAGAGTCTCCCTATGCCTCGGGGACTGTTGTATTAATTCATATATTGACAACTTTGCAGGAGTTGTCTGCAGGTTTTGGACCAACCTGCTCCTTATGGTCACCACCGATCTTGTTGGTGGGCCTGGAATATTCTGTGTCGATCGCTAATTTGGCGTGGCTTGTATTTGAATGGGAGCACAAGGTTGATTATATTGTTCATATTTCCTATTCCTAGTGACAACGTTGACCATACCTACAAACCCTTGGATAGGTGGTTCGACTTGCACTTGGTTAACTTGACCAACATTGTTCTGAGATGCCTCATGATTTGGAAAGGGGTTTTTGTAAATCCCTATATTTTTATTATCGAGCGCCTGTGGGTTGTGTGGAACTACAAGCTCACCCTTGTCAATCATTATTTGCACCAGGTGTTTGAAAGACCAACATGCCTTGATGTCATTGAAATTTTGTTCGATGAAAAATGCAAAATAGATCCTCTTGGAACCCCTTTGGTTTGGGTTGATTGGGGTCCATCATCTTGACTTTGGGAAATCTGATTGTCTTAGCCTCGCATAACTAATGGAAAATTAAAGTCAACTATTCTGTCAATGGTGTGAACTGGCAAGGCGGGCTTTGATATTTGTTCTTGCCCTTATAATTATTGTTACACTTGTCATATTGCATAGGGGGAGGTTGGGCCTGATAATTCTGTTTTTGTTACCCCTTGTACTCCCGTTGGAGATTCAGTACCACTTGATTCACATGGGCTTACTTGCCCTATTGTTTTGTGGCACTCTTCTTTTGTCCCTCTCTCATGTTTTTGAGCTTCAAGTTGCCTTCCTGTGATGCATTGTCATTAATCACATCATTAAAGCTCAAAGATCTTATCAATCTGGGGTGGTGTCCAAGGCTGTCTACGATAGAAGGGTAGGGCAGAGTACAATTCAAGCATTCATATTTTAAGCATTTATTGGGTGAGACAGATTTGGTTTAGCCTTTTGGTGTCATGCTAAACCTAATCTACAAAATGGAAACTTGTAGGAACTAAAAACTAATTCTAAGTTGCAGTAATTGAAATCTAACTACAATTGCAGGAATTGGAATTGCTAAATTGAAAGTCTAATCTACTTTTGCATAATTAAAATATTAGAATTTAAATTGTTGAATTTAAATGTTGTTGAAATGAAATCCTAAGTTACATTTGTAGAATTGAAACCTAGTTACTCTTGCATAATTGAAATGATGCTTGTAAATGAAACTTATGCTAAAAACACTTGTCAATGTCCCGCCACAAAAGGTCATCAAGCTTCTCACGAGAATTGACAAGAAATGAAATATGCTAAAAATGGAAAGTTGCTAAAAATAGAAAAGCAGGGAAAACATGGAAAGTAAAGGAAAAATGCTTAATATAATTTTTCAACTGACACACACACAAATTTTGTACACAAACATAATGGAAAACATAAAGAACATTATACAAACTTAAAACAAGACAAGTAAACTTGACAAGTAATCATTAATTCATGCTAAGACAAAATTATAGATTAAAACCTACCATAAAAAGCCTCATTCTAGATCTGAAAGTGGGCCCATACTTCTTGATATAGAAGGAGGTGATAAGCACTCCTTAAATAATTAACACTCAGAACAGAAAATGATAAAATAACTGCACTTTTATTGATGACAAAACATGTTGAAAACTGTTATAAAAAATTACTGTACAGTCCTAATTACTGCTATTGAAAACTCTCCTCTATTCTAATTCCTAACTGGATCAACCAATGAGGGATCTGTGTTATTTATATAAATATTTACAACATATCCCATGCTCAAATCAGCCTATGTGCTACTTTACAATGATTTGCCAATAATTTTGGATCTAAAATAAATGTAAATATGGATAGTTTGTGTTGCAGTAGTAGTCATTGGCACTTAGAAAGCATCTTCAACGATGGGAGTACATGGGAGGAGTCTATAAATATCTCACACATTTTTCTCCACTTAAGAATATGCCATTTCTATCTTGTAAACAACTTCCTATTATGCTGCAGTTATTTTTGGGTTTATCCTAGAAGAGGATCAATTGATCTTTTTCCATGAATGGTTGGCTTTAGACGGCAAGGATGACAAAGACATCTAGGGGATATTTTCCCTTAACCTTCTCAACCTTATTTCCCTTTTTCCACCATCAAAAAATAGATAAAAAGTCAAAAAGCACTTTCTGTTCTCAATTCGGAGCTAAGTGGCTCAATCCGAAGAGACTGTATTTCTTAATCTGAAGAGATTGTATTTCTCAATCCGAAGATACCTGTTCAATCCAAAGATCTTCGGAGTGACCAAATATGTTCTCTTCAAGTGATTTTAGCTACATTTCTCAGGTGGATTAGCCCTCAGGATCATATTGCAATAGCCTTCATTCCTCTCCATGTGTGAATTCCATGCCTTACCATTCATTGGTAGCTTGCTAGAATTTACATGGTAAATTATTGTATTTTCTAGCTCTGCTACATAGTTATAAAATATTAGTATTTCTTGAAAATTCAAACAAATTATAACATGGAAAAATTATTCAAATATCAACATGAATGAGTACATCAAGTTGCTATTGAATTTATACACTTTATTCACCAAGTAACCATGTTGAAATAGTGCAACAATGCTGCACAATTGAACCTACTCTGTTATACCCTGTTGCTGCCTATTTAGACCATGTGGGAATGCTTCTAAATATGTCATGTCTTTTGTAGTCCTTCTAAACTCATTCCATCCATATCCTCATGCTTTTCTTGACAACTTCAAGGTGTTCCTATAAAGTGACAGCTTGCTGATTTTTATATGGCTATTTTTTTTAGATTTTTAGATTTATGACAGTCCTAAAATTTTGGCTTCAATGTGGATTTGAAACAAGTTGAAGGGCAGAAAAACATTCAAAAACCATTGAGAAGTTAATGGATATCAACATACCACATTTGGTTAATTGAAATTCATGTTTTTACTTGCTACTTAATCAAGAAAAATCAGTCACAAAATGCTGAAAAATAGTCAAAAATAGAGATATAGTATTCCTAACATAAAATCATGCAAACACTTAACAAATAGTATATTTTAGTCAACTATTTGGCAATTAACTTATCATATGGCAGTAAAACATTGTGCAATAATGAGGCATTTTTTGGCCTCATCATCCCCCCCAACTTGAATAGATGCATGCCCTCATGCATCTTAGTAGGCCATAGTAATATGCATTTTTTATTCTTGTGAACAACATTCTTTGCTACCTGCTAACTGAGAAATTTCTCCTTGCTACACTATATCAAGTATTTTGCAATTAAGCACATGTATGACTCTTTTTCTATCTTTCTACAAGTTTTAGTGTTGTAAGGTATCTCTTAAAGGCTTGATATCATGTGATTCATCTTGCAATAGTATTATTGTGGAACCATATTTGGAAGTTGCACTAATACTGATGGAATTTTCTATTCTTAACAACATTTCAGCCTGAATGCTTATGTCTGTTGTTTGCACATTTTGAACAAAATTGATAAATTTTTTGGATTTGAAATGTTTGAGGGATGTAATTACTTGTGGTAGAGCCTTATGAACCTCAATATTTGATGCACCCTACTCTTTTTACTATTCTGTAGCATTTTCAGCAATTCTAGTATATTTTTTGCTCATTTCGAAGATATCCTGCTCATTTCGAAGATATGCCTATTCATTCCGAAGATATGACTGTTCAGTCTGAAGATGCATCAAAAAATGCATAAATGACCTCCTATGCAAAAGTTAGCTACAGATTCTATTGTGGGTCCATCTCTAGAGTGTATAAGCCTTCTATAACATCAAAAATCCCTTCATCCTGTTGTTTAGATGTTATTCTTTGTTTTGTATGTTGTTGTTTTATTCCAGTAGTACTAAAATAGAACCTTTAGGTGCATTTTACTGATTATCCTCCAATTTATCAGACAATTGTGAGATATATACTTGTAGTTCTCCTTCTAAAACTTGCCCTACAAATTGAAATAGAATTGCTGCCATGTCTGTCCCAAAATCAGGTTTTTGCACAGTTTTGGAAGTTCCATGCAATTAAGGGCATAAGGGGGTGTTTCTTGACATCTTGAACATGTTCCATTTTCAACTTGCCAATATTGTATGAATAGTTTATGCCAAATACCGATTATCATACACTCTAAATGTTTACTATGAGTTAAATGCAAGAAATACATACCTTACTGTCCCGAAAATTGGTCATGCACCTTACAAGCTGCTTTTGATGATTGTTAGCAGGCTATCTGAAAACATAAACATAACACATGTGTAGTGTGATATTTGTACAATGGTGGAACAATTATGGGTAGATAAACAAGACAATGCATACCGAAAAATTGGTTTTCATGCAAGCCAACTCAGTAGCGCCTCCAAGAATATTTTCACTACTGAATTATTCATTTTTTTTTTCATCATTTTTTTTTCTTTCCTTTTTTTTCATTTTTTTTTTCATCTCTTTTTTTTTCATTTTTTTCATCAGAAGAGGCTGTCATTTCTGGTTTTCAACCAACTTATGTCCTTTTTTTTTTCAAGTGCTTCAATGAGAGAGAACATCTCTCACTCTTATTTGGATAAGACCAATCCTTATTCTACAAAAACATGTCAATTATTGTATGAAAACACCATCTTTTTTCGTTGAAACCTGCAACATTGATGCAACCTTGCTTTCTAGATGAGCAGTAAGAATCTTCTTACATCGTAATTGTCTCCTTATTGCTGGAAATGAAGTATTGGCTCCATTGTTCCTCTTCCTTGCTGAAATTGATGCTTGTCCTCATGTATCCCTATTTTGTGGGACATGCCTTTGCTGCAATTTTTTTTTCTCTTTTTTTTTTTCTTTTTTTTTCTCTCTCTCTCTCTTTTTTTCTTTTTTTCAATTTTTCTTGTCTTGCTTGTACCCAAGAAGGAATTTCACAAACAAGACTATTCTTCTTTTTGCTTTTCTTGTATTTTTTTTTCTTTTTGTCAAAAATTTTATCATCACTCTGAATCTGATATTGAAGAGAAATTCTCTTCCATTATGTGTATATCCAATGGAATATCCTTCAAGAACTCCTCCTTAGTTAATGGTGCATGGTATACCCGAAGGTAATGTCCATTCACCACTAACATCCTCCATGAATTACCAATGGGAGAAAGAAGCACTGCTCCATATTTGAAACTTCTTCAATCAAGTGTTGTCCATGCCTCCTAGTCTACAAAATCTTGTCAATTTGTACTTGAAACAATTAAATACCAATTCCAAAAATATGTTAAGTGCTTACATCAAGATAAAATCTTGATATACCCTTGTAATTCCATGTAAAGGGATTGAAATATTGTTTCAAAATAGCAACAATTTTGCTTTTTGTTTATAATTTAGCCAGCTAATAATGTTCAAGAATTTTCTTGGCTGCACTTCAATTTGTTTCATTCCTAGGAGGACAGAATTTACCCCTTTGTAATTTCTTACTAAGGAATTCAATGGAAGTAAATTTTCTATGTGCAGTTTTTCTAGTTTTTCTCCTTTATCCAAGGCTAATTTTTGTGTGTTTCGACTAAAGTTTTTCTATGTATCTCTATTGATTTTTATCTCTTCAAGCTCAGGTAAGTTCTTGTTTGAGCATAGTTGGATGTTGTTGTAGTCAATAACATTTCCTGCAGGTTTTTTTTTTTTACCAGATTCAGCTACATAGATAGGGGTTGCTTATCCTGTATTATTCGGATTGATCACAGGTTGGGCTGAAAAAGACGTATTTTTGGTTTACATAATAAGACAATAAGTGTACAACTTTAGCAGATCAACTACTTGTCAGGTAGGATCACCTCTAATGAGATCAACTATTGTTGATGTAGGCTAAGAATTGTTAGGTTGCGATTTAGCATGGTAAAACCCTAACAATATTTAAGAAATAATGGCAAAACTCTAGGATCACTGTTAAGCTGTAAACTTCTATTTTAATTGTGCAAAAGTTTTATGATTTTTTTTTAGCTTACATAGACAGGGGTTACCTGTCTTGTATTATTCATATTGATCATAGGTTGGGCTGGAGGTAGTGGTTTTACTTGCTCTTTTTGTTGTTTTTGGGATCTCCCTTGAGAAAAATTTAGACCAGGCAACAAATTTTGCATCTCTGAGTTGTGAAAGTAAATGGCATTTATCAGTGATATGTCCTTGTGAAAAAATGTTACAAGTAGCTGATATGATTGTTTTGTTCAAGGGATAGTCTTGTATATCTACCATGATGTCTTCCCAACACCTAGTACAAATTTTTTTATACTACCCTGATGATATGGATATAAAAACGACAGTACTAGCAGATGGCTCCTCTAAGAGATCTTATGTTTCTTGATAATAAGGATGATGAATTCTTTCAATTTTTATCAAGAATTTCAAACGTAAGCAATTTAACCCCTAGGTGTGAAGATCACCTCCCTATGGTTGCTTGTTTTCTAAATGGAATGAAATGAAATTTACTAAAAACTACTACTAATACCAATCATTTATCCAGATTTTACTCTGAAGTTCACAATTTAGTATAATTAGCAATTATTGGGCTACTTTTACCCTCTAACAACACCATGTTCCCCAAAAACGGTGCCAAAATGATGCGTTGTTGTTAAGCACATAATTAAATATCAAATATCTTATCAATCCGGGGTGGTTTCCAAGGCTGTCTATGATAGAAGGCTAGGGAAGATTACAATTCAAGCATTCATATTTCAAACATTTATTAGGTGAGACATATTTGGTTTAGCCTTTTGGTGTCACACTAAACCTAATCTACAGAATGGAAACTTGTAAGAACTAAAAACTAATTCTAAGTTGTAGGAATTGAAATCTAACTACAATTATAGGAATTGGAGTTGCTAAATTGAAAGTCTAATCTACTTTTGCAGAATTAAAATAACATAATTTAAATTGCTGAATTTAAATGTTGTTGAAATGAAATCCTAAGTTACATTTGCAGAATTGAAAACTAGTTACTCTTACATAATTGAAATGATGCTTGTAAATGAAACTTATGCTAAAAACACCTGTCAATGTCCTGCCACAAAATGTCATCAAGATTCTGCTACAATAATTGACAACAAAATGAAATGTGCTGAAAATGGAAAGTTGCTAAAACAGAAAAGTAGGGAAAACATAGAAAACAAAGGAAAAATGCTTAATATAATTTGTCATCTGACACAAACACAAATGTTGTACATAAAAATAATAGAAAACATAAATAACATTATACAAACTTAAAACAAGAAAATTAAACTTGACAAGTAATCTGTTAATTCTGTTGCAGCAAAATTACAGATTAAAATCTACCATAAAAATCCTCCTTCTAGATCTGAAAGTGGGCCCATACTTCCTAATATAGAAGGAGGTGAAAAGCACTCCTTAACTAATTAACACTTAGAATATAAAATGATAAAATAACTACACTTTTATTGATGACAAAACATGATGAAAACTGTTACAGAAAATTATTGTACAGTCCTAATTACTGCTATTGAAAACTCTCCTCTATTATAATTCCTAACTAGCTCAACTAAGGAGGGAGCTGTGTTATTTATATAAATATTTACAACATATTTCATGCTCAAATCATCCTATGTGCTACTTTACAGTGATTTTCCAATAATTTTAGATCTAAAATAAATGCAAATTTGGAGAGTTTGTGTTGTAGTAGTAGTCATTGGCTATTAGAAAGCATCTTCAGTGGTAGGAGTACATGGGAGGAGTCTAGAAATATCTCACACATATTTCTCCACTTTAGAATATGTCATTTCTATCTTGCAAACAACTTCTTATTATTCTACAGTTATTTCTATGTTTATCCTAGAAGAGGATCACTAGATATTTTTCCATGAATGGTGTCTTTAGACGGCAAGGACGACAAATACATTTAGGGGATATTTTCCCTTAAACTTATCAACCTTATTTCTCTTTTTCCACCATAAAAAAATAGTCAAAAAGTCAAAAATCACTTTCTATTCTCAATCTGGAGCTAAGTGGCTCAATCCGAAGAGACTGTATTTCTTAATTTGAAGAGACTGTATTTCTCAATCCAAAGATACCTATTCAATCCGAAGATCTTTGGAATGACCAACTGTGTGCTATTCAAGTGATTTTATCTGCATTTCTTAGGTGTATTAGCCCTCAATATCAGATTGCAATAGCCTTCATTCCTCTCCATGTGTGAATTCCATGCATTGCCATTCATTGGTAGCTTGCTAGAATTTACATGGTAAATTACTGCATTTTCTAGCTCTACTACACAGTTGTAAAATATTGGCATTTATTGCAAATTCAAAAAAATTAGAACATGGAAAAATTATTCAAATATCAACATGAAGGAGTACATCAAGTTGCTACTGAATTTATACACTTCATTCACCAAGTAACCATGCTAAAATAGTGCAACAGTGCGCACAATTGTCCCTGCTCTGTTATACCCTGTTGCTGCCTATTTAGACCATGTGGGAATGCTTATAAATAGGTCAAATATCTTCTGTAGTCCTTCTAAACTCATTCCATCCATATCCTCATGCTTTGCTTGACAATTTCAAGGTGTTCCTATAAAGTGACAGCTTGCTGATTTTTATATGGCTGTTTTTTCAGATTTTCAGATTTATGACAGTCCTAAAATTTTGGCTTCAATGTGGATTTGAAATAAGGTGAAGGGTAGGAAAACGTTCAAAAACCATTGAGAAGTTAATGGATATCAGCATACCACATTTGGTTAATTTAAATGCATGTTTTTACTTGCTACTTAATAAAAAAATCAGTCACAAAATGCTAAAAATAGTTTAAAAAATAGAGATATAGTATTCCTAACATAAAATCATGCAAACACTTAACAAATAGTAAATTTTAGTCAACTCTTTGGAAATTAACTTATCATATGGTAGTAAAACATTGTGAAATAATGAGGTATTTTTGGGCCTCATCATCCTGCAACTTGATGTCCTCGATCACCTTGGCTTGCGTCAAAGCCTCTTCTAATGTAGGATACTGTTGTAGTTGCAGTAGTAATGAGATGTGCTTGGCACAACTCTTCATAAATATTCAGGTTAAATCTATGGTAGGAATAGGGAATGACAACTTCGCCATTAATCTCCTCCATCTATTTTTGTATTGCTCTATTGGCTCATCGTCACGCTGAGTTAGCACAACCAGATAAAAAATATTGTCCTATTTCTTGACTCCAAAGGAATAGCATTCAATAAAGGCATCAGCTAATTGCTTGAAACTAGTTATGTTATGTTTCTTTAGCTGTGAACCACTCCCAGGCAGGGCCAAAAAGTGTCATGATGAAAGTACACAATAATAATGCATCATTGCTTACTATCTGAAAACAAGCATCCAGAAAGCTCGTGATATGTTCCTATGCATCTTCATCACCCTTAAACTTGTCCAACCTAGGCATATCAAAATGCTCAGGGTAATCTAGATTAGGCACTAAAGGATCCAAAGGCTCGTTATGGTTTTTTCTTAATGTCGACTTTTGAATAGCCATGTATTGTCTCTCGATGGCTTTAATCTTCTCGACTAAGGCCTTATAGGCCTCTGAAGATAGAAAGTCCTCCTACCTAAGTTTATGTGTAGGTGGATTAGAAGGTACTATATTCCTTATACGAGATGGAGGTTGTTACTCTTCCTCCTCTTTATATTGAGAGATCTCAAGATATTCTTGCTCATATCTGTCTCCCGTTGTTGCTTCATGCTACCTCTGCCTTTGATTATTGAGTGATGGTGGCTGCTCTCTTTATTCGACACTAGCATGAGTACAAGCATCTCTATGCTCTTGATGCATATCGACTTGTGAAAAATCCTTCCTATGCATATGCTCTCTATGATAATCTTGAGGATATAGGCTAGCCCTAGCTAACCTATCTTCCTACTCCACGCGTTCCTTCTTGGTAAGGATATGCTCTTCATGCATGCACTGCTCATATAACCTCTATCGAATGAGCCTTTGCGCTTGAATATTTTCATCTTCAATACATTGCCTCTCTAGGCGACCATCCTCCAATTGATATTGGAGGAGTTGGCATTTCTGCTCTGATGCCAGTCGATGTGATCTATCGATCTAGTCGACTATGGGAGGTCTCTCATATCCCTACTCTATATGAGTGACCTTGTGGGTTATGTACCCATCGAATTGATGTGTTGTGCCTTTACCTCTATCTATGAAGATGACATTGGCCTCCTACTATGTCCTATACTATGAACCACCATGCGCAGATAGTGGGTGTGTGACATGAGGGCACTTAGAAGCCTCCCCATATTCTCTAGTAGTGCAGATGACACTTATGGTATGCTCACTCAGGGCACAAGTGGGTGGAAAAGAAGGCTTATAACCTAGCTGCTCTAGAACACTACCTAGATCCTCTAGCTACCTAGACCACCATCGCTCATGTGGTAGTGTGCCATTATCTCCCACCTTTGATATATTAATGGTGATCTTGCATTGTGGACCACGCATGGGAGTATGGTTAGACGTATGCTTGATAGCAAGCCTGTCTACCTGCCCCTGAATGGGTGGGTATCTAGTCCTTCTATACTAAAAATATGGAGCCATAGATCCTCCAGTGGACTTAGTACGTAGGAGCACCAACCTGGTACCTTGCACAATAAACTCTTCGATCGATCTCATGGATGCATGTGAATTACGGTCTCAGTAATGGCTCTCAAGTGGAACACCCCCATGTTGGAAGGTTTCTTGTTCTATATTGTGCCTAGAGGAGTGTACTAAATCTCCTCTATTTGGGGTTTGCTCTATTGGCTCCCCTTGTATCGAGTTATCTCCTAGAATGCTAGCCGAATGACGTTCGGTTTGCTCATGTGGTTGAGGAATTGACATGTACTATTGTGAATTGGTTAGGGGTTGGTCATCGGTGTTGGCTTTGGACCTTTGCCGACCACCCTGTGTATCCACCATTGTGTACCTAGAGTCTAAATGTATTATTATTAAGCAAACAAGGTATACAATAATGATTATATTGTTTTAAATTTTAAAAGTGATTCCTAAACTGTTTGATGTGTTTTCAAGATTTGTTGTATTAGTGTAGAAAATCTTATTGTGTTTTACAAACCTTGTTGGATTTTATTCTCAGTTTAATGGATTTCACCTATACGCTCACAACTCGACAACTTGGCTATGAACTCCAAGTCGCATAAATCCCCCGTGTGTGGTAATGAATCCCACACCCGAACAAGGAGCACATATCCTCCCATATCCTCACCCATTTTCCCCCAGTCAATGTTATACCCTTCGAAGAGAATACATGCAAATTTTCCAAGGTACGAAAGGTTCTTGGATTCGGTATTTGTCTATATATCAAGGGTTCATAGGATTTGGGCCAACAGATGGAAGTTACGCCCACCGTCATTGAACCCTACTAGTGGTCGGATGTCAAGCCCAACTCACTAGTATTTAAGTGCCAAGTGGTGTGTGTGGTTCCTTTTAATGTACATAAAATAAATGCATCATATAGCATACATGCTCATTTTCTAAATGTTATGCAAATGAAAGATGTTTCAAATTCAGAAAAATGTAAGCTATTCTAGATGCTCTTTAAGACTATGCACATTATGATGCTAATTGGCCACTAATTGGGCCTCACACATGCAAACCATCCACACATTTCTATCAAGCATGTTGTAGCCTAGGGCAGACTACAATCAGAGGTCCGTTGTTCCTAGCAGCGCCTTTCTATTGGAAGCAAAACATGAAAGCAAACTAGGACGATTGATTTACCATTTTCTTAGATTTTTTCCTAATTTGCGTTCAAATTAAATTTACTGTAAAAACACAAAGAGCAAAAAAGTAATAGAGGCTTGAAAATATGACCTACCTCAAGTCCTACATTGGCTGATACTTTGAATCTGACTATTTGTATTGTCAACAGGAAACCGTAGGTCTGATCTATGATTCTAACTGTAAACTGTGCTCTGTACCTGTGGTTCAATTTTTGGCCCATAGCTGATAGCTACGTCTGTACCTATAGTGCAAAAACAAGTAAAACACAATCAGATCCTAAAAATGAGGGGTTTCGCCATGATCACCTACTATAACCACAAAAAAGGCTCACACCCGAGACGTCCTATTACATGTTAGGTTAAAATAAGGTAGTGTATTGCATTACATTACATGGGGTTATTACATTTAATTTTCTATGTAATTATATAATTACCATGAGATATTTTCTTCATGGTTAAATTAGGTAAGTACCTAAATATCCTATGTTAGATATTTAGGTTAGTGTTATGGTTAGAACTCTCTCCCTAGGTTAGTAGTTAGCTACACGTCTCTCCTACCATGTTGGTTAACGAGATAGACTAGATTAGTTGATTATTTTGTTATATATATTTTGGGCAAACTATTGCCTAAGCTAATGTTCAATTTCATATTTTGGACTTACCTCGGAGCTACATTGGTATCAGAGCAATATATAACCATCTTAGTCCTATCAAATTTGAAACCTAAACCATGGCTATGATACACAAGTATCTCACGAGAGCCAACTATTCAAAGGTTCAAATTATTCAGCTTGGAAGACTAAGATGAAAGCTATATTAACTGTAGAGGAATTGTGGTCCATAGTGGATGGAAGTGTCACTAGACCTCAATCACCTGGTCAAGATCAAAGAGACTTTGATAAAAATGATAAAAAAATATCCTTAATGATCTTACTTGCTATTACTGATGATATCCAAACTCATATCAGTGAAGCTACAACTGGTAAGGTAGCATGGGATGCCTTAAAAACCATCTTTGAAGGAAAGAATCAATCAACGATTTTTAACCTTCAAACACAGCTTCATACTCTACATATGAAATCAGGAGAAATAGTAGAGCTATTCCTCTGTAGAGTCGCATAATTGAAAACCAAACTGCAATCCTTAGGAGAGAAAGTGGAAGACCAAGTCTTTAACTCTATCATTTTGAGAGCTCTTCCTGACTCCTACCGAACGTTAATCACTTCACTACAAGTTTCTAGCATGATAGTAAATTTTTTTGAGTTGATAAAAATGCTTCAAACAAAATAAGCTAATCAACTCCAAAGAGATGAGGCATCCAACAATGCTCTTTTCTCAAAAAGACAAGGTGGTAATAAAAACTGGAATCAACAGAAAGGTTCTTCTTCTAATCAAGAAAAGGGCAAAGCCAAAGAGATTCCGAAGAAGAAGCAGTATTGTAATATTTGTGACAAATACACTCATGAAACCAAAAGATGTTGGTTTAAGAACAAATCGCCCAATGAAAAAGGAAACAAAAAGGGCCAAGGAAAACCGAAGAACAAAAACAAATAGCAAAATGGACACATTGCAGTTGAAGATTCTAGTTCATATTTTGAGAGAGCACATAAAGTGCTCATGACACATATAGATTCCTCCCACAAGGACTCTATGTGGTACATAGATTCAGGCGCTAGTAAACATATGACTGGCGATAAATCTTGGTTTGCAACATTTGAGGCTCGAGAAGGTAGACCGGTCACCATTGCTGATGATCAGACCTATCGAATTCAGGGAGAAGGAAGTGTTTATGTCTCCCTTCCAGATTGAGAATGTAATATTCAAAAAGTTCTTTATGTACCAAGATTGAAAAATAATCTCTTGTCAGTTCCACAAATCCTGGACAATAACATGAATGTTAATTTTATAGTGGACAAAGAAAATAAATGTTGCTTTATCACTAAAAAGGGAAAACAGATAGCAACAGGTTCATACAAACATGGTTTGTTTGTCTTAGATGCCATTACCTCTACTCATACTACAATGGCAGTAAACACAAAAGAGGCCAATTCTCTTTGGCATTAGAGATTTGGGCATTTGAGTTCAGGATATTTACTAGAGTTGAGTAAATATTAAATGGTGAAAGGACTGCCTACTCTTTCATCTACCTTGCCAGTATGCTCTGATTGCTTGTCAGGAAAGCAACATAGAGTACATTTTGAACCTAGCTCTTTTCAAGCTAAGGTACCTTTGGAGTTGGTTCACACAGATTTGTGTGGTCCCATGTCTACAAGTTGTGGAGGAAAATGGTATTTTCAATTGTTTGTTGACGATCACTCACGAAAGATGTGGGTATTCTTCTTGCAATTAAAGTCTAAAGCACTTTCCTATTTTCAACAGTTCAAAACTCTTGTTGAGAAGGAATCAGGATGCTTTATTAAGACCCTCCATACAGATCGAGGGGGGGAATACACATCAAAATAATTTTCCTCATTTTTACAGACACATGGGATAAAGAGACAGTTAACAACAACGTACACTCCTCAATCCAATGGGGTTGCTGAGAGAAGAAATCGGTCCATAATGGAAATGGTTCGATGTATGCTTAAGGGAGCCAACCTTGAGCAAACTTACTAGGCTGAAGTTGTTCAAACTATAGTATATCTTCTAAATAGGGCTCCCACAAGGGCTCTTGAAGGTATGACTCCTCAGGAATCATGGAGTGGTAGGAAACCCTCCATAACTCATCTAAGGGTATTTGGGTGTAAGGCATTTATGCATATACCTAAGGAGAAAAGAAATAAATTAGATGAGAAATCCCTACCTTGTATATTTCTTGGATATGATGAATTTTCAAAAGGCTATCGGTTGATAGACCCATTTACCAAGAAGATACATGTAAGTAGAGATGTAGTGTTTGATGAAGCTTTCACATCCAACACTACATTAGTATACCTTGATGATGAGGAGGAACATCAAATTCCTTCTTCACAACAGAAAAAACAACCCAAATGGTATACAATAATAGTGAAAGACTCTAAACTCACTTCCCCACCTGATCTTACTCTCAATCGTCCAAAGACAAGAAGCATGACACAGAAAGAAAAGAATGAAGCATCCACTTTAGTTGATGATCTTTGTGCAAATTTTTAAGATCTTTCTATTGATAGAGAGTTACCAAGGGAAGATGAGATGGAAATAGATGAGGAGAGGGTTTACTTATCATAATGTGATGAGAATGAACCTTCTATAGTTTATGAAGCACTTAGACTACCTCAGTGGAAGGTAGCTATGGATGCAGAATATAACTCCCTCATAAAGAATAAAACATGGAAGCTAGTGTATTTGCCTAAAGGAAAAAAACCCATATGTTGCAAATGGGTTTACAAAATAAAATATAAGGCAGATGGCACTATAGATAAGCATAAATCCCGTCTTGTGGCAAAGGGCTATGCTCAAAAGGAAGGACTTGACTATGAGGAAACCTTTGCTCCTACAACAAGGATGACCACCATTCGAGTACTTTGTGCTATGGCAGCATAGTTTGGATGGAAATTACATTAGATGGATGTAAAAAGCACCTTTCTTAATGGTGACTTAAAAGAAGAAGTATACATGACTCAACCTCCTAGATTTGCAGAGGTAGGCCATGAGCAACATGTTTGCAAATTGGTCAAATCATTATACGGGCTAAAACAAGCCCCAAGAGCATGGTACATAAAAATGGATAGTCACCTACTGCAACATGTATTTAAGAGAAGTCCATCTAACGCAAATCTCTATATCAAGAACACAGGTTCTGAGATAGTGATTCTTGTGTTATATGTAGATGATCTGATCATCACTGGCAATTCAAAGAACTTGATTAAAGATGTGAAAGATGACTTGAAAGATTCATTTGATATGACAGACCTAGGAATTCTCCACTACTATCTTGGCCTTGAGATAGAATAGAAAAAGAATCATCTAAGGGTGACTCAGACAAAGTATGCTAATAATTTAGTATAAAAATATCGTATGACTGATTGTAAATCCAAAGCAACATCGATGGAATTAGGGCTACAGTTATCATGATATGAAGACTCACCACAGGTAGATGGAACACTTTATAGATAGATGATTGGAAGCCTCATCTATATGACTAATACTAGACCAGATATTACTTATGTTGTAAACTATCTCTCACGGTTCATGCAAGAACCAAAGGTCTCCCATTGGAAAGCAGCTAAGAGAGTCTTACACTACATTCAGGGTAGTGCCGATTATGGTCTAGAGTATAATAAGAATAACTCATTCTTATTACAGAGTTACACTGACTCTGATTATGCTATATCCATAGATGACAGAAAATAAACCTCAGGCTATGTTTTTCATCTTGGATCTGGTCTTGTCTCATGGCATAGTAAAAAGCAACAGGTGGTTGCTTTATCTTCAACTGAGGTAGAATATCATGCTGCACATGGAGTTATGTGTGAAGTGGTATGGCTAATTTGCATCTTGGCTACCATGGACCTACTAAAGAAACTTCCCATTCACATGTTTTGTGACAACAGGTTTTTTGAACTTGGTCAAGAATCCAGTGCATCATGAATGAACTAAGCATATTGATACAGATTGTCATTTCATTTGTGATGAAGTTCCTAAGCACGAAATCAAGCTCCAACACATTCCCACCGACGAACAGGTTGCAGAAATTTTTACAAAGGCACTTGGACGTGTCAAATTTCAACTGTTTCGGAGCAAAATTTGTATATCAAAGTAATGTAATAAAGTGGGGATGTTAGGGTAAAATAAGGTAGTGTATTGCATTACACTACATGGGATTATTACATTTACTTTTCTATGTAATTATGTAATTACCATGAGATATTTTCTTCATGGTTAAACTAGGTAAGTACCTAAATATCCTATGTTAGATATTTAGGTTAGTGTTATGGTTAGAACTCTCTACCTAGGTTAGTAGTTAGCTACACGTCTCTTCTACCATGTTGGTTAGCGATATAGACTAGATTAGTTGATTATTTTGTTATATATATTTTGGGCAAACTATTGCCTAAGCTAATGTTCAATTTCATATTTTGGACTTACCTCGGACCTACATTACAATAATTGATAAAATCATAACATGCATACAAGAAAAAGAAATTGACAACAAATGAATTAAAAAGAAATACACTTTATTTCATTGTATTTGAAGTCAAAATCAAATTACAGGTACATCCCTCTTAGGGATAATCATTTTGATACAATATTACAATAGGAGTGTGTAATTGTTTCCCTCTCAAGGGTAGGTGTGATTTCCAAATGCCTTTCAAGATGACACGAACTACTCTAGGGTGGAGGTACCCTCTTCTTCACGATGGGGAAGGAACTTGTTAGTTAGTTATCCTTTGAAATTGTTCCCTACGGTCAAGAAACAACACAAGAATGTCAAAAATATAGGCAACCTCTCATGATGAGGCCCTTTTAGGTAAATTGCATAATGACACCATTAAACATGCATAATCAAGAAAACATGAAAAGTGCTTCTAAGCTATGCAAATCGAATCAAGATTCATATAATAGCGTAAATATAAGTAGCAGCTACACTATGCATGGATTAAATGTGTAAAACAAGGAATAAAGGTGCATAAAGAACCATTAATATCCTAATTGAAGCATAAACATAAAGAAGCTAAACTAACCTAATTCTACAATCAGAAGTCTGCTAAACTACCATTAAACCATGAAAACAACTAATCTAATCTAATTAGTTGAACAAAAATGAAAAGAGGAATGTGGTTATACCTCTACTACAAACCGTAACTCTGGTGAGCAGTCTGCACTATAAACCATGGCTGAAAGCCATGGTTAGCACTCTAATATGCTTACCCTCAATTCCAAGGCCATTGGGCTTGACCTCCTTGTCCAATTGATGTAAGGGTCGTCTTTGGTGTCCTTTTGATAGGTTTGGTGGTTGAATCACTGTGATGGGCTTTCGTTTGCCTAAATTTGCATTTCTTAGTTCTTCTAGACTCCTAGAACTTCCATGGTAAATTAATCGTTAGGTGAATAACTAAGTGGCCTTCTCAAATGCACAAATTCAGTATGCAATTCGATAGGGCTTCGTTGCTCGCTTGATAAATTCACTCTCTATCGATAATTCGTTAGTGCTTCGCTATACAAATCATCTATATCTTCTCCCCATTTGGAGGGGGTACTTATAGGATGCCCTAGGACTAGGGGTGGCTTCCTGGAGAAGCCAAGATCAAGAAGAGGTAGTTAGGACATTTGGAATGGAAGCCTCTAGAATATTTCATCCATTAACCGTCTTCTTCTAGATGAAATGGCCATTCCAATAGATTTGGCTCAAATTGAAGGCCAACTGAACTCCAGTTAAGACCGTAGGTCACAACTGTGGTCTAGACTATAAACCATAGGTCTCAGCCATGGTTCAGCTATAAACCACAGGTCTGGCCTATGATTTAGATTGATTAGGCCAAGGAGCCCAAATTGAGTGGCTAGAACCACTGCTCTATCTTGGAGTCTGTCCAAGATCTTCCATATGGTCTTGTAACATGTCCATATGAGTAGTCATCCTCAACATGACACATTTTAGGTGTCTACATTACTGATTTGCAACTTCACTTCAAAACAATCACAATGCATAATTCATTTTCATATACTCACACAATAAATCATGAAGATGCACAAATTGGCTTCACAAATATGATCTATGACTCTTGCATTTTCATTTCCAATATCACTCAAAACCAATGCATATATTTGCTTTACAATATTGGTCTAGTATGTTATCAACTTCATTCAACAATAATGCATAACTTTTTCTCAAACCCTTGCATTCATATTCCCAAATTCATTCAATACAAATGATGCACAACTTTTTTCTCAAACCCTAGTTCATATATTTCCAATCTTAATCAAAGTAATGCACAAATACTCTCAACTTCAATCAATCACTAATGCTCATCAAATCAATCCTTATACCTCCACCATATGATATCATAAATATTTCCTTCAAACAACACAACTTAGAGTAGGAGATAAAACACCATACCTCAAAAATACCTTGATGAAGATATGCCCTCAAATACCTGTCTCAAAATAATTTTTATTTTGGTCCTTCAAAATCTGGTTAGTGATTTTCAAATTATAGCACAGATAGAAAAATCATCCACTCAAATATCTCCAAAATATCCACAATAAATCTAGAAAATAATACCTTGTTTCTCCTTTTAATATTTTAAAAAGAAGATTTTAAAACCCTTAAATTTCAACTCACAATACACATAATATGATAATCATTAAGTACACCTTATAACTCCTAACTTATAATCATTCAACAATACACCCTAATTTTCAACTCACAATGCACATAATATAATAATCATTAAGTACACCTTATAACTCCTAACTTATAATCATTCAACAATACACCCTAATTTTCAACTCACAATGCACATAATATAATAATCATTAAGTTCACCTTATAACCCCTAACTTTAGAATATAATCAAAAATTTATTTTCCATACCTTGCTCAATATGTTGGTGTGCTTCAAATCTCTTTAACTTCCATAAACATCAAGAAACCTTAGTATGTTTCCCAAAATCATCAACCATAATAAAAAAGCCAAGAAAAACACACCGAATAGGTTTTGACCCACTGACCTCTCCAAAACATAGCGCTATCACGAGCAACCTGACAAACTATGCTACCATGCTGATTGGAACCAAAAGGAGTGCCCACGAATATATCTCTATCCTCAGCATGCAATCCAAAAAACTCAACACCCAAAAGGACATCTAAGGTTTTTGACCATGCGACCCTTCTCTAAATAGTGTTCACGCAAGAAAACAAACAACTAGGCTACTCCAAATGAGTGAGACCCAATTTGCATGTACACAGATTTTTCAATGCCAGCACCTGCACACTTTAAAATTTTGTTGTCTCTTTTTATCTCTGTCGTTCACAAGAATCATGCCCAAAAATTATTAACGAAAATGCTTGCGACAACTTCCAAAGGTGAAAGGGCAATGTATTTATATGCTTTGTCTTCAAATTTTCCAAGGTTGGCTTATATTTCGAAACCTCAAAATGTTGGCCCTTTTTGGGTTTAAATGTTATAACATAAACTTTATATTATAATATTAAAAATATTATAATATTATTCTTTTAGATCTTTGGCCTTAATATTTAAACCTTGCCTCCTCTTTTAAGTCTTGGCCTTTTTCTTTTAAACCTTGGACCCAAACCACTTTTTAAAAGCTTTGTCCCAATAAACCTCTTTGACCTTATTTATAATATTTAAATTAAATATTATAAACATTTTCTTTACAACATGTTTCCTTGCTTTTAGATATACCTTGCCTTGAAGAATATTTCTACCTTGAATACCATGCAACCTTTTGACATCAATCCTTTGTCATAAATGACAACTCTTGACATCAATCCTTTGACGTCAATGACAAATCAATATGCTCAATATTTTCAACAATATCCCCTTTTGTCATTTATGGCAACCCTTATAAAAAATATTCTTTTTACTGTAATTGGATTCCCAAAATTCTCCCCTGATATGCTACTCCCCCTTACTGAATTATCTCCCCCTTTGACATTAATGGCAAAGGACTCCTTGGGGATAAAAATAAGACACTTAGCATAGACCCCTCACCACCTCCTTTCTTGAGGTGATTAGTTTTGGGATGGGAGTAAACCTTCTCCCAAATTACAATGTTCTTCTTTTTCAATCTTTTTTAAAACTTTTGAAGTCATATCTCTTTGTACGTTTTAAACATCCTTTTTTCTTGCTAGTCTTTGGAAGTTCTGGAAATTTTGTTCTACACCAATTTTCTCTATGCACAAAATTATTGCAATTGTAACACATGATGTTTTAGTCCTTGGAAGGTGTAAATGACTTGAAATTTCTTTTTGTGAAGCCATACTTATTCTTGTCATGAACCCTGCAATGTATAGCTCTATGACCAAAATTGTTGCAATTGTAACACCTGATGTTGTAGTCCTTGATAGGTGCAAATGAATTGAAGTTCCTCTTGGTGAAGCCATAATCATTCTTTCCATGAACTCTGCACTGCATAGCTTTATGACCAAAATGATTACATGAGTAACAATAACCTTGGAAGAAATATTCATCTTGCCTTGGAGGGTATGGTCGCATGGTTCTTTCATTGCCTTTTCTATGATGGTCCATATTCCTTGATGATTCTTTGTTTTCTTCCTCTTTGATACTATCACCTCTCAACACATCAGCATAGGTCTTAGGCTCTTCTTCAATTTATTCCTTTGATTCCTTTATCCTTTTTGAGCTTGACTCCTCTTTTTGTTTCTCTTGACCTTCTTCAAAACCAAGTCCTATTTTTATAAATGGAGATCTATGTGCCTTGATAATGTCATCCAAATATTTTGATATTTTCTCAAACTTATGTAGCTTATCATTAGAATTTTTCACTTCCATCCTTAGAGAAACCACTTCATGTTCTAATATTTCACATTCTAGATCTTTTGCCTTTAACTACTCAACCATACCTTCTTCAATTTTTCTTGCCTCTTCAACTTTAAATTTTAAGTTAGTAAGATCTTGTAGAAGCTTTGCCTTTATTTTCTCATCCTCTTGTACTTGAGCCTTCAATTTTAAGTTCTCCCTTTTCAACTTATCAAGTTCAACAACAACTTACTCTTCCATATCAATTGTGGCTTCTTCTTCATTTTTTGAATATTTCTCTTTTCCCAGGTCTTCAACTACATGAGCATCTTATTTCTCTTGTACTTGATCCTTCAATATTGATTTCTCCTTTCTATCCCTCTTCAACTCTTCAAGAGCAACAATAAGTTTCTCTTTTATGTCAATTGTGCCTTCTTCTTCATTTTCTAAAACTATATCTTCTTCTTCACTATCGGAGAGGCTTTCATCACTGCTACTATACCCATTTTGTGGACAATAAGTTGTGTAGTGACCAATGTTACCACAACTAAAATATTTCACAGATTGCATATCTTTGTGTTTTCTTGGATCCTTCTTCTCTTTACTGCTACTATACCCATTTTATGGATAATAAAGTGCAAGGTGACCAAGGTTACCACATTCAATACATCTCACAAATTTAGCCTCTTCTCCACTACTTGATTTTGGTTATTTATATGTTCCACTTTTCCTTTTAGAGTAACAATACCTTTGAGGGTAAAATCAAATTATTCTTCCATGTCCACCATAGTTTCATATTTCTCTCTATTTTCTTGTATTTCAACTACTGGAGCATATTATTTTTCTTTCATGGTCATGTGTGTTCCTTCCTTCTTAGGAGGATATGGTCTCATGGTTCTTATTTTTCCTTTCTAGCCCATGTGTGTTCTTGTAATATCTTCCTTCAAATTTTTAGACTTTTCTGAAGGAACCTGCTCTTATACCAATTTAAGAACACGAGCTTATATTGAGAGGGGGGTGAACATTATAAGATATAACTTTTTACTTTTCTTTCCAAAGTAGTATTATCCAATGTTATCAATTTTAATAATGAAACAATACATAGATCATCACACACATAAGAGACACAAATTTAACATGTTTCACCCAATGTGGGTTACATCCACGGAGAAAAAATTTCTTATAAATTTTCTCAACAAACCTATTGGGAAACAATTCCCTATTATAATGTTTATGGGTACCAACCCAAAGGAGATACAAATCCCCTATGCTCAATTTCATGGACCTCTATCCATAGGAGACCTCTATCCCCACTACTCTAGTTTGTGGACCTCTATCCATAAGAGACCTCTGTCCCCTTGCCCTGGACTACTTCAAGCTTTTACACAAGGCTTTCTCAATTCTTCTCCAAAACCTACTCTCAACTTTGCTCAGATTTGCTTAAATTCTACACACTGAACTTACTCAAATATACTCACCAATACCTACTCTTAACTTTTCTCAGATCTGCTCCAAGTATATACACAAGAGTTGCTCAAATATGCTTACCAAAACCTGCTCTCAAATCTACTCAGATCTGCTCCAAGTCTCTACACAAGACTTGCTCAAATTTACTTACCAAAACCTGCTCTCAACTCTATTCAGATCTGCTCCAAGTCTATACACAATTCTTGCTCAAGTATACTTACCAAAACCTACTCAGAACTGCTCATGAAACATGCTCAAATCTACTCATAACAAATACTCAAATCTGCTCATTACACATACTCAAATTTACTCATAATACATACTCAAATATTCTCATCATACATACTCAAATATGCTCATAACACATTCTCAAATCTTCTCATAACACATGCTCAAATTTGCTCATAACTCATGCTTAAATCTGATCATAACACATACTCAAATTTACTCATAACACATGCTCAAATCTATTCATAACACATGCTCAAATATACTCATAACACATGCTCAAATCTATTCCAAACCTTGTTTACAAAAATTGTTTATTTATCTTGCATAATGGTGTCATCAAGTGCTTTATCTATTCTTCAAAGAGCTTTCCTCAACTAAAGCAGTTTATATATTTTCTACCTAGAATTCGTTTATTCTCTTGAATATATAGAGAATGATATGCACTAAAAAATGCTCAATATGTTCTTCACATGCGTTAAGTATTTCACTTTCACATGTCTCACATTTATTACATTTTAAGGGTAGCTCTAGTCTAGCACTTGATAACTGACCTGATGTTTACTTATTTGCAACTTCACTTAAAACCAATCACAATTCACAATTCCCATTCATCTACTCACACAATCAATCATGAAGATGCACAAATTGGCTTCACAAATCTGATCTATGAATCTCGTATTTTAATGTCCAATATCACTCAAAACCAATGCATAGATTTTCTTTAAAATATTGGTCTAGTATGTATCAACTTCTTTCAATAATAATGCACAAATTTTTCTCAAACCCTTGCATTCATATTCTCAAATTCATTCAATACAAAGGATGCACAACTTTATTCTCAAACCCTAGTTCATATATTTCCAGTCTTAATCAAAGCAATGCACAAATACTCTCAACTTCAATCAATTACTAATGCTCATCAAATCAATCATTATGGCTCCACCATATGATATCACAAATATTTCCTTCAAACAACACCATTTAGAGTAGGAGTTAGAACACCATACCTCAAAATTGCCTTGATGAAGATGTGCCCTCAAAAACCTGTCTCAAAATAATTTTTCTTTTGGTCCTTCAAAATTTGGTTAGTGATTTTCAAATTCTAGCACATATAGAAAAATAATCCACTCAAATCTCTCCAAAATGTCCACAATAAATCTAGAAAATAATACCTTGTTTCTTCTTTTAATATTTTAAAAAGAAGCTTTTAAAACCCTTAAATTTCAACTCATAATACACAGAATATGATAATCAATAAGTACACCTTATAACTCTTAACTTATAATCATTCAATAATACACCCTAATTTTCAACTCACAATGCATAGAATATAATAATCATTAAGTGCACCTTATAACTCCTAACTTATAATCATTCAATAATACACCCTAATTTTCAACTCACAATGCACAAAATATAATAATAATTAAGTTCACCTTATAACCCCTAACTTTAAAATATAATCAAAAATTTGTTTTCCATACCTTGCTCAATATGTTGGTGCACTTCAAATCTCATTAACTTCATCATCACCAATAAACCTTAGTGTGTTTCCCAAAAATCATCAACCATCGTCAAAAAGCTAAGCAAAACACACCGAACAAATTTTGACCTGTTGACCTCTCCAACACAGCGTTATCACGAGTGCCCTAACCGACTGCACTACCATACCGATTGGAACTAAAAGGAGCACCACAAATATATCTCTATCCTCAACATGCAATACAAAAAATTCAACACCCAAAATGATGTCCAGGGGTTTTGACCCTGTGACCCTTCTCTCAAAAGTGCTCATGCAAGCCAACCAACCACTGGGA
Source organism: Wollemia nobilis (assembly GCA_028583015.1). Taxonomy (NCBI): domain Eukaryota; kingdom Viridiplantae; phylum Streptophyta; class Pinopsida; order Araucariales; family Araucariaceae; genus Wollemia; species Wollemia nobilis. The sequence goes on along the minus strand of JAQPPZ010000689.1, from coordinate 10,223,176 downwards.
TACTCCATATTAGTGAGGCCAAATCTGTGTGCACATGGATTTTTCAATACCAGCACCTGCACACTTTAAAATTTCACTATCTCTTTTTATCTCCACTGTTCGCAAGAATCATGACCAAAAATTATTACCAAAATGCTTGCGACAACTTCCAAAGGTGAAAGGGCAATGTCTTTATATGCTTTGTTTTCAAAATTTCCAAGATCAGCTTATATTTCAAAACCTCAAAATCTTGGCACTTTTGGGTTTTAATGTTATAACATAAACTTTATATTATAATATTATAATATTATTCTTTTAGATCTTTGGCCTTAATATTTAAACCTTACCTCCTATTTTAAGTCTTGGCCTTTTTCTTTTAAACCTTGGACCCAAACCACTTTTAAAAGCTTTGTCCCAATCAACCTCTTTGACCTTATTTATAATATTTAAATTAAATATTATAAACCTTTTCTTTACAACAATTTTCCTTGCTTTTAGATATACCTTACCTTGAAGAATATTTCTACTTTGAATACCATGCAACCTTTTGACATTAATACTTTGTTATCAATGACAACTCTTGACATCAATGACAACTCAATATGCTCAATATTTCCAATAGAAAGGCTCATTAATGCCTTAGAACATCTAATAGTATATCAAGATCGCATCAAGTGTGCTTACAATACAAAATTCCATCCTCATGAATTCCAAGTGGGAGATCTCATTATTAAATAGAATCAACAAAACACCAATGCATTGTCGCACCTGAGGGATAAATTCATGGCTAATTGGTTAGGTCCATACATTGTCAATCAGAAGGTGGTTCCAAGAATGTATAGACTTTCCAACTTAGAAGGAACATTAGAACCTGAGTCGTTGAACATAATACATTTTATGCATAGTACAGCTCATATATATGTACATATACATGGCTAAAAAAACACACAAAAAAGCAAAAATATTTCATTTGCATCTCATACATCCATCCATGTATTACATACATGCATTTTAGGCATAGTGTACATACAATTCATTGCATTGGAGATCACTTGGTTAATTTGGATGATCGCTAGTCTACTATGTCTAGTTGCCTTAATCAGGGACATCCTACATCAGTCAGAAATCTATCAATCACAATAATATGCAACTTTCCTTATAATATTTTGCTAATTAAGGGACTCACATAAAGTAGGACAGATACCTTATAAGTGTTAGAAATATAAATTATGTGGTCAGTGACTATTTTGTATGTATATTTTAATTTTAAAAGATTGCATTGAAAGTATCACAAACATAGCAAATCACATCAACCATAAGCAAATTCCAAATGTTTTCAATATCTCAAACATTCCCAGTGTTTTGAGCAACCTCAATTCAAAGTGTAACAATCTTTAGATGGAACAAATTATTCTTGGTCAATCAAGTTTCTTCTTAGACCACACACAACAAAACACAAGTAGTTATTGCCATAAGTGAAAGGTTTCCCCTGTTCATCCAATTATGCACATGGTCTAGAGTTCTACAGAGTTGACAAAAGCACAAGATCCACCTTCATCACCTTCCAAAAAAATCCCTTGCTCCTCCTCAAAGTGATCAAGTATCCCAAAAACATTACAAAGAAATAAAATCTCGTGCTCTTCCTCAAAGTGAGCAAGTATCCCAAAAAAGCATCTCAAAGTAATAAGTTCCCCTTACTATTCCTCAAAAAGAGAAAGTATCCCCCCCAAAAAAGCATGTTGCTCCATCACAAAAATGAGTAAAATCAAAAATCAAAATCCCAAAATCCAAAGCAATAAAATGAAGGGAATGAGCTTGAATTCATGGAACTCTTAGTATCTCAAAAATCGTGGGATGATCCTCATTATGGATTGAATGAATCCCGCTTGGCAATGGGGTATCCTTACGTGTGGTTCCATGTCTATCACATTAGTGACCTTCTCTTGTACATACCTATGGATGCTCTCGTATGAGCTAGATTATTGGAATTAGTTACAATTTATTAGTGTGACCTAATCATGATGATAAATATAATCATCGCACACACATTTGGCCCTTGAGAAAATTAAAACCACTAGGACAACCCTTGCATAGTAAAGATATATAAAATACATAAATGAGTTTTTTTTTAAGTCATTAGGATGTTTGAGTCTTTGTAAAAGTGCCCAAGATCATCCATCCAATCACACAATAACATTTTGATTACCACATATCATAAATCCATGTCAATACCATCTATCCATACCCCTGATTAAACAAGATAATTTTGATCAAGCAAGAATCTATAAATATCAAATGAGCATTAGAGCATAACATTTATCCATATTACATCAAACATCACATCAATTCATATGCATCCATACATACAATAAAACAAAAGCGCAATACAAATGATCTAATAATAGCCATGTATATATATGTGTGAATCACATAAGCACAAAATACCCGTAGGCTGTATACATCAGAGCATTGAGGCTCATAAGAAAAAATAGAAACCACAAAAAGAGGTAATAATGTGCTACTAGCTAGCACTCCCATGATCCCTACTAGGCCCCTAAGCTAATACTTAAGAAGCATGTGAGCCAAATGGCCTATGAGATCGTGAACTATCTAGCCTAGACTCAATCCACCTGCTAGAGCTTGAGATTAAAGAAATAGGTTGTAACAACAACATAATTTGATGATGGTGTAAAGTATCCTCAAGGTGTGCCAATTACCATGCCTATCTCTGAGAAGCATCCAAATCTTGATCTTTGTGTGCTACCCGCTGGCCTATCTCAACCCTAAGAGTTTCAATAGTAGCATCATCACCACCCTCGTTCAACCTAACTCATAGCCTATCCACCTTGCCCTGTAGTCAAGTCACCTCATACTACAACCTCACAATCTCTACATCTTGAGCTATAATAACATCACTCTCACTCGGCCTAGCCCACAACCTATCCACCTCACCTTGAAGCAAAGTCATCTCGTCCTTCAACCTCGTAACCTCCTCCTCCAAGCTATCTCGTTGCACTTGTTGTATACCCCATTCCTCCTCTATTTTATGAGGAGGAACATCCTACTCCTGATCACCTCCATCATGACCTGCATCCACATCATACCATAAATCATGTCCTCCATCACCTTTATCACCTCCATATCCATCACCCCAACACCAATACCTATCTTTTGTACATCCATGGTAGATTGCCTCCTACCCCTTCTACCCCAATGACGCTTCAGCTACTGAGCTACCTTCTTACTAGCATTAGGCTCATACTCACTAACTACATCATCCACTGCTTGGCTTGGCCTCCAAGGAGGTTGTGCTACAAACCAAGAGTTATAGTCTGTAGTCATTCCCATATCATCTGTATCAGGAATATCCATTGCTGCATCATCTACTACATCATCCACCATCCAAAAGTATGGAGTCAAGGGAATACTAAGCTCATCTCCTCACTACCTATACATCATGAGAGCATCTAAAAATCCCTACACCAGGCCAAACTATCTCAACACCCGTGAGAACTAGATATACTTCATCTCTCACCCATGGCTACCCACTACCCACTAATCTCACCTCATCCATCGAAGTTGTGCAGCATCACCTTCCCAAGTCAAACCTCTCCAATATTACCAATAGATGTCATCACATGTCAAATTGCTAAGCCTATCTCGATATGAATCATAACCACAAATAGATTGAGTGATAGAAGACTCATTTCTGGTCCACCAGTGAATAGCACGAGGATGTGAGCGATCCCATCTATAAGGCAACCCTCCTAGGTGACCAATATTGATGTGCTCCCAAGCCCAAATCTGAAGCACTAGACTACAATCAAGACCCTTCCACTCTCATCTCTCCACCTTAAAAATATCCTTGTACAACTAACACAAGATAGTGGGAGCCTAAGCATAGATATGTGGCTCTCCTATCAATTGAAGTACAATATAAACCTAGTTCTAAGGGAACCTTGAGCCCATGCTATTAGGCAACAACATGTTTCCTAGTATTTACATAATGATGGTTGGAAGAGCACCCAACTTCTCACCCTTATAGATGTTGAGATAATTTATACCACCCTTCCCATAGTCAACATCCCAGTCATCACCATAAATGGGTCTCAATGTCATATGTGTCATAACCCCACTATTTGATAATTATTTTATTGAAATAATGTGATACATTGGGTCTCAATGGTTTGGTTATTGGACATGTTTTACTGCATTGTTCTCTGTATTTATTTGGAATGCATCACATTGATCCATGTTGACCCATTAAAACACTACACCACTGTCTTATTTCCAAACGTGTTCCGAAATATATATATATATATATATATATATATATATATATATATATATATATATATATATATATATATATATATATATATATATATACATAGCTTGGATAGCTAGTAGCAAGGTTTTGGAGGCTCCAATGGCCACATTGTAAAGAACTCCTTTAATCATGTGAAGGTGCACACCTTAGCCTTGTCAAATTTGGTATCGTTTGGAGATAATAGAAATAATATTTGAATTGAATTTTGATAACCAAATTAGCAAGATGATTAGAGCTTATGTTGGATAAAATTTTGGAAAAATATTTGATAACAGTTTACAAATGCATTATTGTAAACTTTATGATATGAAATAATTGAATGCACATTGGGATCCAGTTATAGAAATAAATTGATCTAAGAGCTAAGCTTGGATTGAAATATAAAAATTGTGTAGGATATTTGATGCATCTTTATCTCACATATGGGAAGTGAATTGATAGGATTTAGAAAGTAATGAAATGAATCTTAGATCAAATTTAGGAAGTAAATTTGATAGCAATTGAGAATCAATTGAATTGATTAATATGTTGTATTCAATGGGGAATTAGATCCCCAACTAATTTGTATATAATCAAAGAAAATAGCTTTAGTATAATGATCTTTATATTACCCATGATAAACCTCTAAGAGGTTTACTCTATTTAACCTAATATTAAGGATAAATGTGGCTGACATGGGTTGTTACAACATGATATAATTATGAGTTGAAAGATAACTCAAATTATTAGCTTAAATTATTAAGCTATTAAGAATGATTTATTAATGAATTAATGGTATGGGACATTAATTCATGGATTGACTTTGTGTCAATTATGTAGAATGAATTTGGAATTCATTCTTGACGAAATTATATGGTTCTCTCTAACATCGATACAACTTCTCCAAAATAAGATTCCGATGATTATCATAAACATATGAAAATTCTTAGGATGGCTTAGAATCAATAGATTCTTTAATTGCATCATGATTTTAAAGGGACAGATGGATTCCTTATTGGTATGGTAAATACCTTAATGATATAATGATGACTTAGAGAAAGGAATTAGGAAAATTCCTTAATTGCATCATGAGTTTAAAAGGACAAATGGATTCCTTATTGGTATGGTAAATACCTTAATGATACAATGATGACTTAGAGAAGGGAATTAGGAAAATTCTTTAATTGCATCATGAATTTGATAAGGAATGGTTGTATTCCTTGCAATGTATAATTGATTTAAAGGGATCCATAGTGGCCCTTCTATATTTGTAATATTTGACGTCCTAAGTTTATGAATATGAGGAAAGTACATATTTTGGAGTTTGGGTTTATTTCTCATGAGGGTTCCTAGGATAAACAATGTGTCACTCTATTTGTGGTTTGATGTGTTAATTCTTGTGCATGTTGCTTTTACTTCCAAATGAATTAAATGCCTGATGGAATAGTTATGCAATTATTAAATTATATCAATTTGTATTATGATGCCAAGAATGTATGCTAACTTTAATATGTTTATGATTTAATGATATTCGATTAAGTCAATTATTTTATTAAAGGTATTGGGTAATTATGATTGATTTAGTTAGCTATATTTACCTTTAAATCACTAGCACTTGATGTATTCAATGGTTGTATGGATGTAAAAAGTAGAATGTAATGGAATGTAAATCTTGCTCAATTGAATAACTCATGTGTGCTACAATCTCAAGAATCATAAGGTAATGGATTATATCCCTTAAGTATTAATCAAATTATGTCCACATAAACATTCATGGTTGGTATAAACTAAATTATTATGATAAAAAATGATGGATTAAATCGAGTAGAAACTCGGAGTGGGCATTCCCATGATGGACAAATAATTTACTTTGATAATGAACTTAATTGATTCATAACAAAAGGGTGGCCTAAATAAAAAAAATGGTGGACAAATAAGCCTTAAGAAGTATAAGGTAATATAATCATGGTAACAAATGGGGTTGTTATAGTTGGTATCAGAGCCCGAGCTAACTAATAGATTCTAGTTAGATCTAGGTTAGCAAAATATTTGGGCATGAAATAATAGCATAAAATCCCAAGAAATGCATGCTTGGTAAAGACAAGTCAATACTTGAGATTGTCAAAGTCTGAGCTCCTATCCCCTATGAATAGATCCACACTCGTTTGAAAGTGGAAGAGCTAAGCGAACCCTCCTTCCATGGGTTTTGAGTGGTGTACCTTAGACTCTTTTGATAAAATACTCTAAATCTATGTTTCTTGACTTACTTGTTATTTTCAAGCACATATAAACAAGAGGGAACATAATTTGGTTCAAATCTGCTAAAGGACCCCTTGAATTAAGGTTATCAAATTATTATGGAAAACTTGTTAATTGCCTAGGTCAAATGTCTCAAAATGGAACATTGTGTGAATAGGAATTAAGCAAGTTGAAATTTAGTTCCTAGAGGTAGCTTGAAAGAAGATAAAGATCTTCGATATAGTCCAAATAATGTAGTCATAGAACTACCCATCATCGAACTATAGATGTTCTTGGATTAAATTTTGGTGGATTGTTATTTTGTTTAGCAACGGTTCACCCAGATATAGCCGCAACCTAAACCTTTACCATGGTTGAATATATCATCTTGCTTTGTCTTAATGTGCTTTGCGCTATTCAAGTAAATAAATACGTCATAAGGCAATATGTTATGTGCGTCAGTAGACTAAACTCTAGAAGGTCATAAACATGTATTTTTATATAAGAAATGACTATTCCATGAGTAATCTAGTTCGACTAGCAATGGAAGCCATGAACAAAGATGACTTTTATCAATTAAAACATTAAATATAGGGGATAGAAGTTAGAATTACAACTTGAGGAAAGATTGTAATCTAACACCATTCTTTATATATCAGGAAATGGCCCCTAAAGTGGGAAGCGAAGAGGACACATTATCTCGCAAGATGAAGCAAACTAAAAGTCTTGGAGGAAAGTCAAAAATATTAAACAAAATGGTGGAGGACCTTTTTGCGATGAATTTTGAGTTGAGAGAACAAGTATATGATCTTAAGAAACAACTATTCCAATAGGTCCAACTGCTAGATAACTTGGAATCTCAAAAGTGCAAATCTGGAACATTACGAGTCAAGTCCGATTCACAAGAAAATAGGCCTATATTAAATTATGCCATTTTGATAGAACCCGAATGATAAATTTTAAGAAAGAGGAATAGTGTCAGTTTTATGAAGTGGGAGCAAGAACAAAATCAGAAAAGGAAGCAAGATTGCTTCAAGAAGGGACTCCAGAAAACCAAGACTAATGAGTTATAAGAATCACCTTCCATTGTACAGGAAAAGGAAAAGAAACACGTAGGTCCTCTGAGGGGGTGCTTTACATGTAAGGGACAACATTATGCAAAAATATGCCCACAACATGTAGGAACAAGTAAAATTGTGATGAATCACAAAATCCACGTTACCACCAAAAGTCCAACTTTGGAAGGGCAAGCTACTCTATCCCTCACGAATAATGGTGAATCCCTTAGTCATTCCAATTAAATCAACTAAAATTCTAGAGTTTCACTCCAATACTATGAGGAAGCGCAATATTTTGAAAAGACACTATCCTTGTTTATTTAATGATGCTATGTAATAATACAGGCTGAACTATGGACCACTTAGGCAAAGTGGAAACTATGCCAAAAACTATGTTTTATTGTTTGTTATGAAATAATGCAAGGACTAGTAGAACCTATGCAATAAAAAAATTCCACTTGAGAAAAAGTGGAAGAAATAAAAGACTATTTCTCTTGTTTGAAAACAATATGTAATACTATTATTGCTGAATTATATTGCATTAGATGATGCTTTGATGACATATATATGTATTGATGGATGTATCAACATTTATCTATGAGACAATATGAATGTTTATTTGCATATAGGACATGGTACTACTGATATTCTTGTTGCATTACAGGTCCTGGTACTCTCACAGGTGATCAATGATGCCATATTATGGGTAATGACATGGATGGTTACCATATATGGATGCATCAAGTAGGATGGTGATAGCAAGAGCTATCAGAGATCATCCATAGAAAGATAAAATAATGGGGTAAACTTGAGATTACATGGTTGCTTATGATTGCTAATTTATGATAGTTAATGCTTTATTGAAATATTTTAAGGTTCTAAAGGATACATTGTTGCATTATATACCCTTCCTACCTTCTGACCCTAGCAAACACAAGGGATTGTGTTCATTCTAAGGGGGGTAGTATGTCATGACCCGTTTTGGCAAGCCCTTCTATGTACAGGAATGGGACTTATCTCCTAGGTTGGTATCCCTATGAAGTCAATTAATGCTAAATTGGGCAACTTCTAGAGTAGATATTTACTTTTTAAATATGCTTAATTAATTTAATTACCTTCATTTTAGAAGGAAATTAGGTAGTTTGCTTTTTATGAGCTTGTTCAATTTTAAATTGGATTAACAAAAAAAAACTACCTTGTAGATTCAAATAATAAACCTTTCCCTCCTCTATCTCTATGGATTTCCTTTCCATTAAAATAATATATATCTATATAAAAGGAAGCTTGCTCATGGATAAGAAAAATAAGATTAAAATATATATAAGCATATTTTTTGAAAGAAAGAAAGCAAAAATAATAATAAATAAAATATTTAAATATTTAGAAACATATTTCTTGTCTAAGAAGAAAGAGAGCTATAAATCACCATTGATATTGAAAACAAAATGGGGTTATGCTATGTTATGTTGGAAGGAGAATGCTGGAGAAGAAGAAGAGCTCAAGGAAGTACAAGGGAAGCATCCAACTGCTGGAGAGTTCTAGGTTGGGTCTGTCCACTATAATATTCCTTAATACTTATTCCTTATGGATTGAAATAAAATCTTATGTTGTATGTATAGTTTATTTTTTTTTCACTCGTTGATCTCCTTTCAATGCATGCTCAAAGTAAAGTACTTGAGCCTTATTAATTTCTAGAACGTAATTCCCTTTGTCTATGATGTGTAACAATTTTTGCACTATAGGCTTTGTGTGCATTTCTAACATGCCCATAAGGAGAAAAGCAATCAAATTGGTCTCCTTGCAATGCATGAGAATGTTAGAATGTATTTTCTTTGTGTCTTAATTAAGTGTCACCCAAACTAGGATTGATGACACGCATTTGAGGATATTATATTATGCTTGATTTTGACTAAAGTTTGGATTTGACTGTGAGATACATTATTAAATTATGTACTCCTATGGCAAAGCCTCGACCTCTACAAGTGGAATTTTGACCAACAATATAGTAGCAAGTGAAGTATTGAATACCTTAGTTTTGGGTCAGGTAGGAGAGTTGATTTCATAACTTGACTTCTGCCATATTCGCCCATCGTTACCTTCCAAACTGATTTCTGCAGATGATTCCTTTTGTGATATACGTGAGTACTGAAAGCTTCTTAGACATCAAATGAATATCTTATCCACCAATCAACTTGGTAGCAGAATTCATGATAAACAATTTATTTTTGTCGTGGTTATTAGAATCCCTATCGGTTTGGTCTATCCTTTCCTGAGTATGAATTAGTCTTTGTAGACGTCCTTTGAACTGCGTCAATGCCTATGACATTTGGGGTTTAAATTGAAATACTCTCCTATTATGAAGCTTAACTTGCATCACTTTCCTCTGTATCGAATACATATTTCTTGATAAACTGATCTTTGACTATTGACGTAGAACCTTCATCATTTGAATATTTCTCCTTCATCAACGATAGTGGTTATAAATATCTCGCAAAAATTTTAGACGCATCTTGACTCTGTTAGCGACTCATAGCATAATTTCAAATTCATAGTATGGTCATTTCGTCTGAAATTGACTTGAGCCTCGATCCAATTTTAGACGATGGTAGATGACCGCAATGTGTACCAATAATTTGCTTGGATCTATTTTATTTGTGACTGTAGTCAATTTTCCAAACAAAGGATATTACCAACAGTGACTTAAAGTGATTATTGATCTTTGTTGGGTATTGAAATTGGACGAATCCATCTATACCATATACTACTTTGCTAGTGAATCATCTAAGGGTTAAAGTTTAATTGCCAAACCCGATCCTTACCTTCGACTTGGATAACAAAATCCGTAGGGGGTGGAGTGTTCGATTCTCATCATGCAAAATATTAATCATAGCTCATACCCCACTCTTATGTCCAAGATAGATGACATGTAAGTTTTAGATTGCTTAATGCCCTTATAGACCAATAGATTGATTATTTGGTTTGGTATTACACAAATATCCATATGAATCTATCTAATGAGAAACACCTCTTATGCCTTGAATGAATAGGTGTTTAACCTAATTATTTTATGTGATGTAAATATCCACTCATATGGATAGTTATTTTAGACTAGAAGGATGAATTTTAGACATAAAGTGCTTCATCTAATTCTTCCTTTATATCTTATATTTTATGGGAATTAGTTTTCATTAATTGATGAACTTCCTTGTATATAGATCTAATTTCTCTAATATTGTAAATATTAGTAGAATGATCTATAGGAGATGAAGATTATATATTTATATTATATTGAGAATAAATGAGTGTACAAAGTAAAATTATATATACTTTGTATTTGTATTTCATTGTATGTCTTGTAATGAAAATTGTAACTAAAGTTTTTTTTTTTAACATGGTGAAATCGGTAGCCACCATGAATCCGGGTAGGCTTTCCAGATTTTATGCCCACCACAGTATTCTACGTTGTCCAAACCAGGAGCCACCACACAGATATTTGCGCAGTCCGCCCCTATAACCGCCATGCCATAATAATTTTAAACCTTTTACATTATTGAAAGCACCAAGAAAGGGACAAGCGTTCAGTTTGGTGAGGCTCGAGATTTGAACCTTGGACCTCTACCCCCCTTATGGGGTTTGGATGAACCAATTGGTATACACCTTGGAACTAAAATTGTAACTAAATTTAACCAACTAGAAATATGAAAAATATCTTCTAGTTTTGGAAGGATGGGATTGGTATCCATTCCTTCAGAAGAGGTATGAGACTCTTCCATATGTTTGGAGATAATCCAAACCAATGATGGTTGGAAGTATGAATCAATATTTATTTATGAAAATATTAAATATGGATGAACCATCTATACATGATTGGTGATTTCTTTGTATGAGATGCATGATTGCATACAAATGATGAATGGGATTAAGAATTAATCCTTATTAAAAAAATATTAATTATGAATAAATTATTCATTCATGGTTGGTGATTTTTTATGTTAAATATGATAAGTAAATGGAAGTAATGATTTTAGTGAAATTATAGATTATATACTATGAGTTTTATGGAATTTCCAATGACTGGAATCCACTAGAAGCATGGATGATCTTGGCATCCATCTAGGAAGAGGTATGGGACTCTTCCAAAACATTCCTAACAATCAAATGAATGGCATTTATGATTGGTATTAGAACAGTAAATTATTTAGAGATGGACCTTGATGCTAGATGTTTTATGGGAATTTATGGGGATTTCCTCTTTTGAGAGATTAATTGAATAGTACCAAAGCAAATCTTGGAGGCAAATTTGGTATCGTTTGGAGATAAGAGAAATAATATTTGAATTGAATTTTGATAACCAAATTAGCAAGATGTTTAGATATTATGTTGGATCAAATTTTGGAAAAATATTTGACAACAGTTTACAAATGCATTCTTGTAAACTTTATGATATGAAATAATTGAATGCATATTGGGATACAATTATAGAAATAAAATGATATGGGAGCTAAGCTTGTATTGAAATATAAAAATTGTGTAGGATATTTGATGCATATTTAGCTCACATATGGGAAGATAATTGATAGGATATGGAAAGTAATGAAATGAATCTTGGATCAAATTTAGGAAGTAAATTTGATAGCAATTGAAAATCAATTGAATTGATTAATATGTTGTATTCAATGGGGAATTAGACCCCCAACTGATTTGTATATCATCAAAGGAAATAGATTTAGTATAATGAGCTTTATATTACCCATGCTAAACCTCTAAGAGATTTACTCTATTTAAATTAATATTACGGAGAAAGGTGTCTGACATGGGTTGTTACAACAGGATATAATTATGAGATGATAGATAACTCAAATTATTAGCTTAAATTATTAAGCTAGTAAGAATGGTTTATTAATGAATTAATGGTATGGGACATTAATTCATGGATTGACTTTGTGTCAATTATGTAGAATAAATTTGGAATTCATTCTTGAGAGAACTTATATGGTTCTCCCTAACATCAATACGATTTCTCCAAAATAAGATTTCGATGATTATCATAAACATATGCAAATTCTTAGGATGTCTTAGAATCAATATATTATTTAATTGCATCATTAGTTTAAAGTGACAAATGGATTCCTTATTGGTATGAGAAATACCTTAATGATATAATGATGACTTAGAGAAAGAAATTAGGAAAATTCCTTAATTGCATCATGAGTTTAAAAGGACAAATGGATTCCTTATTGGTATGGTAAATACCTTAATGATACAATGATGACTTAGAGAAGGGAATTAGGAAAATTTCCTAATTGCATCATGAATTTGATAAGGAATGGTTGTATTCCTTGCAATGTATAATTTATTGAAAGGGACCCATAGTGGCCCTTCTATATTTGTAATATTTGACATCCTAAGTTTATGAATATGAGGAAAATACATATTTTGGATGTTGGGTTTATTCCCCATGAGGGTTCCTAGGATAAACAATGTGTCACTCTATTTGTGGTTTGATGTGTTAATTCTTGTGCATGTTGCTTTTACTTCCAAATGAATTAAATTCCTGATGGAACAGTTATGCAATTCTTAAATTATGTCAATGTGTACTATGATGCAAAGAATATATGTTAACTTTAATATGTTTATGATTTAATGATATTCTATTATGTCAATTATTTCCTGAAAGGTATTGGGTAATTATGATTGATGTAGTTAGCTAGCTTTACCTTTCAATCACTAGCACTTGATGTATTCAATGGTTGTATGGATGTAAAAAGTAGAATGTAATGGAATGTAAATCTTGCTCAATTGAATAACTCATGTGTTCTACAATCTCAAGAATCATAAGGTAATGGATTATATCCCTTAAGGATTAATAGAATTATGTCCATATCATAAATGTTCATGGTTGGTATAAATTAAATCATTATGATAACAAATGATGGATTAAACCAAGTGGAAACTCAGAGTGGGCATTCCCATGATGGAAAAATATTATCCTTTGATAATGAACTTAATTGATTCATAACAAAAGGGTGGCATAAATAAAAAAAAGGGTGGACAAATAAACCTTAAGAAGTATAAGGCAATATAATCATGGCATTCCAAGGATTATGTAATTTTAATCACATATAGTGATTTTGTTATCTTAGAGATCCCATCGGGATGATGTGGGTTGGATCTAAGATCCATGAATAACCATTGTTGAGGTTATTTCATAAATATGGGTTTCTATATTCAAGGCATGATTTTGTTATCCCATCAAGAAGATGTGGATTGAATCTAAGATCCATGAATAACCATTGTTGAGGTTATTTCATTAGGATGGGTTTACATATTCAATACATTCACCTATATACTAGGACTTAGTTAAGGGTGATTTTACTTTTTAAGAGGGATAAAATTTAGTGCTTGGCCAACATTCCCATATCCGAGTGATATGAGGGTTTTGTAGAAGCTAATCACTTCTACTCAAGAGTGACTCTAATCAAGCCTTAAAAACTCTTTATGCTATTCGCCTTGATAGCTTACAATTTAAATGGAATTATTCTATCTTATTCCATTATTATGACCCTTTCTTCATGAAAGAGGAATATGTATATATATATAAATTGTGGTAACAAATGGGGTTGTTACAGAGGATCACATAATATGGCAACCTACCATAGAAAATTGGCTAGTCCCAAACACTTGATTTACCATCTACAGCGATAAAATATCTTGAAGTGTGTACCCCTTATTCCTAAGTACTAATTCAAATTTGGGTGTGCCTACATCATAATGTGACTTTTAAGTTTAGATTTAATGAAAATTTTAATTTGTATATTTAACAACCAGGTGAGTAGACCTAGGTTGTTATAGTTGGTATCAGAGCCTAGCTTGTGAAACCCTAGGTTATAAAGCATGAATTATTGTTTAACATATCTCTTTTATCACCAGGTATGGCAGGAACCTCAAGAAGAGCAAATGTTAATCTACAAGAGGAAGATGTAGAAGTCATAAGGAAGGGGCTAATATGACTCATGAGGGATTCGAAAAGAGTACAAGCTATCGAAATTCCTCAACGTGTTGTCAAAAAAGAGAAAGATCCAGTAGCTACAAAAGCTACATAAAATGATAAAAATATGGCAAAGATGATTCAGTTATTGTGGGAACAACTAAATTAGAAACGTTAACAAATGAGGATATAGAGGGCTCAAATGAGTGAGCACATGGATCAATAAAGGGCCCAAATGGCTCAGCAACAGGAAATTATTAGTCAACACCAGAATGTTATTGAGAGTTTGACTAAAAGTAAGAAAACTAAAAGAGTAAGTGAGTTTCCAGAGGGGTCTTCAAGAAGAAAATTCGATGTTGAGTTACAAAAAAATTAAGAAATAAGATATTTCCAAATTTTATAGAAAGGGTGATGGCAAAGTAGTCATCAATTGGTTGACTGAAGCTGAAGGGTATTTCTCAATTTAGCCCCTTTGTGCAGTGTCTAAAACAATTTTGGTAGTGGCACATTTAGTGGGTCCAGCTAGGGATTGGTGGACCACTTATAAGAAAGTAAATTAGAAAGAGGTTGTTGACATTCCTTGGGAGGAATTTGAAAGGGACTTTAAATATCGTTTCCTTACACCACAATTTTATATTGAATAATATGGTGAATTCACCAATTTATGCCAAAATAACATGATTGTGATTGAATACTATCAAATATTTGTTCAATTTTTGAAGTACACTCCAGAATATGATAAGCATGAGGAATTCAAGGCTCAAAAATTTATAGTGGGACTGCATCCCAAATATGGAACACCTGTTGGATGAAAGGCACCTAAAACCTTGATAGATGCATATGATTTTGGCCGCTATGAGGAAATAAGTCAAAAAAATGTAAAATATTATTACCAGAAGATTGAAAAGAAGGATCCTAAGAAATGAAGGTACCCAGATCCGGATAAGGGTAATGATCAGTATAAGAAATTTAGATATGGTGGTCATTATAAAGGTGATCACAAAAACAAGGGAAAGTATCAGGGAAATAGGGGGCAAGAAGATCGAAGAAATTTTCAAGAAAAAGGAATAATAACCAGGACAAGGGTAAGAATGTCAACCAAAATAGAGAAGGGGATAAACAAAAGAATAAGGGACCAAATGTATGCTTTGTTTACGGAGCCCTAGATTATTATGCAAATCAGTGTCCATAAAGAACCGATAAAATGAATCCAACATAAGAGGCCCCACACAAGATCTATGCTACTATAGGTAAATCTAACCTTTTAGGACAAGCTACTCCATTTCTCATTAAATTAAAACTAGACAAGAAGGATGTTCAAATTTTGATAGATAGTGGTGCTACTAATAGTTTTGTATCAACTAGTATTTTGAGGAATGTACCAATTAAACCTGGGATCATGGCAAATGGATGGTAATTCGAGTATGGCTCAAGATAGACCTATATGGTTAGCCAATGTTTATTTGACACTCAAATAGATATACCCCAGGGAAATATTAATTTACACCTATATGTGGCTCCCTTATATACTTTTGATATTTTCCTAGGATTAGACTGATTAAAATCCCACAAAGCCCTATTGAATTTTGAAGAAATATGGTTGGATTTCACAGATGATTCTAACCAGCGAATTCGAGTCCATTGTAATAGAGCATATTTTGAACCCCACCTAATGACTGCAATGCAATTCAAAAGAGCTTTAAGGAAAGGGTGTAAACTATATGTAGTTAAACTAAATAAGAAAGAAGAAACTAAGTCTAGCTCTACTCTATTTCATCAGTATCCTATTTTGAACGAGTTTAGAGATGTCTTTCCTAAAGATCTAGTTGGACTACCTCCAAAAAGAGATTTTGAATTTTCTATTGAACTTTTACCGAGAGCATCTCCTGTAGTTAGAACCCCTTACCAAATGACATCCCTTGAACTATAAGAACTAAAGATCTAGTTGTAATATTTATTATAAAAATGTCATGTTAAGCCTAGTGTCTCACCATGGGGAGCACCAGTTCTGTTTGTGAAAAATAAGGATGGTTATTTGGGACTTTGTATTGACTATAGTATGCTCAACAAAATGATAGTAAAGAATAAATTTCCTTTACCTAGGATCAATAATTTATTTGATCAATTAAGGGGAGTAACTATATTTTCCAAGATCGGTCTTAGGTCAGTATATCATCAACTGAGAATCAAGGAAGAGCATACCTACAAGACTACTTTTAGAAATTGTTATAGGCATTATGAGTTCATAGTACTACCTTTTGGGTTAATAAATACACCAACTAATTTTATGAATCTGATGAATAGTGTGTTCAAGGAGCAACTAGATCAGTTTGTATTAATATTTCTAGATGATATATTGATCTACTCTCGAAATAAAGAAGAGCATGACCAACATATGAGTATAGTTTTGGAAATTCTCAGGAAAAATCAACTATATGGAAAATTGTCTAAGTGTGAGTTCTATACTCCACAAGTTCAATATTTGGGGCATATTATCTCAGTCGAGGGTGTAGTAGTGGATCCCAAAAAATATTGAAGTCATTGTAGAGTGGCCAAATTCCACCAATATTTTTGAAGTAAGAATTTTTATGGGGATGGCTGGATACTATCGGTGGTTTGTAAAGGGATTTTCAAAGATAGCTTTTCCTATTACCAATATGCAAAGGAAGGGAAAAGCATTCAAGTGTACAACTCAGTGTGAGGATTCTTTTAGAGTTTTAAAATACAAGCTAACAATTGCACCTATACTTCAAATACCTAATCCCAACAAACCATTTATAGTTTGTACCGATGCCTCTCTAGAAGGACTAGGTGGTGTCTTATTGTAGGATGAGGCAGTTGTAGCATATGAATCCATAAAGCTTAAGAAACATAAAATAAATTATGCTACTCATGATTTAGAGCTAGCAACTATTGTCCATGCTCTTAATATTTTACGACACTACTTGTTGGAAAAAACTTTTGAATTAAAAATTGATCGCCAGATTTTGAGATATATTTTCACTCAACCTCTGCTAAATTCCATACAACAAAGGTGGATGGAGTTCCTAGCCGAATATGATTTTGGAATTGAATACATCAAAGAAAATAAAAATAAACTGGCAGATGCCCTCAATTGAAGAAGACACATAGCTGCTATCACAAAATGTTAGTATGGTCTAAAAGAGAACATTAAGAAAATATAGAAAATCGATGAATTTTGAAACCAATGTCGTACTAAGGTTGAGCAAGAACTAGATCGACACATATTTTAGTATCAAACAAGATCTGGTGTATTTTTTAAACTAGATCATAGTACCTTATGATGAAGGGATAAAAAGAACTATATTGCAAGAAGCACATTGTGCTCCATATTTTGCTCACCCAAGTGTGATGAAAATGAGAGAAAATTTGAAAAAGGACATTTCCTAGTTCATAATGAAAAATGATGTGGTTCAATTTGTTGCAAGGCATCTGGAATATCAAAAATTCAAAGTTGAACATAAACATCCTAGGGGCCAACTATGTCTATTTGATATACCAGAATATAAATGGCAAGTGATTTCCATGGATTTTATAGTTGGTCTTCCCAAGACTTGGTTCCAACATGATACAATTTTTATAATTGTGGATAACTTGACTAAGGTGGTGCATTTTATACTAGGTAATTTCCGTGATGATGCCCCCACAATAGCATAAAATTTTCCTCAGGAAATCGTGAGGTTGCATGGTTTCCCTGAAATAATTATCTTGGATAGAGATTCACGATTCACTTTTGAATTTTGGTAAGCTTTGCATCGAGCATGGGGCACAAAGCTAAACATTAGCACGACCTATAATCCTAAGATAGATGGGCATATTAAGAGGGTCAATCAGGTGCTGGAAGATATGTTACGTATGTATTGTATGGACCACCAAAGTAAATGGGAAGATTATCTCTTCCTGGTGGAATTTGCATATTACAAAAGTTATCATACCACATTGGGCATGGCCCCTTTTGAGGCCCTATATGAGCATAGGTGCAGGACACCATTAATGTGGGATAATTTGGATGATCGAGAAGTGATCAGTCTTGATGTTGTTAAAAATTGGAGGTCTAATGGTTTGGTTATTGGGCATGTTTTACTGCATTTTTCTTTGTATTCATTTGGAATTCATCACATTGAGCCACGCTAACCCATTAAAAAGCTACACCACTGTCTCATCGCCAAAAAGGTTTTGGAAAATATATATATACATAGCTTGGATAGCTAGTAGCAAGGTTTTGGAGGCTCCAATGGCCACATTGTAAATAACTCCTTTAATGATGTGAAGGTGCATGCCTCAGCCTTACCAAATTTGACTGAAGTTTATGTTATACATATGTAAAAATCTTGTTTGTTCTTCGAATGATTGAGAACAGTGAAAACATTTATGAAGCCAAAGGCCATTCTGAAAAGAAAAGAATGCTTAATGTAAACTTAGTTGTCAGAATTATAGAGAGACCATTGTTCAGAATATCAACATTGGAACATAAGTTTTTTTATTGTAAGTGTGTGTTTTTGTTGTGAGTAGTTGGTAACTCAATTTTTAGTGCCTTAAAATATCTTTTTTTAATATCCAGATGCTTATATTGTGGGCTAGTTCAAAATATCAAAATTTGAAGAGCCTAATGTATAATTTGAGTAAATGAACAAAATGTTAGCTTGGAAAATTAGATATCTGCCAATGGCGATGATAGAAAGTATTGATAGCACAATTGTATCATGACTATTCGAATAAGTTTTATAACATTTGAATCATGTTGATGCCAACCTTACCCAAGTCATGTAAGTTGTAATGTTGTAGGTGACTTGTTAGTTAAATATTGTCATACCTTAGATGTCAATGGCATTGATAGAGGGATAACACATACTAGATGTTGCGGTTGAGAACGATAACAAACCCCCACTTGTATGCCCAACCTAGGTTGTATATTTCATCATTAGATAACATAATCAGAGCTTTAAAATCATTGTAGGAAGTTGAGTTCGGGCAGGGTTATAATCTTGATTTTACCCGGCTTGGAAAACATATCACTATGCAAGTAATGACTATGTAAAAATTATACAACAAAATTTTTAAAGGAGATATTATCTTAGAACTTAAAATTAATGTATTTTATAGTGAATACCATAGATATAGTGATTTGTGAAAACCCATGTCGAAAATCTGGATAGCATAGTCATTTTTAGATGTTGTATGTAATAGTTAGATAATGTTGAAGTTCATACTTTGTTATATCTTTTATGTAGATTGAGTATGGAACCTATAGCCATGGTAGTTTGAGACATGTTATAAACGGAGGAAAATGTAGTAAACAAGTCAAATAGTGTGTTATACCTCCTCAAAAAGTCTGGTTATATCAACCTTATGATAGATGGTGAATACCTATTTGTAAAAAGGAATGGCAACGATAAGACCATGATATAGACTATATGGTTATAATATTAAGATAAGGTGGGTTATTTTTGTATTTTTAAAATTATCCTTGCCTATCGAGATCTTTCTTTTCAAAGTTTGATTTGATTAGTTATTATAGTAGGTATTGGATAAGTTAAGAATATTTGAACATGAGCTATTTTGTCATGGTAAGAGAGCTAATCTTGTGGAAAACAATTATTTTATTTATAAAAATAGTTACAGGTATTTATATTAGAAGTATAGTTTATTTAATTAGGTTTGTTTCTATTGATAATCATTAATTGTTAACCATTTAGCAGCTTGTAGTTGAATTTTAATAGCTCATAGATGAATATATGAAGATGGTTTAATTATATTATATGTTTGCAATGGGAAAATAATTCCATAAAGATATATTAATTTGATGGTTTTTAATTAATAATTCTTTTTGGATTATTAGAGAAAAATATAAATCGTTAAATTTTAATTGCTTAATTTAATTTAATTTGAATAAAAATAGTATAAGTTGTTTTGATTATATGGTACTATATTAAGTGGTGAGAGATATAGATTTTATTTTCTAAATAATAAGAATGAAACATCATGTAAATAATTTAATCATCCTCCACCTTGGTTACCACAAAAATTTTTAAGGATGAATCAAATAGGTTGATATTTACCAATAAATCAATAAACCATCAGTGGTGTTAGAAATTTATCCTTACTGACATCGGGATGATGTTTGCTAACATTGGAAGGATGTCAATAACCCAACTCCAATAGCTCATAGTGGCGTCTATTGTGATTCGAAGGTAACCGTTCTCCAACAAATAAGAAAAAGGACAAAGGTCCTATATCATTGAGAGTAATGAACGATGGTAGGGGGCATCGTTCTAGGTTACCAAATGAGTAGTAAATGAGGATGCTCATGAATATTGCTTCAATTGTGGGAATTACCAACTAGACTCAAGACCTAAGAGCAGATATCTTAAGGTTGTAAGGTCCAATAGTAGATTTACCATCAATCAAAATTAGTCTGATCTATCTGGTCCAATAATCCAGAGTAGTGGTGGACCCTGATGATACCTTAGGTGAAGTTCAATCATCAAGCACTAGCATAGTTACACTATCTCAAGCATGGACCTTAAGGTTTTACTACTTTGGGTTAGTGGACCAATAGGACAAGAGGAGGATCATAGATCCTAGTCCTCCATGCTATGAGATAAGGAATTAGTGCATCCACCCTTCCAAGTGATATGGGCTCTATAAGGGCAACCCCATGCCAGGATACATGAAACTCAATAAAGGAGAGAGGATCACATAAGATGGAAACCTACCATGGGAAATTGGCCAGTCCCAAACACTTGAGTTACCGTCTGTAATGGTAAAATATCTCAAAGTGTGTACCCCTTATGCATAAGTATTAATTTGAAGTTGGGTGTTCTTACATCATAATGTGACTTTTAAGTTTAGATTTAATGAAATTTTGAATTTGTGTTTTTAACAACCAGGTGAGTAGACCTAGGTTGTTACAGTCTGCTTGTCGTGGCCCACCCTCACATGCAGATCATCGATAGGAATATGGAAGATGCGATACACATCCTCCAAGGTCATATTAAGCTCCCCAATCAGAAGCTAAAATGAACCCATGTCAAGGTCCCATCTCTCCACTAGTGTGGATAATAGATCCTCATTAGCTTAGACAGTCTCTACTCGTTCGTAGCCATCCAAACCCACAGACTCTATAAACTTCCAGCCATCAGAAGTGAGGGCTTTTTGCACCTTGAAAATGGTGTGGGGCCATTGGTGGCGAGCGGTAATAAAATTAACCTACAACACAAACAAAGTAAAAATTAGTGCATATCCAAAAAATATATAAAAAACACAAAACATTACATATCATACTAGTGTATAATGTGTTGCACATCATCATACATATCATTTCAAATACATGAAAAACATAAAAACATTGCATATTATCCTAGCGTAAATTGCATTTAAAAAAAAAACTTTCAACGTTCCCCATTCATGCACATCTAAAATCAAAAAATAAATAAAAACAATCAAAATTTTGTCAACCCCTCTTAGTTGTTGCAAAAAACAAAAAAAAATTAAAAACAATCAAAATTTTGCCAACCCCTCTTAGTGGTTGCAAAAATGAAAAAAAAAATTAAAAACAATCAAAAAATTTGCCAACCCCTCTTAGTGGTTGCAAAATAAATAAAAATTTGCTAGCCCCTCTTAGTGGTTGCAAAATAAATAAAAAATTGCCAGCCCCTCTTAGTGGTTGCAAAAAAAAAAAAAAACAAATCAAAATTTTTTTTACCAGCCCCTCTTAGTGGTTGCAAAAAAAAAACATAATAAAAACCTAAACTAAGAGTTTAGGACACCTACCTTGGTGAAGCGGACTCTGGATTCTGCTCCATCCGAGCCTCCAAACCTTGCACCCACCTCCACACTCACACCCACTCTGCTAGCCTCACCAACATCCATCCTCACTCACTCTTATCAAACCACTCAAAACACTCACACTGCAACAATGAAATGAAAACAACCCCCCTCCTATTTATATAGTTGTCTTTTGCGGCAAAAACCATGTGTCTGTGGTTTGCAAAGCACACAAAAATGCAATCCTATGGTTTGCAGATAAAAATGCACTCCCACGGTTTGCAGAGCACACAAAAATGCACTCCTATGGTTTGAAAACGAAAACACACTCCCATGGTTTGCAGAGCAAAATACGGATGCATGATTAAGGGGAGGCAAAACCGCACATGCGTGATAACAAAAAAAGGGGGGTCCAAACAAAAATAGCAAACCCCAACCAAATCACATCATCAAATTCTCAAAAGCATCATCAAATTCTCAAAAGCATCATCAACCATCATTATCATCATCAACACGTCAATTAGTGAACCTCATATCTAGTGAATTATTCTATACACCTAGCGGTTGTAGCGACTGGAAATCTATGCAATATGATATGATGGATAGCTCACCATAAGGACACTCATCATCAAATAAAATAGCATTATTCATCTAGGTCCCTCAATATTTTGAGCATGGATGTGTTCAAACTAGATTTGCACAAGGTTATCCTTCAACCCCTTCCATTGGGTCAAAAGTGAAAAATAATCAAATCAATTTTGATAATAATAAAAAATCACATGAGAGCATCAAATTTCTAGAATGATTAGTTCCTTGAACCCATCATTTGGAAGGAATTGCTACAATCACAAGGGAACAAGAACTCCAAACATGGTTGATAGTTTTACCACAATATTTGCCACAAATGAACCAAAGGCAAATTTGCAAAACACAAACATCCCCAACTTGGGGCATCAAGTTGAGTCAATGTCATACATTTACATAATATTCACATCATTCATTATTCAACTCATCTCACCATCCACATTTTGGTCGATTGGCTCGTGGGTTTCATCCTTCACTCATTCGCCAATTGAGGGGGTAAGTAAACAAATCAAAATGTCATCAAAATTTTTTAAAACCACTGATTATTGTGCATCGATAAGATTGTTGTTCATCCATCCAATAAAGATAGGTGTCATTGGTTTTTGCACCGCATCATGTTTCACACAACATGGTAGAAAAAGGGGCATCTGTAGACACAAAAAATTGGTCATACACAACATCACATTTTCCACCTCATATCAAATCATACATAATATGGTTATATGCCTATGTTTAGACTTAGGTATATAAATCCTACGCATTATCCTATTTTCCAGATTTATTAAATCTAAAAAATCATCTTAGGAAACCCTACCTACCCACTAGAAATATGTCCTAGCCACCTCACCAGCATCCCTTGCAACATCTCATACACCCTTGTCCCATTTATCCCTTCACATGGTGTAACCCCCACATAGAAATCTACTTGCAGCCACATCACCCTAATTAAGTGAGACACCCTAGGTGACTCACTCTAACTGCCTCCTCCATGTGGAAGCCCATAATTGCCACTTGGCAATCCTAGCTTTCCACCTCTCATTTCCCTCCAATATCCTAAGGGGCCTATAAAGGCATATTTACCCCATCCACAAAAGGAGGTTAAACATCTATACCATCAAGCTACTAGAATAGGACTAGAGCTCTACACGCATCTCGAGAAGAATCAAGATTCGAATCCTGAAGACCCATTTTTGAAACAATCTTGCTTTCAGTATTCACTGCATGTCTATTATTTCATAGTAAAAACTGCATCCACGTAGTTTCCCCACCACTCATGTGTGATTTATCAGCCTTCACCGCATAGGCAGTTTCTCAAAGCTAAGAAAAGATGACATCACAAATTAGTAAGTTAGAATTTATAGCAAGTCATCTTTAATTTTTTTCTCCATTTTTGCATTACATGTTTTCTCCAGTTAGGGTTTTTGTAGCAGTATTCTATATCTTGATTTTTAGGTGCTACTAACCTTCTTTGGTTTTCATGTGTGTAGATAATAGGTACTTTGGAGAAGCTGATGAAGTTGGAGTGGTCCCCGCATTGGATACTTGAAGCTCACTCACCCTTGGAGTTGTAGCAGAGGAACGAAAAACACCATATATTTTTGAAGAGTTGGAATACCTCCCCTCATCTATCAAAGCATTGTCTTAGAAAGAGAAAAATCATTGTAACATTACCCCCAACACATTTGGGGAAATTCAAAAATTCATTGTAACACTGTATCAAATATCAATATAAAGGAACCTTATTATTGGTAATATTCTATTTTTATGTTTATCTTTATTGTGTTCATTTCTTTGTTTCTTGATCAATCAAGTTTCCCATTGGGCCATACACAACAAAACACATTAAAAATATTGTGAATCTTGGGAATCACAAATTTAAAAGTTGCTATTACCATAAGTGAAAAGTTTATCCTATTCATCCAATTATGCACATGGTCTAGAATACTACAGAGTTGACAAAAGGACAAGCTCCCCCTTCACCCTTCAAAAAAAAATCCCTTACTCTTCTTCAAAGCGAGCAAGTATCCCAAAAGTATTCCAAAAGTAGTTATTTTTTTGGACTTTTTTTCCACTACACGAGATCAGAACAAAGCTGCTAACACTTCCCTTCCCCAAGATACCATTACCTCACACTTTTTCAGAGCGATGGTGACCATGTCAACAGCTGAATAGAAAATTTTATTCAAAAATCAAAGTTGCATCACATTTTTAGAGTACTTAATTGGTACAGATGGGATAGATTGTAAATGGGTTCAGAATGCAAGTTTTGGGGGTTTAGCTTCTATTCCCCAATTTAGAATAGATGAATTTGTTCTACATAATATCATCGATACATACGATAATGAAGTTGGGGTTGTTACTCTGTCGACACAAAATAAAAAAATATAATTTATAGTCAAACCCTCTAATATCCAAAGATTGACTGGACTTCCATAGAAGGGTCTCACTACAGTTGCACATAAGTTATTTCTATCGAATAATGATAAGGCTTTCCTGGTGTAGAATTTCGATATCTCTTCGAAATTGTTGCCAGGTATAATTCTCTTCAGTTGATTATCTTAATTTTCATAATTTAAAATTTGTTGTCACCTATTTTTTTTTGTAGCCTCTACAACAAAGTCCAAGAGAGGGTTAACCAATAACTCTGTTTCAAACAATGATTTCAAGGCAATTCTTAAATTTTTCCAAGAAAGATTGTTCCTACTTGGAAGATCAGAGATTCCATTCTGGTCATTGGCTTATATTGTTCGTTTTTTAGAGTAGCATGAGAGATTTGACTAGTGTACATATATTTTTTATTGAATTAGATCATAGCTCTATATTTTTCAGAAAAATCAGTTAGATAAACCTCTCATGGTTGCCTCAGTAAATTACATTTTAGCTCTATGAAAGTTTTCATAATTTTCAAGATACTGGTTCACAAACTGTACTGCACGCTAAATTACAAAGCATTGCTATGACTATCGAAGAGCTAAAGGTAATCATTCTTTAGGATGTTTTTATTTATATTTTAAATTTTTTTTACATCTAAATGCAGAGTAAGACAACCATCACACGAGCAAAAGGATGTTGGTGTCAGAATTTACATGCTAGAGGACGGTGGTGATTCAGAAGGCACAATGATTGAATTTCAACCACAAAGACCTCATAAACACCAGAAGCCATATTTTTCTCCCGCTTCTCATCAACATGTGCAAGTGAATGCCATGGAAGGTGAATCCAGTTATGTCACACCAATGACAAGTAAGTTTACAGTTTCAAGTTTTTATTGATTCATTATCATTTTTGTTTAGTTGAAATTATATCTACTTTTTATTTTTTGGGTATGTTTTTTAGTTTTATGCCAAACCACCACAAACGCTCACACCTAGTTGTCTCTAGAGGCTGAAGGGCAACAAGAGATATGTTCACCGGGTATGTGAGTTTTTTAATTGTAAATTATAAATTTTATCTACTTTAATTTTATTTCATAATATTTTATTATAATATATTTAGGTCCCTCCCCACGATTTCATGAAAGAAGGAATAAAATGATACCGCCACCACCACCAGGTCTAGCACCAATAGCACGATAATCTCAACAATGACAATAATTAATTCAAGGTTAAGTTTCTAGAAAAAATCTTGGTGGATCGAGATCACGGGTGGAACCCATACAATCGAAGACACGGGGACAGGGTTCTAGATTTCCATCCTTATCATTTTCAACTGGTTCTTATTTGAAATATGTTTCAACCTCCAATTTAGATGTGCCAAAATTTGATCATGATTTTCTTTTTTAGGGGAACATTGAAGGGTTAAAAGTGTCAGAGATGGTACATTTGCAACAAGAACCTGAACATAAGATAATTTCATCATCACATTCTAACACCTCTGATACTAATATTGTGGATGAATAAGTTACTTTGTCTAAAGATAATTTGGTTTTTGATAATTGTTATTAACTAATCCATGATTTTTTGCTTGAAAATATGAATGAATTAAAGGATTGGGAATTGTAGGCAAAGATCCTTATCAAGGAAATAAATGCCCGCTATAAAAATTATGATAAAAGGGAAGAAATTTTTGCCCCTATCAAAAACCAACCTGAGAAGCTTGTTGGGTTGCTACATCAAGCCCAATCAGGATCGGTGAACCCTTCTGTTTCTTATGATAAAATTTTTAAGACTATATTGAGAAAATTAGGGAACCTTAATGCTGAATCCTAGGCATATTACAACCTATGGGCTTCTGATAAGAAGAAATTTTTAATCGTTGATGTTGCAAGAGATGTTGCAGAGGTGAGATTTTAGATGTAATAAAATTTGTCATTATCTTTTGTATTATAGCTCCTGACTAACTAAGGTGTTCTTTAATTTTTATGCAGGTAAATTTCTAGAATTTATAGAAATAAGTTAATTTCTTAGCTGTTAATCTAAAGGCTACAGAGAAATCAATCTTAAATGTGATAACAATGAAGGAGACCTTACAAACAAAGGTCAAGGATAATAATTATTTAAAAGCAATTATCCTCGAGCACAAAATGGATCCAAATATCTTGCTTAAGAAGAATATTAAATAAAATGAACATGTAGTCCTTGGGGATCTAGCCAAAGAAGATATATTGTTGATGGGGAGCTTACAAAAGGTAGAGGAAGGCCTTAGGAAGCAAGACTCATAATTCAATTAAGGTGCCAAGTAATATAGGTTACATTAAGCTACAAATAACCCGTAGATATAGGATCTACTAACCTATTAGAGCTAGAAATAAAACTAGTGCTAACTATAGGCTAACCAAATGATTCCTAATAACAACATAATGTAATAATAGCTACTATACACTAACATCCCCCCTTATTACATTATTTGGGTAATAATATAACTACTAGCTATGCTAACATCCCCCCATACAACAATATTTGGGTAAAGGATTAACTGCCCCAATACAGTGAAGAAGAAGAGAAATGAAATAATGGTGGCTCGTGCTTTGTCTTCAACTCTGGCTCTGGCTCTGGATCTAAGTATAACTTTGGAATTGTACCTTTGGGTCTATCTCGGGATCTGCCTGTGAAATTGCCTTTGGATCATTACCTCTGGATCTGCCTGTAGATCTACCTCTGGAACTTTATCTCTGGGTCTGTCTTTAGGTTTGTCTCTGGGTCATTATCTCTGGGACTGCCACTCGGTCTGTCACTGGATTTGCCTTGGGGTCTACCATAGGTTTTACCTTTTCGGTAGAAGCCATACAACATTTCTTTCGTTATGGTCCATTGTGTGATATCTGTCCATCCACAATCAATATGAACCTTGTTGGCCATTTTTACTTTGTATCAACAACTGTAAGAAGAGTGATTCGTACATCCACATGAATCACAAGGATGTAATCTCCAACACTTAGCTGCAACATGTCCTATCTTTCCACAATGACTGCAATAATGCTTTTTAGGAGTTGTAGGAGATTTAGGTTTTACAAACATAGAATTACTAGTACTTGCATGTCCAGTATAGCCAAGGCCTTCATGCTTTGCCCTGACACTTAGCATTATTGGAGATTTAATGCCTTGTTCCTGTTTACCTAATCTCTCACCATTGAATCCCATTTTCCTCATCATTTTGGAACCAAATCCTTTGGTGTGTTTTTCAAAACACCCAATTTCATCATCTTCATCAATACTTTTAACAATATTGCATTTGTTGCTATTGATGAGATTATGGAGTTCATTTTTAGGAAGTTCAGTTTTTAAGTCACTAGTGTCACAAGAAAAAGTTGCTACTATGATGAGATCACCTATGCTACAACTGATATTTGCCATCATAGGCATGAGGTCGCTTGTATCACAACAAGCATTCGCCACCATGGGCTGAAGATCACTTGTGTCACTACAAGCATCGACCATTAGGGGTTTGACCTCTGATTCCTCACTAATGTCCCTTTTCTGTTGTGCTTTGTCAAGAGCATAAAATGACATGAATATGCCCATTATAGCACCAATAGGGATTAGAACACCATTTTTCTGCATGTCTCCACAAGACGCAGAATCATTGATTATGGCATTTACACCACTCCTTAGTGTATGAAATGTGCCATCTTCATAATAATCTATCCCTTCCAGGTGTGGGGAAAAATATGGGCCTTTAACTGATTTAACAACATCATCAGTTGGTTTTGGGATAGTTTTCTTCTTTGATCTACCCATTCTTTTAAGGTGTCGGTCACAGCCGAAAATGCACCTTTTACAATGAATTTTGCAAAAGTAAATTTGACTAAGGTGTCGGTCACTGCCGAAAATGCACCCTTATAAGTCTTCCCCCTTTGGATTTGCAAAATTATATCATGCCTTTGTGGAGAGAAAAATGTTATTCCCCCCCTTTAGTGCAAAAAAAAATGCAACAATTAAGCCTCAAAAAAAGCTCTTACAAAGCTTGCCCCGTAGGCATATTAGCACAATATATCACCACAAAGCTCTTACAATTCCTCCCTGTGTGAAGTACTTCAAACAAAAAAATTGCTATTTATGAAGTCTAAAAAAACAGGGTTGGAGGTTTGATGATTTTATGCCTCTTTGATTGCTTTGATGGTGGAGAGAAAAAATCTATCCCCCCTTGATTTTTGAAAAATAATCCCCCTTTTGTTTTGAAATATGTAGGAGGAATATTCTAAGGTGCATAGTTATGTAAACTTGAAGTTTGATTTTTGAAAAAAAATTCTAATTAAAAAACAAAACTTTATAAGAATTAAATATGATTGTTCTTAATTAAATTTCGAAGAAAATAATTAAGAATTTAAAAATATTTAATTAATCAAATAAAGGTTTGTAATATTAAAAATTTAAATTTAAAAAAAAAATCAAACTTAAGTAAAATATTTTATACCTTGCACTCGGTGGGAATGGAACCCCCGATCTACCCGCTGCTAGCCTCTCAATTAGTGGTCATCGACCACCCCGGCTACCACTGCCGGTGGGATGTAGAGAGCACAATGTGCTCTTTGTCTTCTACGTCTCCGCGAGAGCTTACCGAGTGGTCGGCTCTTCCAAGAGGCACTGCCTTCTCTGCGTGGTGGAGTGAGGATGCAAAGAGCGTTTCGCCACCCCGGTTGCACCGCTACACCGGTGACTCCTTCACATCGGTGACTCGTCCACACACAGTGGTTGGCTCTGCTTTCTCCACCAACAGCGACACTGTACTGCTTCTCTCCATCAAAAAAAAAATCCCTACGTCTCTGATCAGATCATGGAGTCACACATCCGAGCAGCAATCGATGATTGTTGTTGTGGATCGTCGTCCACCAGCAACAGCAAAAACAAATGTTTGCTAACATTAATCGAATCAGCACGTATTGCAAGAGCGTCGATGAATTACAGATTGTTTGGACATGCCATGGAAGTCCATTATGTTTGCATGCAAAGATTTTTCACTGCCTACAAATGCTTCTACTGCGCTAAGATTATGCTTCAAAGAAAGCGATCTACCGAAGCAGAATTCAAACAAAAAATGTTGTGTCTGTAAGTCACCCACACACTAGGAATCTAGCATTTACAAATCCTTGTCCATTCTAGCGATTAGGCATCGTCTACAAATCGCACGATCTACGTGACAACGAGTTTCAATCAGATTGACCCTCCAATGAATCACCACATGATGGCGTTTTGACCTCTGGCCCCTTTCGGCTTCGGCTTAGGGAGAAAAACAAAATATCTTTGGGTTGGGTCTGCAGAATTTCTCCTCTGCAAATGCCGCTACGTCCTTCGATAGTTGCTTCTACTAGGAAGCCTACGATGGTTTTGCTTTCCAATGCACTCCCTATCGGGAAAAAATAACATGAATGCACGGAGATGGCATTGTCGCTGCGCTGGTGGCAGAGGTAAGCTGTAAGTATTGCAATCAATTATCCCACATGTGCCACGTCACAGCACTAGGGAGGGTTTAAAATGGAAAATCCTTCCCTATGTTAGTGTCTACCTTTGGGTGGACTATACTACCCTCACCCTCGCACAAGATCTACCGGTTTGTCCCGTCGCTAGATATTTGTGGATAATTTTGTCATCGAGTTACTTTCAATTCAAGATCTACCCAAAGTCAGTCCCCTCGATCCACCACTCGTCCAGTAGGTTTCCTAGTGTTGTCTCCACCATGGTTGTCCTTCATGTCTTCCACTCTCACCGTCATGGTTAGATTTGACTGCCAGTCTTAACCCTCCATCCAGGTCACATTGTAGATCCAGCTAGTAGAGCTAACAGTCATGTTGTCATGTCTAGTCTCCTAGGATTCGTTCGGCTTCAGTCTTGTCGAGATCTAAGTGTCAGTGTCTAGGTCAGGTAGTCTAGGTCTGCCCTCGGTGTCACCAAATAGGTCCAGTTTCTCGTGTCCTCCACTCACATCCAGGCTAGGATCGAGTATGCAGCAGGTGACCAGATCCCCACTCAGCTCTCCAACTACAAATGAGCCTAGAGCCACATAGGCTCTGATACCATGTTAGGAAGCAAAACTCATAATTCAATTAAGGTGCCAAGTAATATAGGTTACATTAAGCTGTAAATAGCCCATAGATATAGGATCTACTAACCTATTAGAGCTAGAAATAAAACTAGCGCTAACTATAGGCTAACCAAATGATTCCTAATAACAACATAATGTAATAATAGCTACTATACGCTAACAGGCCTCATCAGAATGAGAGCACTAAAATGGTATGAGCAAGTTATTGGTACAGGAGATAAGGGAAAAGAACCTTCAACTTTAGAAGCATATCAAACTAAAAGAGATGTAGATATACATGGATCATATTAAACTCAAGGAGATGTAGATATACAAAGAAATATTGAATCTCAAGGCCTAGGTGATCCATGTGCACAAGGAGCATCTGAATCTGCCCCTTCTCACCCTTGATAAAACTGCTTTGTTGTAAAATATTTGATTGTTGATAGAAAGTTTTGGATGGTGATTCTATAAATAATTTTGTACTGTATATTTTCTATGCAATTAATGAAAAAGGCTTTTATTAATTTATCTTCTATCACTCATTGGTTGTTTCTATTTATATTCATGTGTTGTTTTTTAAATTTGTAATGATTCAACTATATTCACAATTACAATCTGAAAAAAATGAACGATTAAACTATATTCACCATTCAACTTAGTTATCCCATACATTAATATCAGTACACTATATTTTTGAAAAATATGTTGTAAATCGATTATGAAAGAGAATTCTATCTTTTAAATCATAAAATATATAATTTGAAAGACAATGTTGTGTGATAAAGAATAAAGTTACAATTCAGATAGATGAAACAATCTTGTGATGAAAAATAAACACATTCATATTGAACAAGGTTGTAAAATCTTGTAAAAATTACAATTCAAGTAACTGAAACAAACAAATACTATGATATAAATGCAATTAAAACTATTTCAAAAACAACACTGGGATATAAACAAATATTCTCGACTTGTCCAAAATCCCAAATCAGGTAGCTAAAACAAACATTCTCAGCTTGTCCAGAATCACTATTGTGAAATCTGATATCAAATAAATTCAAATTTATTAATGTTGTGAAATACTAGAAAAATCACAATACTAGAAAAATCACAAATTAGGTAGCTGAAACAAACACTTCTCATACTTGTCCAGAATCACTATTATGCATAGCAGTTATCTGTGTCCCCACAATATGATCACTAAAATCATCATTATCCTCGTTATCATTCGTATTCATGGTACCCCTTCTGCCTACAAGGGAATTCCAATATGCCAATGCCTTGTCATAAGGAAATGTGTTCAACTGATACGATGACACATAAATTCTCAAACAATTTTCTAAATTTTTGTCCAACCTATTGCGGAGTTTATATTTAATGAAATATAGTGCACTCAAAACCCTCTCATCTTCCACATATCCCAAAATCATTGTTTGACATAATTCATATAAACAAAAGTATTCACTAATAGTATCTTGTAAGACACTACTTGGATACAATTTTTGCCACAAATGTGCAATGGAACCAGTCTCATGGATGTTACTCAAAAGTGACATTTGCTCAACCATTGTTCCACCAAAATGTGATGACTATTGTTTTAAAATATCTTTGTTGAGTATACCTTTGATTTCAACACCATTGACTTCCACACTTTTACTGAAATGCTTAATAAGTATGAACATATATTTAACAAACAACTCATGTGCAGAATTGTATTCAGTACAAGGACCCCAAAACATGGGGTTAACCACACCCATTGCCTCAAGCAACTCATCTCTTTGAAATCGTTCTCTTATCTCTTTTATCAATGATTCTGCTATTTTAAACAAATTTATCTTTGTTTTGTGTAAAACAACTTCAAATCTATTGTGTGTTACAAGAACTTGTTCAACATCATCAACAACTATACTTGCTTGCCTTTCAAAATAATACAAAGGTATCATCTTTCCATGAACATTAATACAAATATGATCATTGATGTCAAACTTCAAAAAGCTTTTTGGATTGTTTACGTTTGTCAATGTATTCCAACTATCAAACAAGGGATCTTCAAAATATTTTTTGGACACATATAACCTATCAATAATCACACATATTTGCTTTCTCATCCTTATGAAATCAATGATATAGATGGATCTCTCTTGTGCAAGTTTAATCAACCTATTCATTTCATGTAACATTGGAAGAATACCACATAATGTTAAAAGGGTTTCGAAGTCAGTCAAATGGAACAACAAATATTTTGCCTTATCAACAACCCTACGATTTGCATACATAAACCTCATTAATGATTGATATTCTTTAAAAACTCTGTGTGCAGGTTGATACATTGAAATCCACCTTGTATCCACATATTTTAACAATTATTTTTCCTTCTGTAACTCCTAGTGCAAACTGTTGAAACTCTGCAAATATTTTTGGATTGCAAGAAAAATAAGAATGTATTTCACGAATAAGATCTTCTACTCTCGCAACATTTTCAAAAGAGCTCACGATTTTATATGCTAGATTTACTCTATGATCCATGCAATGAATGGGTATCATATATGGGGCAACTGATATTTGGAGATGAACACAAAGACCATTCTTGTGCCCTTGCATTATAGAAGCACCATCAGCTCCGATGCATATTAACTTTGTGGCTATCTCTATATCATTCATTCCTGCAATATCCTTTAAATTACTCACAACAACATTATAGATGTTTTTTGCATTTGAAACTTTCCACCATATTATGTAATCCTAGAAAACTAGGTTGCCTTACATGATTTTGAAATGTGTACACATGCATGCAAATCCATGATGTGTTGTCCACAACCATCACCTCATCAATAGAAAGTGATATGAATCTGGCATGTTTTACTTTCTCCCTCAGGTCCTCCTTATCAACTAATGATAGACATTTTATCATTTCTCAACCACTTCGATCTGACCAATGGGAACTAGGAAGGTTTTGCACATCGACTATTTCAAACAGGTGCTTATAATCACTAAAATTAGACATGGGTCTACCCTTTTTGAGAATACTATATACAACAGCCAACTGCAAACTTTTTGAAGCTAAAGTGGTCTTATGAATTTTTTGAAATTGGGATTTAATCGTTCCACCTTTCCCAACAAGAGATTGTTGTTGCTTTAAGTGATTTTCATATTCTATTGTATATCTGACATGCATACATTCTTATGCATCCTTCCACTTAACTTTTTTTTTAATTTTACCATCACTTCCTCAAACTTTTACATAAACTTTGCCAACATGTTTTTCTATTGTATCTTTCTTATTTTGTAGCCTGTGATCCTTACCTAGTTTCCAACTACAAATTTTGCATCTACATTATTTTTGTTTGAATTGGTTGTCCATGGAAGGGATAGGCTCTATCCACAGAAATTTTTCTGCCCATTCATCTTTAAATGCCCTTCCAATAGCCCAGTTAGATGTCTTTCTCTTTTTAGTATTTTTGCTTGAAGATTCGAAAGAATATTTTAATGTATTTGATTTATCGCTTTCATTTTCAATTGGCATGTCCATTTGAGGAATATCTTCAAGTGTTTGTTGGATGTCATTGTTAAGATAATTTTCATTAGAAGGCATCTCTTGGTGAGGAATATCTTCAAGTGGAGGTATATCAGGGTCAACAGGGTATTCTGCATAGTAGCATACAATAATATTCTTTATCATTTTTGGATTTAACAAAAAAATTACAAACAAGAATATGATTCATATCATCATGAAATATGGATAGAGGCACATACTGTGAGTTAACTATTTGAGAAAGAAAGCATTATTTAAAATAATCATTGAATATACAACTAACTATTCAAAAGTCAAAAATCATTTGTACCTTTAATTTGCTCCGATGTCGATGGCTCATTGGATTTTGATATATTGCTAAAATAATTTAGGATACTCTTTTCAGTAGAAGATTTGGCCCCCTTCTTTGCATTGTCAGTAGGTGACATTTTACTTGTAAAGAAAATATTTTTCAATTTAGAAAAGTAATAAAATATTGAAGAGATTTTAATTCTATGAGGGCTCAAGATAATGTAGTAATTAGAATAAATAGATGGTGGTTTGGTAGAAAATACATACTTGTTTCTAGATATGCTTTATTGTGTTCTTTTTGCCACTACACTATTTTCTAGAGA
The DNA here is from genome assembly GCA_028583015.1 of Wollemia nobilis. Classification (NCBI taxonomy): domain Eukaryota; kingdom Viridiplantae; phylum Streptophyta; class Pinopsida; order Araucariales; family Araucariaceae; genus Wollemia; species Wollemia nobilis. The sequence continues at coordinate 10,187,625 of JAQPPZ010000689.1, read as the reverse complement.
TAACACTTATAACTAAGAAGAGCATAAAACTAATCAATATACAAATTCAAATCAATGTAAGAAAAAAACTTGTGTATGTGAAACATAGCATCACAATGTCCTTAGAGAACCAAAGCAATTACCTACTCATAATATTGTAACAGAAAAGCATATCTCAATAGAAACAGAGAATCAAAGAGTGTTAACAGAAAGAGAGAAAATAGGGGAAAACATGGAGAACAGGACGAAATAGAGAATAACATGGGAAATAGAGCATTGACTTATTTTTAATAAATGATTAAAAAATAATAAAAGAAAAACTGCAATGAGATGACAAAAAAACATATCTTATTTCTACAACTGCTTCAACTCATATTCTCTAAAAAAGCAAAAAAACACAAGATCACAGATTCACAATGTTTTAAGAAATAGAGTACCTAGTGTAGAAAAAGGTCCGGAGGTAGATGCGATTGGAAAAAATATCAATAGTCAACCCGGTTTAAGAACAGTGTCGGTTGCAGTCATGTGTCAGGTCATCCGTAGTTTGTCCAAATGTCGATCTGTGTACAAGTTAGTACCAAATGGTGGTGCGAGTACAAAATAGAGCTTGGATGTCAGTCCAAGTATAGAACAAAGCCCGAATGTCGATTTGGGTATAGAACAGAGATCGAATATCAGTTCGGGTATAGAAAAGAGATCGAATGTCGATCCAAAATCAAAACTTTGTTAGGCCATCTAAATACTGGACCGACTACAAATTAGTTTCCATGTGGCTATCTAGGTACAAAACAAAGACCGGATGTCGGTTCAGGTGAATATCTGTGCAATCGATCTTTATGTCGGTCCATGTGCAAAACTATATTAGGTGGATAAATTTTAGCCTGGGTGCATAACAAAATTTGAATGTCAGTTTGGGTAAAGAAATGTGTCTGTCTATCATTTCGGGTGTAGATATGGCTTCCATTTTGGTTTGAGTGGAGTTTTGACCCAGATCAATAGGTTTCTAGACCCGATTGAACTTCGATGGAATTCTGCAATAGATCGAATGTACTCTTCGGTTCGGTTAAGTGAAAAAGTATCACTGGTGTGTTAGTTATTTATAGTGTTATAGTTGGCGAGTTGGGCGGGATAAATTAAAAAATTTAGAAATTTAAGGTAAAAATGGTCCACAATTTAGGTGGGAGTGTTGGCGAGTTTAAAAAAAACATAATACTATTATCAACGAATGGCAAACCGACACCTAAAAAAATCCTAAAAATTTTGGGTGAAAGGACCGACGTCTAGGGTCCCCCAAACTCGCCAATTTAAATTTTTAAAAATGCAAATATTTTCCCTATTGGTGAATATTCACCATTGTGCATAACCCTAATATGGAGTGATACTTGCTAGGATGTGTGCTCATAAATGGCTTAAGTGGAGGTTGATGCTCACTAGAAACCATGAAGCTATCTTGTGATAGGGTATAGTGCTCACTAAGACAAAATAAGTGTAACTTGATAGGGGTATGGTGTGTGCTAATGATCAAAATAATTACAACCCAATGGGTGTTATCTCTTTGAAGAGGGTGTTGTGTGTGCATGTGCTAGAGAAAACAAATATAGACAAGAAAAACAAGGTGATGAAATTCAATGTATAGGTGTGTGTGTCCTTTTTGAAATTTCAAAAGCTAATGGATGTGCATAGAATAGTTAGTGGCCATATGAACACCATAAATGATATCCATGCAGTGTCTACCCTATCCTATGAGGATCCCTTAATAATAAAAATATCAATAAAGAAAAATATTAGCAAAACAAGATGTGTAGATAGAAAAATAATGTAAATCCTTTGCCTTGGAGGAAAGAAGGATGATTGAAAATTTGGAAAGTACAATGGACATACAAGAGATGAAGAACCATATACCTTTACTTGGAGAAATCTAGAATTATTATTGAAACATTCAAGGTCAAAGAATATACCCTAGGTTGGGGATTTTCTAAGAATCAGTGTCCTAGTATGAGTGCAATGCATATGAGCTAAAACCTAAATAGGTTTCATCACTTACCTCATTGCAAAGTCCCTAAAAAAATATATGAGTAGGCAATCATGCAAGTATGATTGAGCAGCAAAGTAACTATATGACAAGCAAAATATGCAAAAGAAATAAGTATGTCAACTAGTCCATGCAATATATGACAATCAGTCATGCAGTATGAGCAAGCAAACAAATGCAAGATGAAACAAAAGAAGCAGAAGAATAAAATATTAGAAGAAAATAATAGAAGATAGATGATGTGAATTCATGCATAATTTTATGTTAAGTGCATTATGTTCATTGGTTCTTTAAGATATTTACCATCTAGCATTGCTAAACAATAGTTTCTTAAGTCAAACTTAGATATTATGATAAAGGAGCCTAGGCAGTTGGTCTAAAACTTACCTTTTATATTTGTTTGAGCATTTTTATTCTTTTGGTTTTCCTTGAGGACAAGGTCCCCAACCTCAAAATAACAAGTGTAAACTTTCTTAAAGTAATATGTGCTTTTCATCCAATAGCTCCAAATGGTTTAAATGATCTAAACAATACTCATTGTCAATCGAGGCATCTTGTAACAAGATACACAAGGATAAGAACTCTAATCCAAAGGGGAAAATTGCCTCAATGCCATAGACCAAGACATAAGGGGTTGAACCTATAGGGTTTGTACACAAGTATGATAGAACCACAAGGTAAGGTATAGTTGGATATGCCAGTCTCAATTGGTCTTACTTACCAACTTCTTGAGGATCTTAACGAAGGACTTATTGGATGCTTCATCTTGATCATTACCCTAAGGGTAATATGGAGTTGGCTATTTGTGTTGAATCTTGTACTTAGCACAAAATATATGGATATCTTTGTTCTTGAAATGAATGTGATTTTCAAAAGTAATTACTAAATAAATAGTGTACCTACAATGGATTTGGTTGAAAATGAAGTTAGAGACTTGAGCTCTAGTCATCGTGGCCAGGGACATGGATTCAACCCATTTGGTGAAGTACTTTTTTGTCATGATGATAAAATTATGATCATCAGACAATGTGGGGTTAATCTTCTTGATAATTTCCAATTCCCACATGGAGAATGGTCAAGGGGAAGAAATAACCTGAAGGTTTTAAGAAGGTCCATGAATAAGGTTGTCATGACGTTGGTACTTGTTATAGTATCAAACATAGTCACATACATATTTCTTCATGGAATTCCAACAGTATTCGATCTGAAGGAGCTTTTTGACAATGGAATTGCTTCTAAAATGGTCTCCACATGATCCTTCATGAGCTTCACTAAGGACTAGTCGGGCTTCATCAAAGTTAAGGCATCATAAGAGGATACCTTAAAAATAATGTCAATATAAAGTATCATCAATGACCATGAATTGGCACATTCTTTTATGCAAAATATTTCATTGATTGTAGTCTAATCCATCATGCATTGAACAATCATATTTATGTATCGAGGCTCATATTGAGAATATATGATGTTTAGGACATCTAATGAAATGAGGCTAGAGCTAAGGGTTGCAGGTTCTCAAAGATGTCAAATTATAATCATCACTTGATCATCTTCTAACTCCAAGGGGATAAGGGGTGCATCAGTAGCCATGGAATTTACGTGGTAGCTGGAGGATTTAAGGACAAAATCTATGGTTAACTTATCAAAATTAGATAAAAGCTTGGTGAAAATATCCTTATAAAGTTTTATTTTATCATCTCTAGTTTGATAAATTTCATTGATCTGACTAATCACAAGTTGATAATCACCAAAGATGGAAAATACTCTAACGTTCAAGGCTAAGGCTACCGTATGACCTAGGATCAAGGCTTAGTTCTCTGTATTATTAGTGCAAAATAAATAAATTTTTAAGGAAAGGGGAAATATTTATTTTTTAGGGATGACTATAATGATTCCATCCCCAATGCCCTTAAAGCAATGGGATCTATCAAAAAAATATGACTAGGACTCAGGCTCTTCTACTTCTAAGCTAAGACACTAAGTAGCAAAGAGGATCAAACCTTACAACTACCAATGTCTTATGGCTAAGCATATAGTGTCTCAAATTTTGAGAAGCAAACACTACAACATGGTAAATCTTCTCTATAGGAGTGTATTGGGTTTTATAGCTAACCAAGGTTCTATTAATATAGTGGGTTCATTGCTCTTTTTTCTAATCATTATGTTGAGCAAGCATAGCCCCTAAATCTTAGGTTATGGATGCTATGTAAAGCATTAAATGCTTATACAACCTAGGGGAAATAAGGATGGGTGAAGAAGTGAGATACTTATTGAGTTCATCAAAGGCTCTTTAACACTCAGTATCCTACTAGAACACTACATATTTTATAATAAAATTAATAAAGTGCTAACACATATTGGCTAATTGGGCTATGAAGTGGTGAATAGCTTGAACTTTTCCTTGTAAGCTATGCAACTTGATTAGGTTGCAGGGTGGAGGTATGCCAGTAATAGCTGCTATCTTAGCAGGATCCACTTCAATGCCTTTTCTAGATACTATAAAACCTAAAATATTGCTACATGTGACTCCAAACACACACTTAGAGGCCTTAATATGAACTTTGTATTCTTGAAGCCTTTCAAATATACATCTTAAATCATTAGTATGGGTTTCTTGATGTATGAAGGGACCAAGAAGATTGTCCACATAGTCTTCAACAATGTCATGCATCAAGTCATTAAAGATATATGTCATGACCCTTTGTTATGTTGCACCAACATTTTTTGAGCCAAAATGCATTATTTTATAATAGAAGGTACCCCATGGAGTTATGAAATTTTTCTTGGACTGGTCCTCAGAGATAATATTTTTTTTATTATATCCCAAGAAGCCATCCATGAGCGATAGGATTCCACATCCAAGAGTGAAATATACAATCATTTCTATGCTGGGCAAGGAAAGTAATCCTTGGGATAGGAAAAAATGATGTCCTAAAAATTGGTACATACTCTGAATGTTCCTTCCTTCTTATCCACAAGAACAATGTCGGAGATCCATTTCAAATAGTCGATAGCTTTGATAAAATTTATGTCAAGGAGTTTTTGAAGCTCCTCCTTGACTAGTAGGGTGAATTATGACCAAGCAAAAATATATTGAAATTCTATCAATAATTTGGTCAACTGATCCTACTCATTCATGGACAAGGTTTTTCCCAACTTAAGGAGTCTAGAGATTTCTTTGGTTCCTATGTTAACATCAAGGTTCTTCTCAATAAGGATGTGAGATCCATCATCATAGTGAGGATGGTCAAGAATAACTCCTAGTTGCTTAAGGTCTTCAAGAGACATAGGAATAGGATCCACTTGAGAACTAGAAGACTCAACATGGGTGACACAAGGGACTAACCCGTCAAAGAAGTTATTCCATAGGATATCTTCATGATCCATATCTGGTGGGGGACCGGATATTAGGCACTTTCACAAATTCCAAATTTCTCCTTAAATTCTGCTAAAGATATTTACATGCATCAAAATAAAACAGCCCGCAGGCTTTACAAAGACCAAGCTCCGCTTCGGTCTCCCTAACTGTGCTACTTTCCTTCTCCGGTCCACCACCCGACTATACAAAAATCTGAGTTTTTATCGAGGCCTCGATCCTCTAGGCAATTAATGCCCCCACCTAACAAATTTTAGATTCGTTTTCCCTCCAGCAGACTTTTTCAAATTTTTGCCATAAATGGGCAACTACCCGATCCACCATGACGCTAGCATTGATGGCCTCCCTGCACCGGCCGCTTTGTTCTGACTGTCCTCTGCACTGTTGTCTCCTCCATACTGTCCATGCCCTGCAACATCTATTTTGTCAAAATACTTCCATAAGGTGGTTATCCCCGTTTAATGCACACGGCTGTCAACTTTACTTTACGATACGTGGCCTTCATCTTTATCTTGATACACGTAGTTAACCGCATGTAAATCTGGCCATGCCTTCTCCTTGTCGCAATATATATTTGGCACACATGTCCTTCAAAACTGTCATGATACACGTGGCATTCCACATGCCAAAATTGGCCTTACCCGACCGTCCACTTATTTCCTTAGGCCTTGTCTTCACTTGGCCGCGATATCAAGACAGGTCGCGAAATCGCGACATGTCGCAATATCACGACCAAATGCGCCCCTTCCATGCTGAAGCCCTTGGGGGTCGCGATATCGCGACATGTCACAATTTCACGACCCCCATTCCCCCTTTTTCTTTGCTCTGTTCTCTACCTTTCTTTTTAACTTTTGCTACTGTCGGATGATTCGCCACGTGTCGGCCTTTGACTGGCCGCGATATCGCGACAAGTCATGATATCACGACCCATCGCGATATCCCGACGGTGCTTCCCTCTCCGCATTTGCTTTGATTAATGTCATGATATCGCGACGTCGCCTTTCCCTTCGCCTTTGCTTTGAAAATAGTCGTGATATCACGACGGCACTTCCCCCTCTGCATCTGCTTTAAAAATAGTCACGATATTGCGACGTCGCGATATCATGACAAAACTGGCCCGAGTCCTGCCTAAGCCTTTTGAGGTCACGATTTCGTGACATGTCACGATTTCGCGACCCCTCCCCATGCTTTAAGAAACTTACCCCCCTTGCTCCACGAAACTTCCCCTCTTGGAAAAACTAAAAATAAATCAAATTCAAAGTACTTAGAAACTCTAAGAAAAATTTTTGGAAGATGCAAGACTGCTCTACTGTCGTCGGATGCTCCTGCATCAGACACCCTAGGTAAAAAGGAGAAGTGACCTTCACTTCTATGTTGTTCGGTCCGCGTCCCTTGTAATATCTCCGAACACTCATCGACCCTTACAACCTACTCAAATCCTGTTTCCTAACAAAAAAAAAAATTGCCCTCTACCAGACAAATTCTGGCATTGTTGCACACCTTCTCATCCACTGTCTGCAATGGCTTCAACTTGTGCCACACTTCATCTTTCATCAAGGTGTAAGTATTTGCACGACCATCATGTACTGCACTCTGATCAAACTGCCATGGCCTTCCCAACAGCAAATAGCAAGCATCCATGGGGAAAACATCACACAGGACTTCATCCTGGTATCTCCCAATATTGAAAGTAACTAAGCACTGTTCACGGACCCATGCTCTGTGGTCCTTCCGCAACCATGCAATCCGGTATGGATGCGGGTGCCTCCTCTCCAGCTGCAACTTAGTAACCATCTCCTCGGAAACTAAGTTATCTGTACTCCCGTTGTCTATAATAACATTACAGACTTTGCCTACACTTTTGCACCGTGTGCAGAACAGGATTCTCCTCTGCTCTGGTTTGTCTTCCTCAGTCAACATGGTCCTCCTTACTATCATTGCTTCTCCTTTCTCAGCTTCTTTTGAATGTTCTGAGTCAGCATCTTCAACTGCCACAACAGCTCTGGCAGGACCCACTTGTTTCTTGTTCATTCTCTCGGGGTGTTGGGGACACTCATATGCCCGATGCCCATCTTCTGCACAGTGGAAACATGTTCCCCAAAACACCCCTCTTCCATACCCACGTCCAGATCTACCTCTTCCCCTTGGGTAGCCATTATTCTGAACTTGCGATTTGGGTTCTTCATCTCCTTCTTTTTGACCTCGGCTGCTGCTAGTCTCTTCTTTCTTCTCCTCTTTTCCTTCATCCTTTCTTCCACCGGTATTTCCTCCAGGTCCTTTTACTCTTTGCTTGCTTTCAAACCTTCTGTTTAGTTTTTCTTCAACCTTCAGAGCAAACTGGTAAGCATCTTCAATGGTGCTCACCCGAACCAAGCTCAACTCTTCCTGGACACTGGGTCTCAACCCATTAATATAACGAGCCACCTTTTCCTTGCTTGCTTCTAAGTGACCGGTTCTGATGGAGATTTTGTAAAATTCCTCCGTATATTCTTGGATAGTTTTATTCATCTGTCTCAAACTCTGCATTTTTCTTAGCAGATCCAGTTCATAATCTACGGGAATAAACTGCCTTTTTAATTTTTCTACCATTCTGTCCCATCTAGTTATCCGTTCCTTTCCTCTTCTGTTTCGTTCCAGCTGTACTCCCTTCCACCATATGCTGGCATGACCCTTTAGTTTGGTTTTAGCAAACCTGACCCGCTTGGGATCTTCAACATCTTCATATTCGAAGTATTCTTCCAGGTCATTTATCCAGTCTATTAATTCCTCCGGATTCAAGTTCCCGAAATACGTAGAAACTTCCATCTTCGACCTCTTCCCGATCTGGGATATGGCCTTGTACAGTCTGGCTTGTGCCGGATCCACAGCCTCTTCTTCTTCTTCTTCAAACTGATTTTCTTCTTCATCCGCTTCATCCTCACTATCTGCATCTCTTCTCGATTCATGTCCTCTATGCAGTTCTTCTTGCAGGGCCTGAACTTGTCGCTGTAAATCCCAAAAATCTCCTGCTACCATGCCTCTCCCGCCAACGGGGTTTCTTCTCGGAGTTATCTTCTCACACTTTCTCACGAGCCTTCCCATAAGTCCTGGTACAACTGCCTCTCCTTCGACGGTCTACTGCACACTCAGGAACTACTGGCTCTGATACCACTGGTGGGGGACCGGATATTAGGCACTTTCACAAATTCCAAATTTCTCCTTAAATTTTGCTAAAGATATTTACATGCATCAAAATAAAACAGCCCGTAGGCTTTACAAAGACCAAGCTCCGCTTCGGTCTCCCTAACTGTGCTACTTGCCTTCTCCGGTCCACCACCCGACTATACAAAAATCTAAGTTTTTATCGAGGCCTCGATCCTCTAGGCAATTAATGCCCCCACCTAACAAATTTCAGATTCGTTTTCCCTCCGGCCGAGTTTTTCAAATTTTTGCCATAAATGGGCAACTGCCCGATCCACCATGATGCTAGCATTGATGGCCTCCCTGCATCGACCACTTTGTTCTGACTGTCCTCTGCACTGTTGTCTCCTCCATACTGTCCATGCCCTGCAATAGCTGTTTTGTCGAAATACTTCCATAAGGTGGTTATCCCCGTTTAATGCACGTGGCTGTCAACTTTACTTTACGATACGTGGCCTTCATATTTATCTTGATACACGTAGTTAACCGCGTGTAAATCTGGCCATGCCTTCTCCTTGTCGCAATATATATTTGGCACACGTGTCCTTCACAACTGTCACGATACACGTGGCAGTCCACATGCCAAAATTGGCCTTACCCGACCGTCCACTTATTTCCTTAGGCCTTGTCTTCACCTAGCTACGATATCGCGACAGGTCACGAAATCGCGACATGTCGTGATATCGCGACCAAATGCGCCTCTTCCATGCTGAAGCCCTTTGGGGTCGCGATATCATGACATGTCATGAAATCACGACATGTCATGATTTCGCAACCCCCACTCCCCCTTTTGCTTTGCTCTGTTCTCTACCTTTCTTTTTAACTTTTGCTGCTGTCGGATGATTCGCCACGTGTCGACCTTTGACTGGCCGCGATATCGCGACAGGTCGTGATATCACGACGGCACTTCCCTCTCCACCTTTGCTTTGATTATAGTTGCGATATCGCGACGTCGCCTTTCCCTCTGCCTTTGCTTTGAAAATAGTCACGATATCACGATGGCACTTCCCCCTCTGCATCTGCTTTGAAAATAGTCATGATATCGCGACGTCGCGATATCGCGACAAAACTGGCTCGAGTCCTGCCCAAGCCTTTTGAGGTCACGATTTCGTGACATGTCACGATTTCGTGACCCCTCCCCATGCTTTAAGAAACTTACCCCCCTTGCTCCACGAAACTTCCCCTCTCGGAAAAACTGAAAATAAATCAAATTCAAAGTACTTAGAAACTCTAAGAAAATTTTTTGAAAGATGCAAGACTGCTCTATTGTCGCCGGATGCTCCTGCATCAATATCACAAAGAGTATCCCCTTTAGCATACTCCCTTAGGGTTACAACTAACTCAAGGTGCATCAAATTTATCACATTGCAAAACAATATGTTAGAGGGAGAAGGAGGTCCCTCATCCTCATTACTACATTCCAAGCCATGATGTACACCACCAAAAAAGGCTTTTAAGGGTGGCTAAAATATGATGGTTTTTTATGGTGGTAAAAAACCACCCTAATAGACCCTAAGAGGGTAGTTTTAAACCGCCCTCACTAAAAAAATCCTTTAACGGTGCCTAAAATATGGTGGTTTTTTACGATGGTAAAAAACTTCCCTAATAGACCTAAGAGGGCAGTTTTTAAACTGCTATCACCAAAACAAACTTTTAGCAGCACCTAAAATATGATGGTTTTTTACAATAATAGAAAACCACCTTAATAGATCCTAAGAGGATAGTATAAAACCGACCTCCTATAAATTGCCCTCTTAGGGTCGAATAAGGTAGTTTTAAACCACCCTCTTAGACCCTAAGAGGATGGTTTTAAAACACCCTCTTAGGGTGGGTCTAAGAGGGCAGTTTAAAACCGCCATCTTAGCCCTTAACAATCACCCAATGGTAAAAAATATTATGAAGGATTTGGGTGGGATTTTTTATTTTTTAGATTTACGAGCTGATGTTTTAGATTCACAGTGGGATTTTTGAATTTTCATGCATAAAAAACTAAAAATAATGTACCTTCAAAATTTTCCAATATACCTTCAAAAACTTCCAAAAGGGTTCTATAATATGAAGTTACTAGAGCATATAGAGTTGCAATATCTTGAGGTTCTATCATCACTACCTTATTGATCAAGGTTATGCATAAGGGGTTGGACTCAAAATATACTTGTAAAAAAATGGTGAATCCTAATCAAAATCAAGGTGAATCATGGTGAATCCAAAACAAATCAAATCAATCATCTTCACACCAAAATTTGGGGAATTTGAAGCCCTAAAAAGTAAGGTCATATTTGGGATAAATTTTTACCTATTAAATCACCTTATAACTTCATAAAAACACCACCATTAGATCAGGCTCGAAAAGATCTTTCCAACGAGTACAAATATGCCTATGTTTGGATATATATTGTGGCAAATTGACCCTAAGAAAAATATTGGTCCTGAAAATTTTAGGCGAATGGGTCGACGTTGAGGGTCCTTATATTCGCCAATTTTCAATTTTAAAAATCCTAATATTCACCCATTTGGTGAATATTCGCCACTATGCATAACCCTGCCTGTTGTTTTGAAGATTTATGAAAACTAAGGCATCTAAATATTTCTCAGTGCCATCAATTGAAGATGTTGTCTGATTCCTTCAAGCAATTGAAACACTTGCAATATATTATCTTAAAATATTGTAGCAACCTCACATTTATAGAGCATAATGTGGATATTTTAGAAACACAAATCTAGAGTTGCAAGTGTTGCCTCATCACATCACAAAGTGGGAGTTCTTGAGAGAACTAATAACAAATTTGACCAAGCTTCCAAACAACATTGGTCAGCTTGAGAGATTGGAAGTGTTCAAAATAGGTTCGGTGGAGTTGGAGTCATTGCTATATCCTCTGGGAAATTTTTCTAGCTTGAATCATCTTAAAATATATGGTTGTAAGAAGGTGAGATCTTTTCCATAGTATCTAGAGTGTCTTACTCTTTTAAAATATTTAGATATAGTCTTTAGGAGTGGAGTCTTTACCCAAAGCATTTGGGAACCTGATTGGTCTTTAAAGTTTGGACATTAATAACTCGTCTTAGAGAATTAATTTTTGAGCTCGAGGGGTCTTCTTCATTGCCTAGGCTCAAATATATAGATCTTCAAGGAACTAGGATTTCAATTCCCGAAGACTTTTGTCCCAATATTTAAAATCTATGTGTGATTAGGGATGATTTTTTATTGCAAATTATAACCCTACTGAGAATAGTTAATAATATAACCTTGGGTTATTGTGAAAGGTTGGAGGATATAGCATGCATTGGTAGTCTGTGAAACCTTCAACATCTTAGAATATACAATTTTTCAGAGTTAATTGAGCTCCCAAGTTTTTTAAAGTTCACTTCCATCAAGGTAATTAGTATCACAATGAATTATGGGAAAAATGGTGCACCTAACAATGCTAAACAAGATGCATATATCGCTAGTTTTGAATAAGAATTACAAAAGAAGTATTCAAATAAGCATGATAAGATAAATCAAATCCATGAGATGGAGCTATTATTTATTCATTTTATGGATAAAATCATGGTTACATAAATGTCCCCTTGAGGGCCTAGATTGATACACTTGTTACAAAATGGGTGCCCAAGGATCAAATCCTTCCAATAACTCTAGTGCACTTCCAATGTTCTTCCTTGTACCACAATTGGAGTGTATGGGTCTACAATGTGACCACTTCATTCTTTGATGTCCTGATCCTATGCTCCTTCATCATTGGTTGTAAAACCTGCACCTACACACAAGGAAACTAGATTTTATCAATAACAAGTGTGGATTGTAAAATATGCAAAAACAATACATGCAATGAAATGCTAGAAAGTGTAAATATGCAATGCGACCATCTAAAACAACTCCAAATAATTCCAAATTTTAGAAGCATGCATAAAAAGTGATTTTGGACTGATCTAGTTGAAAACATAATAGAAATTGCATCTAAATATGTGCTACATTCGTAGTGTACCTATGAAGCCTACAAAACCCTAAATGAGCTATTTCTAGCCCTAAACATATCCAAATAAAACCAAACTTTGATAGAATGTAATAATATTTAAAGATAATCCATGTGAATGGATTAGAAAAATTAATCATAAATTCATGTGCACCCTCCGATGAGCCTCGTGAGCTTGCAAAACACTAAAAATGTGATAACTCACTCAATATAATTCCAAATTGTAGGAAATTTGAAAATTAGGTTCCTAGACTACCCTATAATATTTCTATTTAAAAAAGTAGAGAAATCAAGCTTTAATATATCACTATACCTTGCTAAGATGATGGTGATTGTCACAGAAAGGGGACCATCCTGGGATGGGATGGCCACCAATTTTGTTGATTATTTACCACTAATTCCTCTGTGAATTGGTCAAAAACCCTCTAAATTGTGTTGTCATAAAATTTGGTGGTGAAATTCACTAAATTGGTCTGGTTTTACAAACAAATTGCACCTCTTGAATCACTCGAGAACCTCCTTCGCTAGGTATATATTTCAAGGGAAAAAGGTACAAAAGGGTGAGGGGAAATCTTGGTAGCACTTTGTTGCTATGTCTCCAAAACTCCTCTCTATATTTTGGATGGAAAATAAATCCACTTTATAGCCAAAGGAAGCCTATGGTAAAATGGATATGCAAGGACATGTAGGGCAAGAGGTGCCATTTGTCCAAACCTTGGCATACATTGGAAGGGGAAGAGAATCTCCTTTTCTGGAGTCCATTCTGCAACATGTCATAAGGATTCTACACCCTTAGGTCTGCATGCTTGAATAGGTAGGATTAATGGTAGTTTTTGGGTGCCATTTATCCAAAATTTGACTTTTTTGGAGTCAAAACCTATGGTCATCCCACCCAGGGATGGCCGCTTGCGACCATCCTTGGGTAGGATGGTCATGAACTGTGATCGTCCCAAGGTGGTACGGTCATGCCTATGTGGCCCAAAACCTCTCAAAAGTGGGGTAGAGCCTTCCAATAGTTCTTAGGACCATTTTGTAACCTTTGAGGGTTGCCCAAGGGGGCCATATGATGTCAATTAGCCAATGCTTTCGATCACCTAATTAGATTAACCTAATTTTAGTGTTTATAGATGCCCATTTTTTAGATGTCCCTTTTTTAGATGTATTGTGTGCAACATAGTGCTGAGAAAAAATAGATTACTAAAATGCTAGATGATAAGGATTATTCAGTAACCTAACCAAATTTAGATACTCTAATCATGGAAAGAGCATGTGTTCTTGAATACTTACTTCTAACGAGCTAAGGAACTTGATTCAAGTACAATATTTTTAGTAAGGCTTACTTGATCTTGGATATTTTTCATTCATGAGGTAGTAAAGCCTGAGTTCCTTCATTATTATTTAATGCTAAGCATTTTTTTAGTTGAAATTTGTGCTTGTTTTTTGCCCTAAGCAGGAGCATGATTGTCTTTGTGAAAGATTCATTGGACGAACGTAATTTGTATGATTGAGTGTTTGATTGTTGATTTTGATTATGAATTTATTAAGTATGACTAACCCCTAAAGTGATGAGTCAATGAGGGAATGACCAGTGATAAAAACAATAATTCACTTGACCCATATGACTTGGGTAGGGTTTCCTTCAATTTTATCCATTGAAAAATGGAGCATTGTTTAGGGGATTTTGATGATTTTGTTGATGTTTCATGGAAGAAAGGAGTTGAAAAATTCATTACCATGATGTGGTCTGACCATAATGGCATTCTTAGAGATTAAAGAAAGGAATTTCCCATTCATCCATGATTAATTTGGGTTCATATTGATGCCTAGTGAGTTTTGACCAAATTTAACCTATTTTTGGTGGGTTTTAGACCCTTTTGGTGCATTTTTGAGCTGTTTTGATGGGATTTTTTGGTGGCCATCCCAGGGTGGGATGGCTACATATTTTATGACCATCATAGGGTGGAATATTCATCCAATTATCCACTTATACCATCCAGGTATGGTCATGGCCCTTGGAGGTCTATTTAAGCCAAAAATGGGGTATTTGGGCTCATTTGTGCATTTCCAACTTTGCAGTTTGAGAGGTGAGGAGAAGGAGAGTGATTATATGTAGAGGAGCACTAAAAAAATCATCCTAAAATCACCATGATCCAGCATGCAAACTCATCCAGTGGCGGAGCCGGTGCGAGATGGGTAAGAATTAATTTTTTTACTGCACTATGCTAGTGTTAGAAGTGTAATTATGGCTTGTTTTTGCTTTTTGGTGGAGCACACTAAATACTTGGAAATTGAACCTAATTAGTGATGTATTGCAATTTTTATGCTTGAATTTGAGTTTTTGTGCAATTTTATTTCTTTTTCTTGCTTAATTTTGCTATTTTTTTACTATTTTTGGTTGCCTGGAAGGCCCATTTTTGCCCATTTTGGGGGTTGTCCCTAGGTGGGACGGCTAGCCTGGGATGTTTGGTGGTTTTCACTAGGTGGTATGGTCATATATTTTGGGGGCATCCTTGTATGGGATAGTCATATATTTGGGGGCCATCCCTAGGCAGGATGGCCATCATTTAGCCTAAAAAGGGGCCCTTTTTTGGGTGTTTTTGGGTATTTTTAGGTCATTTTGAAGCATGTTTGGTGTTTGTTATTAACCTACCTATCTCTGCTAGGTGGTTAAGAGTCGGTATCAAGTTATAAATTTCTTTTATACCATGAGATATTTACTAACAAATGCATATTGGGAATTTCTTGATGTCATTTGCCTTAAGCACATGACACAGTTAGAGCCTGTGGTGGGTGATTGTGCTTATTTGACTACTCTGATTGAATTGTGGGATCCATGCATCAACACATTCCACCTACTAATAGAGGATATAACAGTGACAGTGGAGGATTTCTATCAGATATTATGCATTCTGATAGAGGTATGGTCAATTGTATCGACTCACCATGACCTGAGAGATATAGTCTTGGAGAGGTACTTTAGCAGGGATTGGGAGGAGGTAGTACATGAATTACTGAGCAAATAGGTATTGGTGGGGTTTTGGTATGAGATCAATGTGCTGACCACTAGGTATATTTTTTTATGACACTGATCCCAAACATGCTACTACCAGACTCATCAGGAGCCAGGTTTCCTTGGAACTTTTTGGAGTTAGTGTTTACTCTGGAAGAATGCATCGTGGAGTAGTCGCTAGTGATGGCTTGGGGGATGATATTACTGGCATAGTTGTATGATGATTTGTATGAGATCTACTCCCAAGGGTAGAAGGGCTTGGGATGCAATCTTCTACTATAGGTGTGGGGGTGGCAGCACATAGATGTGGATCGATCGTAGGGATTACCATGGATGACAATGACACAATTGGAAGATAGGGAGATAGGCTACGTGATCCTATGGCAGTGAGCCCAAGAGGTAGGGTGGATTCATCACCTTTCAGATGATGTGGACCATTATGCATAGTATTTTTTATAACTCAGGGTAGCAGAGGTGGTTCAAAGACCTTACATGGATTACCCAGTATGGGCCGATAATAAGGTATAGCTTTGTAGGGCGATGCAAGGGATATGGGTAGTTTGGTGGCATGGGACTGAGCGGGAGTAATTTCCTTATGCTTGAGTCCTACTATAGTTTGGGCTATGTCAAGGGTTTGGGTTATGAAGGGATAACAGTATAGGGGGTAGCAGGTCTGGGAGTTCTTTGAGGGCTCTGACTGAGGGGGGAGGTGAGATTCATAGTACCGATCATGCGTGACCATGGTTGGTGAGATTCTGATGGCTCTTTTTTTTGTATTTCGATTTTTAGTAGTGTGAGGTCTAAGGACCCACTTTATTTTAGCCTATGGGTAGGTCAAGGATTATGATGTATCTTTTTACCCCATACATATACAGATATATATATATATATATATATATATGAGATTTTCTATGTTTATCATCATGTGTTTTCGTATTGCTTTCTGAGATGTATGCAATGTTTTTATTTGCTTGATGATATTGTGATTGATGCTTAACATATATGCTTATGTTGTAAATGTGATTTTATTTTATGACATGCATATGCATGGATGCATAATGATATTGATTATTTGATCTAGATGATGACATATGAATACTATATCACATACTATGTTATCACCATAGACTATATAGAATTCATCGATTCATTTGTAATGTTGTTATGTGATGGATTTATTGAAATGGATGAATAACATGTGCTTATACTGAGATGGGGTGAACAGTATAACATAAAACTTTTCCTAAAATAGTAGCATCAGCATTAATAAAATAGTGAACATCACACAAAGCATCACACACATGAGAGACGTCATTTTTAATGTGGTTCACCCAATGTGGGCTACCTCCATAGAAAAATATTTCTTCTAAATATTTCTCAAATAATATTTTGGGAATACTTCCCAAGTACAATGTTTATGGACCTCTATCCAAAGGAGATGTTGATCCCCTAATCTCAAGTTCATGGATCTCTTCCACAGGATAACTCTTTCCCCTTCTGCTCTAGCTAGTGATCTTCTATAAGACTTTGTCTCTCTGCTGCACTGATTGGTGGATCTCTCTTCACTTGAAGACTCCTCACTCAGATCTATCTTCAATTGTCCTGGCTGCTAGATCTCTATCCATTGAGACTCTATCCTCTATACTCTATCACCTCCAAATCTCTATCAATAAGTTCACTCACAACCTTCTCAAATCTACTCAAAAAACTCACTCAAAACTTATCCAAATCTGCTCAACAGGTCCACACAGAACCTGCTCAAATCTGCTCAATAGGTCCACACAAAACCTACTCAAATATGCTCAACAAGTCCACATAGAACTTTTTTAAATATTCTCAATAATTCCTCTCTAGGACATGCTCAAATCTGCATAGCAAGCTTCCACAAAATCTTACTCAAAATCAGTCCATAAGCCTTCTCAAAGACTTGTCTCAAATCTTCTTGACAAGCTCACACAGAACTTCTCCAATCTCATAGAATCATAAAGAGAATTGTTAGATACTCAATATGTTCTATTCTCAAATCTCAATCTCAACTCAAAGCCATAATATAGAATAGTTTATTTTATGGAACTTGAACAACCACATGCATCCACTTGACTAGGCTCAACCAACTCAACTCAACCAATCACCTCAATGAACAACCCTTTCTCACAAACCCTACTCCAAGCATGTATCAACCAACTCAAAATATTTCCAACAATGCTCAACAACAAATCTCACATAACAATGATACTCATGTTCTCTTCTAACTCAAGTTCAAGTCCTTTTCACAACCAATGGGCTCCAACAACAATGCTTATAAAACAAGGTTTAATCACAACTCTCAATCCAGAAAACCTTGAAGCACTAAACCAATCACTTTCAAAAAGAAAACCGCAATCAATCCTTTTCACTCCAAAGATATTTTTAGAGATCAACCACCATAATCAACCAATATGAGAATGTGCCCATACCTTTAATGAAGATGAAGAAGCCTCTTTAGAAATTTGCCACAATCATAATATTCTTTTGCCAATAATCACAAGGGTTAGAAGATCATAAAATAATCAACATTACTCCACTTCACAATATATTCACCAAGGCTTTTAATTGGAAAACCTTCTTAAGAATTAATGCACAACTTCCTTATCACTCCTAAAACCACTTGTACCATAAAATAAAATAAATCAAAACATTGCATAACCTTGTCACTCCAAAAACCACTTATACCTTAAACTAAATCAAATATTTTATATCCTTCCTTTCAATAATTTTGCACTCAAAAATAATCACAAAGCTTTCTTATGAAATATCTCACATTAATCAAATATCAAACCTTATTAAAATATTAAAGCTTGCTCAACCTTATATCTCCCACAAAAATCATAATCAAACCTTAATAAAATATTAAAGCTTGCTCAACCTTATATCTCCCACAAAAACATAATCAAACCATAGCAAGCAAATATTTTAATTAAAATGTTGACCCCCATAAATATCGAAGTCGAAGCACATACCTCAAAGGAGCCCTTGAAGGGCCTTGGCATTTCGAACATCTGCCCACCGTGTTGCCAAGCGATAGCTAATCTGCGTGAGCTAACACTGCCCATGTGAGTGCCTTGGGCACTCTCTTCCTTAAACCATGTGCGCTTTCCTCACAAGGTGCCAAAAATTTGACTGTCCATGACTTGATTGTCCACGTCACACTCCATGAAATTTGCTGCGCAATATTTGAATGCAAAAATACTTTGGATTTTTTAAAATCATGCAACACTCCTTCAGTTTATTAAATGGAAAACCTTTGGCTTATTTATATAAGCCATCCTTCAATGCGAATACGTCGGCCCTTTTAACATTGCCCTCATGACGTCGGTGGCACCAATAAGAAAGGAGGGAAAAACCTTTTATTTAATTTTAAAATTTTAATTTTAATTTTAAATAAATTAAAATTTAAACTAAACCTTTAAAATTAAATTTCTCCATCACCGGGGCACATTTTTTTATGAAACGAAAATCCAACTTGGGTTTAAATAAAAACATTTTGCTAAGATTCCCTTGAAGCTCCTTTTGGAACCAAATGCTATGCATCCCTTCTAGAACCTTTTATCAAAACCTTAGCTTCTCATGAATCTCTTTGTGGAGCAAAATCATAGTGCTTACTTACATAGGTCCTTTTGACATCAATAACAACTTTTAGCTTAGGGACTCAAAATATCCAACAATCTCTCCCTTTGTCATTGATGGCAACCCATATTCATTTTACTGAAACCTGACCTTCTTTTCTGCTCCCCTTGGGACTTTGCTCCCCCTGGATCAATGCTCTCTCAAATATTAAATCTCATATAAAATCTCTCCCCCTTTGACATCAATGGCAAAGGGTCACCTTTGGGGCTCAAGGCTAAGAATGAGCCTCTTATCTTAGCCCCTCCCCCACCTCCACATTAAGTGGTTAATTCTGGGGTGGGAGTCTCACTCCCAATTTTCCTTGAAGATACTCAAAATTCTCCTTTGAGAGTGGCTTAGTGAATTTATCTGCTATATGTTCCTTTGTAGTGACATACTCCAATTTTACCTATTTATCTGACACTTTTTCTCTTATAAAATGATACTTAATTGGAATTTGCTTCATCTTGGAGTGCATTACCGTATTTTTTGAGATACATATGGCACTGGTATTATCACATAGTATAGGAATGGGTTGATCATGCTTTATATTGAAGTCTTCTAAAGTTCTCTTCATCCATAACACTTGTGTACAACTAGCTACTGTTGCAATATATTCTACCTCTGTTGTAGATAGTGATACTGAAACCTTCTTCTTGCTTAACCAGGATACTAGACTTTCTCCAAGAAAGAAAGCTCCTCCACTTGTTTTTTTTCTATCATCAATGTTTCCAGCCCAATATGCATCTATATATGTTGTGAGTGTGAAACTATCACTTTTGGGATACCAAAGTCCAAAATCCATAGTCCCTTTTAGATACCTAAAAATTATTTTTATTGTTGCCACGCGTTACCTTAGGTGTTGCTTGAAATATTACCACTAATCCCATTGACTGTACTATATCTAGTCTTGTAGTTGTGACATATAATAAGCTACCAATAATGGATATGTATAGTCTTTGATCTGCCTCTGGAGATTCATCATCCTTACTCAACTTGCACCATGTGACCATAAGAGTACTTACTGGTTTACAATCTTCTAATATAAATTTCTTTAACATCTCCTTGATGTACTTGGCTTGAGATAGAAACACTCCCTTTCCTGATTGTGAAATCTGAAGACCAAGAAAGAAGGATAATTCACCAAGAATTGACATCTCAAAGTCACTCTACATATTCTTATCAAACTCTTTGCACATCTTGTTATTGTTTTCCCCAAAATTTATGTCATCAACATAAACAACCACTATTAGAATATCATTCCCTTTATTTTTGATATATAAATTACTATCTACTATTCCTTTCCTGAATCCATGTTCTTGTAGATTCTTATCCAATCTTGAGTACCATGCTCTAAGAGCCTGCTTTAAACCATACAATACCTTTTTTAATATGCATACCTAATTTGGAGTATCTATCAGTATGAATCCCTCTGGTTGTTCAATGTAGACCTCTTCTTCTATAATCCCATTTTGAAAAGCTGACTTAACATCAATTTGATATACCTTGAAGTTATTAAAACTTCCAAAAGCTAAAAACATCCTTATAGCTTCAAGTCATGCAACTGGAGCAAAGGTTTCATCAAAATTAATTCCTTATACTTGTGCATAAACTTTGCATACTAACCTTGTTTTATTTCTGAAAACTTGTCCATATTCATTCAACTTATTTTTGTGCCAATCACATTTTTATCCTTTGGTCGAGGAACAAGTTCCCAAGTTTTTCTCTTCTCAATCTTATCTAATTCTTCATTCATTGCTTTAACCCAAAATTCATATTCACTAGCTTGAGAGAAATCTTTTGGTTTAATCTTAGATAGCAAAGAAAAATTATCTTGTTGAGATGGTTTTATTATTCTTCTCCTTGTCTGTCTTTCATCTAGATTCCCAATGATCTAATATTTTAGGTGATGTTTCTATACATACCTGTAAGAAGCCTTTGTTTTTCTTATTCATAATTATATGATTCCTCACAAAATTCTTCTTGACAACATCCATCTTCTTGGTATACCGTTTGCTGAATTGGCTCTCTGGAATCTATCTTCTCATCAACTGTTACATTCATAATTTCTACCATAGTGCGTGTTATTTTGTTGTAACATTTGTAAGCCTTGATTTTTGTGGAATAACCAAGAAATATTCCCTCATCACATCTTGGATCAAATTTGCCTAAATTTTGATCTTCCCATCTTATGTAACATTTTCTTCCAAAAATCTTGAAATTTTTTACAATAGCAGGTCTTCCCTTCCAAAGCTCATAAGGAGTCTTGTGATGATTTACCTAAAGAACACAAGCTTATACTGAGAGGGGGGTGAATAGTACAATGTCCACTTTTTACTTTCTTTCCAAACCAATATCAATTAGTGTCCTTAATTGCAATATCCAAATATAGCAATGTGCATTAATGACATAGATAGCAATAGTAAGCAAGAGAAAAAATCACCACACACAATTGAGACACAAGATTTAACGTGGTTCCCCCAATGTGGGGTACTCCACAATATAATCTCCTTATAATATTTCACAAATAAATAGGGATCCTTATCCCAATACAAATGATTACTTTGATCAGCTCAAAGCTAGGCTATCCATCGATCTGCTCAGCAAGGCAAATTACTAATCTGCTCAGCTAGGCAATCCATTGATCTACTTAGGTAGGCAATCCACTGATCTGATCAGGTAGGCAATCCTGATCTGCTTAGGTAGGCAATCCACTAATCTGCTCAACAAGGCAATTCACTGATCTACTCGGCTAGGCAATCCATTGATATGTTCAGGTAGGCAATCTTGATCTGCTCAGGTAGGTAATCTTGATCTGCTCAGGTAGGCAATCCACTGATCTTCTCAACAAGGCAATCCTGATCTGCTTAGGTAGGCAATCTATTGATCTACTCAACAAGACAATTCACTGATCTGCTCAGCAAGGCAATTCACTAATCTGCTTCAACAAGCTCACCAAGAACTTACTCAAAATATGCTCTAGCAAGCTCACCAAGAACTTTCTCAAATATGCTCTAGCAATCTCACCAAGAACTTGCTCAAATCTGCTCCAACAAGCTCACCAAGAACTTGCTCAAATCTGATCTAGCAAGCTCACCAAGAACTTGCTCAAATCTACTCTAGCAAGCTCACCAAGAACTTGCTCAAAATATGCTCTAGAAAGCTCACCAAGAACCTGCTCAAATCTGCTCAACAAGCTCACCAAGAACTTGCTCAAAATATGTCCACAAATCTGTCCATAAATCTATCCCAAAAGCCTTCTCAAAGGCTCAATCAATCATGCACAAAGGCTACCACAAATCTATCCATAAATCTATCCCAAAAGCCTTATCAAAGACTCAATAAATAATGCACAAAAGCTACCACAAATCTATCCAAAAATCTATCCCAAATGCCTTCTCAAAGGCTCAATCAATCATGCTCAAGTACCACTCAAATCTCATCCACAAATCTATGAAGTCAAGGCTCAATAATAAACTCAACAATGAATGGTAATGCACTCTATAATGGATGACAACAATGATCCACAATGATCTCAAATCAAATCATAATATAGAATAGTTTGTTTCATGGAACTTGAACAACCACTTCACACAATCACTTTACTAGGCTCAAACAACTCTACTCAACCAATCACCACAAGGAACAACTCTTTCTCACAAACCCTAGTCCAAGAAAGTATCAACCAACTCAAATGTTTCCAACAATGCTCAACCACAAATCTCACATAACAATTATACTCATGTTGTTCTCTAACTCAATTTTAAGTTCTGTGTACAATCAATGGGCTTCAACATCAATTCTTATAAAAAAATCTTCACATAACAATGATACTCATGTTCTTCTCAAACCCTATCTCAGGTTTTTCACACAACTAATGGTTTCAACAAAAATGCTTATAAAACAAGGTTTAAACACAACTCTCAAACCAAAAAACCTTGAAGCATTCAACCAACCACTTTTGAAAAGAAAACCACAATCAATCCTTTTATCTCCAATGATATTTCATAAATCAACCACCATAAACAAAGTCAATGGAGAATGGTCCTCATACCTTTTTGATGCCTTATTAGTTGTCCACTAAATCTACCACACTCAACAAACTTTTTTTTCAACTTTCAATAAGGGTTAGGGATCATGATTAATAACACAACAATAATATCCAAATAACACCTTATTACTCCTACTCAATAAAATACATCATGTCCCCTCATGAAATAATTAATCCTCTTTGAAAAATAACAAAGCAACCTTCACTTTTGAACCTCTTTACAAAATCATAAATATCTCTTTACACACAATTTATTTCTCCCTCTAAGCAAGTTAATCAAATATCCCTAGAAATAAGCTTTCCAACGATATATAATATGATATACTTCTAAAAGGAAAATCACCAGAAATATCTCTTTTTCCTAAAGTGCATCACAACCCTTATTTCTCCTAGGGCAACTTTAGAAAAATAAAATATTAAAAAATATTAACTTGCCTCTATCCCTAACGGGATTTGATTCCTTGATGCCTCCTTGCTGAGTGCCTTAACTACGGCCAAGCCGTCATTGGGCCACACGCCCTCACGTGTTCAAAGGAGCACGAACCAAAATATATACCTCAATATTTTGCGCCCTTCAAAAACTCAAAAATTCTTTGAGCATTTCAACACAGCAAGAATCCTCGGCGAGACTCGATCGTAGGACCTCCTGCTTCTTACACGGTGCACAAAACACTAGGCCAAAGATGCCTATGCATTTTGTTATCCTCCGTGAACGATTCTTCAATGGACCCAAATTTTGTAAACCCTTCACGTGCCTCTTTACACACGCTTCAACACACAGGCTCTTTTCACATTATGTTATTAATTCAAATGCATTCAAAAATCAAGGACAAGGATCTATCGAAGCTTTTGGTGGCATATATATATATATATATGCCTTTCCTCCTTTCTTTAGACGTTGACACTATTATTTTTAATATATGCCTTTCCTCCTTTCTTTAGATGTCGGTGCTATTAATTTTAAAATTAAAATTAAAATTTAAAATAATTTAAAATTTAAACTAAATATTTAAAATTAAATATCTCCATCACCGGGGCACCTTTTTCGATGAAACAAAAATCCAACCTGGGTTTTAAGAAAAACCCATTTCAAATCTGCCATCCATGGTTTTAAATAAAACCTTTTATTTTGCCTGCCTTGGTTTTCACAAAAAAACTATATATATCCATGCTCTCCAAAATATCATAAATGATTATTTATGAAGTGTTGTTACCACCAAAACTCAAATGTGATCCATATGACATCAATGATCCATGTGACATCAATGACAACATAAAATAACTCAAATTTCCAACATTACCTTTAATTAAGCCCTAGTAATTATGTACATAGCTATAGATACTGCTTCTTTCCAAAAACCATCTGACAATTTAGATTCATTTAACATAGCTCTAGCCATGTTTTTAACAGTCCTATTTTTCCTTTTAACTACTCCATTTTGTTGGGGAATTCTTACTGTTGAGTATTCTCTCTTGATTCCATGTTGTTCACAAAATTATACAAACTCATCTGAAGTAAACTCTCCTCCTCTATCAGATCGTAGACACTTAATCCTTTTGCTTGTTTCATTTTCAACCAACTTCTTGAATGCTTTAAATTTTTCGAAGGCTTCTAAATTTTCTTTTAGGAAAGTTACCCACAACATTATGGAAAAATCATCTACAAAAAACATGAAGTAACTCTCACCATGAATACTTTGTGTTCTGGTAGGACCACATAAATCAGTATGTATTAAAATCAAGGGCTCAGATGACATATAACCTTTTGGTTTGTAAGTTGTCCTAGTTTGCTTTCCATGTTGGCAAGGTGCACAAATTGTGTTTTGAGGTCTTCTTATCTTGGGTAAATCTTTGACTGCATGTGTATTGCTTATGCTGACTATGTTTTCAAAATTAAAATGACCCAATCTTCTATGCCACAACCAGCTCTCATCTTCTTGTGATAGAAAACACTTTTCCCCTTTGATCTCATAGAGCATGTACAAGTTGTTTGGGGTTCTTCTTGCATTTGCAATGATTCTTCCTGTTTCTATTTTTCTTATCTCACATCTATCTGGATGGAAGGTAACCATATATCCTTGATCAAAAATTTGACTTATACTTAGTAGATTGTTTTTTAACCCTTTGACATACAAAATATTCTCTGTTTTTGTTTTTCCATTGTCTAGACTTAGAGTGCCTCTCCCAAAAATCCTAGTTGATCCATTATCACCAAAACTTACTGATCCTCTATTTGTTTCCTTTAGAACAATGAATTTGTCTTTGTATCCTTTCATGTGACTAGAGAAACCACTATCTAGATACCATTGTTCTTCTTTATTTTGAGCATGCAGGGTTGTTTGGACTAACATAGATCTGAACCTGACATTCTTTCTTTCATCCTTCCTAGTTTTTGGAATTGTTTTTATAGACTCAGCAAATATCATTTTACACCACCTAGCCTTGTGCTCAAAATTATTTCATTTGTAACATATAACATCATCATCCATGAGAGGTGCAAAGGAATTGAAATTTCTATTTTATCTTGCATGATGAATACAATGTGCAGCTATATGACCATATTTATTGTAAGAAAAAAAATGACCATGAAAGAAGTTATGTAACCTATTTGGAGGTCTTGTATATTGTGAAGAATTCATCCTCTTATTGTAATTAACTCTTATCCAGGGTTCCTCTTTGCTTTCCTCCTTTCTGATGTCCTTTGCTTGTTTTTTTTTGTTTGAATTTTATGCCTTTTGGAAGATTGATTCCTCCTTTTGTTTCACATATTCTGTTTTTTGTAGTATCTTGATCCCTTTCAGTTTGTTCCTTAGGAGAATAATTTTTGCTTCCAATCTTCCACATTTTGTTTCCTTGGATTTCAATATATTTGACATATCTTGGTCAATATTCTTTCCTTATTCTACCTTAATCTTGAATTTTGTAAGGTTATGTATAAGTTCCACTCTTGCCTCTTCATCTTCCTAAATTTGTTCTTTCAAGTTTGAATTTTTCTCTCTAAGTCTTTCCAATTTTCTAAGAGTAACAAAGAATTATTCTTTTATATCAAACCTACTCTCTTCTTCACTTTTTGAAGTCATGTGTGCTATTGAAGGATCCTCTTCCAAGATGTTAGACTCTTCACGGAGAGACCCGCTCTGATACCAATTGAAGAACATGTGCTTATACTGAGATGGGGGTGAACAGTATAACATAAAAAATTTCCCCAAATAGTAGCATCAACATTAATAAAATAGTTAACATCACACAAAGCATCACACACATGAGAGACATCATTTTTAACATAGTTCACCCATTGTGGGCTACCTCCACAAAAAAATATTTCTTCTAAATATTTCTCAAATAATATTTTTGGAATCCTTCCCAAGTACAATGTTTATGGACCTCTATCCAAAGGAGATGTTGATCCCCTAATCTCAATTTCATGGATCTCTTCCATAGGATAACTATTTCCCCTTCTGCTCTGTCTAGTGATATTCTATAAGACTTTGTCTCTCTACTACATTGACTAGTGGATCTCTCTCCACTTGAAGACTCCTCACTTAGATCTATCTTCAATTGTCTTGGTTGTTGGATCTATATCCACTGAGACTCTATCCTCTATACTCTATCACCTCCAAAGCTCTATCAGTATGTTCACTCAGAACCTTCTCAAATCTGCTCAACAAGCTCACTTAGAAGTTATCCAAATTTGCTCAACAGGTCCACATAGAACCTGCTCAAATTTGCTCAACAGGTCCACACAGAACCTGCTCAAATATGCTCAAAAATTCCACACAGAACTTGTCCAAATATGCTCAATAATTCCTATCTAGGACTTGCTCAAATATTCATAGCAAGCTTCCACAAAATCTTACTCAAAATCAATCCACAAGCCTTCTCAGAAACATGTCTCAAATCTGCTTAACAAGCTCACATAGAACTTGTCCAATCTCATAGAATAATAAAGAGAATTGTTAGAGACTCAATATGTTCTATTCTCAAATCTCAATCTCAACTCAAAAATAGAATATAGAATAGTTTATTTTATGGAACTTTAACAACCACATGCATCCACTTGACTAGCCTCAATCAACTCAACTCAACCAATCACCTCAATGAACAACCCTTTCTCGCAAACCCTAGTCCGAGCATGTATCAACAAACTCAAAATGTTTCCAATAATGCTCAAAAATAAATCTCACATAACAATTATACTCATATTCTCTTCTAACTCAAGTTCAAGTTCTTTGCACAACCAATGGGTTCAAACAACAATGCTTATAAAACAAGGTTTAATCACAACTCTCAATCCATAAAACCTTGAAGCACTAAACCAATCACTTTTGAAAAGGAAACCACAATCAATCATTTTCACTCCAAAGATATTTTCAGAAATCAACCACCATAATCAATCAATAGGATAATGTGCCCATACCTTTAATGAATATGAAGAAGCCTCTTTGGAAATATGCCACAATCACAATATTCTTTTGCCAATCTTCACAAGGGTTAGAAGATCGTAAAATAATCAACATTACTCCACTTCACAATTATATTCACCAAGGCTTTTAATTAGAAAATCTTCTTAAGAATTAATGCACAACTTCCTTATCACTCCTAAAACCACTTGTACCATAAAATAAAATAAATCAAAACATTGCATAACCTTGTCACTCCAAAAACCACTTATACCATAAAATAAATCAAATATTTTATATCCTTCCTTTCAATACTTTTGCACTCAAAAATAATCACAAAGCTTTCTTAGGAAATATCTCACATTAATCAAATATCAAACCTTATTAAAATATTAAATCTTTCTCAACCTTATATCTCCCACAAAAATCATAATCAAACCTTAATAAAATATTAAAGTTTGCTCAATCTGATACCTCCCAGAAAAACATAATCAAACCATAGCAAGCAAATATTTTAATTAAAATGTTGACCCCTACAAATATCAGAGTCAGAGCGCATACCTCAAAGGAGCCCTCAAAGGGCCTTGGCATTTCAAACCTCTGCCCACCATGCTGCCAAGTGACAGCTAAGCTGCATGAGCTAACACTACCCACGTGAGTGCCTTGTGCACTCTCTTCCTTAAGCCGCATGTGCTTTCCTCACAAGGTACCAAAACTTTGACCATCCATGACTTGACTACTCATGTCACACTCCACAAAATTTGCTGCACAATATTTGGATGGAGAAATACTTTGGGTTTTCAAAAATCATGTGTCACTCCTTCGGTTTATTAAATGGAAAACCTTTGGCTTATTTATATAAGCCATCCTTCAATGCGAATACGCCAGCCCTTTTAACATTGCCCTCATGATGTCGACAACGCCAATAAGAAAGGAGGTAAAAACCTTCTATTTAATTTTAAAATTTAAATTTAAATTTTAAATAAATTAAAATCTAAACTAAACCTTTAAAATTAAATTTCTCCATCACCGGGGCACCTTTTTTGATGAAACTAAAAGCCAACTTGGGTTTAAATAAAAACCTTTTTCTAAGCTTCCCTTGAAGCTCCTTTTGGAACAAAATTCCATGCATCCCTTCTAGAACCTTTGATAAAAACCTTGGCTTCTCATGAAGCTCTTTGTGGAGCCAAATCATAGTTCTTACTTACATAGGTCCTTTTGACATCAATGACAACTTTTAGCTTAGGGACTCAAAATGTCCAACAATGTAGACTAATGAAATATAATAAAATGGAATGAATGAAATGAATGTTATAGAATTTCTATGAGGTTTTCATGAGACTCAAACACTCTAGTTGATTGATCGAAAGTTATATACTAACCATGCAAGACTTTTTGACAAGGTATGAATCTACTAGGATGACCAAGATACTCAATATCCCTGTGTGTGCAGGTGAGTTCATTTTTGTAATACACATAATATTACCCCAGTGCCAAATAGGATTGATGTAACCCATCTATACTTAAGATCACTCGATGAGTATCACGATCCTAGGTTTTGTTCGTAGTTGGATTAGACCACTAGGTGGTATAGGCTACCAAAAGCTAGCTCATTTGCATGCAAATATTGTTCTGTACACACACAAGATGCTAATGTGATAGACATATCATCATGCATAAGGATACTACCATTGTCAAGTAGGCTTGATGCCACCTAACCTGTAATAGGGATCATCTCATGGTTTTGCAAATGTTGAGAATTCCAAGGATTCAAGTTCAATATTCCCTTCTTTTCTTTTATTTGATTTGGGATACTTGCTCATACTTAGTGATGAAAATCACTGTTTATTTTATATTTTATTTTCTTTGAGCAAGGGATTTGTTTAGTGACGAAAATCACTATTTATTTTACTTTTGATTGTTACTTTTTGGGATTTTTCTTATTGATAGTGGTGAAAACCACTATTTATTTTGAGGAATTAGGTAAGGATAAGCTTGTCCTTTTGCCAATTCTTAGCATTTTTTAACCATTCACACAGGGGGATGAGCAAGATAAACTTTTCACTTAAGGTAAACTAGACCACTTTGTAGGTTTCATCTTTCCTTGTGCAAAACTTAGATTTATTAGCGTGAAATGTGTTGGGATTTTGAAATATACAAGGTATAATCTGAGAAAGACTCTACCTCCTAAAAATTAGGATAGCTTTTTATGAAATTTGAAAATAAAACTAGAGATGGCTGAGTGATCAAAAAACCCTAATGACATTCTAGAACAAATGACTAGGTGAAGAAAAAAAGACACTAATGTGAAAGGTGGAAAATATAGATGGAGATGATATGTGAAATATGAAATGGTGTGAATGATGACTTTAGAAAAATTATTTTTAATGATGACTATTTTACAGTCTTGGCACTTAGACATGTATGAGCAACTCTAAAATATAAAGTGCAATGATGAGTATGCCTAATGCAAGTGATGATATAATGCAATGGTATGCAATGTGATGTGATGCAATATTTTTGTAATTTTTGATGTTTTGATAATGTTTTTGAGTTCTGATAAATGTGTATATATAGTTTAACCAATGGACTTAACAAATACCATTGGCACTTTTGGGGTGACCAAATTTCTTAGACACCTTTGGAGCATTTTGGGGTGACCTAGAAGATCATAGACTGCCTAGGAGCACTTGGGATTGACCAAGCAATTTGTAGATACCCTTGGAGAATTTTGGGGTGACCTAGATGGGCATAGACTACCTAGGAGCATTTTGGGTTGACCAAGAAGTTTGTAGATACCCTTGGAGCATTTTGGGATGACCTAGATGGTCGTAGACCACCTAGGAGAGTTTTTGGGTGACCTAGACAGTCATAGACTTCCTAGGAACATTTTGGGTTGACCAAGCGGTTTATAGATACTCCTGGAGCATTTTGGAGTGACCTAGATGATCATAGACCACCTAGGAGTATTTTGGGTTGACCAAGTGATTTGTAGATTCTGTTGGAGTATTTTGGGATGACCTAGATGGTTGTAGACCGCTTAGAAGTGTTTTGGGATGACCTAGATGGTCATAGACCGCCTAGGAGCATTTTAGGGGACCATAGTGCTCTAAAGCATGAAAAGGCCATAGATGAATGATTTTCAAGGGTTCAAGATCCTTGACTCCTTCAAGGGTGGCTAGGTGGTAATTTTTGGGTCTGATCTGACTAGTGATGATGAAAGGACCTAACCATTTTACCGTAAACTTGTCCTATAGATGGGGTGGCAAATTAGAATTTTATTTGTTCTCTTTCAAAATTATATCACCAACCTGAAAGTATCTATGATGGACTTTCATATTATAGGCTCTCTTAAGTCGCTCTTGATAAATGCATAGGTGCTCAAGAGCATTGATGTGTCGTTAATAAAGCAACATAAGTTGTTCTAGGTGAGCCTATCGTGCAGTGTCATCATCGATAAACTCTTGCATGGATATGCGTAGCGATGGGATTTCTAGCTCTAGAGGTATGACCGCCTTGGTTCCATACACTAGTGAGAATGGGGTTGCCTCAATTGGCATCCAAATACTAGTGAGATAGGCCCATAGAGTAAGGAGTAATTACATGTGCCAGTCTTTGTGATTCTCTTTAACTATTTTCTTGAGGATGGCAATCACTCTTTTGTTTGATGCCTTAGCTTGCCCATTTTCTTGTGGATAATAGGGCATCAAAAATTTGTGTTGAATATTATACTTTGTTGTTAAAGCATGCACATATTTGTTCTTGAAAGGCATCCCATTATCAAAAATTATCTTGGATGGAATACCAAAATGATAAATGATATTATGCAATATGAACTCCGTGATGCGGGGTCCTATCATAGTGGTAAGGGGAATTGCTTCCACCCATTTTGTAAAATACTCGATAGCCATAATGATGAATGTGTGATGGCCCGAGGATGCAGGTGAGATTTTCCCGATTAAATCAAACCCCCATTGTGAGAATGGCCAAACCGATTGAATCGGTTGTAAGGCTTGAGAAGGTATGTGTGTCAAGTTAGCATGGTGTTGACACTTTATGCACTTCTTGACATAAGTGCAACAATATCACTCTAAGGTTGGCCAATAATAGCCCATGTGAAGAATGCGCTTAGCGATAGCCATGCCACTGAAATGGCCACCACATGTACCATCGTGTTCTTGGGTGATTACCCAAACTAACTCTTGATGCTCTAAGAAATGAAGGAGGATACCTTCGTAGCTTCGACGATACAAAATATCTCCTAGAAAGACATACTTTGCCACTTTTTGTTTAAATTTCCATTTGGCGGCATGTGACAACCTAGGAGGGATATTACCAAGCTTTAGGTAATCTTTGATTTGAGTAGACCAGTCTTGATGTGAGGAAGCCTTGATTGTATGAATTGCTTGTCCCTTTTGAAGTTCATCCTAAGAGAATTCTGATTGGGAGAGAACTTGTAATAATAGTGTTGTGTTGCTATCAAAAGGAGTTTGAGGGAATAGAGTCCCCCAAGCGGCATGATTCAAGTGATCATGAATTTGAGAGAACCATTCCTAAGGAGGTTCAATCTGAATCAAGTGGACTTCTAGCATGGATTGAGTGTTCTCATGCTCAATCATAGATTGTGATAGCATTTTAACTTGAATGGTTGTCATATCATCAAAAGGGTTCTATAGAATTAAATACCCCAAGGAGGCCATTGTATCCATAAAATGATTAGATGAGTGAGGGAGTGCCTCGATATCATACCATTCAAAAATTATCAGAATTTTATCCACAAGGGCTTTATAGGCTTGCAAAACTAGACACTTGCATTGGTAAATCCCTTTGACCTAGTTTACGATGAGCAAGGAGTCACCAAAAATGTTGAGCTTGGTTATTTTCATGGTGACAATCATTTGAAGGCCTATGAGCAAGGCTTCATACTCGGTATTATTATTGGTGCATGGAAAATTGAGTTTGAATGATAGGGGTATGGGATCCCCTTGAGGTGTGAAAAACACAATTCTTGTGCCACCCCCTTGCTTGCATTTGGAGCCATCAAAGAATAGAGTCATATCGGCCTATGACTCAGGCTCATCAGAATCAGGTGATTCTGATATTTGGAAGACTCCATCATCGAGAAGCTCCATGCTAAGAGGTTGATCATCCTGGAGAGGAGCCTCTACGAGTTGATAGATGATGACCTGACCTTTAATAGATTTTTATTCAATGAATTTTAGGTCAAACTCTATCAAAAACATGATCCATTTCTTCCTGCGACTATTATGATAAGTATGACTCATCATATATCGCAATGGATTCTCTTTTGATACAACATACATGGTATGACTAAGCATGTAATGGCATAGCTTCTTGGTGGTGAAAACCACCACTAGGCATAACTTTTCAATGTATGCGTACTTGATTTCATAACTAACCAAGGTGTGGCTAAGGTAGTAAGTAGCTTGTTCCTTATGCAATTCATTATTTTGGGCCAACATGATGCCCAATGCAATCTCAATGGCTAAGATGTATAAGTAGAATGGCACTCCTGGTTGGGGTGGAGCCAATACTAGTGGTGAAGCTAGGTATTGTTTGATTGAATCAAAGGCAGCTTGACACTCATCATCCCAATGGAATGTGACCCCCTTGTGCAATAGTTTGTTCATGGATCGAAATTTTTCCAACAATTGCACTATGAAGCGCTTGATGGATGTGACCTTACCCTACAGTCGACTGCTTGATGGTAGTTGGGGGAGGCATCTCAAGGATTACCTTGACTTTTTTGGGGTCTACTTCAATGCCTCTTTTAGAGATGATGAATCCCAAGAGTTTTCTAGATGTGACATTGAAGACACACTTCTTGGGGTTCAGTCTCACATTGTGTTCAATAAGGTGATCGAGGACTTTGCTCAAGACATCGAGATGCTCATGGCGTAATAATGATTTGGCCAATAATTCATCCATGTAATATTCCAAAATTTTATGCATATAGTCATGGAAGATGTATTTCATGGCATGCTAGTAGGTAGCATCAAAATTTTTAAGGCCAAAAGGCATGACCTTATAGCAAAATGTTCCCCAAGGCATTATGAACGTCGTTTTGAGTTGGTCTTCTAGATTGATATGAATCTAGTTGTATCCAAAGAAACCATCCATGAGGGATAACATTTCATGGCCCATTGTAGCATCTACCAAGGTTTTGATGTTAGACAATGGGAACTCATCCTTGGGACTCACTTTGTTCAGGTCTCGAAAGTCGGTGCAAATGTGAATCCTCCCATCGGGCTTCTTGATGGGGACCATGTTGGACAACCATGGTGGATAGTCCACTGATATGATGAAATTGGCATCCAATATATTTTGTAGCTCATATTTCACCATCAAGGCTACTATCGGATGCATTTTTCTTAACTTTTGCTTAACTAGCTTGGCCTTTGGGTCAAGCATCAGATTATGCGTGACTAGATTTGGATCTAGTCCTAGCATATCTTTGTAGGACCATGCAAAAGATTCCTTCTTCTTGGTGAGAAGGGCTATGTAATAGGCTTGCTTTATGGGGGATAATCTTTCCCCTAACTTGATACATTGAGGATTCTCAGGATCTGAGCCGATATCTTTATCAATCATTGGTTCGATTGACATATGCGACCCCTCCTCCAACTGATGGGGAGTAGGGATCAGATGAATGTCATTTGTTGGGTTTAGATCATCAATTGGAACTTCAAGTTCCTCCTCAGCATGGAATACATCGTGAGTAGGCCTTGGAGAGAAATGAAATGACTATAGCATCTCATCACAAGGCTAGTACTTTAAAGGTGATGGGGGAGAATCTCCTCGATCGAAGTCAATTACCCCCAAGTCGAGGTGTAGTGGCTTTGATGGGTTATCTAGATCTTGCATGGGTGCAAAAAGGTCTATGGAAATCATGTTAATGGATGGATGATTTCCCCTAGGTGGTTGATGGTGTCTATTGACATCTAGGTGTCGCAAGACTTGTGGAGGTGGTTGCGATAGAGGCGAGATGGCTGAAGGTGATCGATGCCACTGCGGGTGAGCTTGCTCCTCTAAAGGTAGAATTTATCACCAGATAGGATGGTGTAATAGGAAAATACATAGATAGAACTCATCTTCATCATCCACAGGGATGATCCATGGGTATTCTCCATCCAAAATAGAAGATTCAATAGGCATGACTCCATAATCCAACTCATCATTAGACATCCATTCATGGGGAGGCCCCTGATCTTCTTCCTCATTATCATGGGGAAGGGTATGCAAACTTTCACCCCTCTCATAATATTGGTTGATCTAGTAGGGTATCTCTTGATCACTCATGGGTGTAGGGAAGTAGTCTCCCAGTGAATAGACTCGATTGGGGTTGGCATAGGTATCACGTGCAAGCTCATCCCTAAAGTTTAAGGTCAAGCATTATAAACTATCCATGAGGATGTTGAGGGGCACAAGATTTTTGTGTCCCAAACCAAACTTGTCATAAGGTATTTGATACTACGACTGGTAAGGAATGTAGGTGCCTTTTTCATACAAGCCCAACTCATAACTATGCTAATTACAGAGATGAATATTTCTCATGGCAAAGGCAGGATTGGACATGTATTTAATATCCTCAAAAAATGGCTCTTCATCCTCTTCCTACTGTTGATAGGACTCTATGCCATAGTGGAGACCCCAATAGATGAAATTTTTTTGATTTGGGGGAAGGCCAAGAGGTACGATAGTACCTATGGGAAGACGAGGCCGACCCATGTCTTACACCAACTCAATGGTAGGAGTAGTTGTGATGTTCCTAACTAGGTATTCTCCTATATCAAAGGTAGCTAAATGCAGTATGACTTGTGGCATCAGAGGAGGGTATGGGAATGAGACTTGAATTAATTCAATGTATGCCTCACAATGTAGCTCCTTGTTTACTGTGCTAGGAATCTCGCCTATGGAGATGGTGGATATGATCGGAGGGGTCTCATCAATAAGTATTTTCCCCATGTTTCTCATAGGAGGATTCACCGATGATGAAGGCATGTCTGGAGGTTCCAAATATAAGGATGGTATGGCAAGATATGATGATGGATTGATTGAAGGTAATGGTGAAGGAGTCAGACCTTGGCTAGATGCATTTGGTAGAAAATCTAGATGGGTTAACGACAAGGTCACCTCAAGGATTTGCTACACCAAGTTGCAGTACTTAAAGGGCTCAAGGTCTACAGAGATAACATGGACTAGTGTACTTTAGGAACTGGTGAGTGATGGAGGGTACACACTTCATGTCCCTGATCTAAGATATTCCTAGAAAGATATTATACGCCATCTCACCCTCCAATATGTGGTATAGTGTCGGTATGGTCTCTTATCCTACCTAGATAGGTATGACTATCGTACCAACTATTGAGCATAGGGCATCATTAAATTCTCGAAGGGTGTAGGTAGATGCGACAATATGAGATGCCATGAGCTCCAGATGTTTGAAAGCTATTGTGGTGATGATGTTTTTGGATGAACCAATATCAAACAAGACTCTCTTGTAGGGTATTCCATTTACACATGCAATGATATGCAATGTGGGATCTACCATGTCATTTGTAACCAACTTGAGCTCATCCTCTTGAAAGGTGATCACTGGTTTCGTATATTGCCAAACATACCCCACAAAATTGTTAAAGGAGTTTGACTTTTGAGGTTGTAGCTTGATCGCCTTAAGGATATCCATTAGAGATTCTCAATGAGGTGGATATTGTTGGATAAGCTCATATATGGAGATCCAGGTAGATGTTGTTCTCAATATCTTAGTGAGATTTCTCTTTATCATGACCACAGATTGAGGTGGGAGGTTTTGCACTGGAGTTGGCAAAGGCTGTGACTTCAAAGGAGTGTCACTCAAAACCACAGGTGGTGCATCTGGACTTGGGTACCTCCTATTTCTCATCATAATTTTGATCATGCCAACATACCCTTGCTTAGATGGTGCATGATGTACCTCATTCACTTGTAGCACTAGCTTTACCTATTATGCATGGGCAGGCAATGTGTCTTTGAACACACCCATCTGTTGATTGTTTGGTGCGATAGGGTTGTCAATCGAAAGGGTATTCCTATTGATCATATCTTGCACTAGATGCTTGAACTTATAGCACATCTACACATCATACCTATTTTGCCTGTGAAACTTACAGTATAGGTCTTCTTTGTATCCTTTGGGCTAGGGTGCATTGTGATTGATAGGTTTACTCTCAGACAGATTAATTACGTTCGCTGCACATATTTGCTCAAAAAAAGAGTCCATGGACTCTACAATGGACATGAACTATCACTTAGGGTTAGGATCACCTTCCACTTGGTATTGAAGGTGAAGCATTCTAGGAATGCATCCATGAGTTGATCCAGATTATGGCTGCTATGCTTCGGGAGTTGGGTGTACCACTCCACAGTTGGGCTAGAGAGGGTAGTCAAGAATGTCCTCAAAAGCAAATCATAATTGTCCTAGATGCCAAAGCATTGGCTTAGGAACTTGGTAACGTGCTACTATGCATCTTCATCTCACTTAAAGGTAGCCATATGAGGTATCTTAAATTGATCTGGATAGGAAGGGGCAGGCACTAAAGGATGAAGTGGTTAACTATGCAACTAATTCAGGGTGGGCTTATGAGTCCCAAACCTAGATGTCTTATTCTCCACTGATTCTAGGTGCTCTAGCAACACCCTATATGCATCAAAGGATTTGATCTCCTCTTCTTTGCTTCGATCCTGCATCTGAGGGCGAGGAACCTTAGGCCTATTATGGGGTGGTGGAACATCACCCCCCTACCTCAATAAGGCATCTCAAGATATTCCACTTATGTCTCATGCTTGGTGTAAGTCCCATAAGGCATCTCTTGAGTTGGCCTATAGAGAGGGGTAACTGCCTACGATGGGTGCCTTATGTTTGGCCTAGGAGGTAAGTCCCGATTCGGTCTAGGAGGTCATGGAGGTAACATTGGATAAGACCTAGGAGATCTATCTTGAATGATAGCAGATTACCTCTGATGGACTTCCTATATATGGATACTAGGGGTAGGAACTGAAGAGTTCTATAGAAATTTATTCCAAAAATAATGTAGAAATAAATAACTTAAAATAAATAACACCATACAATGCACATATGACACACGAGATTTACCCTGGTTCACCCGATGTGGGCTACTCTAGCAAAAATAAAAGCCACTCCTCCTTGATATTATTATTTTTCTTTCTTTCCCGAAAATGGGACATTACAATAAAATATAAAGGAAACTCTCACAATCCTAAACCACTATGTGGTATTAGAATACAATGGACACAATATCGTGGGCTAAACCACCCACACCCACCAACCACCCACCAATCGTGGGAATCCTAGAAATCACTCCAAAAAAATGGGGAAATTTTTTATTATTTATTCATTTTATGGATCAAATCATGGTTACATAAATTTCCCCTTGAGGTCACTAGACTAATACACTTGTTACAAAATGGGTGCCCAAGGATCAAATCCTTCCAATAACTATGGTGCACTTCCAATGTTCTTCCTTGTAACCATAATTGAAGTGTATGGGCCTATGATGTTGTCACTTTATACTTTGATATCCTAATCCTATGATTCTTCCTCATGCACTGTAAAACCTAAACCTACACACAAGGAAACCAGATTTTGTCAACAGCAAGTGTAGATTGTGAAATATGCAAAAGCAATACATGAAATGAAAAGCTATAAAGTGTAAATATGCAATCCGGCCATATAAAACAACTCTAAATAATTCGAAATTTCATAGGAATCCATAAAAATTTATTTTGAACTGATCTAATTGAAAATAGAATAGAAATTGCATCTAAATCCATGTCGTATTTGCGGTGTACCTATGAAGCCTACAAAACCCAAAATAAGCAATTTCTAGCCCTAAACATATCCAAATAAAACCAAACTTGGAAAACATGTATAAAATAATATTTAAAGAGAACCCATGTAAATGGATTATCAAAATTGATCACAAATTCATGTGCACACTCTGATGAGCCCCGTGAGCCTGAAAAACACTTAAAATGTGATAACTCACTCAATATAACTTCAAATTACATAAAATTTGAATAGTAGGTTCCTAGACTACCCTAGAATATGACTATTTAAAAATAGTAGAAAAATAAGGCTTCAATATATCATCATACCTTGTAGGTATGGTGGTGACTATCACAGAATGGGGACCATCCTGGAGTGGGACGACCACCAGTTCTGCTGATTATTTGCCACCAATTCCTCTATGAATTGGTCAAAAACCATCTAAATAGTTTTGTCATTAAATTTATTGGTGAAATTCACTCAATTGGTTTAGTTTTTCAAATAAATTGTGCTTCTTGAATCACTCAAGAACCTCCTTTGCTAGGTAGAGATTTCGAGGGGGCACAAAAGGGTGAGGAAAAATCTTAGCAACACTTTGTTGCTATGTCTCCAAAACTCCTCTATATATTTTGTATGGAAAATGTATCCACTTTATAGCCAAAGGGATCCTATGGAAAAATGGGCATGCAAGGACATGCAGGGAAAGAGGCGCCATTTATCCAAAACATGGCATGCATTAGAAGGGGAAGAGAATCTCCTTTTTTGACCTCTATTTTGTAGCATGTCATAACGATTCTATGCACTAAATTCTACATGCTTGAATAGGTAGGATAAATGTTAGTTTCTAGGTGCCATTTGTCCAAAATTTGACTTTTTGGGAGTCAAATCCTATGGTCATCCCACCCCGGGATGGTCGTTTGTGACCATCCCTGGGTGGGACGATCATGAATAGTGACCATCTCAGGGTGGGATGATCATACCTATGTAGACCAGAACCTCTCAAAATTGGGGTAAAGCCTTCCAAGAGTGGTTAGGACCACTGTGTAACCTCTGATAAT
This sequence comes from Wollemia nobilis, assembly GCA_028583015.1. Lineage (NCBI taxonomy): Eukaryota > Viridiplantae > Streptophyta > Pinopsida > Araucariales > Araucariaceae > Wollemia > Wollemia nobilis. The sequence goes on along the minus strand of JAQPPZ010000689.1, from coordinate 10,148,074 downwards.
TTCCCAAGGGGTCCATATGATGTCAATTAGCTAATGCTTTCGGTCGCCTAATCAGATTGACATGATTTTAGTGTCTACACATAGATTGCTAAATTTTAGAAAAAATGGAAGGATTAGAGCAGGTGACATCATTAAAGACATTGGAAGTCCACACTCAATGGGAGGTGTTAGGTTTAATAGGTTTGTAACATGCACAGGGATTTAGGATATTAAAACTTTCAACCGACGACATAGGGGCTCTTGAACCTTGCATAAAGAAATTACATGTAACAAATATTTCTTTTAATATAAAAATCTTATTGTTACTAACACATGATTATTTTTAATTATCACCTATTGGATTAAGTTAAGGAGGTGAGTATATTAATATGTACAAGGGCATTGGGTTGTGTGGAGTCACTCGTCAAAGCTTTCACCTCTTCCTATCTTATGCTCATTGAAGTACATGCTTATGGTGATGATGGGGCTTAGGAGATAGAGAGAAATGATGATGTGGATAATGAATATAATGAGGATGAGGAATCTAATGAGGATTTGTGCAAATTAAAATATAGAAAGTCATATTTTTCATCCAGCATTACTCATTTGGTCAAACTTTCGAAATCTATTCAAGGTCAACAAGTGATGCACACAAGTTTTAATGTTGTGAATTAGTGAATTTTGTTGTGATTAGCACTATTTATTGTTTAATATGGAAAAATTATCAAAATTTTGTTGATTTTTCACCATTTTATTTTGAATATTATTGATATTTATGGCGTAGTCGAGAGATTTTATATTAACTTAGAGAATTGTGATTGAATGTTATGTTGTGCTTTATGATTGTTGTCAGTCATTGGTTGTTGTTTGCATGGTACATACCACAAAATATTAATATTCATAGTTTAGCTTTAAGAAATATCAGGATCTATAGATAAGTGATGAGGATTTTTTGTTAGTGTTTGAGAAATATTAAAATTTTCTGATATATTTTGTAATTTATAGCCTCTTATAGATGAATTCAAATGCATTACTAACAATATTGGGTTTAATAATGCAATTATGAAGAGTTTTTTATAAATGACTAAATATATCTACTGATCTTGAATTAAATTATATCAGGCTTGAGTTTCCTTAATAGACTTCTTTTAGAAAATATTTTCATATTGGAACAATAATTTTGACCAAGTGTACATTCTGTTTCCAAAAATAATATTTTTCTTTTTTCAAAATATTTGCCTTGATGGCATAAGGGTAGATGGTGAGTGATTTACGAGATGACTGGTCTCCCTCTATACCTATGCTAGTTTTCACCAAGGCACCTCAAACCTTATATTCTTGTTCCTAGATTAGATATGTTTTGCTTCCACTATACAAAGTTGTTTTATAAAATGTTGTTGACAATAATGAAAGAAGATTTTTTTGGGCTAAATGTAAATTTCCATGTTCTTTTAGGAATCATGTTTTGATCTTTAGAAAATGTTAGCCTTTTCTTTGCTAAATGTAAATGTTCATCTCCATTCAAGATTCAAGTTTTGATATTTCAAAAATATTAGCCTTAATGGTCATTAGTGCAGGTGGTGATAGATTTTCAAGACAATGTATCTTCCATCTTTACCCTTTGCAAGGCACATCAAATTAAACAATAAACTAATTCATAAGGTTTTAACAAACAAGGTTATATATATTAAAAAGTAAACCTAAGAGGGTGGTTTATAACCACCCTCTTATAACCTCTTATAAAATTCCCTAAGAGGGTGGTTTAAAGCCACCTTCTTATAACCTAAGAGGTAAATTTAAAACTACCCTCTTAAAATTCCCTAAGAGGGTGGTTTTCAACCACTCTCTTATAAAACACCCTACGAGGGCGATTTTAGAGGCAATATTTAACCACCTTCATAGACCCTAAGAGGGTGGTTTTTTGAGGCAATTTTTAACCGTCGTCCTATAATGCAAAATTTTTACAACACCCTCATAGATGGTGGTTGAATAACTACCCTTAAAGACACGTTTTGGTGTAGTGATGGCCCATGAATTTATTTAAGGTGTAGAAACCAAAAACTGGTCATCCACAACATCACATTTGCCACCCCACATCAAATCCCACATAATAAATTTATATGCCTAAGTTTAGACTTACATATATAAATCCTGCACATTATCCTATTTTCCAAATTTATTTTCTATAACAAAATAAATGAATACAACAAAGATAAACATAAAAAGAGAATATTACCAAAAATAATGTTCCTTTGTATTGATATTTGATATAGTGTTACAATGAATTTTTGAATTGCCCCAAATGTGTTGGGGGCAATGTTACAATACTTTTTCTATTTCTAAGACACAATGCTTTGATAGAAGGGGGGAGATATTCCAAATCTTCAACAAGATATGGTGTTCTTCATTCCTCTGCTACAGCTCCAAGGGTGAGTGGGCTTCAATTATCCAATGTGAATACCACTCTAGCATCATTAGCTTCTCCAAAGTACCTATTACCTACACACAATAAAACTAAAGAAGGTTAGTAGCACCTGCAAATCGAGATATAAAATACTGCTACAAAAAATCTAACTGGAGAAAACATGTAATGCAAAAATAGTGAAAATAAATAAAAGATGTCTTGCTATAAATTCCAACTCACTAATATGGTTTATCATCTTTTCTTAGCTCTACAAAACCACAGGTGTGCAATGAATGATGATAAACCATGTGCGAGCAGTGGGGAAACCATGTATATATGGTTTCAACTATGAAATAATAGACATGCAATGAAGACTGAATGTAAAATTACTTCAAAAATGGGCCTTTGGGCTCTAAATATTGGTTCTCATCGGGATGCATTTAGAGCTCTAATCCTATTCCAATAGCTTGATGGTACAAATTTTCAACCTCCTTAGGTGGATGGGGTAAAGGTTTCTTTATAGGCCCCTTAGGATTTTTAGGGAAATGAGAGGTGGCAATCTAGGATTTCCAAGAGGTAATTCTAGGCTACCAAATGGAGGGGGCAGTTAGAGTGAGTCACCTAGGGTGTCTCACTTAGCTAGGGTGATGTGGCTGCAAGTGGAGTGCTATGTGGGGGGTTACCCCATGTTAAGGGACAAAGAGGACAAGGGTGTATGAAATGTGGCAAGGGATGTTGGTGAGGTGGCTAGGACACATGTCTAGTGGGTAGGCAAGGTATCCTAGGCTGATTTTCTAGATTTAATAAATCTAGAAAATAGGATAATGTATACAACTTTTTATTCTATCAGAGATTAAACCCAAAGACCCTAGCAAGACAAAATTAAATTCCTATAGAGATAATTTATATTGCATATATCACCAAAAAAAAGACATGACATTAAAAAATACTATGGGTTTAAAGGCATTGTGCAAGATTTATTAGAAGTGAGAAAAATCAAAGTCAACAATCCACTAGACCAACCTAATCAGAACCTTGGAATTTATCAAACACCTTTGCCTCATCATGAGGTAAATCAACAAGTAATGGGAGCTTCAACTTCTACAGTTCCTCCCAACCAAGTGAACTATGTGTCTCAACTATACCAAGGTTTTATAGGGTCTATCAATGTAGTCACCCACGGGAAGAGATAAACAAATCGCACAACCCAAGCTCCTGCATCACAACCTAGTGTTCCCATACAACTAGGACCATCCATTCCACCTCCACCCATCCATAATCCAAGTATTTCATCTCACCGAACCATCACCCTAGGTAGCCAGTTAACACAGAGTTTAAAAATGACATCAGCAAAACTATCAATCTATGAGCTAATACAATTATCACCCCCACATTGCGATGCATTAATGGAAATTCTAAAATCTATTGAAGTGTAGTCAAAATACCCTAGTGCCTTCAACGCCTTTGTGGGGAGCATACAAAAATGCATGGAGCTCTCAATAGTATTTTATGACTTTGAGGAGAAGAGTGTATCGTCAGATTTACTACATCCTCCATTACACATAGTCACTCATATTGATAGGAAGCCATTCAAGAGGGTACTTATTGATACCGGCTCCTCCATCAACCTCATTACCACTCCCACCATAAAGCATCTAAACCTACCATAATCCCACATCACATCATCCACCTTCACCTTAAGGGCCTTTAATGATGCTTTATGCTCAATTGTGGTGAATGTGGTTCTTCCTATCAACATGGTGGTGAATACCATTCATGTGCTCTTCCACATCTTGGAAGGGGCAATGCAATACAACATACTTATTGGATGCTCTTGGATCATGAAGATGAAGTGTGTGCCCTTGAAATTACACTAGTGTTTAAAATATGTACACAAGGGTAAAGTACATTATATCCAAGAAGACACAAAGCCTTTTAAATACTACAACTTGATCTCAAATCCTTATGAGCCACTGTTTCCATCCACCCACCTCTCCATTCAGCCACTTATCATCTGAACCACTCCTACTAACATCACTTCTTCAAATTCCCCCATCCTATAGGAATATCTATGGTTGATCCTAATTTTAAATCCAAAAGCATCAGATCTACTCAACCCTCATCCACTACCTTTCATTTTTCCACCCCAAACGATCATACAGCTAACCAATCACCAAATTCATTAGCCACACCACCCACTTTTCAAATGTCATTCACATTTTTCAGCTCACCCCACTCCATTAACTAACAATATCATCAAGACAAATCCATCACCCCAAACATCACCACCCATCATCTTATATATAGGGTCGCCTATATGAGAGGAGCCACCACCTCCACCTGAATTTCAAGTTGCCACAAAAGCACCCTCCTCATCCACTGAGCCATCATGCTATAGTGCATCTTGTCAATCTAAGTATTGGTGAGTACATAATTGAAAGTGTCACAGTTAAACCACCTATTGAGTTAGTCAGATATTATTGTCACCCATACAACCCATCTTTAGCTATAGGTGTAGTATACAGAATGGGTTCCCAACCAGATAGGATCAATTTTATATATGGGGGAGTGTATTCTTAGACTAGTCTACCTCCTCCTAATGAGGAACCCTTGTAAGATTTTAATGCCAATTTAGAATATCTATCCACATTGTTGAGCCTGAATACAAAGAATCACATGACCGCTTTGGTCTAGGATACAAACCTTCTACCTCAAACTCTTCCTTCAACCATACATTTCAATGACTCACTCTTGAGTATGAAGAAGAGGATGAGGAAAGTGATTATTGTGATGATTTTGATGATACTGATGATGAGTACATGGACCCTAACTTTGCACCTCATTTACATGAGGCATTTTTGGATATGGTATTGCACACATTCACGATTGATCATATTCCATATTATTACATCTCTGATAAAAATTTTGAGGATTATATCTAAGATGAAGATTTTGGAGAATTCCAATAGATGGAAGCAAACCTAGATTGGATCATTCAAATATTTGATGGTCCCCAAGAATATGTGGCCCTTGTAGAGCCCATCGAGAGAGATGAGTGTTATACCAAAATATTTTCCATAGATCACACCATATTTCACTTCAACAAGGAGCATGAGCGCCCTGAGCCAGATCCACTGCCACCACCTTGGCTGCTCTTGCAGCACCATTATTCATCCACCCTAGGTTAGTTTCAACCTAAATATAGTAAGCTATCACTCCTTGAATCACAACCACCTCATTTCCACCAAGTCAACATGATTTCTATTCACTTGTTAACCACACTCTGTAACCCCTACGATTTGGTAAATTTGATTTTGACTGATGCTAGCCTTATTGCCATGGATAGGATTTCATCCCCTCCATCCATCACTAAATTTATCATATCCAAAGAGTTGCTATGATCTTCAAATTCTTACATTCCATAGCAACCTTCATCTTCCTTTGCCTCATTTTTCCAAACCAAAGTAGAGGAGGGAGTCCACTAGAGTCATTTGAGCATGTGGAGGATGATATCCACCTCATCCCAACTCCACATCATCTAGAGGAAGGTTCTCATATGCTTATCAAAGAATATATCGATGTGAACCTTAGCCAAGATGCAGATAATCCACAAATCATGAAAATTATAAAAGATTTGTTCACAGAAGATAAAGAGAGTATGATCAATGTATTAACAATGAAGAAAGACATATTCATGTGGTCATACAAGGACATGTCTGGCCTTGAACCCAATTTTATGGTCCACAACCTTACCTTAGCATCAAATATTAATCCTTTCAAATAAAAACTAAGGAAACTTCATCCAACCATAGCATTAATTATCAAGGAAGAGCAACAAAAACTAATGGACATGAATTTCATAGTCTCAATTGATTATCCATAATGGCTCTCTAAAATGGTACACATTTGTAAGCCATATGGGGGGTACGTGTATGCATTGACTTTCGAGATCTAAAAAAAACATACCCTAAGGATGATTTTTTGCTACCTAACATCGATCAATTGATAGACTCCTACACAAGCCATGAAATACTTTAATTAATTTATGGTTTCTCAGGATACAATCATATTCAAATTAATCCTAAGGACCAACACAAAACAACATTTACAACACCTTTTAGGACTTTTTGCTATAGGGTGATGCCTTTTGGCCTTAAGAATGCAAGAGCTACTTATCAACGTGCCATGAAGTACATATTCCATGACTATATGCATATAAATTATTGAAGATTATGTGGATGATCTGATTGCCAAATATAAAACATATCTTGAGCATATTGAGGTTCTAGAGAAAGTTTTTGATTGATTGCTTGAACATAAAGTAAGGTTGAATCCTAAGAAGTGTGTATTTGGCATCACATCAGGAAAACTTCTAGGATTCATTATCTCCAAGTGAGACATTGAAGTGGACCCTAATAAGGTTAAGGTCATCATCGAGATGCCACATCCAAAAAATTTGAGAGAGTTGCGTAGTTTACAAGGAAATATCCAATATATACGATAATTCATTACACAACTCTTAGAAAAAACAAGCCTTTACATCACTTGTTACAGGAGGGGGTGACATTTTCCTAGACAACCAAATTTCAAGAGGATTTTTATGACATAAAGAAGTATCTGGATTCACCACCAGTTCTTATGCCACCTCTTCCAAGAGTCGCTTTTCACATTTATATCTCTGCAACATATTTTTCACTAAGGACTATGCTTGCTCATAAAAATGAAAATCACAAGGAGCAAGCAATTTATTACATTAGTCAGACATTGGTAAGTTATGAGACAAGATATGCTTACATCAAAATTTGTGCTCAGAAATGGTTTTCACCACTAAGAAACTCAGATATTACATGCTAAGTAACACTACCAATTTCATATCTAGAGAGAATCCTCTGTGTTACATGATGACTTGCGCATACAACAACACCTGTACCGCAAAATGGATAAATCTTTTAATGGATTTGACCTCAAATTTACTAGCCAAAAATCCATAAAAGGTCAGGTGATAGCCAACCAACTAGTAGAAGCTCCATTGTCAAATGATCAACCAATATTTATAGAGTTTCCAGATGATTTGGTCTTTTCCATCACTGAAGAAGAAGAACTAATCCCTCTCAAGGATGATGTTGACATGACACTCTTCTTTGAAATATCAAAGTGTAAAAAAGGACAAGGTGTTGGAGTCATGTTTTACACACCCAAAGGAATTCTAATTCCTTTATAATTCAAACTTGACTTCTCATCTACAAATAGCAATGTAGAGTATGAAGCCCTAATCTTGGGGTTTCAATCAACTATAGCTATGGGCATTATACGAATAAGCATCTTTGGGGATTCTTAGCTTATCATTTTTCAAGTAAAGGGAGAGTACCAATGGAAAGAACCAATCTTGAAATAGTATCACGAAGTAGCAATGAAGTTGCTAGAGAAATTTTGCTGGTATGATATTAGCAACTTGCCTCGCTCGACTAATAGATTTACGGATGTAATGGCTTCTTTGGAATCCTTGATTCCTAAGAATGAACATGGAGAAGTCCAACTACTTATCATAACAATAGTGTCCAAGTCAAAAATTAAATGAGCAACATCTAAAGGTGAGAAGAGTGTTCGTTTTATCCATGTTGAGCCATACAATTCTTACCTTGATGAGATAAGAGACTTTCTCAAGTTTGGGACCCTCCCATTAGAAATAACACGAACTGCAAGAAGAACGTTCAAACAAAAAGCAACTCATTTTACTCTCTTGGGGGATTTTTTGTATAGATGTGGCTATGATGGAGTCCTACTTTAATGTCTATACTTCGTAGAGGCACAACGATCTATAATTGAAGCCCATGATGGCACTTGTGGCGGCCACTTTAATGGAATGGCTATTGCAAAGTGCATTTTGTGTGTGGGTTATTATTGGCCCACAATGGAAAGTGATTGTTGTCAATATGTCATCAAATATCAAAAATGTGAACATCACACCAATTTAACTCATGTACCATCACAAGCTTTATAATCCATTCAAAGCCTTTGGCCCTTTTCACAATGGGGCCTAGATTTTATTGGTAAAATTTCACCTACCTCTTCGGGACAACATAAATTCATCATAACTACCACAAAATACTTCACCAAATGGGTCAAAGCAATTCCAATGACCACTACAACTAGACCTCAAATTGTGGATTTTATACTTTAGCATATTATCTATCATTTTTGGATTCTTTCCAATATCATTTCAAACAATGGTAAGTATTTTAAGAACAAGTATGTTCAAGCCTTATGCAACAAGTACAATATACAACATAGTTTCTTGACTCCTTACTACCCATAAGCAAATGGACAAGCTGAAGCGACTAGTAATACTATGATAGCCATTCTCAAGAAACTTGTCAAATAAAATCATAGAGATTGGAAAAATCAAATCCATTGGGAACTATGGTCTTATTGAACAAGCATCAGAATGCCAATTGGAACAACACATTTTCATTGATCTATAGCACTGAAGCAATCATGCCTCTTGAGCTCAAGATCTCTTCTTTATGAGTTACATTGTAAGAATTCATGTATGATGACACAGCTAGACAAGCACGTCTTGACCAATTAACACTCCTTGATGAAAATGAATAACACAAGCTTATACTGAGAGGGGATGAACAGTATAAGATACAATTTTTTACTTTTCTTTCCAAAGTAGTATTATCCAATGTTATCAATTGTAATAATGAAACTATATAAATCATCACACATATAAGAGACACAGATTTAATGTGGTTCACCCAATGTGGGTTACATCCATAAAGAAAACTTTTTTTATAAATTTTATCAACAAATCTCTTGGGAACCAATTCCCTATTATAATGTTTATGGGTACAAACCCAAAGTAGATACCAATCCCCTATGCTCAAGTTTGTGGACCTATATCCATAGGATATATATGTGCCCACTACTCTGGTTTGTGGACCTCTATCCATAAGAGACATATATTTCCTTACCTTGGACTACTTCAAGCTTTTACATAAGGCTTGCTCAATTCTGCTCCAAAACCTGCTCTCAACTCTACTTAAATCTACTCCAATTCTACACACTGAACTTGCTCAAATCTGCTCCAAGTCTACACACTGAACTTGCTCAAATCTTCTCACCAATACCTACTCTAAAATTTTCTCAAATTTGCTCCAAGTCTACACACAAGACTAGCTCAAATCTACTTACCAAAACCTACTCTCAAATCTGCTCAGATATGCTCCAACTCTCCACACAAGACTTTCTCAAATATGCTTACCAAAACTTGCTCTCAACTATTTTCATGTCTGCTCCAAGTCTACACACAAGGCTTGATCAAATATGCTTACCAAAACCTGCTCAGAACTACTCATGACACATGCTCAAATATACTCATAACACATACTCAAATCTTCTCATTACACATACTCAAATATTCTCATAATACATACTCAAATATTCTCATAATACATACTCAAATATACTCATAACACATGCTCAAATCTACTCATAACACATGCTCAAATCTACTCATAACACATGCTTAAATATGCTCATAACACATACTCAAAACTACTCATAACACATGCTCAAATCTATTCATAACACATGCTCAAATCTACTCATAACACATGCTCAAATCTATTCCAAACCTTTTTTACATAAATTGTTTATTTATCTCGCATATCGTTGTCATCAAGTACTTTATATATTCTTCAAAGAGCTTTCTTCAACTAAAGCAATTTACACATATTCTACCCAGAATTCGTTTAACCTCTTGAACATATAGAGATTGATATGCACTAACAAATTCTCGATATGTTCTTTACGTGCATTAAGTCTATCACTTTCACATGTCTCATATTTATTATATTTTAAGGGTAGCTCTAGTCTAGCACTTGATAACTGACCTGATGTTTATTGATTTGCAACTTCACTTCAAACCAATCACAATGCACAAGTCCTTTTCATCTACTCACACAATCAATAATGAAGATGCACAAATTGGCTTCACAAATTTGATCTATGACTCTTGCATTTTCATGTCCAATATCACTCAAAACCAATGCATAGATTTTCTTTACAAGATTGGTCTAGTATATTATCAACTTCATTCAACAATAATGCACAACTTGTTCTCAAACCCTTGCATTCATATTCCCAAATTCATTCAATACAAATGATGCACAACTTTGTTCTCAAACCCTAGTTCATATATTTCCAATCTTAATCAAAGCAATGCACAAATACTCTCAACTTCAATCAATTACTAATGCTCATCAAATCAATCCTTATACCTCCACCATATGATATCACAAATATTTCCTTCAAACAACACCACTTAGAGTAGGAGTTAAAACACCATACCTCAAAAATACCTTGATGAAGATATGCCCTCAAATAACTGTCTCAAAATAATTTTTCTTTTGGTCCTTCAAAATTTGGTTAGTGATTTTCAAATTCTAGCATAGATAGAAAAATCATCCACTCAAATCTCTCCAAAATATCCATAGTAAATCTAGAAAACAATACCTTGTTTCTCCTTTTAATCTTTTAAAAATAAGATTTTAAAACCCTTAAATTTCAACTCACAATACACAGAATATGTTAATATTAAAGTACATCTTATAACTCCTAACTTAGAATCATTCAACAATACACCCTAATTTTCAAATCACAATGCACATAATATAATAATCATTAAGTACACCTTATAACTCTTAATTTATAATAATTCAACAATACACCTTAATTTTCAACTCACAATGTATAGAATATAATAATCATTAATTTCACCCTATAACCCCTAACTTTAGAATAAAATTTGATTTCCATACCTTGCTCAATATGTTGGTGCGCTTCAAATTTCTTAAACTACCAACAACACCAAGCAACCTTAGTACATTTCCAAAAAATTATTTGTCATCAACAAGCCAAGAAAAACACACCGGACGGGTTTTGACTCGCTGACCTCTCCAACACAACACTATCATGAGTGTCCTGACCAACTATGCTACCATGTTGGTTGGAACCAAAAGGAGCACCCACGAATATATCTTTGTCCTCAGTGCACAATCCAAAAAACTCAAACACCCAAAATGACGTCCAAGGGTTTTGACCCTGCAACCCTTCTCTCAACAACGCTCATGCAAGCCAACCAACCATTGGGCTACTCCAGATGGGTGAGACCCAATCTATGTGTACACATACTTTTCAATGCTAGCACCTACACACTTTAAAATTTTGTTCTCTTTTTATCTCCACTATTCGCAAGAATCATGCCCAAAAATTATTAACGAAAAATGCTTGCGACAACTACCAAAGGTGAAACGACAATGTATTTATATGTTTTGTCTTTGAATTTTCCAAGGTCAGCTTATATTTCGAAACCTCAAAACATTGGAACTTTTGGTTTTAAATTTTATAACATAAACTTTATATTATAATATTAAAAATATTATAATATTCTTTTAGATTTTTGGCCTTAATATTTAAACCTTGCCTCCTCTTTAAAGTCTTGGTCTTTTTCTTTTAAACATTGGACCCAAACCACTTTTTAAAAGATTTATCCCAATCAACCTCTTTGACCTTCTTTATAATATTTAAATTAAATATTATAAACCTTTTCTTTACAACAATTTTCCTTTCTTTTAGATATACCTTGCCTTGAAGAATATTTTTGCCTTGAATACCATGCAACCTTTTGATATCAATCCTTTGTCATCAATGACAACTCTTGACATAAATGACAACTCAATATGCTCAATATTTCCAACAATCTCCCCCTTTGTCATTGATGGGAACCCTTATAAAAAATATTCCTTTTACTATAACTAGATTCCCAAAATGCTCCCCCTGACAAGCTACTCTCCCTTACTGAATTCTTCCCCCCTTTGACATCAATGGAAAAGGGTTACTTGGAGCTAAAAATAACACACTTAGCATAGCCCCCTAACTACCTCCTTTCTTGAGGTGATTAGTGTTTTGGATGGGAGTAAACCTACTCCCAACTTACAATGTTCTTCTTCTTTTTCAATATTTTTCCAAACTGTTGAAGTCATACCTCTTGTACACTTTGAACATCATTTTTCTTGCTTGTCTTTGGAAGTTCTAGAAATTTTGTTCTACACAACTTTGCTCTATGCCCAAATTTATTGCAATTGTAACACATGATGTTGTAGTCCTTGGAAGGTACAAATGACTTGAAATTTCTCTTTGTGAAGCCATAATTATTCTTGCCATGAACCCTACAATGTATAGCTCTATGACCAAAATTGTTGCAATTGTAACACCTAAATATTGTAATACTTGATAGGTGAAAATGAATTGAAGTTTCTCTTGGTGAATCCATAATCATTCTTTCCATGAACTCTGCACTACATAGATTTATAACCAAAATTATTACATGAGTAACAATAACCTTGGAAAAAATATTCATCTTGCCTTGGAGGGTATGGTTGCATGGTTCTTTCATTGCCTTTTCTATGATGTTCCATATTACTTGATGATTCTTTGTTTACTTCCTCTTTGATACTATCACCTCTCAACACATCAACATAGGTCTTAGGCTCTTCTTCAATTTCTTCCTTTGATTCCTTTATCCCTTTTGAGCTTGACTCCTCTTTTTGTTTCTCTTGACCTTCTTCAAAACCAAGTCCTATTTTTATAAATGGAGATCTTTGTTCCTTGATAATATCATCCAAATATTTTGAGTTTTTCTCAAAATTATGTAGCTTATCTTTAGAATTTTTCACTTCCATCCTTAGATAAACCACTTCATGTTCTAATCTTTCACATTCTAGCTCTTTTATCTTTAACTGCTCAACCATACCTTCTTCAATTTTTCTTATCTCTTCAACTTTAAATTTTAAGTCAGTAATATAATGTAGGATATTTGCCTTTGTTTTCTCATCCTCTTGTACTTGAGACTTCAATTTTAAGTTCTCCCTTTTCAACTTATCAAGTTCAACAAAAAGTTCCTCTTCCATATCAATTATGGCTTCTTCTTCCTTTTATGAATATTTCTCTTTTTCTAGGTCTTCAACTATAGGAGCATCTTCTTTCTCTTGTACTTGAGCCTTCAATCCTGATTTCTCCTTTCTATCCCTCTTCAACTCTTCAAGAGCAACAATAATTTTCTCTTTTATTTCAATTGTGCCTTCTTCATTTTCTAAAACTACCTCTTCTTCTTCACTATCGAAGAGTCTTTCATCACTGCTACTGTACCCATTTTATGGACAATAAGCTATGTAGTGACCAATTTTACCATAATTAAAACATTTCAAAGATTGCATATCTTTGGTGTTTCTTGTATCCTTCTCTTTACTGCTACTATACCCATTTTATGTATAATAAAGTGCAAGGTGACCAAGGTTACCACATTCAATACATCTCACAAAGTTAGCCTCTTCTCCACTACTTGATTCTGCTTCTTTATATGTTTCCACTTTTTATTTTAGAGTAAAAATCTCTTTGAGAGAAAAATCAAATTTTTCTTCCATGTCCACCATAGTTTTCTCTTTCTCTCTATTTTTTTGAATTTTAATTACTGGAGCATCTTATTTTTCTTTCATGGCCATGTGTGTTCCTTCCTTCTTAGGAGGATATGGTCTCATGGTTCTTATTTTGCCTTTCCTACCCATGTGTGTTCTTGTAAGATCTTCCTTCAAGATATTAAACTTTTATGAAGTAACCTGCTCTGATACCAATTTAAGAACACAACCTTATACTGAGAGGGGGGTGAATAGTATAAGATACAACTTTTTACTTTTCTTTCCAAAGCAGTATTATCCAATGTTATCAATTGCAATAATAAAATAATACACATATCATCACACACATAAGAGACATAGATTTAACGTGGTTCATCCAACGTGGGTTACGTCCATGGAGAAAAAATTTCTTATAAATTTTCTCAACAAATATCTTGGGAAAAAATTCCCTATTACAATGTTTATGGGTACCAACCCAAAGGAGATACCAATCCCCTATGCTCAAATTCATGGAACTCTATCCATAGGATACCTTTGTCCCCACTGCTCTATTTTGTGGACCTCTATCCACAATATACCTCTATCCCCTTGCCCTAGACTACTTCAAGCCTTTACACAAGGTTTTCTCAATTCTGCTCCAAAACCTACTCTCAACTTTACTCAAATCTACTTCAAGTCTACACACTGAACTTGCTCAAATATTCTCACCAATACCTACTCTAAAATTTTCTCAGATCTTATCCAAGTCTACACACAAGACTTGCTCAAATATGCTTACCAAAACCTACTCTCAACTCTGCTCAGATATGCTCCAAGTCTACACACAAGACTTGCTCAAATATGCTTACCAAAACCTACTCTCAAATTTGTTCAAATCTACTCCAAGTCTACACACAAGGCTTGCTCAAATATACTTACCAAAGCCTACTCATAACTACTCACGACACATGCTCAAATCTACTCATAACACATACTCAAATCTTCTCATTACACATACTCAAATATTCTCATAATACATACTCAAATCTTCTCATAATACATACTCAAATCTACTCATAACACATGCTCAAATATACTCATAACACATGCTCAAATCTACTCATAACACATGCTTAAATATACTCATAACACATGCTCAAAACTACTCATAACACATGCTCAAATCTGTTCATAACACATGCTCAAATCTACTCATAACACATGCTCAAATCTATTCCAAACCTTGTTTACAAAAATTGTTTATTTATCTCGCATATTGTTGTCATCAAGTTCTTTATCTATTCTTCAAAGAGCTTTCCTCAACTAATGCAATTTAGACATATTCTACCTAGAATTTTTTTAACCTCTTGAACATATAGAGAATGATATGCACTAACAAATGCTCAATATGTTCTTCACATGCATTAAGTCTATCACTTTCACATGTCTCACATTTATTACATTTTAAGGGTAGCTCTAGTCTAGCACTTGATAACTAACCTGATGTTTACTGATTTGCAACTTCACTTCAAACCAATCACAATGCACAAGTCCTTTTCATCTACTCACACAATCAATAATGAATATGCACAAATTGGCTTCAGAAATCTCATCTATGACTCTTGTATTTTCATGTCCAATATCACTCAAAACCAATGCATAGATTTGCTTTACAAAATTGGTCTAGTATATTATCAACTTCATTCAACAATAATGCACAACTTGTTCTCAAAACCTTGCATTCATATTCCCAAATTCATTCAATACAAATGATGCACAATTTTGTTCTCAAACCCTAGTTCATATATTTTCAATCTTAATCAAAGCAATGCACAAATTCAATCAATTACTAATGCTCATCAAATCAATACTTATACCTCGACCATATGATATCACAAATATTTTCTTCAAACAACACCACTTAGAGTAGGAGTTAAAACACCATACCTCAAAAATACCTTGATGAAGATATGCCCTCAAATAACTGTCTCAAAATAATTTTTCTTTTGGTCCTTCAAAATTTGGTTAGTGATTTTCAAATTCTAGCATAGATAGAAAAATCATCCACTCAAATCTCTCCAAAATGTCCACAATAAATCTAGAAAATAATACCTTGTTTCTCCTTTTAATATTTTAAAAAGAAGATTTTAAAACCCTTAAATTTCAACTCACAATACATAGAATATGATAATCATTAAGTACACCTTATAACTCCTAACTTATAATCATTCAACAATACACCCTAATTTTCAACTCACAATGCACAAAATATAATAATCATTAAGTACACCTTATAACTCCTAACTTATAATAATTCAACAATACACCCTAATTTTCAACTCACAATGCACATAATATAATAACCATTAAGTTCACCTTATAACCCCTAACTTTAGAATATAATAAAAAATTTGTTTTCCATACCTTGCTCAATATGTTGGTGCACTTCAAATCTCATTAACTACCATCAACACCAACCAACCTTAGTGCATTTTCCAAAAATCATCAACCATCATCAAAAAGCCAAGCAAAACACATCAAACGAGTTTTATCCCGCTACCCTCTCCAACACAATGCTATCATGAGCGCCCTAACCAACTACACTATTGCACTGGTTGGAACTAAAAGGAGTGTCCATGAATATATCTATGTCCTCAGTGTGCAGTCCAAAAAAATCAACACCCAAATGGCGTCTAGGAGTTTCAACCCTGCAACTCTTCTCTAAACAGTGCTCATGCAATCCAACCAACCACTGGGCTACTCCATACGAGTGATACCCAATATGTGCGCACATGTATTTGTCAATGCCAACACCTGCACACTTTAAAATTTTGTTGTTTCTTTTTATCTCAACGGTTCGCAAGAATCATGCCCAAAAATTATTAACAAAAATGCTTGCGACAATGTATTTATATGCTTTGTCTTCGAGTTTTTTAAGGTCGGCTTACATTTCGAAACCTCTAAACATTGGCACTTTTGGGTTTAAATGTTATAACATAAAATTTATATTATAATATCTAAAATATTATAATATTATTCTTTTAGATCTTTGGCGTTAACATTTAAACCTTGCCTCCTCTTTTAAGTCTTGGCTTTTTTCTTTTAAACCTTAGATCCAAACCAATTTTTAAAAGCTTTGTTCCAAGTAATCTCTTTGACCTTCTTTATAATATTTAAATTAAATATTATAAACCTTTTCTTTACAATAATTTTCCTTGCTTTTAGATATACCTTGCCTTGAAGAATATTTCTACCTTGAATACCATGCAACATTTTGACATCAATCCTTTGACATCAATGACAACTCTTGACATCAATCCTTTGACATCAATGACAACTTAATATTCTCAATATTTCCAACAAAAAGGTGCATCAATATCTTAGAATGTCTAAAAGTATATCAAGATCGCATCAAGTGTTCTTACAACATAAAATTCCATCCTTGTGAATTCCAAGTGGGATATATCATTCTTAAAGAGAATCAATTGAACACCAATGCATTTCCGCACTTGAGAGATAAATTCACGGCTAATTGGTTAGGTCCATACATTTTCAAGCAGAATGTGGGTCCAGGAACGTATAGACTTTCCAACTTAGAAGGTACATTGGAACCTGAGCCATTGAACATAATACACCTAAAGGCATTTTATGCATAGTACAACTCATATATATGTACATATACATGGCTAAAAAAAACACACAAAAAAATAAAAATATACCAAAAATATTTCATTTGCATCTCATACATCCATCCATGCCTTACATACATGCATTTTAGGCATAGTGTACATACAATTCATTGCATTGGATATCACTTGGTTAATTTGGATGATTTCTAGTCCACTATGTCTAGTTGCCTTAATCAAGGGCATCCTACATCACTCAAAAATCCATCAATCACAATAATATACAAATTTTCTTATAATATTTTGCTAATAAAGGGACTCACATAAAATAGGATAGATACCGTATAATTGTTGGCAATAATGATTATGTGGCCACTAACTATTTTGTAAGAATCTTTTAATTTTCAAAATATTGAATTGAAATTATCGTAAACATAGCAAATCACATCAACTATAAGCAAATTCTAAATATTTTCAATCACTCAAACATTACCAGTGTTTTGAGCAATCTCAATTCAAAGTATAACAATCTTTAGATGCAACAAGTTATTCCTGGTCAATCAATATTCTTCTTGGACCACATACAAAAAAACACATTTAAAGCATTGTGAACCTTGGGAACAACAAAATTAAAAGTATCTATTGTCATAAGTGAAATATTTCCCTTGTTCATCCAATTTTGCACATGGTCTAGAGTGCTATAGAGTTGAAAAAATTACAAGCTCCACCTTCATCACCTTCAAAAAAATCCCTTGCTCTTCCTCAAAGTGAGCAAGTATCCCAAAAATATTACAAAGCAATAAAATTCCTTGCTCTTCCTCAAAGTGAGAAATTATCCCGAAAAATCATCTCAAAGCAATAAGTTCCCCTTGCTATTCCTCAAAATGAGTAAGTATCCAAAAAAACTTGTTGCTCCATCACAAAAATGAGAAAACTCAAAAATCAAAATTCCAAAATCCAAAACAATAAAATGAAGGAAAGGAGCTTGAATCCCTATAACTCTTAATGTCTCAAAAACTATGGGATGATCCCCATTATAGCAATGGGTTGAATGAATCCCGCCTGGAAATGGGGTATCCTTACGTGTGGTGCCACGTTTGTCACATTAGTGATCTTATTTTGTATATACCTATGAATGCTCTCATATGAGCTAGTTTATTGGCATAAGTTACAATTGATTAGTTTGACCTAATCATGATGAGAAATGAATAATCATTGCACACACAGTTGGCCCTTGAGAATTTTGAAAGCACCAAGACAACCCTTGCATAGTAAAGATCTATAAAATACATAAATGGGTTTTGTTTGAAGTCACTAGGATGTTTGATTCTTTATAAAAGCATCGAAGATCATCCATCCAATCACACAATAACATTGTCATTACCACATATCATAAATCCATGTCAATACCATCTATATATGCCCTTGATTAAACAAGATAATTTTGATCAAGCAAGAATATATAAATATCAAATGAGCATTAGAGCATAACATTTATCCTCATTACATCATACATCGCATTATTTCATATACATCCATACATACAATAAACTAAAAGCACAACACAAATGATCTAATAATAGCCATGTATATATATATATGTGAATCACATAAGCACAAAATACCTGTAGGCTGTATATATCAGAGCATTGAGGCTCATAAGCAAAAATAGAAAACCACAAAAGAGGTAATAATGCACCACTAGCTAGCACCCCCATGATCCCTTCTAGGCCTCTAAGCTAATGCTTGAGAAGCATGTGAGACAAATGGCCTATGAGATTGTGAACAACCTAGCCTAGACTCAGTCCACCTACTGGAGCCTAACATTAAATAAGAAGGTTGTAACAAAAATAAAATTTGATGTTGGTGCAAAGTATCCTCAAGGGATGCCAAGTACCATGCCTATCTCTGAGCAGTATCTAAATCTTGATCCTCGTGTGCTACTCGCTAGCCTATCTCAGCCCTAGAAGTTGCACTAGTAGCAGCATCACCACCCTAACTTAGCCTAACTCATAGCCTATCCACCTCACCCTGCAGCCTCATGATCTCTACATCCTAAGATGCAATAGCATAACTCTCACTCGGCCTAGCCCATAACCTATCCACCTCACCTTGAAGCAAAGTCACCTCACCCTTCAGCCTCGTAACCTTCTCCTCCAAGCTATCCTATTATACTTGTAGTATACTAAATTCCTCCTCTATGTGATGAGGAGGAACATCCTACTCCTAATCACATCCATCATCATCCACATCCACATCATACCATAAATCATGGCCTCCATCATCTCCATCTCCATTACCTCCATCTCCACCACCCCAACGCCAACATTTGTCTATTGTACACCCATGGTATACTGCTTCCTATCCCCATTACCTTGATGACGCTTCAACCACTAAGCTATCTTCTCACTAGTATTAGGCTCATCCCTACTAACTACATCATCCACTACCTAGCTTGATCTCCAAGGAGGTTGTACTGCAAACCAAGATTCATAGTTTGTAGTCATTCTTACATCATCTATATCGGGAAAATCCACTACTACATCATCTGCTACATCATCCACCATCCAAATGTTTGGAGTTAAGGGAATACTGAGCTCATATTCCCACCACCTATACATCATTGGAGCATCTAAAAATTCCTACACCAGGTTAAACTATCTCATCACCCATGAGAACTGGATATACTTTATCTCTCACCCATGGCTACCCACTACCCACTGGCCTCACCTCATCTATTGAAGTTGTGCAGCATCACCTTCCCAAGTCATACCTCCCCAAGGTTGCCAATAGATCTCATCAAATTTTAAATTACTAAGCCTATCTTGATATGAATCAGCACTACAAATAAGGTGAGTGATAGAAGAGTCCTCACTGGTCCACCAGTGAAGAGTGCAAGGATATGAGCAATCCCATCCGCAAGAAAACCTTCCTAGATAATCAATACTGATGTGATCCCAAGCCCAAATCTGAAGCACTAGACTGCAACCAATCCCTTTCCACTTTCATCTCTTCAACTTAAAAAGCTTCGCATACAACTGATATAAGAGAGCAAAATCCCAAGCATAGTTCTGTGGATCTACTATCAACTGAAGTATAATAGAAACCCGGTTCAAAGGGAACCTCAAGCCCATACTATTAGGCAACAACATGTTTCATAGTATTTACATAATGAAGGTTGGCAGATCATCCAACTTCTCACCCTTATAGAGGTTGAGATAAGGTATATACCCAACCCATAGTCAACATCCCAGTCATCACCATAAATGGGTCTTAGTACCACCTGCTTTTCATGGCCCACCCTCACAAGCATATCCTCGATAGGAATATGGAATATGTGATACACATCCTCCAAGGTCATAGTAATATCCCCTATCAAAATCTAAAACAAATACCTATCAAGTTCCCATCTCTCCACCAGTGCGGATAAGAGATCCTCATCATCTTGGATAGTCTCTACTCATCCATAGCCATCTAGACCCATAGACTCTATAAACTTCCAATCATAAACAGTGAGGGTTTTCTACACCTTGGAAATGGTGCAGAGCCATTGGTGGCAAGTGGTAATAAACTTAACCTGAAGCACAAAAAAAATAAAAATTAGTGCATATCCAAAAAAAATACAAAAAACATAAAATATTACATATCATCCAAGCATAAAATGCATTGCACATCATCATAAATATCATTTCAAATACACGAAAAAACACAAAATATTGCATATCATCCTAGCGTAAATTGCATTTCAAAAAAAAAAACTCAACCTTCCCCATTCATGCATATCCAAAAATGAAAAAAAAAATAAAAAAAATCAAAATTTTGCTAGCCACTCTTAGTGGTTACAAAAAACGAAAAAAAAAATTAATAATAATCAAAATTTTGCTAGCCCCTCTTAGTGGTTAAAAAAATTAAAAACAATCAAAAAAATTTCCAGCCCCTCTTAGAGGTTGCAAAATCAAAAAAATTATAAACAAATCAAAAAAAAATTGTCAGCCGCTCTTAGTGGTTGCAAAATAAAATAAAATAAAAAAACAAATCAAAAAAAATTTCCAGCCCCTCTTAGTGGTTGCAAAAAACACAATAAAAACTTAAACTAAAATTTTAGGACACTACCTTAGCAAAGCAGACTCCAACTTCTGCTCTAGCCAAGCCTCCAACCCCCACACCCACCTCCACACTCGCACCCACTCCGCTAGCCTCACCAACATCCATCCTCACTCACTCTTCTCAAACCCCTTAGAAAATTCACACCACAACAATGAAATGAAAATGACCCACCTCCCCTTTATATAGCCACCTTTCATGACAAAAATTGCATGCCTGCGGTTTGTAGAGTGCACAAAAATGTTCTCCTACAATTTACAGAGTGCACAAAAATGTGCTCCCACAGTTTGCGGAGCAGGATGCGGATGCACGGTTAAGGGAAGGCAAAACTGCACATGCACGATTACAAAAAATGGGGAGTCCAAACAAAAATAGCAAACCCTAACCAAATCACATCATAAAATTCTCAAAAGAATCATCAACCATCATTATCATTATCATCATCATCAACACATCAATTAGTGAACCTCGTATCTAGTGAATTATTCTATACACCTGGTGGTTGCAATGATTGGCAATCCATGTAATCTAATAGGATGGATAGCTCACCATAAGAAAACTCATCATTAAATAAACATAGCATTAATCATCTAGGTCCCTCAATATTTTTAGCATAGTTGTATTCAAACTATATTTGCATAAGGTTATCCTTCAACCCCTTTCATTAGGTCAAAAGTGAAAAACAATAAAATCAATTTTGGTAATAATATAAAATCACACGAGAGCATCGAATTTTTAGAATGACTGGTTCCTTGAACCCATCATTTGGAAGGAATTGCTACAGTTACAAGATAACAAGAACTCCAAACATGGTTAATGGTTTTACCATAATATTTACCACAAACAAACCAAAGGTAAATTTGCAAAACACAAACATCCCTAACTTGGGGTATCAAGTTGAGTCAATGTCATAATATTTGCATCACATTCACATCATTCATCATTCACCTCATCTCATCATCCACATTTTGTTGATTGGCTCGTGGGTTTCATCCTTCACCCATTCGCCAATTGAGGGGGTAAGAAAACAAATCAAAATATCATGAATTTTTTTCAAAATCATTGATTCTTATGCATCGAAAAAATTGTTGTCCATCCATCCAATAAATATAGTTGTCATTGGTTTTTGCACCGCATTGTGTTTCACACAACACGGTACAAAAATGGGAATCTATAGATACCAAAAATTGGTCATCCACAACATCAAATTTTCCATCCCATATCAAATACTGCATAATAAGGTTATATGCCTAAGTTTAGACTTAGGTAAATAAATACTACACATTATCCTATTTTCTAGATTTATTAAATTTAGAAAATCAACTTAGGATACCTTTCCTACCCACTAGACATGTGTTCTAGCCACCTCACTAGCATCACTTACCACATCTCATACACCCTTGTCCCCTTTGTTCCTTCACATGGAGCAACCCCCACATAGCACTCCACTTGCAGCCACATCACCCCAGTTAAGTGAGACACCCTAGGTGACTCACTCTAACTGTCCCCTCCATTTGGCAACCCATAATTTCCACTTGATAATATTGGCTTGCCACCTCTCATTTCCCTCCAAAACCCTAAGGGGCCTATAAAGGCATCTTTACCCCATCCACCAAAGGAGGCTAAACATTTGTACTATCAAACTA
This sequence comes from Wollemia nobilis, assembly GCA_028583015.1. NCBI lineage: Eukaryota > Viridiplantae > Streptophyta > Pinopsida > Araucariales > Araucariaceae > Wollemia > Wollemia nobilis. Next base: position 10,124,856 of record JAQPPZ010000689.1, on the reverse strand, counting down.
TCAGAATTGGACTAGAGATTTGTACACATCCTTAGAAGAATCAATATTCGAAGCCTAGAGGCCCATTTTTGAAGCAATATTACTTTCATTATTCATCGCATATCTATGGTTTCACAATAAAAACTGCATTCGCATGGTTTCCCCACCGCCCATGCATAGTTTATCAGCCTTCACTACACACATGTAGTTTCTCAGAGTCAAGAAAATATGACATCACATATCAGTAAGTTAGCATTTGTAGCAAGGCATCTTTAATTTATTTTCTCTATTTTTGCATTACATGTTTTCTCCAGTTAAGGTTTTTATAGCAGCATTCTATATCTCAATTTGCAGGTGCTACTAACCTTCTTTGGTTTTCATGTTGTAGGTAACAGGTACTTTGGAGAAGCTAATAAAGTTGGAGTGGTCCCCACATTGGATACTTGAAGCTCACTCACCCTTGGAGCTATAGTAGAGGAACGAAGAACACCGTATCTTGTTGAAGAGTTGGAAGACCTCCCCCCTTCTATCAAAGCATTGTGTCTCAGAAAGAGAAAAAACATTGTAACATTACCCCCAACACATTTGGGGTAATTCAAAAATTTATTGTAATATTGTATCAAATATCAATACAAAGGAATATTATTTTTGGTAATCTTATCTTTTTGCGTCTATTTTTGTTGTGTTCATTTATTTTGTTCCTAGTCAATCAAGTTTCCCCTTGGGCCGTACACAACAAAACACATTAAAAACATTGTGAATCTTAGGAATAACAAAGTCAAAAAGTTGTTATTTCCATAAGTGAAAAGTTTTCCCTGTTCATCCAATTATTCACATGGTCTAGAATGCTACAGAGTTGACAAAAGGAAAAGCTCCCCCTTCACCTTTCAAAAAAAGAGAAAATTCTTTGCTCTTTTTCAAAGCGAGCAAGTATCCCAAAAGCATTTCAAAAGAAATAAAATTTCCCTTGCTCTTCCACAAAACAAGCAAGTATCCCAAAAAAGTTCTTCAATTACTCCTCCTCAAAATGAGTAAGTATCCAAAAAGTGATAAAAATGCATGTTGCTCCATCACAAAAATGAGCAATCCCCAAAATCCATTGCAATAAAATAAGCGAAAGGAGCTTTAACCCTTGGAACTCTTAGTGTCTCAAAAATCGTGGAGTGATTCTCATTACAGTAATGGGTTGAATAAATCATGCTTGGCAATGGGGTATCCTTATGCGTGGTGCCATGTCTGTCACATTAGCGACCTTATTTTGTACATACCTATGGCCTCTCTCGGATGAGCTAGCTTATTGGCATAAGTTACAATTGATTAGTTTGACCTATCTCATGATGAGAAATGAACAATCATTGCACACACAGTTGGTCTTTGAGAAATTTGAAAACACCAGGATAACCTGATAGGGAATGACACGTATAAAATTTTTATTTTTCAATATGTGTATATACTTTCTAATATGTTGATATACTTTCTATTTTGTATTATGTTCATATAGTTGTTATGGATAAGATTTTGGACTTATCCAATTGTACTCACCTATTTAAAGGCCTTTTATGCATAATAATAAGCAGTTTTCTCTAGATGAATCTTGTGTTTGTGTCTTCTTGTGGATTATTCCACATCATTTGGTTTCAGAGCACATATTTTTACAAGGTGAGATCATTTCTACTCATAATTGCCTTTGGCTATGTATAATCTCTACCATGATCTTTCTCACCTTTGTATTCGATATTTTCTATTTTTACCCACTCTAACTTACCTTGATGACTTTAATCTTCAGCCCCGTTGAGCATCGTTCCATTTTGGTGACCTCTTTTGCATTGGGTTGTGTTGACATCAACATTTTTTCTGTCCACTCTGTACCTTCTCATACTACAACATTTGTGTGTTGTGCTCCAGTGACATATCTGATGACACATACCCTTTTCTGCCACCCAACCACATTCCTATGATATCTGTAACTTCTACTTATGGTTTTCTCCCCAGTATCTCACATATGTAGTAGATCACCCTCCTGCCACACCACTTGTTGCCCTTTGATGTCATTTTGGGTTATCGTAGGTTTGTGCTACATTCACCAGTGCCTAATTTTGGTGACATTAAGTTTTTTTTTGTGAGTTTTTAGCACTTACCTAGGCAGGTCATGGAGAAACTTCTCACACACTATTTGCATGCACTCCTTTCTTTATGATATTGTTCATCCCACGAGTTGGCTTCAGTGGAAATCGTTGTACACCACTGTGTATTACATTGAGTATATCAACTTCAGCCCTGGTACAACAATCAAAAATCATGTAAATTGGCCCTACCATGTGATGAATAGATCAAAACCTCTGGTTGATATAGACAACATGGTCCACTGCACCATGATAATTTTTACTCCGTTTGCATACACATTCATTTGGAGGTATGGATTGGTGTCACAACTACGATGTTCCCCTCTACCATGAGCGTTGCTTGCCTCGATCACTGCTCTCATCTATCATGCATGCTAACATGTGCCTCCACTACCTTCTTCCCTCTTATGGAGGTATAAATGCTAAAGGCTTTTCATTAAATCAAAAAAAAAAATTGTCGGTCACTTTTAAAAATTTCAATATATATATATTATTTTTATTCAATTCTTAATATATATATATATTCTTACAAGATTTTTAGCTTTTATTGTAAACAAGCCTTGCTTTAAAAAAAATAACTTTGTTCTCTTTCATTTTTTTTAGTCTTTCACAGGCTCTACCTCAGGGTTATGCATAGTGGCTAGTTATCGCCAAATTGGCTAAAATTAGGATTTTCAAAATTTGGAATTGGTTAATATTTGGGACCCTTTACCATGGCCATTAGTCAATGATTTCTAGGTGCAAATTTTTTTTGGGTTGATTCACCCCAATTTTATAATAATTTGACCATTTTAAGTTTAAATTTCCAACATTACCCCTAATAATAGTGAATCTTCTACATGTGTTTGGACACTATTCATTTGGATTTTGAAACTGATTCACCAAATTTTTATAAATACATTTTGGTTTTGACCCCTTATGCATAACCCTACTCCACCTAGACCTATGGTTGCCAATCTAGCAAAAACATTAGCGGAGGTTACTACCTTAGTTCTTTCTTTGGTTGACACTATTATAGATATCCAATTGCATTCTTCCTCCTCTCATACTCATCATCCTAAATGTGAAGTCAAAATCTACGAAGGCTCTAGGGATCCTAATGTCCTCAATACCTAGATCTTAGATATGGAGACTTGGTTTGAATTCACTCAAACCCCAAATGATAAAAAAGTTATGTTTTCCAAGCTCAAACTTTCTAGCATGGCTAAGGTTCTCATTATTGAACACCAAGGAACTCATAATCCCATCTCAACTTGGGATGCATTGTTTATGGCCTTGAAAGCCACTTTTTATCCATCCAAATATGATGATGATCTCCTCAACCATTGGCTTCACCTTCGTCAAGGAAAGAATCAGCCCATCCAAGACTATGTCCATCAATTCAACAGACTACGTGTATTGCTTCGTGTTTCAGATCCTACTACTTCCCTTATTTCCAAGTTCAAAAGTGGTCTTCTCGCACACTTTTATCAGGAAATCAAGTACACTTCTTGTACAACTCTTGATGATGTTTTTAAATAGGCACAACTTGTAGAGGAGAAGTTTGTAGCACAACACAAGGGGAACCGCTACTCTTCAGGAGGTTCTAAGCCATCACCTCATCCTCAACAATAGGTACCATGAAGCTCTTCAAGTTTTCCCCTTGTCATTCTTCTCCTACTCTCATTCCTTTTCAGTCCTTTGCTTCTAAGTATACATTTCATGATTCTTCTTCTTCTTCTTCTAATGCTAAGTCTCAAAAATTTTGTAATTATTTTAAAATAAAAGGGTATCTTAAAAATGAATGTAGACGATTGTAGAAGAAGACCTTGTTTGTACATTTTGATGAGGAAACCAATGATAACCCCATCAAGACTAATGGTGAAGAGAAGGTCTATGAGGAGTTGAAAGATAAACTCAATCTTGTAATGAATCATCATTTTGTTGCTCGAGATCGTGATAATCTATTCGTCACACATGCTCATTTACACCATGAATTTGTAGTGGATTGTATCATTGACAATGGATCACAAAAGAATTTTATCGCACATTCTATTGTCAATAATCTCAAGCTCCCTACATCTCCACATCCTCATCCTTACTCCCTTGGATGGAAGAATAGTAAGACCTTTTCGCAGATTACACACACATGCACTCTTGCATTTGCCTTTGGTCCAAAATTTAGAGATAAGGTCACTTGTGATGTGACCCCAATGGACTGTTGTGGTCTTTTGCTTGGTAAGCCCTATCAATATGATAGGTGTGCTACATATAATGCTTATAAAAATAAATACAAATTACAAAAATATAATAAGAACTACTTCATTCAATCAATTCAATAATCTACTAAGCACTCCAATAATATATTGCTAAGTTGTAGACAAGCACACAAAGCAGCCAATCAAGCACAAGCACTTGTTCTCATTTTCATTCATCCAAAGCATAAGAAATTTTTAGAAAAAGATTCTAAATTCAATAGATCCAAATAAATTGATAACATATTGCATAAATATCAAAGTGTTTTTTAAGAACCCACTTGCTTGCCTCCAAAAAGGGCCATTAACCACACTATTTATATAGTTCCAGTTGCACCTCTTCCTAATTCTCCCATATACAGGCAATCACTCTTGCAATATGATGAAATAAAGAAACAAATTCAGGACCTGCTAGATAAAGGTTTCATTAAACCTAGAATCTCTCCTTATGCCTCTCTTATTCTTTGTGTTCTAAAAAAATATGGCACTTGGCATATTTGTATTGATTTTTGGGCACTTAATTAAATCACAATCAAGAATAGATACCCACTTACTCGTATTTATGATCTCTTAGACCAACTTCAGGGAGCTAAGTTTTTCACTAAGATTAATCTCAAAAGTGGATATCACCAAGTCTGCATCCAGGTTGAAGATACATGGAAGATAATTTTCAAAACAAATATGGGTCTTTTTGAATGGTTTTTTATGCCCTTTGGCCTCACCAATGCTCATGCTACCTTCATGAGGCTCATGAATAAAATTTTCAAATACTTCTTGGATCGATATGTCATTATCTATATTAATGACATTCTCATATTTTATCCTACATGGGAGGCCCATTTGTAGCATCTGGATCATGTTCTTTTCATCCTTCAACAACATCAATTGTATGCCAATTTGCCTAAGTGTTCTTTTGAGCAAAATTATATTTCCTACCTTGGCTTTATCATTAATGAGCAAGGTATTCAGGTGGATACTAGCAAAGTAGAAGTCCCCCTTAATTGGCCTACTCCTACCACTGCCACTGAGTTACGGAGTTTCCTTGTCCTAGTTCTAGGCTATTCCACCATTTATACTCCTTTGCATAATTTTACTAAGGCAAAATTTGATTTCCATTGGACTCCTGCACATTCCCATGCATTTTCCACTTTGAAAGATAAGTTATGTTCTGCTCCTGTTCTCGTTATTCCTAACCTTACATAGCCTTTTGAGATTGAAACTGATGCTTCTCAATTTGCCCTTGATTTTTTCCTAAAAAAAATGGTCATCATTTTGCTTATCATTTTGAGTCATTTTCTATTGCCAAGAAAAATTATTCCACATATGACAAAGAGCTTTAAGCCTTAGTCCAAGCTATCAAATATTGGTGTCATTACCTCTTAGGCAAAGAAACCATTATTCATATAGATTATTTACCTTTGTAGTTTCCCCAATATTAGTATAAAATCCAAGAAGCTCGCCACTTGAAATAGGCTTCTTAACTTCCACAGTTCCACCTTGTCATAAAATACAAAAAGGGTAGTACAAATTCCTAAGGCAAAATTTTTTTTCCATTGGACTCTTGCACATTCCCATGCATTTTCCACTTTGAAAGATAAGTTATTTTCTGCTCCTGTTCTCGTTATTCCTAACCCTACATAGCCTTTTGAGATTGAAACTGATGCTTCTCAATTTTCCCTTGATGTTTTCCTCAAAAAAATGGTCATCATGTTGCTTATCATTTTGAGTCCTTTTCCATTGCCAAGAAAAATTATTCCACCTATGACAAAGAGCTTTAAGTCTTAGTCCAAGCTATCAAATATTGGTGTCATTACCTCTTAGGCAAAGAAACCATTATTCATACAGATTATTTACCTTTTTAGTTTCTCCAATCTCAGAATAAAATCCAAGAAGCTCACCACTTGAAATAGGCTTCTTAACTTCCACAGTTCCACCTTGTCATAAAATACAAAAAGAGTAGTACAAATTCTATGGTTTATTGCCTTAGTCATCCTCGTTCCTCCCATGCTTTGACTATTGTTACTACCTCACACTTGGGATTTCAGTCTTGGCCTTCTTTGTATCCTCATGACTATGACTTTACCAAAAAAATTTAGCATTTACAACATCCTTCCTCTTCAAATTTGGCCCTTTTTCAATATTATCATCTTAAGGAAGGTTTGCTTTATTGCCTGGTAAAACTTTGTGTACCCTTTGAGTCTCGATAATCCCTTATTAAGGAGGCACATTCTACCTTTATGGTGGACACTTTGGCAAACATAAAAATTTTCATCACTTGCAAAGATTCTTCTACTGGCCCCACATGTAGCATAATGTTTTGAGATACTTGAGGCAGTGTTCCACTTGTTGTATATCCAAGACATCTAACAGAAATCTAGGCCTCAACATGCCTTTGCCTATTGCATCTTGACCATGGGAAAGTATTTCTATGGATCTAGTCAATGGTTTTCCCATGACATTCCATTAGCATGATTGTGTTTTTATCGTAGTTGACTGATTTAGTAAAATGGCTAAGCAAAAAAATTAGTTCTGTTGCCAACTTAACCCAACTCTTCTTTGATACTATCTGGTGTTCATTTGGTATACCCACTAGTACTATCTCTGACCATGATTCCCGTTTTGTTGGTTATTTTTAGTGTTCATTGTGGAAACTTTCAAGGGTGTCTCTTAAATTTTCCACAGCTTTTCATCTTCAATCTTATGGTCAAACTGAAGTATTCAACCGTACTCTTATCCAGAGTCTTCACATTTTTCACAATTCATCTCTAGTCAAATGGGATTTGAGTCTTACCCACATTGAGCATGCATATAATTGGGATGTCCATTCCTCCATAAGTTACTCACCCTTTGAAGTATGTCTAGGTTTTCAACCCTTAGCACCTTATGAGTTACCCTTATCCCTTCCATCTCCTATCATAGTCCATATGCAAAAAGAGCAAGACAAAATCCATTCCTTCATCCAACATTTGTAGTAGCTTTACTCTAACATTATTTCTAATTTGCAAAAATCCCAGTAGCAGTAAAATAAATCCATGGACAAACATCGTGTTCAACATCATTTTCATGTGGGAGATAGAGTTTGGTTGTACCTTGATTATTGCAGGTTCTATCTGACAACCCATAGCAATATCAAACCTATTCACTTTGGGTCATACACTATTGTATAATAGGTTTCGAGAATTCTTTTCAGCTTGATCTTCTAGCACACTTGGGCATCCATGATGTCATCAATGTTGACTTTCTCATACCATACCATGAGTCTACATTGGAGACAAACCCTATCATTAGTCATCCTATTGATATTATACTCGACTTCTAGTTTCTTTTGGAGAATGATCATATTTTTGACACTAGGATGCACCACATTCACTAGGGATATTCGACTTCCTACCTTGTGGCCAAGCGAGGATATATACCACATCAGACCTTATGGATCTCTCATAGCCAAATGGTTCACGACTTTCCTTACTTTTTGACCACATTGGAGCCCAATGCTCTTATGGTGGGGAGGAATGATAGGGAATGACATGTATAAACTCTATATTTTAAAATATGTGGATATACTTTCTAATATGTTGATATACTTTCTATTTTATACCATGTTCATATAGTTGTTATGGATGATATTTTAGACTTATCAAGTTATACTCGCCTATTTAAAGGCCTTTTATAAATAATAATAAGAAATTCATTATGGATGAATATTTTGTATGTGACTCTTCTTGTGGATTATCCCACATCACAACCTTAGCATCATGAAGATTTACAATATTATAAACGAGTTTGTTTGAGATCACTAGGATAGTTAAGTCTTTGCAAAACAACTCTAGATCCTTATATCTAGGGATTCATCCTATAAAATATGGTCAAACCAGTAGTATTGTATTGGTGCCCCTGATTAAGCAATAAAGGTAAATTATGCTAAATAATGGTTCATAACTTCTTTGAACGATGATTAATAAGACCACCGTTCATTAAAATGGTTCAAAACCTCTTTGAAAAATGATCAATAAAGCAACACCATTCATTCAAATGGTTCAAAACCTCTTTGAACGACAATCAATAAGGCAACACCATTCATTCAAATGGTTCAAAACCTCTTTGAACAATGATCAATAAAGCAACACCATTCATTCAAATGGTTCAAAACCTCTTTGAACAACGATCAATAAAGCAACACCATTCATTCAAATGGTTCAAAACCTCTTTGAACAATGATCAATAAAGCAACACCATTCATTCAAATGGTTCAAAACCTCTTTGAATAATGATCAATAAGACAACACCATTCATTCAAATGGTTCAAAATCTCTTTGAACAATGATTAATAAGGCAACACCATTCATTCATTTGCATACATCACCACCAATTGCATTCATTTATAAGACATTCATTTCATCACATGTACACCAAAAACAAATCTGAATAATCAATCATTACACATATATATAAACAATCATAAAACACCAACTAAGAGGGGTTCAAGGTCTCACACCTTCTCCATCAATCACATAAAACAGTCAATCAAATAACTTGGGGGGTTCAAGGTCTCGCACCTACCCAAAAAATCACATTAAACATTCATATTTTAAATAATATACAAGGTTCAAAAGGTTGTGCTCTTTACCTATCATTCACAAACACAACATATCCAATTCCATTTAATTTTATTCATTCATCAATTTGATTCACTAGCTTATATTCTCAAGTAAACCTCGTATCTAGTGATCTACTCTAGATACTTTGCTATTGCAGTGACTGGTTATCCATGCAATACGATAGGATGAATAGATTACCATAAAGACATTCATCGTTACATTTAATTCAAAAGGCTCTAAAGAAACCAAACTCCTTTGGTCACATTCAATTCAAAAAGGCTCCAAAGGAATCAAGCCCCTTTGGTCACATTCAATTCAAAAAGGCTCCAAAGGGATCAAGCCCCTTTGGTCAATCCAATTCAAAAATCTCCAAAGGAATAAAAATCATTTGGTCACATTCAATTCAAAAAGCTCCAAAGGAATCAAACTTTTTTGGTCACATTTAATTAAAAAAAACACCAAATAAATCAACCCCTTTGGTCACATTCAATTAAAAAAAAACTCCAAAGGAATCAACTCCTTTGGTCACATTCAATTCAAAATGCTCCAAAGGAACTAAACCCCTTTTGTCAACTCAATTAAAAATGCTCCAAAGGCACCTACACCTTTGATCAAATAAATCCAAAAAGCTCCAAAGATACCCCATTTTATTTGGTTAAATTGAATATCAACAAGGCTTTCAAAATAATCTAAGTGTTATAATCCCAAATCCCTAAGAAATCCATGCGGTTGGACTGCTCCATGGGATAGATATGTGCATTTCCTTCTTCCACTCAGCCTTAAGTGATCCTTGTATCTAGTGATTTACTCTAGTCCCCTAGTGGTTGTAGTGATTGGCTATCCATACAATTTGGTAGGAGGAGTAGATTACCATAAGGACAATCATCATTAATACAATTCAAAAATCCCTAAATGTACAAACCCCTTTGATCAAATAAATCCAAAATGCTCCAAAGGTACTCAAATTCCTTTGTTCACACAAAAAAAACAATCAACAAACATAAAAACCATAAAAAACAATATAAAACACACAAAAAAACCAAAAAAAAAAACAACAAAAGCAAAAAAGTTCCAAAGGTACATTTATTCCTTTGGTCAAAAAAATAAATTTAAAAACAAAACAAATTCAATAGGATCCTGAAAGAATAGAAATGCTCTCATCTCAACTCCCTAAGAAGGCCATGCGGTTGGACTGATCCAAGGGATAAATATGTACATTTCCTTCTTCCACTTAGCCTCAAGTGATCCTCGTATATAGTAACTTATCTTATACACCTAGTGGTTGTAGTGACTAATTATCCATGCAATTTGGTAGGATGGGTAGGTTACCATAAGGCCCTTGAAAAGTGATTCACCCTAAGCAAGAAATGAATTTTTATCATCTCAATTCCCTAATAAATCCATACAACTAGACCGCTCCAAGGAATAGAAGTGTGCAATTGCCCATAATGGTTGAAATCACAGATGTAATAAAAATAAAAACATCAATTTCATTCCACTCATTGTCATATTTTTCATCACTTTCATCATTTTATATCTTCTCCATTGACTCATTGCTTGAATTTATAGACAAAATCAACAATGTGTAGTTTCATAATCAAAATCAACACTCAAAACACTCAATCATGCAAATTACGCTCATTAAAATGAGCATTTTTTCCATGATTGGGATAACACAAGTTGACTTTTATTTGTGACCATATTACACAACTCCCCTTCAAATGCAAATGGCTACAAAAACATTGCAAAACCCTCCAAATCATCATCTTACATCATCATCACATCATTTAGTGAACCTTGTATCTAGTGGATTACCCTATACACCTGGCGGTTGCAGCAACTAGCAATCCATGCAATTCGGTCGGATGGATAGCTCACCATAAGGACACTCATTAAAAATATTCAACATCAAATTGTTATGGTATTAAATCATCTATGTCCCTCAATATTTGAGCTTGGTTGTGTTAAATCAAATTTGCACAAGGTTATCCTTAAGCCATTTTTTTTGGGTACAAAAGCAAAAAACAACCAAACATAATTTAGTAATAATCAAAAATCACTCAAGTATCAAATTCTTGAATGACTGGTTCCTTGAACCCATCATTTGGAAGGAATTTCTAAAGTCACAATGGAACAAGAACTCCAAATGTGGTCAAATATTTTACCACACATTTTGCACATCAACAAAACCAAAGGTAAATTTGCAAAAATACAAACAATCCCAAACTTGGGGCATCAAGTTGATCAAAATGTCATACATTTGCATACATCACATCCACATCATGCAGTTATCCACCTCCTTCTTCATCCACACTTGGTCAATTGGCTCATGGGTTTCATTTTTTTTCCATTTACCAATTGAGGGGGTAAGCTAAAATTAAAATTTTCAAGTCATTCATTCTTTGCATCGAGAAGATCTGAGTCTATTTCTCCATCCAAATAAGCCAGGTGTATTTTGTTTTTACATCACATTGTGTTTTACACAACACGGTACAAAAAGGGACATCTGTAGACACCAAAAAATAGGCATTTGAATTTCATCACACAATTCTACATAATAATATATGTCTAAGTCTAAACTTAGGCATATAATTCCTGCACATCATAATTATGCATAATAATATATGTCTAATTCTAAAATTAGACATATAATTCATGCACATTAATAATCCATATTGCACATTTTAGTTCTGCATAACATTATGTGCCTAAGTTTTGACTTAGGTATAAAATCCTATGCATAATTATATTTTCTAGATTTTATTAAATTTGGGAAATATCCTCCTAGGATACCCTCTCTCTTGCCTTGACATGTATCCTAGCCACATCACCATCACCCCTTTTCCACCTCTCACACACCCATTTCACCCTTGTCCCTTCACATGGGACATCCCTCACACTTCACTCCACTTCCACCTACCCACTTGCCACATCTCACACCTCACTCCACACTTCACTTGCACCTACCCACTTACCGCATCTCACACCTCACTCCACTCTTCACTCCACTTGCACCTACCGACTTACCACATATCTCTAGTTAAGTGAGATACTTCTAGTAACTCACTGTAATTTCTCAGGATAGGTGGCTACCAAGTCCCTACCACTTGGAAGCCCTGGCTTGCCACCTATCCTTCCCTCAAAAACTCTAAAAGGCCTATAAAGACACCATCACATGACCAAGAAAAGAAGGGGAATGCTAATGTTATACTACCCATATTGTGCCATGTAAGCGATAATCATAATCATTGTTCTTTTCTACAATTTATATTACTCATTTTATTATACTTATCATATTCATTGTGACAAGTGCTACTAAACCCTTGTCTACTTGCATGTGTGTAGATTCCAGGTTCAAGATTCAATAAGCTCAAGGTCATCATGGTGGTCACAACAAACCCACCTTCCACATTTTTGTAGCATGAAGAAGAATGAAAGACACCATATGTTTATTGTAAAAGGGGATCACCTCCTTCAAGCATTTGTATTGTGAAAGCACCCTACAAAGGGGCTTATTGTATCACAAAACTCATTTTATGAAATATAATGCAATGTTTCATTTTAGTGTAATGGTGTTCTTTTTTTTATGCATCCATAAGGTGACAACTTGATCATCATTAGTTGGTAGGGCTTATTTTTTGTTTGGTATGTAGACTAGGCAAAATATTCTAGGTCAAATCTCCACTTCTAAAGGCTCTTGAATAACTTTTTGTTGTGGTCCCAAACCCTTGCCTTCATATCCAATACTTGATAGGATCTTCTTAGGAAGTGGGTAATCAATGGATAAATAACAATGGGTAAATATTCACTCTACAGGAGAGGGATTGCTATCATGGATCTTTTCTTTATGGGATGTACCTGCATAGACAAAGGTACACATATTGATGTGTAATACTTCACCCTTTTTATGAGGTAAAACCATAGATTAAGGTGAAGGTGGTAGCTTGGCTAGATCTAGAAGAGGAATTTCAAACATATCACTGGCTTGATCTTGTAATGAGAGAAATATTGGTGGTTTCTTACTTTTTCAAAATTTATCAAACTTATTGGTGATTTGAGAATGGTGAGAAGAAATGAGAGGAAAAGAAGAAGAAACTTTATAAAGAGAAACAATGTTACAACCCTAATATAAAATACCTAGTTGGCTATTTGTCCAAGAATAATTATTTTTTCATCAATTCATTATTTATAGGTATAAGGTTATTTGATTTATTCATCATCAATCAATCATTTTCCAATTATGTATCCTGTAAGAGACTCTGCCCTCTCTAAGTGACTATAGGACTTCGCCCTCTTTAAGTGGCTATAGGACTTTGCCCTCCTTAACTAGCTAAATTAATTAATTTAATTGATTCATAGAAGCGGATTGCTTCAAGTGGTATTAGAGCCAATGAACTGTGCAAGTGTTAAGATAACTCAGATCAATTATGTACAACATTGTTTAGAGATCAATATGGCAGTGATTAACAGTCACCTTATTTTTTCCCAGGCACACGGTATTTTCCTGAGTACCAATGACATGATTACCTACTACAATTCCTAACAACACCAAATGATGAAGTTACTTTTAACATAGGCAATCGGGCAAATGACATTGAGATAACAGACGAACGAAGAAATTTTAAATTAAATTTATCGTGTAAATATTTTAAACTTTTAGCAAGCAAGTTTAGAGTTCTCCAACTCTTACAAAATTTTAGGTAATCTGACGACTCTTATGATGATAAAGGTTACTCTGACAAAGCTTTGATAAATTCTTCAAAAAAAATAAATAAATAAAAATAATCTAGAAAGCTTCACAGACAAAGCTGCTAGAAAGATATTCCCAAACAAAGCTTTGACAATTAAAAAAAATAAAAATAAATTGTACCAAATATTTATGGAAGCTACACAAGATTTTTTTGACTAAGGAAATTTAAAATTTTCATGTTGGTTCCTTCTAGTTTCTAGGCATAATTGACACACAAGCCTTGTCCTATTAAATAAATGATTTTCAAATTACAACCACAGTCATAGCAGATAAAAATAAAAATTACACAAGTGAAGAAATAGGGGGTTGCTCTATAAAACTATTTTTCCTTGGTCAATAAATAAGGATTCATGTGAAAGTAGTGACCTAGGATTTGCCACCTTCACCTAAGTCCTCGAGAGCTCAAGAATAGGAAATTGATGGTGAAAAGCAATTTGGCACACTAATTAACTGACCACATCGGTATCCCATCATGATGAATCCCTAATCCCTGGTTTTAATATCCATTTTACAATAGAATTCTTTTTAGAAGTATCCAATTATTGTTTATAAGGAAAATTACACCATCTAAAATAATTCAACAATGGTACACTTGTCATATCAAAATGCTAATATGGGATTTAAAATGTAGGAGAAATTCAACCAAACCGTGTATAGAGAAGAAAAATAAATTACACCTTAAAACCTTAGAAAATTAACCGATCAATCAAAGGTTTCCAAGTGGCATCATAGCGGATCAAGCGCGAGTAGTTTTGGGTTTCTTGCGATCCACATTTCAGTTGTTATGGCATGGTAAGAATTTTCCAGTGTGATTCAATTGTTCTAACATGATTTTGAAAAATAAAAATTAAACTGCGTCCTAAGGTGCTTAAATTAGCCAATAAAATGCAAGATCCAAACCCTAAAATTTTCCTCCAACTGAAGTGCACCACGTGTCGTCCAATCATATCGCACCATACAACTATTTTCTTTTTCAGGCAAGAAATTATGTTTTCGATGTCTTCGATTGCACCAGCAGTTTCTTGCATATTTGGCACCAGAATCCATTTATCGATGGTGAATATTGTGAATCTAATGATATATTTTTTATCACTGGCAAGTTTTTCATTGGTTTTTAACCTCCAACAAGTTCTAGCCTGCTCTAAATTGTGCTGACCATTATGCTAAAATTTTAAAGTTTCCATATTTTTTTTAAATATGACCGTTGTGCTGACCATTGTGTGACGAATTGAAAACTAATTGTTATCCATTGAATTTAAATATGACCATTGTGTTGGATGTGTCTCATCCTTTGCAGAGGAAGTATTGTACGGTAGGCCCCTGCTTCGATGGTCCCCCTTTTTGAGATATTCTCGAAGCTATTTTCGAGCCCCCTTTTTCGAAGATATTCTCGGAGCTATTTTCGGAGGCGTTGGTGGGATTCCCATGATTGGTGGGTATGGGTGGTTTTAGCCCATGGTATTGTGCCCACGGTATTCTAATACCACATTGTGGTTTAGGGTTGTAAGAGTTTCCTTTATATTGATTGTAATGTCCCATTACGGGCAAGGTGAATAATAATAGAAAAGGAGGTGTGGCTCTTGTTTGCTGGACGTAGCCCATATTGGGTGAACCAGGATAAATCTCTTGTGTTCTATGTGCATGTATTTTGTGAGTTGTTATTTTCTTCTGAGTTATTTATTTCTGCATTATTATTCTGGAATAAGTCTGGGTATAACTCTTCATATGGTATCAGAGCCAGATTGTTAGCCATAGAGGGACGCCTTTATTGCTAGGGTTTCAGTTCATTTGAAGAGGATCTAGGGTTTCTAGGAGTTATAGAAAACCTATTCTGGAGTGGGAGTTTTATGCAGAAGGAGCTTGAAGTAAAATGATGTTAAATCATTCAAGGATAGAGATTGAGAAATTTGATGGAAAAATTTTTGAGCTATGGAAATTAAATATGGAGGATCTGCTCATGGACAGAGATCAGTGGTCTGTTATTTCTGAACAAAAACCTGCTAGTACATCCGATGAAGATTGGGAAAAGTTGAATCAAAAAGTGAGGAGTCTAATTCGACTGTGCCTTGCAGATTCAGTCTTAATCAATGTTTCTGGAGAAGCTACTACAAAGGATCTCTGGGAGAAGTTAGGGGCTCTGTATCAATCTAAGTCCCTGGTGAACAAATTATTCCTCTGAAAGAAATTGTATAATCTGAGGATGAATGAAGGGGATTCAGTAGCAGATCATCTTAATGCATTCAATACGGTGGTAAGTCAACTTACATCTATTGAAATTAAGTTGAGTGAGGAAGATAAATGTATTACTTTGCTATGCTCTTTACCAGATTCATGGGATAACCTGGTTGTAGCAATTGGTAGTACAACTTCATCCACATTGAAGTTTGAAGATGTTGTGGCATCTCTATTATCAGAGGATATGAGGAGAAAAGCCATGGAGGGCACATCAAAGGATGCCCTAATAGTGAGAGGGCGTGCCAAGGAAAAAGATAAAATGAGATCTGGTGATAGATCTAAGTCTAGAGGTAGATCCAAGTCTCGAGGAAGGTTTGAGAGAAAATGTTGGAAATGTGGTAAGCTTGGACACATGAAGAAGGATTGTAGATCAAAGAATGTTGATTCTGGAAAGAGATCTGATGAATCCACTTCCACAGAGATAAATAAATCCACTGATGAAGGAGGGGATGTATATTTGGCATCTTGCTCCACACGTTCAGATAGTAAAGATTGGTTGATCGATACTGGTGCCTCTTTTCATATGACTCCTCATAGGGGGTGGTTCAGTGAATATGAAAGATATGATGGAGGGGAGGTACTTTTGGGAGATGATTCACCACTTAGAATCATTGGTCGTGGAAGAGTGAAAATACTATTGCAGGATGGTAGGGTTAAAACCCTCCCAGGTGTGATGCATATTCCTGGCCTTGCTAGAAATTTAATTTTTGTAAGCAAAATGGTTGATGCAGTAGTGAACATCAGTTTTAGTAAGGATTCATGCAAAATGGTTCATGGATCTATGGTGTTAGCAAGAGGAGTTCGGATTGGAACCTTGTATAAGCTATTGGGAAGCACTATGACAAATGAGTGCAATAGCTCAACTATTCCTGAGGCTGAATCAGATAAAATTTCAACGCTCTGGCATCAAAGAATGGGACATATTGGAGAAAAGGGATTGCGTACCCTGTACACGAAAGGTATGGTTCAAGGTATCCCTAATTGCTCAATGGTTTTTTATTTCTGTGAACATTGTATTTATGGCAAGCATAATCATGTGAGTTTCCCATCTGGTGCTGCAAGATCAAAAGGGGTATTAGATCTGATTCATAGTGATATCTTTGGTCCTGTTCCTATTCCATCCCTTGGAAAATCATGGTACTATGCTTCTTTCATTGATGACTTTTCAAGATATGCATGGATTTATTTTCTTAAAAGTAAAGCTGAAGTGTTTGATAAGTTTAGAGAATTTAAAGCACTTGTTGAAAATCAAACTGGGAAAAATATTAAGGTGTTGAGGTCTGATAATGGAGGAGAGTATTGTTCAAATAAATTTGAGGATTTTTGTAAGCAATGTGGTATTGCAAGATAGAAGACTACTCCATATACACCTCAACAAAATGGAGTTGCTGAGAGATTGAATAGATCATTGATGGAAAAGGCTAGAAGTATGCTCAATGGTGCTGGTCTAGCATAGGAATTCTAGGCAGAGGTAGTGAATGCGACATGTTACTTGTGAAATCGATCTCCTACATCAACATTGCCGGATCAAACTCCATTTGAAGCATGGTTTGGTAAGAAACCCTCTCTTTCACATCTTAGAGTTTTTGGTTGTGATGCATACATGCATATTCCAAAGGAGAAAAGAAGTAAGCTTGATAATAAGGTTGTTAAATGTATCTTTATTGGTTATAAAGATGGTGTTAAAGGATATAAAATTTGGAATCTAGAAACTAAAAGTATAGTTTATAGTAGAGATGTGGTGTTTAGAGAAATGAAAAGTGATCACAAGAAGGAAGTAACATAAGAAGAACTTGAAAAGGTACAATTTGATCTCATGGAAGAAGAATCCTACTCATCAGAAGAGGATGAACCAGAGGTTCATACACCTGTGGTAAGGAGATCAACATGAGAAAGAAGGCAACCTGAAAGGTATAGTCCATCTGCTTTTCCTTCTTCCTTTGTTTTATCTATTACTGATGAAGATCCTAGAACAGTTAGAGAAGTTGTTAATTCTGAAGAGGTAAACCTTTGGGAAGAAGCCATGAATGAGGAAATGATGGCCCTAAAAAGAACAAGACATGGGATCTAGTAAAATTACCTGGTGGAAGAAAAGCAATAGGTTGCAAATGGATCTTCAAGAAGAAGCAGAATGTTGAAGGTAAAGTGGAGAAATATAAAGCTCGCCTGGTTGCTAAAGGCTATTCTCAGGTAGAGGGAATTGATTATGGTGAAGTATTTTCTCCTGTTGCAAAGCTAACCTCAATAAGATTTCTTTTATCTATGGTTGTTGCATTTGATCTTGAAATAGAGCAAATGGATGTAAAAACTGCATTCCTTCATGGAGATTTGGAGGAAGAAATCTATATGAGATAGCCTGAAGGATTCATTGTTGAAGGAAAGGAGGATTTTGTATGTAAGTTAAAGAAATATCTGTATGGACTGAAATAATCACCTAGAATGTGGTATCAAAAATTTGATACTTATGTTTTAGGACTTGATTTTGTTCGTAGCAATGTTGATCATTGTGTATACTCAAAGCAAATTGGTAATGAACTTGTCATTATAGTTTTGTATGTTGATGATATGTTACTAATTGGAAATAGTAAGGAAATGATCAGGGAAGTGAAGTCTCAGTTAGCATCACAGTTTGACATGAAAGATCTTGGCCCTACAAATTTTATTTTGGGTATGCAAATAAATAGAGATCGTTCAAACAGAAAGTTGTGGCTGAATCAGAAAAAGTATGTTGAGACAGTATTGAAGAGATTCAGTATGCAGGATTGCAAACCAGTGAAGGTACCTATTCCTTTGGGTGAAAAATTATCTGTTGAACAATGTCCAAAAATAGAAGAAGAGGTAGAAGAAATGTCCCATGTTCCTTATGCAAATGTTGTAGGGAGTTTAATGTATGCCATGGTGTGTACTAGACCAGATATTGCCCATGCAATGGGAGTTTTGAGCAGATATATGTCTAAACCTGGTAAAGAGCATTGGACTACTGTAAAAAGGGTTTTCAGATATTTGCATGGTACATCTAATTTTTCAATCTGTTATGAAGGTACAGGTAACAAAAACAAATCCTTGGATATAGAAGGTTTTGTTGATGCAGATTGGGCTGGAGATCTTGACAATAGAAGATCTACTAGTGCATATGTATTCAACTTGTTTGGAGGGGCTATTAGTTGGATGAGCAAAAGGTAAACTATTGTTGCTCTTTCAACCACTGAAGCTGAGTACATGGCAGCCACTGATGCAAGTAAGGAAGCAGTATGGCTACAAAGACTATGTGCTGAAATTGGGTTCTTTCAAGGAGCTGTGAAGATAAATTGTGATAGCCAAAGTGCTATATTTCTGGCAAAGAACCCTGCTTACCATTCAAGAACAAAGCACATTGATACAAAGTACCACTTCAGTAGGGACATGATTGAATAGAAGAAAGTGTTGCTGGAAAAAGTGGATACCAAGGAAAATGTTGTAGATGCTTTAACCAAGGTAGTTAGCACATAAAAGTTCATGTTTTGTATAGTTGAAATGGGTCTGGCAAGACCGAGTGTTGGAACTAACATTGATTACAACCTTTATGCAAAGTATTCAACAAGTGGGAGAATGTTGGATGTGTCTCATCCTTTGTAGAGGAAGTATTGTATGGTAGGCCCCTATTTTGAGGTCTCTTTTTTCGGAGATATTCTTGGAGCTATTTTCGGAGGCGTTGGTGGGATTCCCGTGATTGGTGGGTATGGGTGGTTTTAGCCCATGGTATTGTGCCCACGGTATTCTAATACCACGTTGTGGTTTAGGGTTGTAAGAGTTTCCTTTATATTGATTGTAATGTCCCATTACGGGTAAGGTGAACAATAATAGAAAAGGAGGTGTGGCTCTTGTTTGTTGGACGTAGCCCATATTGGGTGAACCAGGATAAATCTCTTGTGTTCTATGTGCATGTATTTTGTGAGTTGTTATTTTCTTCTGAGTTATTTATTTCTGCATTATTATTCTGGAATAAGTCTGGGTATAACTCTTCACGTTGTGCTACATATTTTAAAAAAAAAGTGTAATAAACATTTTTTTTATAAAAAGAAGCCTATTATTTTTCCATCAAAGATAGTAAAAAATTTAAAATTTAAAAAAAACAAGGGAAGCCTATTTTTTATTTCCACCAAAGTAAGCAAGTGCTACTCCAACAAGTACAGAGAAGGGATCCAACCTCCTCCTTCCAAATTTTTGTTCACATAGCATGAAGAACATATCGATGAAAGGTCAAATAGCTCTAGCAAAACTGCAATCTAGAGTCGAAAATCTTCGATCACGCCAAATTCAAGTGTTCCTAATTGAGTGGTTGGACCTTCCAGAAGAAGATTCTACATAGGAATCTAAAATTATTTTCCACTCCTTTCCAGCTTTAAGGACAAAGCTTTCTAAGGAGGGGAGTCATGTTACAACCCTAATATAATATGGCTAGTTGGCTATTTGTCCAAGAATAATTATTTTTTCATAAATTCATTATTTATAAGTATAAGGTTATTTCATTTATTCATCATAAATCAATCATTTTACAATTGTGTATCCCACAAGATACTCTGCCCTCTCTAAGTGGCTATAGGATTTCATCCTCCTTAAGTGGCTATAGGACTTTACCCTCCTTAAGTGGGTAATTTAATTAATTTAATTGATTCATAGAAGTGGATTGCTTCAAAAAAACATACATAAATTGATCATATATTGGGCTTGCTCAATCATTGAATAATATTAGAATGGATGAGGATCATCTTGGATGGTGATAAGCTAATTTTTTAATTCATACTTCAAACATTGATGAAGAATAGAAGGTAAATCCCTCATGGCATAATCCAAGGGTGTTCGAGAAGAAACTAAAAATATGGCATGCAAGATACCACATAAAACAAAGTGTCAAATAGGGGAAGGGATAAAATATCACAGAACTCTTGGGACTCATTGTTTAAAGCCTTTATGCTAACATCAAATTGGTAAAATATTCCTCTAATCCAAAATTTTGAAAAAAGTTATAAGTGCATATATTAAGGGAGGAACCATTGTCCATCAATATCCTCTTGATGAGCTTTTCCTCAATATATCCAGTGATGCAAAGAGGAGAATTCCCTTGTAAGTTTAAGTAAGGAAGATCATCATCATAAAAAGATATACGATTTATCCCAAGAGTACCTACACCATTGGCTAGGTTACTAGGGGGAAGATCTTGTGGGGTAGATTGTTGATTTAGAAGCCTCATCAAGGCTTCCCTATGAATTAGAGAAGTCTGTAAAAGTTCTAAGAGGGATATCTTTGTAGGTGTGTTACTTAATTTTTATTGGATGTTAAAGGAGATTTTTGGTTGTGGCCTCAAAACTAAGGTTGGATTTTCTATACTTGTGCTCCCTTTTTAGGTACTCTTAAGAACTAGGGGTGGTTTAAAGGGTTGGTTGGATGTAGAACTTGTCTTATGTTGAGATTGATGAGTCAGTTGAGCTTGAGCTTATTGCCTTGTAGCAGCTACTATCATACCCACAATGTTGTTGTAAGGGGTGGCATATTATGATATGAAACTTGATTAGTTATCTATTACACATGGTTAGGTAGGGAATTTTGGAATATCCCCATATCTTGATTAGTTGTATGTGTCGATTGAGTAGGAGGTTGATTAATTGGAGGTTTTTGGTTAGGAGTGGGTTAGGAATAATCCACAACAACATGACCCTCATCTATTAGGTCCTAAACCACATGTTTTAACCTCTCACATGAATTTTTCATGTGCTCTTTCACCTTGTGATACTCACAATGTTGATCAGACTTATACCAAATTATCATGGTGTTGATTACCTTATGGGAGGCAGTTTTATCATCTTAGTTTCCAAAAGTTGCTTAAGGATCGATGAAATAAGTTGTTGAGTCTAGTGAAGTTTCTTGATGAGGATTTTTTAGGCTTGCTAAGCACTAACTTCTGCAAGGTACTAGTGGCATTGACATCATTGGTTTACCTATTATCCCATCACCAATGACATGCTTGTTCTTATATTGGGTTTTTGTGGTCCTTTCATCTTCTTTCCTTAGTTTAAGTTGACCTCTTTGAAAAAGATCCTTCTCTACTCTTCTTGCCAAATCTATTACTTGTTTGAAAGAGGTAACAATTGTTGTTTCCAACTCATAAGATATCTACTCTTGTAAGTTACCAATAAATATCTCTAGCATGTCTCAAGGAGGTAAGGTGTATCTTAAATTTCCAACTAAACTTCTCCATTGAGATAAGAATTTTGAGAAACTTTCATATTTACCTTGTTTTAGTATATAAATATCTTGAATGGTTACTCATTTCTCCCAATAAGCTCCAAATTGCTAAAAAAATAACTCAGTTGTTTCTTCAAATTTTCTAAAATATTGACAGGGTAGTTGATAATACCATTCCAATGCCATACCACCAAGGCTTTTAGGAAATATTTTTAGCAAAAATATATCATCATATATTTTATCATGGCATGTTGTTCTAAACATCCTTAAATATATTATAGGGTCCTCTATCCCCTTATAAATGAGTAATATCAACATTAAAAAGTGCTTGGGATAGGACCTAGAGGCTAGTACATGCTCTAGGGGTTGATTGCACATTTTCTTATAGTTATAAGTAAAACTTGGGGTTTGAAGTATATCCATTCTTAATGCCAATTATTTGACTATGCTTGTCAAATTGTGCATGTTAGGATTTTTGTTGTGCAATGCCCCTAGATTCTCTAAGGGTAGGTTATAGGTAGGTTGTTGAAAGGGAACTTGGTTAATGTTGGAGGTATTAACACTATTGTGATACAGGTTATGGAAAGGGATGTTTTGTATAGAATCTTGTTGTGGGATATAATTTGCATTTGGCAGAACAAAAGAAGGAATTTTGAGAGGAGGAACATCATGATATGGAAATTAAACATTATTTTGGGATGCACTACTAATTGGAGTAGGTTTCAAAACTCCCCCAATTTTGGTGGTTGTTGTAGTTATTGGAATATATTACATTATTTGGTACATGCAAATGTACCACCATGGGTACATGTTTAGATTAGGAGTTTGTCTTAGATTAAGATTTGAGTATTTACTTTATGCAATGTAATAAATGCACAAGTATTATTAGAATGTGCAATTATGTAAATGTACATGTTGTCCATGTGCACATGAGTTTATAAGATAGGAAGGTGAGGAGTCATAGGAAGATGGAAGGTCAAGAGTCATCTTACAATATATATTGGCCTTGGTGTGAGCAAGTAGAAAATATGAGAGAACTACATATCATTTTATCATTTAGTGGAGTAGATTAGAATACAAGTTTGAAACAATGTAGAACTTGTATGAAGTATGGAGTACTTGAGATCTCCATTTTTTGTATGAAGATCCTATTTTTGTGAGCATTCATTAATGAAAGTTTTATGAGTTATTTCAGAAGTTTCTTATGAGTTTCACATGCTTAATATAATTCCATTATCATAGTTTTAATATTGCATTCTCATTTTATATCTTGTGGTTGATTTCTCATTAAGTATCTAGCATTAAATGCTAACAGTAGTATCAGAGTACAAGGTATATTGATAGGATATAGGGAGAGCCACAAGAGATACTGATAGGAGATAAAAGATCTTATTTTAATAATTTTAAGAATTTTTGAAATTACTATTTTGCTAGAGTCTTTCCACAAGGTTGCAAAAAAACTCGTGAAGACTAGGACTCAACATAGATCTCTTTTCCACTAGATTGAAGAATAACTAGTCATGTTTATTGATTTATAGAGATCTAGATATTTGCATGTATTTACTTGCTACTATCTAAATATTTTTGCTACAAAAAATTAGTTCTTAAAATTTGAGAGCTTCCTACAATGAATAGAGGAGAATTTCACCTTTTATTACTTGAAATTCTATGTGCTTTCCTCATGTAGGGATTAATTCTTTGTTGCAAAAAAAATATAAGATTGAAGAAAGAAGAGACTCAAGGAAAAGATCCTAAATGGATATTGGAGATAGAAGATTGAAGACTGTAGATTGAGAAATAGGAGACCCTAGATAAAGATCTCATTGAATAACTTCTAGATTTGGTAGATAGAATATTGAAGATTGAAGATAGAAGATGAATAGGAAAAGTCCTACTAAATATTTGAGAAGTTGTAGAATTTGAAGACCCAAAAGAATATGTCTCAAGAAAATTTGGAAGGAGAAATAAGGAGGCTATAAAATCCCTATTGAAGAAAGTTGAATAAGTTGCCATTGGATAAGGTTTGAAGAAATCTCAAGGGAGAAGATTACTAGCAAGGAGAAACTCCTGATAAAATGAAGAATTTGGGGTAATTATCGCCATTCAACAACAAGCCCAAAAGAGAGGAGGATTTGGAAAGAAATTTAACAAATTTTGGAAATGT
Organism: Wollemia nobilis; assembly: GCA_028583015.1. Taxonomy (NCBI): domain Eukaryota; kingdom Viridiplantae; phylum Streptophyta; class Pinopsida; order Araucariales; family Araucariaceae; genus Wollemia; species Wollemia nobilis. The sequence continues at coordinate 10,100,551 of JAQPPZ010000689.1, read as the reverse complement.
TTTTCAAAAATATCAAGAAATTCAAATTCTTGAAAATAATGCCAACAAATAGGTCAAGTTTGACGTCAGAATTCAACAAGAGCTAAGGAGGATTTGGGCAACATTAGAACAAGAAAATAAATTTATGAATTGGAGGAGTTTCCTAGCAAATTCGAGAGAGGTAAGGATAGCAAAATGAAGGAAGAGGAAGAATTTGCTGCATTAGAAGCTAAAAATTTTAGAGTTTAGGACAACAAGAGGGCAGCAATTTGGACAGCACTAATAGTTGTAAATTTTAGAGTTCTAGAAACCAAAGTTGAAGGATAATTGGAGCCAAAAAATAATATTTTTAGACAACAAACTATAGGTTAAAAATCTGAAAAATATAAGGCAGAATTTGAGTAGAAATGAGACCTACAAGATTGAAAATTTTAGGGACGCAAAGAACAAGAAATTAAAGCTCAAAATTCAAAAAATTGGGGCAGAAAATATGTGAACCAAATCACCAAGAAAGATTGCTACAAAGGAGGCCAAAACAAGGTATGAAAATTGGTGCTATTAAAGTTTTATTATACAAGTATTATTTAATTTTTTGACATATATTTGAGTAGCCAAAGGAAAGGTCTCAATTTTATATCTTCAAATATCAGAGAACATTTAGTTACATTGGTGCTATAAAGGTTATTATTTAATTATTTAAACTAGTTTGCTTTAAGGTTATATTAGCACCATATTAGAGGTATTAAAGTTAGCAAAATAGGTTCATGCCTAGAAAACAAATATATGATAATATCATTACAGTGCATGAAGCCCTCCACAGTAGTAGAAAATCAAAAAAGAAACAAATTGTTATAAAACTTGATATGGCAAATGCCTTTGATAGAGTTAATATACAATTTGTAGAACAGGTCCTTCAAAAGTTTGGATTCCCACATCAGGTCATTAAGTGGATCGGAGCATGCATAAAAAACCCATGGATAGCCCCCTTAATAAATGGAGAACCAACAAATTTCTTTCAAGATACAAGGGGAATTATAAAATGGTGTCCACTATCACCATATCTTTACATCATTCTAGCTAAGACTCTTGGAAGATTAATCAACCATCTTCAAAGAGAAAAAAAAATAATAGGGATAGACGCAGTAGCAAGATGCAAAGTTGTAACACATGGCCAATTTGTAGATGATATCATTCTTCTAGGTGAAGCCACCAAGTAAAATGTTATAAAATTCAAGCAATGTTTGGATTGGTTCACACAAGCTATCGAGGCTTAGATAAACACTCAAAAGAGTCAGTTCTATACTCAAAACGTTGCAGCAATAATAGTTAAACTCTTTTGCACTATCCTAGGATTTCGATCTGGTACAAAAAAATACTTTAGATATCTAGGAGTGCCCATGAGCTTCCACCTCAAAGATTCAAACTATTGGACCCTAATATTGGACAATATGGTTAGGAGGATACAAAGTTATAGTAATAGTTGGCTCAGTCTTGCAGGAAGGGTAATATTGATCAAATTAGTGTTAGCTTCTCTTCCAGTCTACCAACTATTAGTATATCATGCTCCCAAGTTTATTTTGCAAAAGGTAGATGGAATCATACGCAAATTCCTATGGCAATGAGGTAGGAAATAAGAAAGAGAAAAGTTCCACTTGGTCAATTAGGAGATGGTCACCAAGAGTAAAATTCAAGGAGGACTGGGAATAAAAAAAATGGAGATAGTTTCGAAAGTATTGGGAGAAAAACTTCTTTGGAACATGCTTAAAAACAATCGAGCATGGCAACGCATACTAGTCAGCAAGTATGTAAATAATCAAACAGGTATTCAAATGCTCAAACATATAAACAAACTTCCCGGAGCCTCGTTGGTTTGGAAACATATAGTGGCTGCAAAGAGCATAATAGAGGATAAAATTTCTTGGCTACCAAGAGATGGTAAGTTAATTAATCTATGGGAGGACCCGATCCTAGGAAATCCACCATTAAGAGAGAGAAATCCAATCAAATTGCAGAATCACTTGGAAAGCCAAAGAATATTTAAGTTAAGTGACTTGTTTTATTGGACCTCAAAAACTTTGAACTGGATCTCCCCTCCCATTCCATCTCAACTTCAAGGAGATTGGGATTATTTTAAGTCTCACGTGGTCAGCATTAGACCTCTTCATACCACAATTCTAGATAAACTTATTTGGGGTAGCATCAACAGTAATGGGGAATACTCAGTGCATATAGGATTCCAACATCAGCAAATTGGGCCTGCCAACAAAAACTATCGATATTGTGGAAATTTAGAGCACCACCTAAACTACAAGTATTCAGCTAGCTAGTTTCTCAAAATAAAATCTTAACAGGTGATAATCTACAAAAGATGGGTATAGAAGGACCTCATGTTTGTTACATATGTAGCCAGAATAGTGAAATAGTTTTCCATATTTTGTTTGAATGCCCAAAGGCAATTTCAATTTGGTTAGGAATAATCAAAATTCTTGGCATTTCCTACTCTGGAAGGTTAACCATAGACAAATATTTTACCAAGTGGAACAAAGAATATAAAGGTAAACTGACAGGTAAGCCCCTCCTAAAATATTTGTGGAGCTCCATACCATATTTTGTCATCTGGCACATCTCGTTGGATAGAAATCAGAGGATTTTTGAAGGAAAAGGTAAGGACAATAAAATTCTAATACGAAGGATAAAAGAAGAATTAATCCTAAATATCAAATCTAGTTTTTGTCAACAACAATATGAAGAATATTTGTCACCCATAGAAAGAAGAATTATATACCAACTTAATATCCAAGCTTTCTTGACACACGGAGGATGTAAAGCAAATATTTCTTTGCCTAACATATGTTTTCCAGCACTCTTCTTTGATGGTGCCACCAAATCCAACCCTGGTAAAGTAGCGACAAGGGGACTGATTATTACAAGACCTTGTGAGATCCTACTCAAATACATGATCAACTTAGGAACAACATCTAACAATGTGGAAGAGGCTATTGGATGTGAAATCGGCTTAAAATTGGTGGCAAAACAAGGAATCACTCAGGTCACAGTTTACGGGGATTCTAAACTGATAATAACAACTCTTGTCAAAAATAAATATTTTAGATCTTTACAATTGAATATTATTCAAGACATGATTAGACAACATGGCACGATCATTGGTAAAATATCCTATCAACACATAAGGCGTGAATTCAACAAAGAGGCTGACACACTAGCGAATCAGACAATAAATATAGCCCCTGGTTATTGCCACCAAATCATCAAGAAGAAGAGAAGGGGTGGTATGGAAGGATGACAAAGGCTCCAATAATGAGGTTTTTTTTTTTGTCTTCATGTTCAATTTTTTAGAATGATGTTCACTTTGAATTTTGATTAAAGAGTTTTGTACTTTTTTTATTAAGTAAATAAATCTTTTCTTTAAAAAAAAAAGTTAGCAAAATAGAACTCTAAATTTTAGTGTCTCCAAGGAGAGAAAGGAGGCATATTGGTTATCTTCAAACCTATATATTTCAACAAAGATAAAGCAAATTAGATATTGCATAAAAGGAGTTATAAGGGAAGATAGCATTAGTTTCAAAGCATGCTATAGAGTCAACGAAGTACAGATTTTTCTAAGTTCTATTGAGCAAAAGAAAGAGACTCAATAGTGAATAATGGCAATGCAAATTTCTAGTAAAGACACCAAGAGGTGTGTTAAGTATTGAAAATATTTTGGTGAAGGCAAGTTATCTGTAACAACCCAGGTCTACTCACCTGGTTGTCAAAACACAAATTCAAAATTTTGATTTATTAATACACATATGTCATACATTGAATTAATCACACATAACTTTGTATTAGTAGTTAGGCATAGATGTTCACACTTTGAGATATTATACTACTGCAGACAAAATCCCAAGTGTTCGGGACCGGCCAACTTCCTGCTATAAACTACCTTATAAAAGACCATTCTCTCCTTACTCGAGTTTTTGTTTCCTTGGCAAGGGATTGCCCTTCTAGGGCCCATATCACCTGGAAGGGTGGATGCATTATTTTCCCATATCGTAGAATGGAGGACTTAGATCAATGATCCTATTCTCGTTCCAGTGGTCCACTGATCCAATTTCCATTTCATGATTAGACCTTTAGATCCATGCCAGAGTTAGTGTAGCTATGCAAGTGCTTGATTATTGACCTTCTTCTAAGGTATTATCAGGGTCCACCAATACTCTAGCTTCCAGACTAGGTGTCCCATACCATACCTCAGTTGACGATAATGTTGCCCATACCATCTACTGCTGGACATTTCAACCTCAAGGACCAGCTCTCTAGTCTTAATTTTTGTTGATAATTCTACAACTGGATAATGATTCATGGGAACCCTCTTGTACTACTTCATACAACAACCTATAATGATGTCTCATTCCATCATTTTTTACTCTCGATAGCATGGGATCCATTGATCCTTCTAGTTATGCTAGAGAATGATTGTCCTTGATTCACATCAGTGACCTCTATGAGCTGCTATAGTTGGGTGGATGACATCCTTCCTGATGACATCAATTTCAAGTACACCATCATTTTTTATGGTCTTGCTTTAGTTAATAAATCTATATCAAAACCAAAGTCACCATCCTTCTCGATGGTTAAAGGTCTTAACTTGACTTTATTTTTCTTTTGGGGTAGGTCAAGTAGTCTTAAAAGTTCCATAAAAATTAATCATATCAAGCCAAGATTATAAATGATTTTGAATGATCACCAAAATATCTCATTCTATAAGTAAAAATACATTCATAACATAAGCCTAAATTTGCAATAATTCATTTTCTAAAAGTTACCTTAAAATTAGAAACTATGATGTGAGATATTAATACTAATATTTAAATCACCTTTTGAATAGTCTTTGATATGATAATATTTAGAAGATTTATAAATAAAACCAAGCTATCTTCTAGTACTTAAAGTGAACAGACAAACTATAGGTTTCATTTTGATGAACTATGAACATAGAAATCCTCTTTTACACTTTTGAAAACTTATTTATATATATTTAATTATTTGGTCTAACGCTAAATGCGTGAACAAACACAAACTATGAATTATGTTATCTAGAAAAATAATTTACAAATCGTTTTGGCTACAATTTAATGCATTATTACAAAAACTGAAATGGTTCGTATTATAGTGAAACCTATTGTTTCAAAGGAATAAATTGGTACGTTATCATTAAAATACATATCTATCCTAAACCTAAATAACTATTGTATTTATGACCTTACTTGGATTTCGTACTTCCTTCGACGAGTAATACAACTTTTGGATTGGTGGAAGCGACGAGTAATACAACTTTTGGATTGGTGGAAGTGGGTCTTGGATAACATGGACACGCGCCACCCAGGAACACAAATCTACCCCCTTTTATATATATATGGGAAAATATCTATGTTTCAGGTACTGAAAGTTAGCTCCATTATGGTTGTAGTGGAAATGGTGGCTTGAATAACATAGAAGATTAATTACACACACCAATTTATAAAGTGATTTTTCTATTATTATTATTTTTAAACCTTCGCATTAAACCTTGTCAAGACATAATATTTCCAATTTTTTAAAACAAAATAGATAATGTAATTGAATAGTGTCACGATTGATTAATCACTAACATAGTACTATTTGATATCATGATTTGAACAACAGTATAGAAATGCTTTAAAATAATAAATTAAACAAGATGTAAAAACCTACTGTAGTCAAGTCAATTATCCCTAACACCTACGAAATCTTTCGTTACTAGAAATGTTTTCTCAGCATTGCAACTCTCAGCAATAACATAAATAATATGGTTGACATCTAGTTCACCTGATTCTAAAAGGAAGTTTCTTTATAGCATAACCATGTTCAAAATGGCACTAAAAGGCATTTTTTTTACTCTAATTTTTGCAATGCTATTACCGGAGGGTTGTAACTCAAATTCTTGCTACTCAATGACCTATCTTAGTTTTGCCGAATTTATTTTGGGTACATCTTAATTTATAGTTTAACCAAATTTATTAAACATAAAATTCAAATAACCAATCAAACGAAACAATGGTTTAAGCATTTCTATGTTGAATAAAATATAAGTCTCGAACACATCAATTCAAAAATTATCTAGAAATATTGTACGAAACTCAAGCATGCTTTTTCCTTAATAGACGGTTTAAAATATTTAACAAATATTTACATCACAGCAACAAAACATACCCATTCTATAGAACTCTACTGAGGTTGTCAAGTTTTGTCATACCTAATTTTTCATATTTAATCACTCATTGTCGCATTACAGGGAAATCTCGTTATGTTTGGAGTAAATATTGTGTATTTTCTACATTCTAGAAATCTAGTGAGAATATTATGGTTGTTCCAAAACACGATGTCCAAAGCAACATAAACCATAAGTTTTCTGATGTATAAAATTTATTTAAATCATATCAAAATATGAAGAGCTCTTGGATGGAAAGGAAAAATCTTTGATTGCAACTTACTAAAATTAATGCAATATATATATATATATATATATATATATATATATATATATATATATATATATATATATATATATATATATATATTATTAATCTATCTCTTCCATTGAAAAATCAACACAAAAGCAACAAAGGAGATGGGTTTACACTATTTTTTTTTACAGGACCCCCAAATGAAATGCTATTTGAAAAAAAATCCATATTGACACGGTTTTATTTATAACAGATTTTTCATAACAACACATTCATCAATCCTATACAAATAATTTTCAACTATTTACATTTTGTTCTCTTATCCAAAGCACAACACTTTCGAGTCATTTCTAGAGCATTCTTGGCAATAAAACCATCACTACATCTGATATTTGCTCCAATAATATTTTCTCTCTGTCCCTCTCTAGGCGGAAGACAGATGGTTCCAATGCAATGGTTCAGCATGGCTCATGACACTAAAATGCATACAAAATCACACTTATGATGCAGATTTTCTAATTTTCATAGTCAACGATAAGTTTTCTTTGTTATAGTGAAAATTCTTTTTCACAGCAAACATCTAACATATATTTTAAATAAAAAGGTTATGTATTTTTAGTTATACCATAGGATTATAACAAAGAATAATTAGCACCTCATTCCAATTCACAAACGCATATCCATTTCTTACATATATAATACTTATCCTAATAAGTTCCTTTTTCCAAAATTATTAAAACAGTAAAAAGAGTAATTCTCATTCTCCAGACAAGAAGTTAATTAGAACCTGGTTTTTAACCTTCATTGAGTACTCTCTTCAATGGGTATTGCACTCGTTCTCCGACTTCTTATAGCAATTATCACTTCATAGCTCGTACCAAAAAACCCCACACTAATATCACATATACACTTACAGAGGAGAAGACTATCCTCGAAGAAAATCCACCCTCAAACTAGCTTGGCATATCCTTATAAAAGGTATGGAAGCTAATTCCAAGTGACACGTAGGGTTATTCATGGTTATCGTGGCTTAATACTATTATAGATATCATTTTAAATTTTAAAATTTTTATTTATGTACATTTTTTTTATATCTTTATTTTAAATAATATATTTATACGTCCATATTTATATTTGTTTATTTATTATCATTATTATTATTATTATTATTATATTTTAGATAAACACTATTACTATCATACCTTCAAGCAACTCAACAAAATGTAGTATTCATAATGATATGCAATGCAATAATTACATTAAATGCAACTACAAACTGCATGCATACACAGGAAGGATGTTCCTATATGCATTTGATTTTGGTGGGCTTCCATGTACCCCCGAGTCATGGTGCATAAAGCATGACATCATATCCCACCTTACCTGATGCTTTCAACCATAGTCTCTGCCAGAGGTGGGTTCTTGCTTCATTGGCTTGCTTGCTACGGAAGAGAAACCTACTCCTGCAATCACAAACACTTTTAGTAGTATCACATTCTTCCAATTAAAATGGTAATAAAATAGTGGGGATATAACATTATCAAAGGTGTAGAAGAACTATCATAAGCAATGTCATCAAGGAGATAGTCATTTGCACCAAGAAAGGCAACGTAGAGCATTGATAAACAATCATTGTTCGGCCAACATAGAGCATTTGAAACCATCATCATATTAATTATACACACCAATTTATAAAGTGATTTTTCTATTATTATTTTTTTTAAACCTTCGCATTAAACCTTGTCAAGACATAATATTTCCAATTTTTTAAAACAAAATAGATAATGTAATTGAATAGTGTCACGATTGATTAATCACTAACATAGTACTATTTGATATCATGATTTGAACAACAGTATAGAAATGCTTTAAAATAATAAATTAAACAAGATGTAAAAACCTACTGTAGTCAAGCCAATTATCCCTAACACCTACGAAATCTTTCGTTACTAGAAATTTTTTCTCAGCATTGCAACTCTCAGCAATAACATAAATAATATGGTTGACATCTAGTTCACCTGATGCTAAAAGGAAGTTTCTTTATAGCATAACCATGTTCAAAATGGCACTAAAAGGCATTTTTTTTACTCTAATTTTTGCAATGCTATTACCGGAGGGTTGTAACTCAAATTCTTGCTACTCAATGACCTATATTAGTTTTGTCGAATTTATTTTGTGTACATCTTAATTTATAGTTTAACCAAATTTATTAAACATAAAATTCAAATAACCAATCAAACGAAACAATGGTTTAAGCATTTCTATGCTGAATAAAATATAAGTCTCGAACACATCAATTCAAAAATTATCTAGAAATATTGTACGAAACTCAAGCATGCTTTTTCCTTAATAGACGGTTTAAAATATTTAAAAAATATTTACATCAGAGCAACAAAACATACCCATTCTATAGAACTCTACTGAGGTTGTCAAGTTTTGTCATACCTATTTTTTCATATTTAATCACTCATTGTCGCATTACAGGGAAATCTCGTTATGTTTGGAGTAAATATTGTGTATTTTCTACATTCTAGAAATCTAGTGAGAATATTATGGTTGTTCCAAAACACGATGTCCAAAGCAACATAAACCATAAGTTTTATGATGTATAAAATTTATCTAAATCATATCAAAATATGAAGAGCTCTTGGATGGAAAGGAAAAATCTTTGATTGCAACTTACTAAAATTAATGCAATATATATATTTTTTATTAATCTATCTCGTCCATTGAAAAATCAACACAAAAGCAACAAAGGAGATGGGTTTACACTATTTTTTTTTACAGGACCCCCAAATGAAATGCTATTTGAAAAAAAAAATCATATTGACATGGTTTTATTTATAACAGATTTTTCATAACAACACATTCATCAATCCTATACAAATAATTTTCAACTATTTACATTGTGTTCTCTTATCCAAAGCACAACACTTTCGAGTCATTTCTAGAGAATTCTTGGCAATAAAACCGTCACTACATCTGATATTTGCTCCAATAATATTTTCTCTCGGTCCCTCTCTAGGCGGAAGACAGATGGTTGCAATGCAATGGGTCAGCATGGCTCATGACACTAAAATGCATACAAAATCACACTTATGATGCATATTTTCTAATTTTCATAGTCAACGATAAGTTTGCTTTGTTATAGTGAAAATTCTTTTTCATAGCAAACATCTAACATATATTTTAAATAAAAATGTTATGTCTTTTCAGTTATACCATAGGATTATAACAAAGAATAATCAGCACCTCATTCCAATTCACAAACTCATATCCATTTCTTACATATATAATACTTATCCTAATAAGTTCCTTTTTCCAAAATTATTAAAACAGTAAAAAGAATAATTCTCATTCTCCAGACAAGAAGTTAATTAGAACCTAGTTTTTAACCTTCATTGAGTACTCTCTTCAATGGGTATTGCACCCGTTCTCTGACTTCTTATAGCAATTATCACTTTACAGCTCGTACCAGAAAACCCCACACTAATATCACATATACACTTACAGAGGAGAAGACTATCCTCGAAGAAAAGCCACCCTCAAATTAGCTTGGCATATCCTTATAAAAGGTATGGAAGCTAATTCCAAGTGACACGTAGGGTTATTCATGGTTATCATGGCTTAATACTATTATAGATATCATTTTAAATTTTAAAAAATTTATTTATGTACATTTTTTTAATATCTTTATTTTAAATAATATATTTATACGTCCATATTTATATTTGTTTATTTATTATCATTATTATTATTATTATTATTATTATTATATTTTAGATAAACACTATTACTATCATACCTTCAAGCAACTCAACAAAATGTAGTATTCATAATGATATGCAATGCAATAATTACATTAAATGCAACTACAAACTGCATGCATACATAGGAAGGATGTTCCTATATGCATTTGATTTTGGTGGGCTTCCATGTACCCCCGAGTCATGGTGCATAAAGCACGACATCATATCCCACCTTACCTGATGCTTTCAACCATAGTCTCTGCCAGAGGTGGGTTCTTGCTTCATTGACTTGCTTGCTACAGAAGAGAAACCTACTCCTGCAATCACAAACACTTTTGGTAGTATCACATTCTTCCAATTAAAATGGTAATAAAATAGTGGGGATATAACATTATCAAAGGTGTAGAAGAACTACCATAAGCAATGCCATCAAGGAGATAGCCATTTGCACCAACAAAGGCAATGTAGAGTGTTGATAAACAATCATTGTTCGGCCAACATAGAGCATTTGAAACCATCATCATATTGCAAGGTTGAGCCACCAAGGTTGCACCACTAGCATGAGGAGAAGGTGAATAGTCTCACTACCACCAATAGCATCATAGGCCATGGCATACAAATAGACAACATCAAAGAGTGAGCGTTGAAAAGCTTAAGCACCATTAGCACCACCATAATGCCTCCAAGAAGTTGAAGAGCCACCACCTTGAAGAAGGTGCCACCAAAGCAAGAACAAGCATCGTTACCAAGAAAGAGAAGAATACCTAAATTCATAAGGTGTTGAAAGAAACCCTAACACCATTTGTTGTTACAAAGGTGTAGAAGAATCAAGCAGAGATGTTTGAGGAGAAGGATTAGGATATTGCTAGGTGTAGCAATATGTTATCAAGCTACGTAAAGGAGAGAAGGACAAGAGTATTACTAAGCAAATAATGAAGGGAATCATGCTACGTTAAGGTGTCTAGAGCGTTACTAAGCAGAGGATATCATAGCAAGCATTACAAAGAAAGAAGTAGATGTAGCTTGGAAAAGGAGCACCACTAGTTGGAAGGAATCAGAGAAGTGAAGAGTTTTATTGACAAGTGTCATAGTGCAAGGGAAGAGAAATGCCTACATTGCATGTTAGACAAGTAATACAAGATCACTCTTAAGATAAGAGTGTAACATAGGTGAAGGTAGTGCAACATTTACGTAGGTCATTGAAACCAACAACACAAGAAGAAGATTCAACATCGTAGAAGGCTAGAAGGTGCTAAAAGAAGGAGCATTAAATGTTGGTGTCATAGTGCATTGAACACAGTGAAGTGGAGAGAGTAAAGCATGAAATATCAGTGCATATGTGCTACGTTGAAGGGAAGAGAAAGACGTAGTTTGGAGAGTCAAAGCTTTGCATCAGAGTGCATTGAATGCATCACAGTGGAAGAGGAGCATCTTAAAAGCATAGGTTGGAGTATAAAGCAAGCGAGATAAAGATTTGGAGCGCTATATTAAAGGAGGTAAGAAATATTTAGTATAATCTAAAACCTTTGCAAAAGTTACAAGGCATAATATTGAAGTCAAGTTAATTAATTTATTATACTCAAGGTTGTTTTAATAAAAGGAGAAATAAGGTATAGATTTGCAACCTTAGAAGTATTATTGAATGCCTTGGAATTTTTTGAAGAAAGAAGTATTTAGAAAGGTTTTTGAAATTACCTCATTCAAATTGCATAGAAATATTTTTGCAAATAGTTTAACTTGGAGGAATAAGGATTTCCATATTGAAATAGAAATATTATATTTGCAAATACCTTTGTTTCTAAATTTCCAACTAGGGAGTTATAAGGAGTTCAACACCAACATAAATTATTGAAATTTAGAAACTATACTATCGAGAATTGAAAGGTACTAGAAGCAAAACATAGAGTTGCTAGAAAGTTGGAAAACTACATTGGAATTAGTCTCTTGCTCAAATTAATGAGACATAAGGAATCCAACTAAAAGGTCTTGAAAATAGAACCTTATCAAAATTGAAATTGCATCAAAACTATCTTTAGCTTTCTATTCATTAATAGGGAGAAATAAGGTGAAGAATAGAAGTTGAACATTAGGGAGATAAAAGGGATTCAACTCAAAGGAAAACTAAGAAAGCTAAGCATTTTATCAAGACCATATTATATTAAAGGATTAGGGAGATATAAGGTAGTCTACAAGCATCATCATGACAACAAATAAATTCATTCTTACAAAATCCCAACTTCTTAAAGGACCTAATTACTCTTCATGGAAAAAAAAGTGAGGTCAATATTGATAGTTGAAAATATTTGGGACATTGTTAAAGGAGAAAAAACTAAACCTACTACAAATGATAGAGAGATTCAAAAGTTTGAAGAAGATGAAGCAAAAGCACTCATGATAATAACATTTGCAATTACAGATGAAATACAACCCTACATTAGTTCAACAACAACTTCTACAGAATCTTGGAAAACCTTAGCCAAGATATTTGAAGGAAAAAATAAAGCCACTATCTTGAATCTTCAAACTCAATTGCATTCTCTAAAAGTTAATAGTGGTGAAAGTATAGAATTATTCCTAAGGAAAATAGTAGATATAAAAGGAAAATTTTTAACCTTAGGAGAAAAGGTAGAAGATAAGTTTCTTGTTCAAGTAACCCTAAGAGCACTTCCAGAAAGCTACAAGCATCTAGTTACATCTTTACAAATTCTAAGTAAAGATACATCATTTGATGAGTTAGTCAATATTCTACAAGAATATGAGGTGGAAAATTTAGTAAAATATGAAATGACTAACAATGCCTTAGTCTCAAAAGATAATCCACAAGGAAATGTTGCTTCATTCCCAAAAGGAAGATCAAAATGGAATAATAGATATTGTCAAGTATGTAGAAAGAAAGGACATAGTACCAATTATTGTAGATTCAATCCAAGAAATCAGTATCAAGAAAATCAAACAAATTTTGGAAGCCAATCGAGTAGGCCATTCCAACCAAGACAATATCAAAATCAATATAATCCACATCAACAATAATTTCAGTGTCCATATACTTCTCAAAATCAATACAATCATCCTCAACTACAATATAGAGAAGGGAAACAAAAAGGACACTTAGTTCAAGAGATTCAGGAAATTTAGGAACTGGAAGAACCTATAGATGAACATGAAGTTAAAGCTCTTTCAGCAAAAATAGTATTTTATGAAGATACTAATTATTTACTTGATCAGGATACAGATAGGGAGCAAAATGAAGAAAGCATAAAAGAAGAGCTCAAGTTCCAAAACTAGGATGAAGACCATATTGAAGACTAAAGTCTTCAATAACCAAATAATGTAATACAGGGGGTGTTGGAATATATTACATTATTTGGTACATGCCAATGTACCACCATGGGTACATCTTTAGATTAGGAGTTTGTCTTAGATTAGGGTTTGAGTATTTAATTTATGCAATGTAATAAATGCACAAGTATTATTAGAATGTGCAAAGTATTCAATAATGTAAATGTGCATCATAGTCCATGTGCACATGAGTCCATAGGATAGGAAGGTGAAGAGTCATAGGAAGATGGAAGGTCAAGAGTCATCTCACACTATATATTGGCCTTGGTGTGAGCAAGTAGAAAATATGAGAGAACTCCATATCATTTTATCATTTAGTGGAGTAGAGTAGAATACAAGTTTGAAACAATGTAGAACTTGTATGAAGCATGGAGTACTTGAGATCTCCATATTTTGTATGAAGATCCTATTTTCGTGAGCATTCATTAATGGTAGTTTTATGAGTTATTACAAAATTTTCTTATGAGTTTTACATGCTTAATATATTTCCATTATCATAGTTTCAATATTGCATGCTCATTTTATATCTTGTGGTTGATTTCTCATTAAGTATCTAGCATCAAATGCTAACAGTAGTAGAATATGTAGGTTTATGAAATGGATTAATATGATGAGAAAATTGAAACAAAGGATTGACATGAATGTTGAGAGGATAATTGGTTTGATGATGATATGCTCTAGCTTCTTCGAAGTGGGTGTCTCTATCTAAGGCTTCATTCAGGATTTACTTGTTTTGCCTAAATAAATTCAAGAAATGATTCTATTAGACCCATCAATAGGATCAAATTTATCATCAATATCTATGTATTATTTTTTAAATTGGGATTCTCTCTATCAACCAGATCATCCTTGTGGTATAGAGTATTTATGGTTCTATCATATTTTGCTTACTCCTAAGGTTTGGAGCCATAGGATTAAGAAAAAGAGAAAAAGGGGCCTAAAACTAGCAAGACACAAAAGAATTTTTTAAGTGCTTTTATATTTTTCTATGCAAACAAATTTTAATGGTCTTGTTTATAGTTTAAAACTCAAAAGAAAAAGGAACAAAAGAAAAAAATGCTTCCTAGATGGCCACTAAGGATGTGTTTCATGTTGGGTTCACCAAATGTGTAGAGGGGGAAAATAGCCCACCACATACAATTCTTAGGGGATTCACTAGGAGCAAAGGTGATTGTAGGGCCATTGTTTCTCTACACTTGAGGGCTTGGGGGGTAAAAGTGTTCACCATGAATGATTTAACAACTTGCTCCAATTCTGGTATGGAATTTTTAATGTGTTTATTGAGCAAGCACCTAATTTTGGTCTTACTAAGATCTAAACTATAAAGAATTGAAGAACAATAGTGCAGGGGCAAACAACAATGCAAGAAAACAAAGGATTATTCCTAGAATGATTCTTTATTTCAATGAAGACTAAACCTAATCTTGTAAAAAATTAAATATTTTCTTTTTAAAGTAAAGGTTCAATAGAATGCACAAATAGAATTAACCTAGATGCAAACTATATGTTTTTCTTATTTTTATGCCTAGATCTAAAACCAAAATGTAATCTTCTAATATATCAAATTTGTGTTATTACATGTTTACCGAAGGAAATGACATGGTGACATTACATCTCATGGTGGTGATAAAAAATATTGTGTGTGAATACAAGAGCACAAATGGACTAATCCTATTTGTCAATACTAAAACAATTTATCAACACATTTAGACATGTTTATGCCATGCTCAAAAATCATCTTAGTACATACTTATGTGGAGTATCTGGATTTGATCTTCAACATAGAGAAGGATTAGGTGCAAATAGTCAGACACCTAGGGGGATAGGGAAGTGATACACTCACAAGTTGTTTTGTTGTTGTAATCCCTTTGAACTAGAATCCACTATCCCCCACCAAAGTACCATTAGAAATATAATTTTAAAATAAATAGTTATGATTGGCGAGCTTATATTTGGTTTAGGATCGATAATGATACTACATGATACATACAAAGAAAGTAGGATGAGTGGGCCATGATAGTCATAGAATATCTCGAATTGGAATAATATGAAAATTATGGATAATACTCAAACTATGAATATTAAAATATCATTGGAGAGAGTGTGATGCAAGGGTAGAGAAATCAAGGCCATGAGGATATGACTAAAATGAAATTTATCAGTCGATTCAAAAGTGGGTCCAAGAGAGCACCATGGTGGACGATGGCTATGCTTGTTCATGATCATTGACAATCAAGGGTCTATGAGCTCAACAAATTGGAGCCACACACAAATGAGAGCAACAATGGTAGGAAGGAAGAGCCATATAAATAGGGATGATTGATGTAGTTTTTAGTGCCTAGAAGGAAAACTTAACCTTCAATCTAAGATCAACTAAGCCCATATAGCCAAGGGATATCTACGACATCCATGAATTTACTATAGAGGTCAACATGAATATGTGCATGCAGCTAAGGGATGTCCACACTTGGTCCATGAATTTTATCAATAACTTACCATGGAACAACCACTAGTGGCCTGTACAAATGAGCACATCCCCCAGTGTAAGAAGTTATGTTTATTGAAGATAGAACAATGTGAGTGAAGGCACTCTAATAATGCTAGGGAGGGGGTGACATCCATGGAGGTGACTGAGAAAGCCATGAGATTTGGTATGGAAAGGAGCCACACTATTGGAGATGGTGTGAATGGAGTCCATGGTGTTTGTGCATGAGCAAGGTCAAGGAGAGGTGCACTGGTGGAACCATAGGTTGAAAATAGATTGTACACCACTTTTCTAGGGAGTTTTGCACATCGAATAATGATTGATTTAAAGTGTTATGTAAAGGAATTATGCCAACTACATGTGGTTGATATTGAGTAGGATCCATTTTGTGTAGAGGTGGGAAGGGTCAGAGCTACCTCTCATGGCTAGGAGGTTTACCACCATTCTCAATCCTAGGAAAATTTACGCATATCTTTTCCTTCTCTTATTTTGAGTCTTCATCAGATAGACCTTCAAATTCTTCATTCACACAAGCAATATCATCTAATGGTAATATGAAGGGATTTTGGCACATAGATCCTGGTTCAAATCTAGGTGTTGCTTCATCATGAAATAACACATGATATTTTCTAATTTTGGGTGAATTGTCTTCTTCAAGCTTGATAGTGAGATTTTCTTCTTTCATGTTAGCCATTGTAGCTACAATCAACCTTATCTCAGCACAAATATCTTTGGATCACTGTGTTATTTCTTGCAAAGAGAGATCATTGACATTGGGTAAAAGTTGCTAAGACTGTAGTCTACATACAAAATACATTCCCCACAAAAATTCTTAAAAATTTTACTCTTGTAGAAGCTCGATCAATATGAAAACCATTAGTAGGACATCTAAGAGTTTTTATGTAAAGCACACATGCACATACCAAAATAAAAGGGAATAAAACTAGATACAAAAACCTTATGTTGCATATTTCTTGGATATGATGATGACTCAAAATGCTACAAATTAATTGATGTAGTTATAAATAAACTCTATATAAGTAGAGATATAATTTATGATGAAGAAAAAAACATGTATTGAATCACCAAAGGTAAATATAAATCTTATCCTTGATATCTCATCAAAAAAAGAAGAATCTTCACATGAAGAATTAGAACCAAAATAAAAAATATTCA
Organism: Wollemia nobilis; assembly: GCA_028583015.1. NCBI lineage: Eukaryota > Viridiplantae > Streptophyta > Pinopsida > Araucariales > Araucariaceae > Wollemia > Wollemia nobilis. Next base: position 10,083,338 of record JAQPPZ010000689.1, on the reverse strand, counting down.
ATGAACTAGTTGTAGACTCAAAAATCATAATCTTGCCATAAAGAAAAGAGAAAAATGGTATATAAATACACTTAAGGACTCAAATTTAGAAAATTTATCATATCTTACCACTACAAGACCTCAAACTCGTAGTATGACAAGAACAAATATGGGGCTAATAAGTTCAATAACATAACCTACAACTACACAAGATGTCATAAGACGACTAGCGAAAAATAGCCATGGAATCAGAATATGCGGCTCTAATGAAGAATAATACAAGGGATTTAGTTGATCTACCAAAAGGAATAAACAATAGTATGTAAATGGGTTTACAAAATAAAATACAAGGTAGATGATTCTCTTGAAAAATATAAGGTATGACTAGTTGCAAAAGGTTATACTCAAATAGAAGGAATTAACTATGAAGAAACATTTGCACCTAATACAAAAATAACTACTATTCATACAATTTGTGCATTAACAACTCAATTTGGTTGGAAATTACTTCAAATTGATGTTAAAAGTGCATTTCTTAATAGGGATGTTGAAGAAGAAGTATACATTATTCAACCATAAGGATTTATTATCAAGGGACAAGAACAATAGGTTTGCAAATTAAAAATCATTGTATAGTTTAAAACAAGCCCCTAGAGCATGGTACATTAAAATTAACGATCGTCTATTAACATAATTTTAAAAGAAGTGCATTTGATTCAAATATTTATATAAAAAAGTTTGAACTTGAGATAATAATCCTTGTAGTATATTTTGATGATCTAGTAATTATAATAAGTTCAAAGACACTAATAGATAGTGTGGAAAATGACTTAAAAAAAATGAAATGACAGATCTGGGACTTCTACACTATTGTCTAGGTCTAGAAATTTGTCAAAAAGAAAATCACACCACAACTCAGAAAAAGTATGCAAAGTTAATTCTTGAAAAATATAAATTGACAAAATGCAAATCTCAATATACTCCATGGAACAATGACTAAAATTATTGAGATATGATGAGTCACCATAAGTCCCTGCTACTATGTATTGGCAACTGATTGGAAGTCTTTTATATTTAACTAATATTAGACCAAATGTTATCTTTATTGTAAATTATCTCTCCAAAATTATGCAAGAACCTAAATAAATCCATTGGAAAGCCACAAAGAGAATATTACAATATATCAGCAATACCATAGTATATGGTCTAGAATACAAGAAAATTGATAATTTCTACTTACATGGATATTCAAATTTAGACTATGCAGGATCAGTAGATGAAAAAAATCAACATCAAGATATGTATTTCATCTTTTACTAGGACCTATTTCATGGCATAGTAAGAAATAACATGCAATAGCTCTCTCATCAATAGAATTAGAATATTATGCAGTAAGAGATGCTTGTGATCAAGTTGCAATACATTCTATAAAAAAAGGGAATCAAAATAACTCCTACAATACTAAATTGTGATAATCAAGGAGTTCAAAAATTAATCAAAAACCTTGTGATTCATGAAAGGACAAAACACATTGAATCTCAATGTTACTTCATCAAAGATCATCTATTGGATCATCGCATTTAGATAAAATATGTTCCTATTGAAGATCAACTTGTAGATATCTTTATAAAGGCACTTGAATACAACAAATATAAGATGTTTCAAAGACATCTATGTGTAACAGAAGAAACATAAGGCCTTCATACCAAATAATTTAATACGAGGGGGGGTTTGAAGGTATTACATTATTTGGTCCTATTGTAAATATTTATATTAGAGTGTGAGTTTGGTTTTGTGTATAAATTATGTGCCAAGTTAGTAGGAGTGTGGCAGTGTCATGTATTTAAGTGTGTGAAGTTTCTAGTTAGGAAGTGAAGAGTCTTTGAGTGATGTGTCTTGTTTAGAAGTAGGAATTTATATGCAATCATGAGATACTTTGTATTTATGTAATATGTGAGACTTATTATGTAAGAAAGGCATATGAAGAGTCAAGTTCTCCCATGAGTTTGAGGAGAGTAAAGCCAAGAGTCATGTAATGTGAAAGGTCTCATGTATCTTTATATTGGAGATAAAGCTTTGTAAAATGTAACTCATATAAGCTTTGCTTTATGCATTGCTTGAGTTTTATCAATAATATTTTTAGTGCAATTTATGTTAATTTCATATTGATATATTGATCCTGGAATTCATTAACCTATGATAATATCATTAAATTTCTAACAAATACCTAGTCCATAGTTGGTAGTAGTCTACAAAAAAATAGTATGTAGAGCAAGTCATTATCAATTGCTAGTCTGAGTGCAAAAAAATCTAGTCCATAATTTGGTAGTAGTTTGTAAAAAAAAAGTTTGCAAAGCAAGCCATTATCAGTTGCTAGTTTGAGTGCAAAAATACCTAGCCCATAGTTTGGCAATAGTCTACAAAAAAATAGCCTACAAATCAAGTTATTACTAGTTGTAAATCTAAGTGCCAAAATTTTTAGTCCACAATTTGGTAGTAGTTCATTAAAATATAAATAGTCCATAATTTGGTAGCAATCCATAAAAAAAATTTAAAAAATAGTCAATAGAGTAGGCCATTATTTTTAATAAACTATTAATAATTGTTCGGTTGAGTGCAGGAAATATATAGGCCACATGTAGTTATCAGTAAAAAAAGTCTATATGTGTTGTTCATAAACCCAAAGTACAAAAATAAAAAGGATTGAGAATAAGGAGTTGCCAAAATTCTCTAGAAAAAAATATATTAATATTTGAGAATGGTGGATGAAGTTTAAATCTCTATGTTTTGATGAGGGATATTGCCTTAGCAACTTTTTTAAAAGAGGAAGTTTTTTTTTAGATAAGTTTTATTAATAAAGGAATCATAATTATATGTGGGATGAAATGGAGTAGGTATTCTTGAGTCAATGGGACCCTAGTTTGAAGGTCACCATTAAGGTATATGAAGAAGAGGTTAAAAGACTTTTAGAGGAACAGAAAAAAAAAATGAATAAAGAGGACATAATAGAAGGAAAAAATACATATGATAATGTGCAAGCTAAAGGAACCATATAATTGGTGTTAAATAAGCCAAAGAGTGGTTAGAGGGATTTTCTCAACATTAAAATTTTTATTTTCCAGGTTTAGGATTGCATTCAAAAGAAATTCATTGTCTCCATAGGCCAGAGCAACAAGCATAACTTCATCAATAAATATTTGGCAAACAGTTTATAGGTTTCAACAAAGAATATCAAAGATAGACAGTTTTAAAAAGAAACATTTCAAATTTGGAAGACTTTAATATTTCTATGGATAAGTATATTTTGCATGCTAATTTTCATGTCACTAAGATGAAAGAAGTGGATACTATTCTTGGATATTCTTGATTGGAAACCTTGGGTACCATTAATAATAATATGCAAAATAAATTTATGAAGTTATAGTATTAAAAAAAGATAGCACTGCAATATATATCTCAATTCAATGAGCAAGAAACAAGGGAAAACTAGGAAGCTATAACTTCATAAATTTATAGCAAGGAAACAAGTTGAAGAAGAAACAGAAGAACTAAAAATAGAGTCTAAGGATAAGGTAGTAGCAAATATCAAGGAAGAAATAAAAGTAGAATCTAATGATGAACCATAACATGGGAGCATGACAAAAGAGCACAAAATAGAAGAACAATATAATGAAGAGTCAAAAAAAGTAGAACATTGGGCTAAGGTCAAAGCATATTTCCATCCACATCACCCTAAGAGGCAACAATCCTGGAGAGGGCTTCAAGCAACAAAATAACTATGAGGAAAATACATGAAACCAAAGGAGCCAAAACCTTGGATATGCTACTAGTGGTAAAAGCAAATAGGTATGGATGAAAAATAATGATATTTATGGTCAGCAAAAAGATACCTCCAACACTAGATATTCAAGTGGAAAATGACATATGGGCATTAAAAAGACCACCACCATTCAAATTTTCCTAGGATGGATGGATGATCAAAATTGGTACCAATTCTTAGCATAGCTCAAAATATCGTATCTTTTAGTTTCTTCCTATGTTTCGAGAATGAAACATTTTATATAGGGGATGGAATGTTAGTGTTAGGATCCTCCATCCTAAAATTATTAATTAGTATTATTAATCATTTAATTATTATATTATTAACTCATAAAGTGAACCATCACATCTCTTCATAACGTGAACCATCACGTCTCTTCACCAATGTAGCTTTAGGGTAGATATATATATTAGGTTGGTCATTCACACAAATCATCCAAGAATAAGAATATATATTTGTTTAAACCCATTGGAGGGATTCCTCATTTCAGTGCAACAGTGATTCAACCCTAAAAGCGATTCTTTTTAATGTTATTTTATTTGTTCATTTATTAAATACTAGCTAGAACCTTCAGGGTTCTACCATTTGATATCAGAGCCATGTGGGACCCAATCATGTGGGAATTGCTTAGATATATTCATCAAAACACTACCATGAATGAGTATGAAATTCAATTTAAGGATATCACCAAACACAAAACAGGGTGGGGTGAAGCATTTCTCATATATTGCTTCATCAAAGGATTGAAAGAAGAAATTAAAATAGAGGTGACAAATTTCAAACCCTATACCATGATGCAGACCATCGGATTGGCCCTATTAGCTGAAAGCAAATTAAATGCTCAACTTGGAATAAGATTGAAGGACCAAATTACAAAACCACCTATATGGGAATCACAAAATACTTGCACAACCCAAAAACTTACCCAAATTTTACCCATTAAATGTATTAACCCCATGGAAATGAAGGCACAAGGAGAAAAGGGCATTTGTTTTCATTGCAATGAGAATTTTTTCGCAATCATAAATGTATTACACCTGCACTATATATTTCGGATGCAACTATTCCTTGTAGTTCTCCCAACAATGAAATTGTGAATGAGGTAGAAGTAGTGACAAATTCACTTGATGATAGCACTAAATATGAGGAAGAGAGGAAGATAAGGAAGATGAGGAAGATGAAACTTAGTATTTGATAGTCGATAAGGAAGGCGGGAGGATGTCGATGGGCGGGAAGTCTGCAGGGGATATCGGGAGCGACGGTGGTTCAGTTCTTGGACGCAGCGGAGCAATCGAAGGGCATCATGATTCTGGGGGAGCGAAAATTCCTAAGCCCATTGAAGATGACCGGGCTGGAAACGATTTTTTTCGAGGTAAGGACCCACCAGAAAAAGGGGGTGGTGGGGCTCAAAATTCTTATGCCCAGGTAGCGGCCTCAGAAACTCTAAACGAGTTTTTTACCAAACAGTTGTTTCTGGTTGGGGATGAGCTGGACATCCCGACGAAAGTTCTTTCAAGCTTCATGGAGTTTGAGAAATTTACCCTAATAGGTAAATTCATTGGAGGCCGTCCCAACATGGAAACTATCTGAAAATGGGTAGCAAGCAAATGGAGGACTTCTAGGCATTTGGAGCTGGAGGTCCTATCCCGAGGTTTTTTTCCATTAGATTGAACAATAAGGAGGATTACTATAAAATTTTGGCTGGCGAGCCATGGTTTATAGGCCGCAGAAGTTTATTTCTTAGGAAGTGGGACATGGATTTCAGTCTTGAGACCTAGAACATCAACATTGCCCCAATATGGGTTAGGCTTTCGAATATTCCCCTCTTTGGCTAGCATGAAAATGTCATAAGAGGTATTGCGCGTTCCATTGGGGAGTTGGTCACCATTGACCCTCCCACCCGAGCTCGAACAAGGTTCGTCCAAGCCCGATTTTACGTTCTGGCAAATTTGGAGGCAGAACTCCCAACTTCCATCACTCTTCAGTCTGGAGGCACCATTCTTCATAAACAAGCTATTGTCTATGAAAATAGACCAGCTTTCTGCACCCAGTGTCGGTCCCAAGGTCACCTCCAGTCCCAATGTCCTCTTCAAAAATTGGGAAAACAAAAACGTGAAAACGGCAACCCCCTGGAGCACAAGGAAGATCAGGCAAAGCAACCAAATCTTCCAAATGCGAAGGGCCATGTATCCCCAGGCCCCTCTAGAGACTGTGGCGGACTCTCTCAGCCTGAAGAGAATCCCTCTCTCCAATCGAACCCCGAGCATCTTAAGCCTGACAACCAACAAGGAGCAGACTCCCACTTGGAAAGTGAATTGCAGGAAGAGATGGAACGGACCCCTTCCCAAGTTTTGACTCAGGTTGTTCCTCTACTCTAAGATACGGGTCATCCCGATTTTAGTCAGTCGCAGACGCTGCTAGAAGATTACCTCTTAGGAAGGAGGGGTGAACAATTCAGTCACATTAGCCCCCGAAATACGAGGAGCCAAAAGCAAAGTCTGGATTTTGGTAGTGAGAGGAAGCAGGGTCATCCTCCTAACAAGGAAAGGTGAGACAAAGAGGCTACAACTAACATTGCAAATGGAACCCAACGTTTGTTGGTTTTGGATGACTGTGACACACAGTCAGACGAAGCTCATGCATCAAAACCTCCCCCTCAACAAGGAAGGGGAGGCAATAAAAACTTCAAACTGTCCAGGATGAAATTCCTCTCATGGAATGTGAGAGGACTGAACGGTGCAGCCAAGAGAAGGTTAGTGGCTGATCTCCATAGGAGGATTAACCCTTCTATCCTTATTTTGCAAGAGACCAAGCTTGATGCTATCTCCTCTGACAAAGTGGCGAAGGCCATTTGGGCTAGGGCAAATTGTCTGTCCAACCCTATAGTGGGAATAGTGGGAGGACTCATGGTTCTGTGGGACCCTTCGAGGTTTGAGGGTAGCTTGCTGTCAACTTGCAATAGAATCATCAATGTACTGTTCCAGTCCAAAACCTCCAATTTTTCCTGGATTCTATCCAACGTTTATGCTTCCAACTCTGCCACGAGAGAGCAGGAAATGTGGAAAGCTATCTCTCTGATGAGGGAGAACTTTAGCAACTTTCCTTGGGTTTTAGGGGGTGACTTCAATTGTCCCCTTCATCCTTCGGAGGAAAAAGGAGGGTCTGGCCACTCCAGTCGCAGCTTGGAAGATTTTAGAGATTTTGTCTTTGCTAATGGCCTGCTTGACATCAAACTCAAAGGGGCTTCCTTCACATGGAGTAACAGGAGGATTGGGGGTAGTTTGATTTAATTCAAACTTGATAGATTCTTCATTTCCCTAGAAGCCATTCCCATCCTTAGCGGGGCTATCCTTTCGGCTCTTCCAAGGATTGGGTCTGACCATAACCCTATTTTCTTGGAGGTGAACGATGGACCTATTTTTATGACCCCTTTCAGATTTGAATCCATGTGGATTTCCCATAAAGACTTCTAAGGATTGGTTTCAGCATGGTGGCAATCGAATGTGGAAGGAAGCGCTCCTAAGAGGGTGGCTTTAAAGATCAAAATGGTCAAAGAAAAACTGAATATTTGGAACAAAGTGGTTTTTGGCAACATTTTTGAGTCCAAAAAATCCATCGCTGAGAACCTGAAGGCTGTGGAGGAAAGGATGGCTACCAAAGGTTACACTGAGGGTCTCAGGGAGGAAGAGCGAAGCCTTTTGGTGGACTTTCATTCTATTCTCGCTAGGGAGGAAACGTTATGGCGCTAGAAATCTCGTGACCTGTGGTTGAAGAATGGAGACTCCAACATGAGATTTTTTCATGCGTCTACTATGAGGCGCAGAGGGGCCAACAAGATCAGATAAATGACTTGTAAGGATGGGCACATTACCAAGGAGATTGAGGAAATTAGGAGCAAAGCGATTAATTTATTTCAGGATTTGCTTGGCACTCCTCCAGATAGCAACCTCCAAGTCCAGAAATCTATGCTCGCCAATTTTCCAACTAAAGTTCCCCATGAGGTAAGCATGAAACTTCTGGAACCTTTTTCCTCGTCTAAGATTAAGGAAGCATTGTTCTCCATGCAACCAGATAAGGCCCCTGGGCCCAATGGTTTCCCTCCCCAATTCTTCCAATTCATGTGGGAGGTCGTGGGCCCGGATGTGTGTGATGCTATTCGGGTTATCCAAGCATCCAGATCTATCCACCCGAAACTCAATTCCACCTTTCTTGCCCTCATTCCTAAGTATCCTTGCAAATTTTTCTCTGACTATCGGCCCATTAGCCTGTGCAATGTTTTTTACAAGATCCTTACCAAGTCTATAGCCAATAGACTCAAAACAGTCCTCCTCCTCCTTATTGATCCTTGTCAGGGAAGCACTGTCAAAGGCAGAAACATTCTTTATGGTGTTATCACTGTCCATGAGACCCTTCATTCCACTTATCGCTCTAAGAATGCTACTCTTTTTCTTAAGCTCAACATGAACAAAGCCTTCGATCGTGTCGATCAAAATTTTTGTGTGCAGTCCTCCTCAAGTTCGGCTTTCATCCCCATTGGATTGACCTTGTCTACAGCTGTATATCCACTCCATTTTTTTCTATCTTGGTCAATGGGTCCCCAGCTGGGTATTTCCAAAGCTCCAGATGCCTCAAAAAGGGCGATCCTCTTTCTCCCATCATATTCATTCTTCTGGCGGAAGTTCTGAGTTGGTCCATGAAAGAGGCTCTTCGGCAGAACAAGATTTATGGCATCTTGTTGACTTCTAGAATTAATCATGTCACTCATCAGCAATTTATGGATGACACCCTCATTTCCACTGGGGCGTCTGTTGCTCAAGCTAAGTCGCTCAAGAGGATCTTGTCCCGTTATGAGCAAGCTGCTGGACAAAAGGTCAATTACATCAAGAGAAAAATTTACTTTATTAACACTCCTCTGTGCAGACAAATTCGGATTGCTAGAATTCTTGAATGCACTATTGATTCCCTGCCTACATCCTATCTAGGTTTTCCTCTTTCTTATAGCATACGGGCCAGTGGGGACATGTGGAACATGATTCTTGAGCACCTTCACAGGAAACTGGGCACTTGGAAGGGCAAACTCCTATCGCAAGCTGGGAAAGCCACCCTTACCAAAGCCTGTCTTTAGGGGATCCTGACCTACTTCATGTCGATGTTCATGCTTCCGAGTGCAGTCCACTCCAATATTGAGAAGATTCAGAGGACCTTTCTTTGGTCTGGTAACGAAGATAAATCTAGACTTCCCCTTGTAGCCTGGGACAAGGTGTGTTCGAGGATAGATCAAGGCGGCCTAGGGTTGAGAAGATCAATACTTATGAATCTGGCTCTGATCGCGAAGCACGCTTGGAGGATTATGTCTAGCGACCCGGTGGAGTGGGTTATGCTGGTTAAAATGAAGTATCTTGGCCCCACCCCCTTCTTGGATGCTGAAACATCCTCCATGGCATCGATCTTTTGGAAATCTGTGCTCCAAACCCAGCATCTGATCAGTCTGGGAGCCCACTAGATTTTGGGTGATGGCAACTGCATTTCATTTTGGAATGATAGGTGGGTGACTGAAGAAGCCCTTGGGTCGAGGGAGGACCTCGCTGGACTGAGAAGCTTGACCGACCCTAACGCCCAGCTCAGGGTGGCGGATCTCATTGATCGAAGCACCTGTTTCCCTCGATGGAAGCTTCCTGTTTTGGAGGGGTTTAATAATGAGATTACATTCCTTGAGAATATCCTTCAGTCAATTTTAATTCCTTCTATCAAGAGGAATGACAGTATCATCTGGAGTGGTATGGAGGATGGGTGTTTCTCTGTTAAATCAGCTTATGAGATTCTCACCACCAAGACTGCTCTGGACTACAGGTGGAATACTGTTTGGAGGAAAGGAGTTGTTCCTAAAATCAACTTCTTCACATGGATTGCTTTCCACAATAAAGCCTTAACTATTGACAACCTTCACAAGAGAGGTTTTGCCTTCCCCAACAGGTGTTACTTGTGTTTAGCAGATTGTGAGACGAGGGATCATTTATTCTTGCATTGCTCATTTTCCCACTCTATTCTAGCATTGTCCTATCCTCCTTCCAAATCCTTTGGTGCTCTCCCGATCCCTTAGAGATGCTTTTCACCAATGGCCTAATCCTTTCAAGAATCCCAAGCTCTGCTTCCTCCTCGAGGCCTCCTTCCACCATTTAATTTGGCAAATTTGGTTAGAGAGAAATGCCAAAATATTTGGCAGAGCTCCTAGAGGGCCCCCTTCTGTCACTCAAAGGGCGTTATATTATGCCATTAAGAATTCTATTGCATTTCCTAGTCCCTATCCCCATCTTCTGACCGAAGAAGCTATTCTCAAAATGATGAATCTCTGGCCATTTCTGGAGGTTGTTAAAGGGCCCTGTCGAAGGAATGTTGTGTGGACCAAAACCCCCATGGGGTGGATTAAATTAAACTTTGATGGAGCGTCTAAGGGGAATCCTGGGCCCACTGGCGTTGGTGGGGTTGTCCGTGATCATGACGGGAATATTGTGATGGCCTATTGTGAAGATTTGGGCTCCCAGACGAATCACTATGCTGAATCCTGAGGCGCTCTGAATGGTATTCGAATTCTCTCTGAGGATCCCCGGCCTCTTATCATTGAGGGTGACTTGCTCAACATCGTGAATTACCTTATTGGTACCAAAAATCCATCTTGGAAATTCTACAACATCATCCTCGAGGCTAGATCTCTTCTCTCCTATCGTTGTATATGGGAAGCAAATCATATTTTGAGAGAAGGAAATCATGTGGCTGACCACATGGCCAATAAAGGGCTCACAACCACGTGCCCGGTTGTGTGGCGGTCTCGCTTCCCATTCGAGGTGGAAAGGTTGGCCAGGGCAGACATCCCTTCTTGATGTTTTCCTTGTGCAATTTTTGGAAGGCCCATTCCGACGTGTTTTGGGGTGGCGTGGCAAAGAAGCTATTGTCCATTCCTGGAAGATCTTCCCAATGCCTGTGAAAAGTCAGAAAGGTGGAGAAGGATGTTCATCCGTAGCACATCCCATTGGACATGGAGAGCGACAAGGAGAGTCACAATAATTCTCTCCTGGACTTGGCTGCTTCTATTCTTACTTCTGTCAACTCCATTATTTCTATCCTGAAGCAAAACCAGAAGCGCCCAAATTTGAGAGGACAGGAGGATCATGATTAGTAGTCCATGGTGTCTGTCTCCTTGTTTTCGGCCTCTTTTTGGGTTTCTCTCGGGTCTGTCCTATTTTCTTTATTGTTAGGTCTCCAGGCCTAAAAGCCCTTTTTTTTTGTTTTCAAGTCTGCAGCATTAGGATGGTTTTATTTTCATTTAGGTTTATTGTTACAGCCAAGAGGTATGATGCATCATTATAAAGTTGGCTAATTTTGTACATAAGGTTTTGGGATCCTCTATAAAAACCCACTGTTAATTTATTATAATAATTACCAAAAAAAAGGAATATGAGGAAGATAAGGAAGATGAGGAAGATAAGGAAGATGAGAAATATAATGAAGATGTGAAAAATGAGGACAATGAGCAAGCAATACCCAAAGCACCTGATCACAACGATGAAGGCAATACAATTGATATGCCAAAAGTGATTGATGCATCAAGTAAGGATGAGGTAGACATTCCTAAAGTGACTCATTATGGCCAAACATGCACTCTACAAGAACTACACTCAATTTCCTCTCCAATAGTGAGTTATTGCCATAGGGTCAAACCTATTCAAAAACAAGGTAGAAAGGTGACTGCACACTCCTCCATTACCTCTCCCAAGGAACAACAGGAGAATGTAGAAGTTTTACCACCTCTTTTTATGCATCATTTTAAGGTGTTTGAAGAACCCCAAGGGTTGCCCTTCCCTCATCATCACACATTTACTAATTTTTTTGGAAACCCCCCGCTAACGCTTCATCCTTCTCGATATCCCTGCCTACGAAAGGATGACATTAAAAGAGTCCAAGAACTTATGCAAATCCTTCTTGGAAAACAAAGGATAAAGCTCCTCACTTTGAGCTTTGAGGAAAAATCTCTTTTTAAGGAGGGTGGCATGTTAGGATCCTCCATCCTAACATTATTAGTTAATATTAGTTAGTATTATTAATCATTTAATTATTATATTATTAACTCATAAAGTGAACCATCACATCTCTTCATAACATGAACCATCACGTATCTTCATAATGTGAACCATCATGTCTCTTCACCAATGTAGCTTTAGGGTAGATATATATATTAGGTTGGTCATTCACACAAATCATCCAATAATAAGAATATATATTTGTTTAAACCCATTGGAGGGATTCCCCATTCCAGTGCAATAGTGATTCAAACCTAAAAGTGATTTTTTTAATGTTATTTTATTTATTCATTTATTAAATATTAGCTAGAACCTTCAGGGTTCTACCAGTTAGGTACCCAAGATAGGTACTTAATATTATAATATTATAATAAATGTATTTATCCCACATGTGTGGCTAAGTGGTAGTGGTAGGTAGTTGAGTATTATATAATGTAGGTAAGAGACTCATATGAGGAGAGAATAATATTGTATGTGTTTGGATCTCATATTGAGATACAGTGTGGAGTGACTTCCTTCCAATAGGGAGCATTGTACGATGTTTCCCTACCTTAAGGGTTTTATTTATATTTTGAACACAATGGAGTAGTTTTCATATTTTTTCTTATATGAATTGTTCATGAATTAGTTTATTTGTTTTCCAACATATCTATGAATGCTTTTATATTCATTGACAGTAAAGGTTTTTAATATTTCTAAAAATTGGTTACTAATTTTTATGGATGAGAAAAGAGGTCCATAACATTTCATCACTTTGGCCCCTTCAAAATAGGTAGCATTGTCAATGGCTATGGTAGCTAGAGTTCGAAACCTATTGATGATATCCTCTAGCAACTAGACTATCTTTGTTTGATTGAATGACTTAATTGGTACTACCTTAATCCAATTTCTAAAATAATCTATGGTAGTAAGGATCCATCCATGTTTTATAATCAATAAAATATTTATCTTGGTAATGAATTATAAGCCCCATTATTAGAATGGTTTAGTAACAATAAGGGGCTTTAGGGGCATTGGCGCTTTTCTCCTTTTTTCTATGAAAATACAATAAGCTTTGTAGTTCTTAACCCATTGGAAGAAATTAAAGAAGATAGTGGACCAATAGTATCCATCATTTAGGATTTTGTGGATCATGGTTGGTATAGAATAATTTCCTCCTTTATTGTGATATTACTTGTTCAAGTATTTTATCTTTCCTTCTTCAAAATAATGTAGCAAGACACCATCATATCATTTTCTCAAAAACACACCATCAATCCATGTATAGTGCATTGTCTTTTGTTTGAATCAAACCATTTCTTTGGCCATCAATCATTTTTGTACATGTTTAGTAGCCACAGACCTATAAATATACCCCATTCATCTCATCTTGTTATCTAGTTCTATCTCCTCCACTAGGGCAACCTAATATTTAGGCACTACTATTTTCAAATGTTTGCACAAGTATCTACCCTATATAATCTTGGTGGTTTTATATCTATATCAAATTCCTAAATCTTGTTAATCCACCTAGCTCTCTTTTCCCTTAATTTACAATCAAGTATAGCAAATTGAACACTAGGGTGAAATAAAAAGATGGTGGTTCTCCTTTGTGACAAGTAGTACCTAAATTTCCTAAGATCCTTCAAGATAACAAACACCGATTTTTTATAAAGGCCTATTTTTCTTCATAGTTATGGAGTAATTGACTCATAAATGGGATGGGGTATTCTTCATCCTTATTGTTCTTCTATGTTAGGATTATATCAATAATTTCATCTATACCAAATATATATAGTCTAAAATATTTAGAAAATTTAATATTTAATAGGACTAGGGATTGGTTAATGGCATCCTTGATGGCTTGAAATGCTTTCTTACCTTCAGTGGTCCATGCTAGGGCAACATCTTAGTAACTAGTTTGACCATCTAAGCAAAATTGGTTATGAATTTGGTAGCAATCTATATTTGACCTAGGAAATACCATATTTCTTTTATTGATGTGGGCAAGAGAAGGTCTATGGCTTTAATCCTATTAGTATCTATGGTTAACTCATATTTTGACACCACATGACCTAACAACTTGCCTTCATAGACCATGAAAATGGATATTTTTTGGGAATTAGTGATATACTAAACTCCCTACACCTCTTAAATATAAACTTTAGATGTTCAATATGTTTATTTCTACCCTTGGAGTACATAGTCAAATTTTCAAGATATATGAGGATTATGTCACCAACAAGTGTTGCAAGATGACATCCATGGTCCATTGGAAAGTATCCCCTATGTTTGACAACCCAAATGAAATCCTCTAATAAGCAAAGGTTTTCTATTTAGGGGTAAATGGTGTCTTATGATGATCATCATCTTTGACATAAATATGGTTGTATCCTAAGAATCCATTTAGGAGTGATAGCCTTTGAGACCTTGCTAGTTTTTTCAAAATCTAATTTATAGCCAACAGGGGATAATGATATTTTATTTAAGTCTTATTTAAATTCTTAATTTGATGCACTACCTTATATCATCATTATTTATATGCATAGAAACTAGGCTAAATACCTAGGTGCAATGTTTAATATAAATATGATTTGATCCTATAAGATCTTCAAGACTTCCTTCTTCATCATTATCTTAGTTTTAGTATTTATCGAATACTATTTTTGTCAAAAAGCCTTGGCACTAGATTCTAGCTCAATTTTATGTTCTATGATATTTTGATCATATATATTGATATATTCGTACGACCATGCAATGGAATCCTTTTACTGACCACAATTTTTTTTTAATAGGTCTATATCTTCTTTAGTGCACTCCTTCCTAGGTAGCAAGTTCTTACCCTTGACATCTTTAATGGGATGGTAAGAAGAATATTTTACCTTGATTCTTGATTTCTTTATGTTGTCATCTAGGTTGAACAAGATTTTTAGATTAATTCACCCCTCAAGTAGTTGACTTATCTTTAATTGTATAACATCATCTTTAATGTCATCTTTGTAGTTGTTTTTCTCCTCAATGTGTTGAGCTTCTTTATTAGGAACTCAATTATTTTATCATCATTATTGAAGACTTGCAAGTGATTGGAGTTATCAAGGACATTCAACCTAAATACCACTTATAACTCTTTTGAATTATCCCACATAGAAATGGTGGGGTTGAGTTTTTTGCCATTGTTGTCAATTCAACTGCTTTGGAACTCAATTCTCCAATGTTTGTTTTGATATCATATGTTCTGAATCTTTCTATCTAATTCCAAACCTAATGCTTGTATGATTTCAATTATTTGATCTTCATGGAACACTAGGAATTAATCTAGTTTATAATGAATTCAAAGTCACCAAATATCCTCATGTACTTGAACCCTATTTTTTTGTCTTTTTCAATTTAGTGCATAGTGCTTCCTATTCTTCCACATTATTCATACAATTGAATAGCAATCGGAATGTAAAATCAAAATTTTTACCTTCGAGACCAATGAATTAAATTCTAATTCCTACCCCATTTTTGGTTTTGATGCCATCAAAGTGCATGGTCTAGGTCTTGTTAGCTCCTCAACTTGTTAGAGTTGAAAGGTTAGATGGTTCCTCTAAAATGAGGTAATTCCTAAACTCGGTATCCTGATAACCAACCTATGTATATTATTTACCTTGAATCACATTAATTATCATATCTATATTAAAGGTTTGATCATCTTCAAACCCTTCATCATCTTCTCTACAACATCTAGGAATTCATTCCAATTTATCATGTCATCTTCATTTAATTTATGTTACAAGTAATTACATGGAGATTCGTTCTTGATCTTGGTAATCTTTCCATTTTTAGACAAATTCATGTGGGTATAACCCATTTTCAAGTAACCATCCCCTAACAACTTATGTCTCCACTCATAAGACAATAGCATACTAATGTATGGGAGAACATCAATCATTATCACCTTTTTCACCACTACCAACTCTAGTTGTTTTACAATGGTTTTAATAAAATATTTGAAAACTCCCCTTGCATTCACTCTAGTTCCATCTATTTAGATGGAATGCCTAGTCATATTATTGTAGGGTGAATCTATCTCTTCATAAACTGTCTTGGCAATACTATCACTATTACCCCTAATTCAACTATGCAATTTCTTTATAAATATTTTTTAATCTTTAGGGTTATATAAAATGGGTGTGGCTTTAGTGATTTAATATTTTGTAAATTTAGCATATCGGCCACATTAACCTAGATATCAGCTAAATTCTTTACTATCCAATTTTTTTGTTTCTCTATAATGGTTTGGGACAACTCTGGTTCCTTATTCTTAGCATAGCTCCTTTATCTCTCTTTTAAAACTTCTTGAAGTAGATTCCACTAACAAGGTAGAGATAGCACCTCCAACATGCTTACATTGGTAGGTGTCTTTTTCAACTCTTAGCAATGTTAAACTTGAACTGAACAAAGCTACTCTCACTATGTGCAATAAATTTTGTGTATTATCTTATAGTCATCACATGATCTTTGCTTGTAAGAGGGATATTTTAGACCATTTTATACCTCCTTTTAAATTTGGTATATGTTTATTACTCCTCTTTTTAGTGGACCTGTATATTCGTTTTGTACTCCTCCCTTCAATTTTGGGACTTCTCCTTGTTTGTCTATTTTTCCTTACTAACCTATGCCTATACTTTAGAGGTATCTATGTCATTCCTTTATTTTTGTTGTCTTGTTGCATAATTATTTGTCCTTTATCCTTTAAACATAATGGCATCCTTTCTCTTATAAGTATTATTGTAACATTATTTGCTTTAGTCTAATTTCTAACTAAGGGTTGCTCCTTGAATAATTTTCACTTACCTCTAGTCCTATTCCCTTGTTGATTAGTACATATGGCATCATCATCGATCCCCATTTGTTTCAATCATGCTAAATTTATAAAATATTGCATTGTTGGGGTTTGAAAATACATGGAATGATTGTTGTGGTTGAGGTTGTTGGTATTTAAGGTGACTTATTATAGTCATCATTTGATCCAAGATGATAGCCTATTAAGCTTGGCATTGTTGGTCATATTGGTTCATCTAGGAATATTTTATGGCTATAGTGCATTATTTAATATTTTGTCCCACATTTTATGGAAAGCACCATAGTGTATTGACCCCTAAATTATCATTTTTCATGTTTTTTTGGACTTAATTAGTCCCTTGAATAGTAGCTTATTTAGGCATTTGGTCCTTGGGAGGTATAGGGTCCATTAAGGCTCTCAATTTTTAGGTTGTTGCCATTGTCTCTTTTTAGTATTACTCATATTTACTATAGTAATTAGCATTTCTAATACTTATATAATTCTAATATTGTTAGTGGATTTATTAATAGTGTTTGACAGAGTGGAAAGGGCTGATAATTATGGCTAGAAAGTGATAATTGATCAATTTTGTCCAAGATACAAAAAATATATATGAAAAGTGTGATGGATCAATATAAATAGTTGGTTGAGGATTCAAAAAGGGTGAAATGGGTGTGTAGAGCCTAAAGTTGATAGGTTTTGGATAACATTGATAGCATAGGCCATAGGCAAGGCAAGCGGTAATTTCCCACCCTTAAAAAAAAATATTCTATATGGGCCACTTCTTAAAAATATACGTTTAGTGTATTATGATTAGAATTAGAAACTATTAGATTATATCAAATTACAATACCTTGATATAATAAGGTAATGCTTGTTTTTCACTAGTCCTAGCATATTATGGAATTAAATTTAGGATCCTCAATAATCTAGTATTAAAATCATATATATTATCTTGAGGGTGTCTTTGTATAGTATTCAATTAAAATAAAATAAAATAGCCATTACTCATAATACCAAATATATGGATGAATAGTTCCATAATTGATGCCCAACTAGTGATAGAATTATCATGTAAACCTCTATACGAGAATGCATCTTTCTCACGTAAAGAGTAGATTAATAAGTATCCCATAATATCCTCCTCCTAAATGTGATGACTTGACTTGAGTGTAGATGACTCATTGAGGTAATCCCACACTATTTTATTTCCACTTCCATCAAAAATAGGCAAATATTTTATAGCAATACGTAGAATAGGGTAATAGGTGCCTAGGTTTAGTAGTCCTTGATAGGTCCAGATAGAAAGTTGATTTTGAGGTCTAGATTGAGGTGTTGAACTATTTTATGGAGGATAAAGTTGAACATATTGTTGTTATGATGGTGGATAAGGATATACCATGTAGCCTTGAGGTATGTATGGAGGATACTAGTATGGAGAATAATAATATGGATAATAATGATGATATGGCATCTAGAAAGGAGGGAATAGTGGATATTGATAAGCCCATTCTTGATTTGTAGGAATTTGCATGTTTAGAAATGAAGGGGGATACCTAAATCCTTGTTGAGGAATCAATTAATTTAAAGGTGTGAATTATTGTGTGTTTTATTGTACTTATTTAGCTTAAGGTGGTTTTTCTCCTTGGGTCACCTATGTCCCCACTTATCCAGTTAACACTTGCAAAATGTAAGCAAGACCCTAGCTTTGATTTGGAAAGGTCTATCTTTAAGACCTTATGTTTGAAGCTATGGATTATCTTGATGGAATATTGGATGTGTTGGTCAAATATGATCCAAGTGAAATTTGAGTTGAAGAAATGCTAGGAGGTGGTGTAATCTGAGCACTAGATGTAGGGGGTTGGTTAGTATTGATGACTTGGTAATAGTTCATAAAAGAAGGATTGTTTGTGGGTTTCTTTACATCAAATACCATCTCATAGAGAGGTTTTATATGAGTTAATATAGACTAGTATTTGACCAAGTTAGTCTATATGAATAACTTATTTGATAGCCTAGGAAATCAATTTCTTGGGATGTGGAATTTTGACTAATAGGATTAGCCATTGGAATTTTTCCTTGTGAATAAATGGTGTTAGACATTAGAATCTTATTAATATCATCATCTATTTGTACCTATGCAGTGATTTTCTCCTTTTTTTCCTTTTCATTCCTTTGATGGTATGTGACTATCTATAATAGTTATGTTTTTTCTTAAGATTTGTGCCCTTGAGCATGTATTCATAATATTGCATGTATGTACCTACAGAGACAAATTTTTAGGGTTAAAAATTAAAAAATTTATAAAACTTGGATTTTGGAGCATTTCACCTAAAAACTAGAGCAATTTTCTTGTAATTTTAGACAATTTGATAAAATTCAGGTGATTCGCTAGCCGAATTTAAGCTTTGATAATTTTGAAGAGTAGGGAGTCCAGGAAAATTGTTTCAAAATTGGATCTAATCATTCTCCAAAGAGGATTTAGAAATAAACTTGTCTTTTTTAGCAAATTGCTTTATAGATTCTAAGGAAATCACTATTTGGATTCATCTTGGTGAAGAATCACTATTTTTGGAGTGAATTGCTTGCTAAATAGAGCAAATCAAGTATCGATATGATTTGTAACAAAATTTTCTCAAAACCTACACAAAATACTTCTACCCATGTAAAATGTAATATTGGGGTCAAATTAAAGGTTTGATGTATCTCTATTGCTATTTTGTTAGGTTGCTTTATGAAAATCTCAAAAAAAATAAGTTCATGTCATAGTCACCATTTGTAAAGCACCTACAAACATCAGACACAAATAACAAAAATAATGTAAAAATGTTGGACATTTTGAGTCCTAAAAGTTAAATTTGTCATTGATGTCAAGAAATGAAGTCGTATTTAATGTCAATGAATTTGGAAAAAAATAAAGTCGTCAAAGGTGTCAAGAAGAAGCTTCAAGAGTGCATAAATTAAAGGCAAAAGGGCTCCAAAATATTTTAATATTATATGAGAGCATAAGTTAAAATGGGTTTTCATAAATACCCAAGGAGGCCTATTGCAAAGTTCAAAGGAGGTCTAATATTTATTTTATAAAATATTTAAATTCAAAAGGAATTTAATTTTTATAAATAAATATCATCAATACAAAGTTATGCAATAAGAGAAGGCCTTAAAAGACAAAGGTTATAATTATAATTTATAAAATTTAAATTCCTTGGAATTTAAATCTTTTATAAATTACAAAGGACAAATGTGCCAATGTCATTGAAAATTTGGAAGCACTGACGTTTGAATATAATGGCAACTTCGTGTATAAAAAGGGAGGTCAAAAGACCTTGAAGATCATCCCTCAAACGATTTATATGCGCCAAGGTTGAAATATTTCATATGCAATTTCAAGAGCTTCGTTGAGGAAGAAGACAAAAAATATTTTCGTCTTAACTGCCAGGTATAAGGTGAAGAGGTTGGATATTTCTAAGCACGTTGGACACGATGGTCCATTGGCAGCTAATGATCTGTGAAAACATTAGTGGAAGCAAGAGCCCGTGTTCGAAACTCGTTGGTGGTAAGCGCCAAAGGGAAAGGTTTTTGTGCTTCACATTTTTTTATTAAGGCACTAGGGAAGGAAGATAGTGCGCGTAGAGCCTTTTGGTTCTCAACGTGCGTTGAGCGCATGTGGTTGAGGAGCCCACGACTAGGGCATTCACGGAGGCAGAGGTTAAGGGTTCGAAACCCGTGGAGAGGCAAAGGTAATTTTTTATTATATTTTTATTTCATAAAGTTTTAATTGAAGTCTTTATTAGGAGTGATAAGGGGTTTATTAAAAGGTTTTAGTTAGGCAATAAAATTAGTGATTTAGGAGAAATAAGGAGTGATAGCAAATTGTCATGTGTTGAATTGTGATTTATAAAAGAGGATATATTCTTTTTAAATTGGAGTAATAAGGTAGTAAGAGGTTGTGATTTTTAGTGTATGTTGAGTTTATTTGTAAAAGGATTTTTGCCAAAGAGATTATTATGAGGGTATTGATATTATTTTAAAGTTGGAGTGATAAGGTGTATTCTATTTGATATCATTTTGTATTGTGTTTTTTTGAGGAAATTATTATCTTCTAACCCTTATTGAGATTGGCAAAGAATAAATTGTGAGTGTGGCATATTTGTGAGATCTACTCCTTGTCAAGAAAAAAGGTATGGGCAAATTCTTTCTTGGTTGATTTGGTTGATTGTCTTTCTAAATAAAGTTTGGAGTGAAAAATATTTGGTTAGGGTTTCCATTTCAAAACTGTTTGAATTAATGCTTCAAGGTTTTCTGGAATTAAGATTTGTGATTCAAACCTTGTTTTATAAGCATTGTTGTTGAAGCCATTGGATTGTGTGAAGAACTTGAGTTAGGGTTTGAAAATATCATGAGTATCATTGTTATGTGAGATTTATTTTTGAGCATTATTAGAAACATTTTGAGGTGGTTGATATATGCTTGGACTAGGGTTTGTAATAAAAGGATGTTTCATTAAGAAATTGGTTGAGTTGAGTGGTTGAGCCTAGTCAAGTGGTTGTATGAAGTGATTGTTCAAGTTCCATAAATAAAACTATTCTTTATTTTGATTTGAGTTGAGAAAGTGATTGAGCATTGAGTATAGAACATATTGAGTCTCTAACAATTCTCTTTATGCTTTTATGAGATTGAAAGTGATTGAGAATTGAGTATAGAACATATTGAGTCTCTAACAATTCTCTTTATGCTTATATGAGATTAAAAGTGATTGAGCATTGAGTGTAGAACATATTGAGTCTCTAACAATTCTCTTTATGCTTCTATGATATTGGACAAGTTCTGCGTGGACTTGTTAAGCAGATTTGAGGCAAGTCTTTAAGGAGACTTGTGGATTGATTTTGTGTGAGATTTTGTGAAAGCTTACAATACAGATTTGGTTAAGTTCTAGAGAGAACTTATTGAGTAGATTTGGACAAGTTATGTGTGAGCTTGTTGAGTAAATTTGGATATGTCCTGTGTGGACCTGTTGAGCAAATTTGAGTAGGTTTTGAGTAGACCTGTTGAGCAGATTTGAGCAAGTTCTGAGTGGACTTGTTTGAGCAGAGTTGATCAAGTTCTGAGTGAACTTGTTGAGCAAATTTGAGTAGGTTCTGAGTGAACCTGTTGAGCAGATTTGAGAAAGTTCTGAGTGGACTTGTTTGAGAAGAGTTGAGCAGGTTCTGAGTGAACCTGTTGAGTAGATTTGAGAAAGTTCTGAGTGGACTTGTTTGAGCAGATTTGAGCAAGTTCTGAGTGGACTTGTTGAGCAGATTTGTGCTAGACCGATTGGACTATGTTTAGTGCATATTTGAGTGGACTTATTGAGCAAATTTGTGCTAGACCGACTAGACTATGTTTAGTGCAGATTTGAGTGGACTTATTGAGCATATTTGTGCTAGATATATTGGACTATGTTTAGTGTAGATTTGAGTGGACTTGTTGAGCAGATTTGTGCTAGACCGACTAGACTATGTTTAGTGTAGATTTGAGTGGACTTATTGAGTAGATTTGTGCTAGATCGACTAGATTGTGTTTAGTGCAGATTTGAGTGGACTTGTTGAGCAGATTTGTGCTAGATAGACAAGACTATGTTTAGTTCAGATCTGAGAAAGAGCTTTGGATGTGACAAAGCAGATAGGACAGTATTCTCTAGTGGATAGAGATCCATCAACCAGGGTAGTGGGGAAAGGTCTTCTAAGTGGGGACAAGAGTCTTCAATGGAGAGAGATCCACAAGCCAATGTAGTGGAGACAGTAGTCTTCTAGAGGATCACCAGCTAGAGTAGAGGAGAGGGAGTTATCCTTTGGATAGAGATCCATAAACCAGATTTAGGGGATCAGCATCTCCTTTGGACAGAGGTCCATAAACATTGTAATAGGGAAATAATTCCCAAGAGATTGATTGAGAAAATTTTAGTAAAATATTTTCTTTGTGGAGGTAGCCATCTTTGGGTGAACCACGTTAAATTGGTGTCTCTATTGTGTGTGGTGATTTATGCATTTCTTTTATTACTGTTGTTAATATTGCTATCTATGCATTGCATAATATTGATTTGGAAAGAAAAGTAAAAAGTTCTCTTATACTGTTCACCCCCCCCTCTCAGTATAAGTTTGTGTTATTCAAAAAATCAAGGTAATATTGAGCTTCATAATGAAGCTTTTTTGACTCTAGGGAGGAGAAAAGTATGAGGAAAAACTGCTCTACTTTGATGAGGAAAAACTGCTCTACGATGATGGTAGCAGTTTCTGGAGGAGGTATAAAAAATTGATGGAATGTTGTTATGGTATCGGGCCTGTTATAGAGCGTGCATGCTAGTGACATTTTTTCATCTAAAAATTATTGGAAGAAAAGATATTTTCCATTACATACTAAGAATCGCTTGTTAAATAACAATGGATATTTGGAATGATGTGAAGCCAGGCCGGTTCTAGTGGTTCAACCAGACTCGATGGTGGAATATGTAGAGTATTTAACCAAACATGTACTTATTGGTAAATTTATGGGTATCCAAATTTCTCTTCCCTTTATGGAGGCTTGGGTTAGGAAGACTTGGAACCCTAAAGGTGATGTGGAGGTGATGCTAAGTGTGAATAGCTATTTTATGGTGGTTTTCTCTTGTCTTGCAAATCATAACAAAGCATTTGAAGGGGGTCCCTATTTTTGTTATCAAGCAGAACTCTTTCTTAAATCCTAGCATGTGGGTTTCAACCCAGTAGAGGAGCAGCCATCATGGGTTCCAGTGTGGCTTTGGATTTCATGGCTCCCATTGGAATTCTAAAGAAATGACATCTTGCATATGATTTCCCTTCTTCTTGGGAAGCTAGTTGGACCATCACAATAGATGATGGATAAAAAGGTAATCTTTGTTACCCGTATCCGTGTTGAAATTTATTTAAACAATCCTATTCCATATTCTATTGAAATAAAATTTGGATCGACTACATGGGTTCAACAACTTGACTATGAAGGTCTTCTATTTTTTTGCTGGATCTACCATGAATACGACCACCTGCAAAGAAAATGCCCTAATTTTGTCTCACCTGTGGCTTCCAATACTGGGCCCTCTTAGTATACACAAAATTTGGATAAATGAAAATCCCTGATAAAGGAAGAGGATCGGGATAAGGAAGGCTTTGTTCCAGTAAAACCCCAAAATGGAGGAAGAAGAGGAAAAAGAGACTTTAAGGATAGCCAGCCAGATGCTCTGCTCAATAATTTTGAAATACTATATGATCTTGATCAATGCATGGAGATACCTCAAATGTTGCTATCTGATGTAGATATAACAAGGCCAAATCAAATATCTCTTCTTGAGGTGGAACCTAATGAATCAGATCTAGGGGGCTTAAATGAAGAACATAGGGCTTTTGTTCTGAGTATAGGTGATATGGTTGGCTCTAGCCCTGGAAGGGAAACTATTTTGGAAAATGGCACAAATATAGTTATGCCCTATCCTACTCAAGCACTTATGCAGTCATCCTTGGACTAAAAAACTCTTACAGTGTTGGGATTGCAGCATAAAACAATTAAAAAAGGTGCTTTTGAAAAGAATATGAAGGTGGGTCGAAAGAAAGACCAAGATAAAATTAACTTAATGGAGGAGACTTTGTTAGAGTTAGGTTGGGTGATAACATTCGACTCCCATTTTCTAACCCCCAAAAATGATTATCCTTTCATGGAATGTAAGGGGGTTGAACAACATACCCAAACAAAAAGTTGTTCGTGATTTGGTTTGTGTTCATTCTTTGGATGTGGTGTTTATTCAGGATACTAAATTGTCTACTGATAATATGTTCAATATTTCTTCTAATTTGTGGAGAAGGGGTCAATTCCAGTGTATTGGTGCATAAGGATATGCTAGTGGCATTGCTTGTTTATGGGATCTATTTAAGATCCCTCCTCTTACTTGGATTTCTAGCATATGGTCTATTTTGATGATCGAGAATGATAATGAATCTAGTGAAACCATCCTACTTACAAATGTGTATGCTCCTATTGATTACAATGATAAAGTGAATTTTTGGGAGCACATTGGCTTTATGAGAAGTATGGCTCCCCTGTACCCATGGATTTTGGTTGGAGACTTCAACTCTATCACTTGTCTAGAGGAGAAACACAATGGGGTTTATCATCTCAAGCCATTTTCTTCTGTCTTTAGTGCTCATATCCACCCTAAAATTGGTTGAAATAAAGCTGGATAATGGGATTTTTACCTCGCACAATAGAATATGTGGGGAATATTCCATGAGAGACTAGATAGGTTTTTTATCTCTATTTTTTGGATTGGTAATAATAGAAGCACTAGTTTTATGATTATGGAGGGTAGGGGATCTGATCATTGGCCTATCAAACTCTCTACTCTAGAGTTAGGGCTAAAGAAGAATCCTTCCTTTAAGTTTCAACTTATGTGGCTTCGAGATCCTAAGCTTCAATATTTCATGCAAGGTTGTGGACCAATGGCAAACCTCCTTATGGCATCGCTATGTATTCCTTTATGAAGCGACTACAATTTGTTAAGCATAAATTGAAGAGATGGAATAGACTAAATTTTGGGAACCTTTCCTTGGCTAAGTTTGCGACTCTTAGAATGGTGGAAGAAGCTTCAAGGAATATTAGAGATCAGGGACTCACGGAGGAGCTTCTCATTAAGGAATCTAAGGTTGCGAAAGACATTTCTAAATGGGAATTAAAGGAAGAATTTTTTGTAAACAAAAAGCTCGAGTATATTGGCTTCAGGAAGGGGATAGGAATTATTTTATAACATAGTTAAGACTTTACATAATGGTAACCTGATTACCTATCTTATGAGTTCTTAGGGTGCCCTAATCTCTTCTTTCAAGGATATTTTAGAAGAGACTAGGAGGTATTTTTTCTCTCTCTTCAAGAAGGACTCCCTCTCATATGATGAGGATGAAAAGCTTATTCTAAATTGCATTCCCTCGATTATTTCTAGAGAGATGAATGAGCACTTGATGGGTCCAATTTCCCTTGAGGAGTTAGAAAATGTTGTATTCAAAATGAAATAATGGAAAACCTTGAGATTGGATTGATTCTCGATTGAGTTTTATCAAGAGTTTTGGGAGATAATCAAATTTGATCTTCTAGAGGTGGTCCATGAGTACCAAAAGAACAAACAGATGCTAAGGACCCTAAATTCTACCTTTGTGATGCCTATTCCTAAAAAAGAGGGAGTGAATTACCTGGATATGTTTAGGCCTATCCCTCTCTCCAATGTTGTGTATAAAATCATCACAAAAATTATTGTTGAGAGGCAGAAGATATGGTTGAGAAAAATCATCTCTGAGGAGCAAGGTGGGTTTGTTGCTGGTCGGCAAATCCTGGATGGGGTTGTTATTGCTACAAAAGATATTCACTCGATGTAAACTTCTAAGGAGAAAACTATATTTATTAAGTTGGACATGGCCAAAGCCTATGATCAAGTCAGATGGTTCTTTCTTTAGAAATTTCTTGTTGCTTTTGGATTTGAGGAGGAATGGATTAGATAGGTGATGAGTTGTGTTTCTTCTTCCTTGTTCTTTGTTCTTGTTAATAATGAGTCGTCAGAGTTGTTTGAGGCCTCAAGAGGTTTGAGGCAAGGAGATCCTTTATCTCCTTTTTTGTTTATCATTATGGTAGAAGAGTTGGGAAGATTTCTCAAGTCTCAGGTTAGGTAAGGTCTCATTCAGGGGTGGAAGTGGGATAGTAGTTTTTTGCCTCTTTTCCACCTTCAATTTGTTGATGATATTGCTTTGTTGGGAGTTGCCACTATTAGGGAAGTTGGAAAAATTAGACGGTCTCTTGACATATATCTTGGTGCTTTTGGATAATTTATTAATGAGGACAAGTCTTTTATTTTTTTCTTCAATACCCCTCCTCTTATTCAAGCCAGGATTGCTCATATTTTAAGATTCTAGGTCGGGACTCCCCCCTTCATCTATCTTGGTATTTCGATTTCATCTCATCCTCTGCCTAGATCTTCTTGGATTTCTATGCTTGATAATTTTAGAAGGAATGTGAATCACTAGACCATCATATGGCTATCCTCTGCAGGTAGAGTGTTGCTATTAAAATTTATTGTTCAATATTTAGCCATTTATAGGTGTTTTATGCAAAAAGCACCCTCTCATTTCATCAAGGACATGGATGCTTTGTCAAGATAGTTTTTGCGGTCTAGAAAACTTGATCAATCTAAATGAATTTTGGTTAGGTGGGATTCTATTTGTAGGCTAGTTCAAGAGGGATGCCTTGGGTTGCAACAAGCGTCTCTTTTTGGGCAGGATTTGGCTATAAAACTTTATTGGAGATTGTGTACCTCTCAAGATTAGATTTGGGTTAAAATCTTATCTTGTAAATACTTGAGAAAAAAAATTGTAGGCTAATATCCCTAGAGTTAGCTTGGTTGGAAAAGGTTCAGTTATCTGGGACACTCTGAAAAGAGAAGCTAATTTAATTAAGTAGGGTTCATTTTGAATTTGCAATAAAGGATCAAATAATATTTTTTGAGAGGATTCTTGGGATGGCCACCCTCCTATCTTGACTCAATATCTCAGGTTATGTTCCCTAAGGGTTTGTTTCTTGGAATCGGATTGGTCTCATGTGGAGAACTTTAAAAAAACTAGTCTTTTGGAAATCTAGAGATGTACAGGTGGAAATATTTATATGAATGGTCCTAGGGGGATTGGTCGAAGACCAAGATGAGATTGCTCTTATTCTTGTGAGGAGACCCTATTCTTCATTGAGGGGTAAAGACATTCTAGCTTGGAACCTTGATACCAAGGTAACCTACTCTGTAGTCTATGGTTATCAGTTTCTTGATAAGCAAAAGTTCATGAGTCTCCCTGTCACATGGTGGAAAAAGGTGTGGAGCAGATTTTATTGGCCGAAATGTAACTTCTTTCTTTGGCTAGTAGCTCGTAATAAATGCCTCACTTGGGATAACGTGAGGAAGAGGGGATTTTAGAGTCCCTCTTTTTGTATCCTTTGTTGTAAGAATGAGGATGACTCTTCTCATTTATTTTTCCAATGCTCCCTTGCTAAAGACATTTGGCACCATTGGTGGAGTTCCTAGAACCATCCTTGTTTTCATGTGCTCTCCCTGGTGGCTTTTTGGAGTAGTCTAGGTAGACCTCTAGCCAAGGCTCCCTTCCTCTTGGTGGCTTGGAATTTGGGTCCTTCTTGCATCATCTAGCATATTTGGTTTGAATGAAACTATCACATATTTCAGGGCAATCATTTGGTTGTTCAACAGATCTAGTAAAGGATCGTGTGTATGGTTCAGGAAACTATCCATAGTAAATGTGATGTGGACCCTCTTTTAGAATTTATGGAGGAGAAGGTACGGTAGGCCCTTGGTCTCTTTGGGGTTGGTGTGAACTCTTCTAGCCCTAGCACGGTTCCTCATCTTAGCAATAAGGTTAGGAGAGATGGTAGGTGGAGGTCGCCCTCTAGAGGAGTTTTAAAAATTAATACTAATGGGTCGTCCAGGGGAAATCCTAGACATATTGAAATTTGTGGTGTTGGGAGAGATTCTATTGGCATGGTCAGTTTTTTATTTTCTATTTATAAAGGTGTGTATCGCTCCAAATTTTTTGCATCCTTACCTTCAAGCTAAAGGATCCATGCCCGAAAGGAGGATGGGAAAAGGATGGGACAATACCTCGGACTGAGAGGCCCTTTGAAGGTCCCGCCTCTCGGGGGAGGGGTATTAAGGTGATTTTTT
The DNA here is from genome assembly GCA_028583015.1 of Wollemia nobilis. Lineage (NCBI taxonomy): Eukaryota > Viridiplantae > Streptophyta > Pinopsida > Araucariales > Araucariaceae > Wollemia > Wollemia nobilis. The sequence continues at coordinate 10,054,911 of JAQPPZ010000689.1, read as the reverse complement.
GACGGATGGTGGGGTTCACCAGGAAACGTTTAGTGGCAATTTCCACGCCTAGGTTGGGAATGTGTTTGATGTGTTCAGTTTTAGCTTTAAACATCCAAGTCCTAGGTTTGGCCAGATGAATCTAAGTTGTTCTATTATGAAAATGCAAATTAAATGAAGACAGAAAATAGATTTAAACAGAAAACACAGAGAATAATTAAGTGAAGAGATCCATACCTAGTTCCGGATGTCTGATGGAGGTTCTGATTTTTGAAGCAGTCAAGATCATCTGGAATTTGACAGAATCGTCTCCGATCTGACAGGATCGTCTGAGATCTGATGAATTCATCAGACGAATTCGTCGAGACCCGCAATCAGAGAAATAGATACAAAATACAAAAAATGCAGCTATGCCAACGAGAGGGCAATGATGTAGAATGACAAGTAATAATGTTAAAATGATAATAATAAACAAAAACACGAGTGCATTACAATGATTTAATGACAATTTATGATTTTATTATGCATTAAGACTATATGGGTGAACTCCAAGATGCAAAATAATAAGAATAAGATGAATTAACTAAATGCAAAGCAAAACAATAAAAAATAGAGGAAGAATGCAAACTCGTGGCACTGATTGCCCCCAATGTTGACTGCAGTCGAAATCATCTTGGATTGGTACGAAATCGTCTCGAATTGGACAGGATCGTCTACGACGATCTGAGCTTGCTCCGACTGAAGAATAACAAAGTTCCTGCAAGAAAATTTGAAAAGATACAAAGGCAAACAATGGTCTAGGATATTCTAATGCATGTAAACTCGAAGTGCAGAAAAATTCAGCCAGGGGGATGTCAAGGGGGGTCCTAAGGTTTAAATAGGCTTAGGAGGGAGGTTAGGAGGTTGGAGATCATCCTAATTTGGAAGATCTCCAACGGGGGAGGTCTCTAACGACGCAGACACGCTTCTGCCCAGATTAGAGACGTCGTTGAAACAGAAGCTAATTATGAAAAATTAGTTTTGGGACGAAATCGGCTGGACGTTCTGCTCCAGACGAAATCGTCCGATCTGAGGCGATATCGTCTGATCGGAGACGATATCGTCCAACGGACGAAACAAACTCTAAAAATGGCACAAAAAATGAGGAAACGGGTAGCAAAGGTTTGGGAGCGGTTTTGGGGTTGAAATTTGAATTTGAATTATTACTAAGGTAATTTTAATTATTTGCTAAGGTTTACTGCGCCAATTTTAGGGTGCTACATTTTGCCCCCTCTTTAGCGAATTTTTCGAGGAAAATGCGTTAAAGATGAGTTCTTCTCGATCTACGAGAAAGCAAAAATTATTCCCATTTTTAGGCGACGATTCTTGGTCGAATCGTACGACAACTTACTATGGTGCCCCCTCCGTGTTTTTACCCAAATCGAACGTTTGAGGTAAAAACGCGGAAAAGCAAAATTTTAAAATGTTTTTAATTGTTTTTGAATAAAATTAAGAAAAATAGGGAAAAACCCTAATTCATTGTTACTGTTCATTTTCATTTTCTGGTTTCTAGAGCTCTGCAAACAAAATGGTCGAGACAGCGCACAGATCGACAGAGGTCCGACGCGGGCTACGGGTAAGAGTCTAAACTTAGTTTAGAATGCTTTAATTTTGATTTTCTATGCTTTTTAGATTAATTTTAAATGATTTTTGAGCATCGCGGCCATTTTTGGGCCGTCGACGTCGTCGGGACGAAATCGTCTCGATTTCGTCGAAATCGTCTCGATATCGCCGATTTCGTCCAGGGGCAAAATCGACGAAATGGGGACGATTTCATCAAATAAGGGACGATTTCGGCTTGCGAAATCGGAGACGAATTTGCTCAAATTGAACTTGTTTTACTTGCATTTTTAATCACTGTTTTATTAATGATTTTTATTGTTTTGTTGTTTATGTTGCAGAGAGGATTACTAAAGAGCAGAGAATGGAAATACGATGGGTTGAGGGATGACTTGGCCGCTCTATCTCAAGCAGAGCGAGATCGGTTGGCTCAAGTCGGCTTGCAGCATGTGGCAGATATGCCACAGGTTTCTACAGATATGGGGCTATTGACAGCCCTAGCAGAGAGGTGGTATCCGGGTTCTTCCTATTTTTGGTTACCGACAGGGGAGATGACTCCCACACTAGAGGATGTATGGAGGATTTTGAGGATCCCCATACAAGGACGGCTAATAACTCCCATGGCCAATCAGGGCCACGCGATGATGCGACTGTGCGAAGATCCGAGCTTCGCCCTGGAGAAGGGCGGAGGTGAACATCGAGTCGCTACGCCAGATGCCTGGGGCATCTAGACTGACACAGGTTTTGGCTGGGGTTGTAGGTGGTCTGTTGCTATGCCATCAGAGTGGATGCAGAGTACCATGGCTACTGACAGATGTGGTCTACGACATGAGAGACCATGGGTACAGGTTTGCTTGGGGGAGTTATGTACTATGCCGATTGTATAGGATCCTGCATGGGGTCGTATACAAGGGCGACCGATGTCTGGTTATGACATCACTACTACAGGTTTGGTGCTGGGAGCACATCATGGTGCGAAGGCCGGTAGGGCTCCCACTGATAGGGATTGATGGGGAGAGGCCCCGAGCTTTCTACTGGTGGCTCCGAAGAGGGTCACAATGGCGGATAGATCTGCCAATGTCCCGGAGACTACTTGACGACCTTGTCTCCGACCGGATCACCTGGAGGCCTTGGAGAGATCATCCAGGGTGGGCCGAGGATGGACAGGAGCTGGCTCGCGTTAGGCGAACCTGTTGGCTGAGGATGGAGAGGGGAGAGGTGGAGCTCCACCGCTACGACCGAGTTTTGAGGCAGTTCGGTCTACAGCAGGGGATCCCATCTCTCAGAGACTACGAGTTTTCTCGGACCGTCCGGGATAACACTACAGTTAGCGGGGCTCCAGATATGCAGCGCTTCTGGAGTCAGGACGTAGATGATGCCCCCATCCAGCCAGTGGATGGGGATGACGCAGGGGTAGCCGACGGCTACGATGCCTGGTACACAGGCATCCGCCCTCCTCGGATGACGAGGGCTCAGGGTCCGATTCATGCAGTTGTGCATCGGATGGGGAGGCGGCGCCAGGCGGCCATTGAGGCGGCACAGGGTCACGGCGGGAGAGAGCAGAGGAGGCCACAGGCTCAGCAGAGGCCACGACAGCGGGAGAGGAGGGAGGAGAGACCCCCTTCTCCATGGAGAGAGAGGCCACCATCGCCCGATAAGGGCAAGGGTGTGGACACAGGAGAGAGTAGTGAGATGGCTACTCTCCGGGCGAAGACTGTCCGTCTCCAGGCATAGGTGCAGACTCTACAGGATGAGGCTACATGCCACCGAGCTGAGGCTACACAGCTCAGAGATGAGGTTGCACGCCTCAGAGCACGGAGCGGAGGGGCGAGCACTCGGGACCTAGCACGGGCTATTGCCCAGGTCACATTCTATCAGACACTATACCACCATATGGTGCCAGAGGGGCAGAGGTTACCACTGCCGGCCCATATTGCAGAGCCTATCGTGATGAGGTCATCGAGGACATCATCACGATCAGAGTCCAGGACTCATAGCACCACACGGACTACGATGGGGCCACCTCGTCCACCTCAGGGCAGGGGAGGAGATGAGGCTGAGAGCTCGAGGGGTTCTCAAGGCTAGCGCTACTGATTGCACCGCATGGATTGATACATAGTGCTTATTATTATTGAGAGAGGATTGAGTATGCCGAGGTGTAGATTGTGGCATACCAATCTAGTTTTGATATGATGTACATATATTGTTGATATATATATAGATGAGATATTTTTGATCATATGACTTGTCTTATGTGTTTGTATGATGCTTTAATGTTTTGATGTGATTGATTTGATGATTCATGTAATTATGTCGTTTGGAAATATTATGGTTTGAATGTCATGCTTGTAAAATTTAAATGAAATAATCTGATGTAAACAAATTGGTTGTTTGTGATGTGATAATTTGATAAAAATAAAAGGGGACTTTTAACAATAATTTCAAAGGACATTGTCGCTATTATAGACCATTTCATGGAGTCGCCGCTCACTCGGTCGTCAAGCTAATCCCAGTATAGAAATATTGTTAAAAGTAAAAGAGTGCTTAAGAGACTGTCTTAAGACTTTGTTGTGATGATGCAAATGATGATGATGATGATGATTTGTTTTCAGATTTCCATGAAAATATTATGCATGAAATATTTTAAAATGACTTTTGCTAGGCATAAATTCCTAAGTGTGATAAAATTTTTGAATAATTCCCTAGGAATTATACCATCATTGCAAAATTGAAGTTTGACATAATGACATGAAAATAGAATAAGTGTTTGTTTGTTTTAAAGCATAATTGTGTAACATAATGATTTAAGTCACATGTTTTGATGCTTTTAAATAAATGGAAAATAAAATTGGTACAATGGTTTGTGCTAGGCATAGAATATATAGGTATAGACTTATACCATCATCGCGAAATCCAAAGAAGAAAATAGATTGTTTTATTGCATGGTTGATTTTTAATTTTTGAAAATAGTCAGAAAATATGAAGATGAGGACTTGCGCTAGGCATAAAATTCCAATTTTGGTTTTGGAACTATACCATCGTCGCGAAAGTCAAAAGTTATATATAAATGTAACTTGATTGCATGTTTTTGAAAATGATTTTGATTTTTGATAATGCATGTAGTTGTCTTTATACTAAACAACTGTTCTTCAAAGAAGAAAATGAATTTATTCCAAACAATTTGCAAAAATATTTCAAAGTATCTTAAAGACAAAAGTTAGATTTATAAGGAATCCCATGTGCGTATGTGAGTTCATTACCAATCTTGATTTATCATAATGATACACAAAATCTCTCAAATACAAATGTGTGTGCAATTGCATTGTTCATTTACCAGTTTTGAGCAAGATAATTTGATACAAGTGATTTGAATGAACCAAATAAGTGTTCATTAACCATGATTTAGATGCATATAACCATACCAGACTACTATGTAGGTCGGGTTATCAAGAGCTAGCTAATCCATAAGCAGACATAGGTCTGTACAAAAGAAGGTCGCTAATGTGACGGACATATCACCACGCTAGGAGTTACCCAAGGCCAAGCGGGTTGGGCACAAACCACCTGTTATGGGGCTTACCTCACAGTTTTCGAATAATTGAGAATTCCAGGGATTCAAGCTCATCAACCCTTCTTTTCTTTTCAATGGGTAGGGAAAGGGATTTTATTGCTTTTGCTTTTGCTTTTCTTTTTGCTCTTTTTTTTTTTTTTTTTCTTTTTTTTTTGTACTTTTGTATTTTGGCTTGATATTTGAGATAATGCTGAAATAACTTTTTTCTTTTTCTCTTTTTCTTGAACTTTTCTTTTCTTCCTATGCTAGGGATACTTGCTCGGATTAGTTGTAGAGCAAGGGATTTTTATTCCGGGTAGGGGTGAGCTTGTCCTTTTGCCAATTCTCAAAGATTCTAGACCATGTGCATGATAGGATAGCAGGGGAAACTTTTCGCTCAAGAAACCACTTCTACTATGTAGCATAGTATGGAAATTACAAATGTAATCATTTTATTGTGAAAAGATATGCTTGGTTTAAGTAAATAACAAGATCAATTCTCTATGCTCAAACTTTATTTAATTAAATTTTGTGGACTTTGATATAAGAGAGATTAGTAATCATGCCAAATAAAATCAAGATATTTATTTTTGTGTTTGTGATAGTGAGGGATTCCAAATAAATGCTAATTTATCCAAAAATAATTTGAAAATATAACTGCAATACTTTAAGAAGAAATATATACAACAAATATTTTTGAGGAATTTGATAATTTTGACTGTCTTTTGTATTTTGATCTTAATTGAGGTATTGAAAGAGAAATACAATGTGATTGTTTTTTTTTTTTTTTTTGTTAAACTTTTTATATAAGATATATAAAATGAAATAATATACAAAACAAATATATACAAATGATGGAATGACCAAATTTTATGCGTAATATCGCTTAAGATGCATAATATTCATAGGTTCTTTTAAATATTTACCATCTAAGGTAGCTAATTTGTATGCTCCTGATTCAAATTTAGCAGTGATAATATATGGTCCAAGCCATTTGGGCTCAAATTTACCTTTAAGGTCTTTAGTTGCATTAGTATTTTTTTTATTTTCTTTTAAAACAAGGTCATCGATCTCAAAGGATCGATGACGAACTTTCTTGGCATATGATCTTTTAAGCTTGTTTTGGTAGGCACGAAGATGCTCCAAAGCATTGATGCACTTTTCATCTAGGAGTTCCAATTGATCGAGTCTGCCAACTCGATATTCATCTCCTACTTGGTGTGTCTTGAAGTAGTAGAGCCAAAGAAGGAACTTCTAATTCAAAGGAAAAAAAAAGGGTATGGAAGTATAAGGATTGTTAATATGGTTGTATTGAGGCATTATGGAACTCAATGATGAGGGGATGGGTAGATAAGGGTGGGTAATGATGATTTGATTAAGATTTTGTTATGAATGTGAGTTCAAATGTTAGAGCAAGAATTTGTGTATGAGATAAATAAGGTGATATGAGTACAAGGATCATATTTGGAATGACATGTTTTTGACTGAGCATATAATGGCATAGTTTTTGTGTAGAGAATACGATTGCTAGACATAATTTTTCTAATGTTGTGTAACGAGTTTCATAACTGATGAAGGTTTTGCTAATGTAATAATTAGCACGTTCTTTCTTCTCATCATCAAGTTGAGCTAACATAGCTCCTAAAGCAAAATCTAAAGCGAAATATACAGGAGAAAAGGACGATCAAATTTAGGCGGTGAAAGCATAGGTGGGTTAAGGAGGTATTGTTTGAGAAGTTCAAAAGCTTCCTTACATTCGTCATCCCAATTAAAAGGGACATCTTTCTTAAGGAGCTTAAGAAAGGGAGTGGTTTTGTCCGCCAGCTTATCGATGAAGCGACGGATGGCTTGAAGCTTACCTTGTAAACTTCGTAACTCAGAGATATTGGTAGGTGCGGGCATATCAGTGATAGCCGCAATCTTGAGAGGGTCGATTTTGATACCACGTAAAGAAACTAAAACCCCTAATAGTTTATCGGACTTGACTCCGAATATGCATTTGGCTGGATTTAATCGAATAAGGTATTCTCTTAACCGATTAAATACTTTTCTCAAATCATCTAAATGATCATCTTCTTTAATAGAGCGAGCTATAATATCATCTACATAATCATGTAGGATATCATGCATCATATCATGAAAGATATAAGTCATAGCTCGTTGATATGTTGCACCTGCATTCTTTAAACCAAATGGCATCACTTTCCAACAAAAGGTACCCCAAGGGGTAATAAAGGTTGTTTTAGCCTGATCTTCAGGAGCTATCCTGATCTGATTATAGCCAAAAAATCCATCCATTAGGGACATCATTCCACTCTCGGCAGTAAATTCAATGATTTGATCCATGTTTGGAAGAGGAAAATCATCTTTAGGGCATGCAACGTTAATATCTCTAAAATCTGTGCAAACCCTAACTTTGGTAGCTTCTTTCTTGGTGACTGGAACTACATTTGAGATCCATTCAACATAATCAATAGCTTGTATAAAAACAACATTCAGGAGTTTTTCTAACTCCCCTTTGACTAGCAAGGCCACTTTGGGATGCATTTTTCTAAGTTTCTGTTTAACAGGTTTAGCATCCGGATGGACTACTAGATGATGCATGACTACGTAAGGGTCCAGACCTGGCATATCTTCATATGTCCAAGCAAAGACATCTTCATATTCTTTAAGAAATGCAATGTATTCATTTTGTTTTTCTTGACTTAATTCTGATCCAATATTGATTATGTGAGGATTATCCTCAGTTCCAATGTTAACTTTAATGACGTTTTCTACTTCCATGTGTAGATCTCTTTCAAAATTAGGTGGGGCGGGTGAAACGCCCAATTCTTGTAATTCTTTTAAGGTTAACTTGGAGAATTCATCTTGAGGAGTCGTGGCCTCAAGTTGGGCTATAGTAGGTATAGAACCATCAAAATAAAAACCATTGTGTAACAACTCTTCAACGGAGACATCATGGAAAATATCTCCTTCCAACTCATCATCGGATTCAACAATCAATTCAGGGTAAGCTATGGATAGCATATTGCATGTAAAGGGATTATTCTTTGGACACAAAGAATCTTGTTTATCTAGATAATCTTGATAACATATGAGTTGATCATCACCTTCAAAAGGGAAGGGTTGACCCTTACTAGGAAATAGGCCCACACCACATCGGGCGGGCCATGGTTCTACCTCGATAGGTTCTTTCATACCATTTTGGAAAGGTCCCAAGCCTTTCCCTTTATATCCCATTTTAAGCATTATAGGTTTAGCTTTAATATATTCATTAGCAAAATAGCATCGAGCATATCCATCATAATGCGTCTTGATGTTTCGGGGTATTCTTCCCCAATCATATCCTTTATAAATAAAAGCACAACTCCCGACTTGGTAAGTACTTCCCATAGGTTGTGGGAGGCCCAAAGTACGAGGAGATGGTGGCAAGTTATTTAAAAGAATTGAATCTTGCATAAAAGCATTTGTTTTTTTTGATATTAAAATTTTAGATAAATCCGGTAAAAGTTCATCAGAAAGAGCATAAGATGTAGAAGGATCATTCCCTATATCTTTAGATGTGGAAGGTATGATAGATGTAGATAATGTGGAGGTGTTAATAAATGGGTCTATAGGTTTTGAAATTATAGGGATGGAACATGAAGGATTGGTTGTGGATTTAAGATCCTTTTGAGGTTCTAGTGTGGTTTGTTCAGAAGATGGTTGAGTTAAATGTATAGGTGTAGTTGATGGGGTAGATGATGTTATGGGTGTGTGTTTCACACGTTTAGATGAAAAATAAGAATTAGGATGTGTGGATGACAGAGCGGGGCAAAATTGCACTCCAACAGGTTCTCGCCAAAGCACACATATCAAAGGGTCTAGGGTCACCATGGATAGTGACCAACTGATTTTTAAATTCAAATTTAACACACTAATGTAAAGTGGAGGGAACCGCTCGCATCGCATTGATCCAAGGGCGACCCAAAAGTATATTGTACGATGTTGGGCAATGTACAATAAACACGGTTGTATCTAGGGTTCGAGGACCAACTTGCAAGGGTATAGTAATGACTCCACACGTTTCTTGTGTCTCGTCATTGAAAGCTTTGATAATCATATCCATTTTTTTCATTTCATCACTTCTAAAGCCAAATATTTGGTAGAAGTCAAAAGTGCATATGTTTAAAGATGAACCATTATCAATCAAGACTCTTTTAACGGCTACATCTCCAATTAGGGCAGTAATATATAAGGGGTTATCCTTATGTAAACTATGTTGTGGGATATCTTTATCCCGAAAGTCAATACAATCGACTTCTCGAGTGATGATAGTATTGGACATGGCTTCGGGTTGAATATTTTGAGGTACCATCATTTGGCTTAATGTGAGCATTAATTCATCTCTATGGGTAGGAGAAGATCTTAACAAGTCCAAAAGGGAAATTCTGGTTGTAGTATTGGATAATTGTTCATTAATATTGTAAGGAGGCTTAGGTTGAACATTAGACATATGATTCCCTTTATTGGGATTTTTCAAAATAAATGGAGCTGATCCATCATTCTGAGTTTGATCCTGTTGAGAGTTTTGAGCCTCGTTGTCTGGTAACAACTCCGATGGTACCTACAATGTTATATTGAAGACGCTGAACTGGTCTTGGTTGAGCGTTTATGGCTTGTTCATTAGGAAGGAACTGATTAGAAGAGGGTCGAGTAGTAACTCTTCTAGGAAATGGTTCTTCCGGAACCATAGCATCTGTGATAGGTTGAATAGGATCTGATTCATTTTCAGAACTATTCGATTGGTTTGAGGTGATGTCTACTTCACTTTCAGTATCCGATTCTACATCACTAGGATCGGGAGTTTGAATATTATGTAGGGGCCTGGTCGTGACTATGGATAAAGTTGTGCCAAATATTTGAGGATCCTGAACAGGTAATTGTCCGCTAATAGTCCCTACATATCGGGTAGGAGGGGGAACATTATGATGTTCGATTTGATTAGCCACTTCTTTACCATGGTTTGGTAAAGGATGTTGAAATATATCTAATGATTGATTAGCATTTTGATTCTGATTTTGGGGAATGGTCTTTTGAGCGTTATTAGGAGCATTTTGTTTAGGTTGGAAGGCTTGCACCTCCATTTCATTATTATCAATCAGATCTTGTATTTTATGTTTCAATATTTTGCAAGAGTTTGTAGCATGTCCAGGTCCTCTATGAAAATCACAATGTAAATCAGCTCTGTATCCGGGTATAGTTGGATCAGGTTCCCGGATAGCTGGTAATTGAATCAAGCCTCGTGCTAGTAATTGAGGTAGAATGGTTGATAAAGGTTGATTCAATCTAGTAAATTCTCGAGGAGGTTTATCAGGAGGTTTTAATATAAATTTTTCTGTTGTCTTCGTTGTATTGATATTAGCAACGTTTCTACTATCAATGACTCCGTCACCTACAACTTGTTTGTTTTTATACTGATTTTTGGATGTTTTCTCATCATCTTTCTTTTTGAGCTGACCTCTCCTAATGAGAGCATCTTCTACCCTTCGAGCTAAGTCTATAGCTTGATCGAAGGTGGTTAAGGTAGCAGTTGATAACTCATAAGATATTTGTTCTTGCAAATTATTGATAAAAATATCCAACATTTCCCTATAAGGTAGCACAAAGTGCAGTTTTCCTATCAACTGCCTCCATCTAGCTAAGAAATCAGCAAAACATTCATCTTTGTCTTGTTTTAAGTTGTATAAATCTTTAATGGTGACATGCCTCTCGATGTAGGCACTAAATTGATGGACAAAATATTCAGTTGTTTCTTCAAAATTTCTCAAAGAATGAGTGGGCAATTGATAGTACCACTCTAATGCCATTCCTCCTAAACTTTTCGGGAACATTTTTAGTAATAGCAAGTCATCATGTGATATATCATGACATGCTATCCTAAACATGCGAAGATGCTCTATGGGATCTTCGGTTCCTTTATATATAGGCAGGACGGGCATGGGAAAGTGTTTAGGGTATGGTTGTGCTACAACTATGGGATCCAGAGGTTGACTACATATCTCTCGATAATTGTACGAGGGACGGTAGGGATCTATCTCGGTCCATACGCGAAGCTAACTGTTTCACCATGGCTTCCAGACTACCGGTTTGCCCACCATATTGGTTCGGTAGGGCATTAATATGGGATTTGTGAGCATATGATGGAGGGACATGAAGATTAGATGCTATATTGCTATTGTGTAAATTGTTGGTAGGAAGGGTGTTATGAAGAAGTTTTGAAGTTGTATTATGTTGTATCCCCGATTGTTGAAAATTGGTGTTTGGCTTCATTTTAGGTTTTTGTCGATTTGAAGCATATTGATCAATAGTTTGGCAAAATAAAGCAGTGAATGAAGGTTTCTTTTGTGTGGGAATGATTTTAGGCTCAATAACAGGTTCCTTAGGGGGTTGGGTAACCTGTTGTTTTTGCATGTTCTGAATCATAGTGACCATATCTCTATTGGATGGTCCAGCCTTTATCACTTTCTTGATCAACAAAGGACAAGGGATTAGTGTGTATGTTAAACATATCTTCCATGGCTGCTTGAGTGTCACTAATTTGTCCTCTATCAATACGAACTGCCATATTAAGAGCACCAATGTTATTATTGAAAAATTTCCAGAAATGATCTAAGTTATCAAAAGCAATAGTTCCATCTGGAGCCATTCTAGGGGATGAGGATCCTTCCTCTTTAAGATTTTCTTGTTGTTCATTTTCTTCAGCCAGCTCATCTTCTGGCTGTTCTAGAGTTTCTCCTTCCGGAATTGATTCCTCAGGAAGGACATTTGGGTTTTTTGTTTTGTCTCCTAACCAATCTTCTTCTTCTTCTTTAGTTTGTTTACCATTCCTAAGTCTAGGCATTGTGCTTAAATTTAGATTTCAGCAAATATATATATATATATATATACTTTATATATATATATATATGCAACAAGCTTAAGAGGTATATATTTTAATTATATACCTACTATAGTATTTGAAATAAAATGTTTTAGTTTTGTTATGTTTTGGTTTTTCTTGTTTTTTTTTTTTTTTTGTTTTTGTAACAATATTATAAAGATAACAAACAACACACTAAATGCAAGAAATAATAATAATGAAAGCAATGATCTAGTCTTCTATAAACAATTTATAAATATCATTAATGGGCTCGAGTTCTTCAGGAGTCATGAAGTGTTCTTCTTCAAATTGAAAATTTTCTTTCAAGAATTTGATAAAAAGTGCTATAGTGATATTATCTATCTCAGATTCTGGTTGGTAGAAATAAATCTCATGGCAATACTCTCGATATAACACAGCCCTAGGAACTCTATTCCATATTTCCCTATTCATAAGAATGACCTCTTGATCTTCTACATGACCTAGGAATTGGTGTATAATAGCTGCGTTCTCGAGGTATTCCTCGAAGGTGAACAATTTTGAAGACACAAGAGCTCTCCTATAAGCTAACCACCTATGGCAGGCTCTCTGAAGTTCATGATAAAAAATGAGTTGATGAGGATCCAGGATCCTATCTAGGGCAAACCTCTTGATTTGTTTAAGTTGTATTGATCTAGATGAAATGATACCTAGCCTCCTATCAAGTTCTTTCCACAAAAGTTGGTTTCTATCTGTTTCAGGCACACTAAGCACATAATTAACTTCTATGGCTGCTAATTGGTTTTCAACATTTATAGTGACAGCTAGTCTTTTCTTAGGAGCTACCATCTAGACATGATATGCAACTTAGTAGTTTTCTAATGATTTTAAATGCATCTATGTTTTTTTTTTGTTTTTTTCAAAAGGTTTTAGTTTCACGTCGGGTTCACCAAAATGTATCGCTCCAAATTTTTCGCATCCTTACCTTCAGGCTAAAGGATCCATGCCCGAAAGGAGGATGGGAAAAGGATGGGACAATACCTCGGACTGAGAGGCCCTTTGAAGGTCCCGCCTCTCGGGGGAGGGGTATTAAGGTGATTTTTTGATGGATGGTGGGGTTCACCAGGAAACGTTTAGTGGCAATTTCCACGCCTAGGTTGGGAATGAGTTTAATGTGTTCAATTTTAGCTTTAAACATCCAAGTCCTAGGTTTGGCCAGATGAATCTAAGTTGTTCTATTATGAAAATGCAAATTAAATGAAGACAAAAAATAGATTTAAACAGAAAACATAGAGAATAATTAAGTGAAGAGATCCATACCTGGTTTCGGATGTCTGATGGAGGTTCTGATTTTTGAAGCAGTCAAGATCGTCTGGAATTTGACAGAATCGTCTCCGATCTGACAGGATCATCTGAGATCTGACGAATTCATTAGATGAATTTTTAGAGACCTGCAATCAGAGAAATAGATACAAAATACAGAAAATGCAGCTATGCCAACAGAGGGCAATGATGTAGAATGACAGTAATAATGTTAAAATGATAATAATAAACAAAAACATGAGTGCATTACAATGATTTAATGACAATTTATGATTTTATTATGCATTAAGACTATATGGGTGAACTCCGAGATGCAAAATAATAATAAGTTTAACTAATGCAAAGCAAAACAAGAAAAATGGAGAAAGAATGCAAACTCAGGGCACTGATTGCCCCCAATGTTGACTACAGTCGAAATCATCTCGGATTGGTATGAAATCATCTCGAATTGGATAGGATCATCTGCGATGATCTGAGCTTGCTCCAGCTGAAGAATAACAAAGTTCCTGCAAGAAAATTCGAAAAGAGACAAAGGCAAACAATGGTCTAGGATATTCTAATGCATGTAAACTCGAAGTGCAGAAAAATTCAGCCAGGGGGATGTCAAGGGGGGTCCTAAGGTTTAAATAGGCTTAGGAGGGAGGTTAGGAGGTTGGAGATCATCCTAATTTGGAAGATCTCCAATGGGGGAGGTCTCTAATGGTGCAGACACGCTTCTACCCAGATTAGAGACGTCGTTGAAACAGAAGCTAATTATGAAAAATCAGTTTTGGGACGAAATCGGCTGGACGTTCTGCTCCAGACGAAATCGTCCGATCTGAGGCGATATCGTCTGATCGGAGACGATATCGTCCAACGGACGAAACAAACTCTAAAAATGGCACGAAAAATGAGGAAACGGGTAGCAAGCGGTTTGGGAGCGGTTTTGGGGTTAAAATTTGAATTTGAATTATTACTAAGGTAATTTTAATTATTTGCTAAGGTTTATTGCGCCAATTTTAGGGTGCTACAAGGTGTTCACTCTAACAATTTTATGGAATCTCTTATGATTCTTGAGGCCTTACAGAGGGGGTTTTCTCTTGGCTAATGCAGGATTATCTGTGAGTCTGACTCTTAAATTTTGGTTAATATTTTAAATAGAAAAAGGGTGAAGGATGTTAATTGGCAGTTGGCCTCTGTGGTCGTTTAAATTCTCATAATGAGTTAAGAGTTCAAATTTATATCCTTTGTGCACATTCCAAGGGAATGTAATGGGGTTGCTGATTACCTAGCCAAAAGGGCTTCTGAACTGTTGTATCCTTGGATTATCGATAACTAGGAGAGTCTCTCATTTGGGGACTCTCAACACCTCTAATATTTGATCCATAAAGATGTTCAGACTTAATGTAGTTTGTTCTTGTTGTCTTATTCAGTTTTCGACCTTGTTTGGTGGTTTTAGTCTGTTTTTTTGCTTATTTGAGTCCTAGTTGGGAGCTCAACTGTACTCTATAATCCAAAATTTTTATCAATAAATTTGTACCCCTTTATTTTAAAAAATATATATTGAGATTGATAAATCAAGTCCTTGGCCTCAACAAGTCACTTTCAATTTGATTTATATAAATATGATAGATTTAGATTGAATCACTTACAAAGGGAAGTTAATTGCTCCTTAAAATAGACTTAAAGGATGATTTAGGTGATTGGTTCAACCAAAAAGAATCATTCCAAAATTGAAACAAATTATTACCTATGCAAAAACTTGGTAAAAATTCCAAGTATAAACCAATAACTCCATCTATGATGAATTCAAATTTAGCACAAAAATTAAGGATTTTAGACAAATTATGAGCTTAAATGCAAAAATGTTAAATTTAGAATAAATAATAAGGGTTCATCCCACTAGGCATGGCAGAAACTATGTTTAAGTAGTAAATTTTGTAACTTTTAATTTAATGATGCACGTCAATTCTAGTTTCAACAAAGTTGGAAGGAAGGGCCAATGGCTCCTTCCAACCTTAAAACTAAGGTTTGCTCCATACCATCCCCATTAAATTCTCCTATGCTAACCTACTCTAATTATATAAAATTAAAATGCATGAAATTTAAGGGTGTGAGGGATAAATATGACTATAACCATAGTAAGGAATTGTGTGATCAATCAACATATGAGAATCTAAATAACATCAAAGTTTCCCATTCATCAAGTATAAAATTGTTAAGCAAATAACAATATGGACAAAAGTGTTATGTCTCAATCACCACACACTTTATAGTCTAGAAGGGCAATATCACTAACTGAATGCAAATGACTTATCAATTTCCCACTAATTTCATGAGATACAAAGTACAATATGTATTTTGTAAAGTGTTGCTCTAAATTCTCATGGCCAAAAGATGAATATAATGGATCATAAGGATCATATTTGTAGTAGGGTTTACCTATAAGTTACCTAGGGTGAGAAATTATTACTCCTAGTAAAATGAATTTTTTGGGGTATCTCTAACAAAATGATGCATCCCCAAATGTTGCATGCCTCTAAATATACCTCTAATAGTCTTAGAAGGATAAAAAATGACTAAGTGCACCACTATATGCAAAAATGGCACTCTCAAAAGATTCTTTTTGTGATACATACCTTTATTTTTACCCTTTCATTGGATATCAAGAAATTAGCTCTCGAAAGCAAGTGAATCAATCAACTTTGCAAGAAAATTGCTAGCTAACCCTGAGTACTTTACTTCCATAAACCAATTGATCAACTTTACAAGCAGGTCATTGTTGAACCAATCAACACCTAAGCTAGACCTAATCAAATATTGAAAGGTTTTGGAAGGCATCGACTACTTTATTTCACTATTTTGTACCCTTTCAACATGGATAATTTTAAGGTACTATCAATGAACTATACTAACCCAATAGTATTACCATGGCTTCTACTTCTAATGGAAAATTCTCAAGTTTAGTATGTAAAACCTCATATAAAATTGATGTATTAGTTCTAAAATTATTTGTAATCAGTCATTTTTTAATTCTTTCTATTTGTCTCCATTTAAAAAAATTTATATCACTAGCCCACACCACACACCCAATAACACCACTAACATAAGTAGTAACCCAAAAAGGACCCTAATGATTTTCCAATCCCATAACTCTACTTTTCTATGCCTAATTTACAATGAGTAAAGTTACCTCCATCCTGCTTGTATTGATTTCATATTGTATGTTCTTTAATTGAGAGTACTTTTAAAATCTAACCCAAGGTATTTGTATATCCTTACAACAAGATATATGGTTTTTTAATCTCTCCAAGTAAATAAGGATATAATCTTAGTTTTTTTAGCGTTTACCTATATTTGGACTTCTTTACAAAAATACTCTAAGGTCTTTAGAGATTGTTTAAAATTTGAAGTGTATTTTTTTATAAAGATGATGTTATTAACATAGAGGAGAATTTTCACTACATAAATAGTCAATTACATTCCTTCTCCCCCAAAACTTTTATCATTCCTTCAATTTATCAATAAAAAGGCCAAATAAAATAGCTATGAATAGACAACCTTATTTAACATCAATATAGATACAACAATATTGATAGTCCTTTTGGAGTTCTTATTTTGGCTACAACCTACACATCAAGTCTATGTATATTTACTTTATTCTTGGTTGGTATACCACATTCTTCCATAATTTTGCTCTAGGTACCATATCATAACCCTCATTAAAGTCTACTAAAACACCAAGAAACTTTCCTATTTTCATTCCATATCCTCTTTAATAAGCGTCTTAAAGTTATGCAATGGTCTATTGTTGAGTGCTTTGGTCTAAAACTTACTTAACCTATTACCCTTTTTCCTTAATTTTATGACCACTTGCTAGTTCTACTTTCTACCATACTTCCAAACATTTTTACAAATCTAGGAGTAACCATAATGGTATGGTCATTTAAAGGATTGTTGATATCCATTTTTTTCCAATGGTATGACTAGATCAAATTGTCAATTCTAATGAAAAGCCTCCTTGAATGATACAATTAAAATACTTTATATGTGTGGTGCTAAGAAGTTAACCCCACATTTAATATGTTCATCCTATAGATAAAATTCCATTGGTTGTGTTAATTACTAGGGGATATATTTTTCTTGATTTCTCTCATACAACTCCTTAGCATATTGAAACCATTGTTCACTTGTAATATCATTTACCATGTGCCTTTTACTTTGTTGTAGTTCCTCCTAAAATTTCTTAGGGTTAAATGTTTCAAGATATATCAACTATTTTTTCCTTAGTCTTGTCTATTCTTCTTTTTTCTTACTAGCTATTTTTGCATCTCGTTATTTCTTTTCTTTTTGTCTAATTATTTCAAGCTTCTCCTTACTACTTTGTATTCTTCATGATATTATGGATTTACAAGTAATCTTTCATATTTTTGTTTAATGGGTTTTAAATATTTTATATGATTTAAATGCTACTATGGATATGCCCCTCAATTTATAGACATCAATAGTATAGTTTCAAAGCATTTTTGTCCTATTTATTTGCTTTTTTGCATGATTTGCTCAAGTGCTATTTTAAAAGTTTTTTATCCTTTTCCATGGGGATATTTCCTATTGAATTTTCTTTATTGATTTGAATTTATTCTCTATGCTTACTTTATTTCATGTTAATCTTTATGTAAATTGGATTATGATCAAATTTTAGCTCTTTGGAAATTGTTTCAATTTATAGTTATTTTATCCTTGAAGTGAAACTTATGGAGCAAATAGCATAGTCAACTATAATCTTCCCATTATGTGTTTGATAAGTAGATTTTTTGTATTTTTACCACATGATTATGTCGTTGCATATGATAAATCATTCTATGCTACATAGTTTAATAAGTTCTTATTCATAGTGTGTGATGGGTCATTGCCTATCATTCAAGGATATTAACCAACACTAATCACCTCTTTCTCCATCCATGGTAAATTTTCATATATATCTTTATTAATATTTAAAGAGCTTGCTTATCTACCAGATATTCTAGCATTAAGGTCAACCACTAAAACCACTTCTCCAACATGTATTATGTGGTGTCTTTTTCTAGTGCTATCTATGGATCTTCACGATCTAATACATATTTCTTATAAACCTTTGATTATTGTCAAGCAAAATAGCAAGTTACAATATTAATTAATCTATCATTATCTATAATTTTGAACTACATATACTATTTATTTAGGTCTTCCTTCTCAACTTATATGAGTCAATATATGAAATGGCATTAGCTCAACTGGTTATATCCCTCCACTTTTAAGGAGGAGACCCAGGTTTGAATCTTGCCAAGAAATGCATGCATAATTACCAAATTATTGTAATACCACTATGTGATCATGATGTAATACCGATGGGTCCCATGTAACAAAAAAACTTATATGAGTCAACCTAAAGGCTTTTTTATTAGTAATGTTACTCTTTCATACCATTTATCATATTATATGACTTCATTTCAGACAAGTATTTTCTTGTATCCTTCATATTTTATTATCTTACATAAATCATATTCATGTATTTCTATTAGTGTAATCACGTCATTTTCTTTAAATGTGTGCCCTACATTGAGACATCTTCTCCAAGATTATCAATAATAATTCCAAATCAACAATATTGTGTTCTTGGTGGGACCTAATTTAGTATTTATTTTATGGCATTCCATTTATAATGTATGCTTAAATTATATTTTCAATTGTACCTCTTTACCCTCACTCCTTGCTACCTTTACTCTTTTTCATCCTACCCTCTATTCTTCTTGTTGCATGAGAGTAATATCATAATCCAAGTAAAAGTATGACTCCCATAGCAATCTTCTATTTTGGAGAACCTACCTTTTATCTCTTGGATTCAACATTGTGACTTGAATTTGTATATCTTCCCTTACTTTTCATAATATGTATAATCGATGAATTTATCCTCTCTAGTATAGTTCATAAACAAGAAAATACTTTATTAAGGTGGTTGTGTTATCTTATATTCCATGCTCTTTTATTCCTTTAATGATGATGTTTATTCACCTATTTTATATTTCTTTTTCATCTAATAATTATATCCTGATTTGTTTCTCTATTAAATCTCTTTTCTCCTTTGGCTTCATTGTTTTCTCTTTTAGCACATGTGCCCATGATCTAGCCTCCTCTATTTTGTTTTGTAGGTCTTGATAATTTGTCATCATGTTTGCATGCTACCTAAATTTCTTTTATTTCTAATAGATTATCTTCATTTTTATTTTTCTTTGTTTACTTGCAACTTTGGTTGAATATGGGGTCCCTATATATAATTATTAGTATTAAATAAACCCATGGTATTTAAGGATTTTAGTTCCATAAGAAATATCTCCAAAAACTTGATCTGGACAACTTTTTTTTTATAAATTTTTACCTCCAAATTAGTCAAAAATAGAAAAACACAATACATGAGCAACATTTATGGAATTAAACAAAAGAATGAAATATTTATCAATATTATTTGAATGGATTATGGTGTATTAGAGGCCACTTCAAGAGGGATTCCTCATTCAAAGCAATTCTCAATACACAATAATTCTTTGATATAAAATCTTCTCTTAGAATACAATATATAATAAATCAACCCTAACCCTGTGTTGCAAGATTAGTTAAAAATATTAAAGTATACATCCAAGCTAACTAACCCTAACCCTAATGTTGAAGGGTTGGTTCCAACTACAAAATAGACACCCAAGCTAATTAACTAACTATTACAATGAAAATAAGTTAGGACATAAGGATCCTAACATGCCACCCCCTTCAAAGCTTTGTCCTCAAAGTTGAAGATATGGAAACAACTACTAAATTTGTTGGAGAGGTTACTAAGTTACATCTATGATATACAAGCCTCACCATTATACCAAAATATACATAATAACGTGGTTGACGAGTTGACATGAACATCTATTAAGAATAGCCTTAGGTTCAAGGATGATGAATCCTTCATTGTCTAACCTAGGAATCATTGGTTGAGTTTAATATATTGTCCAAGAACCTTCTTTTAAATAGGATAGATGGAAAATAAGATGTATCTTGTATGAAGGTGGTAGATCCAATTTGTATGCAATAAAACCAATTCACTATAATACTCGATAGGGAACATGGAACCTGGGTTCTAGCTTTTGATTACCTTTTAGCTTTAAAGATGTTTCCTTGTAGGGGTATAGATGGAGAAAAACCGTATCCTCTTAAGTTAATTCATGCTCTAAATGGTGCTGATTTACCTATTTCATCATATGGTTTTTTAAAAAATCAAGTTGGTCTTCAGAGTGGAAAGTAGGTCTTCCCTATTGTTAAGGACAAAATCAATAGCCTATAACTTGGAACTTCTTATAAGATAGGATGTGAAAGAAAATGGTGATTGATTCTATATATGCTAATTCATATGGTATCATATTTTTTATAGTGTGATAAATGGTGTTTTAATACCATTCATCCAAAGGTAACTATTTAGCCCAATGAATCTATTGCTTCAAATAAAAAAAACACAAGTCCTCAAGCATTTATTGACTATTTTATAGGTGCATCAATTTGTGGATGGTATGTTGAGCTCATTTTCAGTTGGGTTTCATGTAATTTAAATAGTCCCTTCTAAAAATAACCATAGTTGGAAATGGTAATGGCTATAGCATGCCTAAAATCCTAATAACGTATCCTTTATTGTATCGACAAGTGTCATACTCAGTAAATTTATTTATATATTATTTATACCCACCCAAAAAAATCTTCTTTTAGTTGTTTCATGTCCCTAAGAATATTGAGTGCCCTATGGGTGATGATGATGCATGTAGTTTTTATAATAATTTGTCTTGAATAGTCAATTTTTTAGCTAGCACTATACCCCCCTTAATAGTGCAAGTGTTGTTTGTCTCATGAATATTCTAGCTTAGCTAAGGAACTAGTGAATAGTTATTGAATAAATTATTAAATTTATACCCACTATTACAATTTTTGTTGAATCTCTTCTAACCAATATGGATTAATAAGGAAAAGCCACAAAGTGTTGTCTAATCTTGAAATTTGTGAGATAGAGCATCAACCACAACATTGTCATTTCTCATTTGTAAATAACTTCATAATCATATTCCAACAACTTAGTGGACCACTTATATTGTTTGTATGATAAGACTCTATGTTATAAGAAACATTTAATTCTTTGATATTTTTATTAATGTAAATGTGTCTCCCCAGAAGATATGGTTGCTAATGAGTCATCACATGAAGAATGACGGACATCCATTTCTCATAGATTGATTTTATCATTTTTCTACCTTCAATTAGCTTACTAGTAAATGTTAAGTATCATCCTTATTACATCAATACTACTTCAATTCCACTTCCTAACACATCACTTTTAATTATAAATTATTTAGAAAAATCTAGCATATCAAGTACCAATGTGGTGTACATGGTCTATTTTAGTAGTTCAAAATCCCTTTTTGCAACTTCAAACCATATAAATATATTATTTTTTAACATTGTGATCAATGGAACTATAATTTAACCATATTTTTTAATAATGCTTTGGTAATTTATCTTGATATAAAAGTGTCTTCCACAAGATATGGTTGCTATCGTATTAAGAATGCCCAACATTTATTTCTCATAGATTGAGTTTACCATATTTCTATATTCAAGTACCTTACTAGTAAATGTTAAGTATCATCCTTCATACATCAATATTGCTCCAATTCCACTTCTTGAGACATCACTTTTAATTGTAAATGATTTAGGAAAATATGGCATATCAAGTATCAATGTGGTGTACATGGCCTATTTTAGTAGTTCAAAATCTCTTTTTGCAACTTCAAACCATATAATTTATTCTTTTTTAACATTTAATCAATGGAACTATAATTTAACCATAGCTTTTTATAAAATTGTGGTAATCATTGTGAGACCCAAGAATCTCTAGAGGCTTTTGGGAGTTTTTGGTTTAGAACAATTCTTCATGTCTTCAATCTTATTAGGATCAACCTTAGTGCCTACTTCTAAAATGATATACATAAGATATTCAACCTCTATTATCCAAAATAATAGTTGAAAATTTTTGCTAATTAATTTTTTGAAAGTTGTAAAGTTTTCTCCAAGTGAACAAGATGCTCTTGCTAGGTCTTGTTGTAGACTAGGATGTCATCAAAGAATACCAAAATTTGCAAAGGGTCAAGAGACTTGATTCATCAAATTTTATAATGTTGATGGGGCATTTGTGAGACCAAAAGGTATGACTAAAAACTCATCATGACCTTCATGCTTTTCAAAGGTAATATTGGAAATATAAATGAATTTGTTGGTATCCTAACCTCAAATCTAGCTTAGGGAAAAATAGGCACCATGTAGTTCATTTAAGAACTCATTAGTCACTAGAATCAAAAACTTATCCTTAATAGTAATTATGTTTAGTTCTCAAAAACCCACACACAATTTCCATAAGCCATCCTTCTAAACTAGAAATACTAGTCTCACAATGAATACCATAAGTTTATTAAAAACTATGGTTAAATTATAGTTCTATTGATCTAAGCATAAATCTCACAATGGTTATGTTATATTAATAAAAAATTGATATACCATCTATAATAAATTGATATTTGGCATTAGAATTGTTAATAAACAATTCTTATACCATCTTGTTAATATTTCTCTTCTATATTTAAGGGGTATTCATATGGATGAATGTTTGGTGCTTGAATTCTTAGCATCAATCATATTGCATGATCATGTGAGTACTAAGGGGGAATCCCATGAGGCTTTTCAAACACCTAAGTATTTTTTACAAGTATTTCTTACAGATTTGAGGCTTTATCTACATATTCTACTTTTATGAGTTGTACTATAAATAGTTGAGTAGTAATACCATGATAATTTGTCCATGTGATATGATCTAATGAGTCTTGTTTGTTTGGTTGTCACCCCTTTAAAAATATATTTCATTCACAATGAATTTCATCCACTTTTTTAAATAAATCTCACAAAATGGACCCAAAGTGCATAACCATTGAGCTACCAATGCTATATTACAACCACCCAATGGAAGTACATACATATAAGATTTTAATTTATAGTCACAAACTAGAATCTTGATATTTTAAGATTTGTTCTTGTAGGCTAGTGTACCACCATTAGTTATTGTTACCTCAAAACTATTGCATAGATACATATAACAATATACTTATTGAGCTACCTTGGGGTCTAGAAGTGAGTATTAAATGTATCAATGAGAATAGTTAGTGGACACTTTTTGAAATATTTCCAAAATATTATAGTTCGGGGTGTGGTAATCCCTACTAAGGGATGCAAATATACTTTAGGGGTAAGTTCATTAGTTGTATTGGCCTCTTCCTCATTTTCTTCTCTTAAACTATCCTCTAAGGTATCCACTTCATAATGAACAAAGGGTGATTTGTGAGTATACATCTAGTAGGAATAGTTTTGTTTTACCTATTTATGATCCAAGTTATACGTTTCATCAAAATTGTATCATAACTCCTTATATCTATGAGCTTTCATTTTTGCCTCACTTAACTATTTATTGGTATTAGATTGGTTACCTGAATTTGTTAGTCCTTAGGCAAACGATGGATTTTGAGTTGTGATTGTTTATACATTGTACTTTGGGCTATAAATTTAACCTTAACTAACCTATCTAACCCAATGGATTCCATAATTTTTTGGGGATTAAACATTTTTACTTCAACCTTAATTTTATCTTTTAAGTCATTGATGAATATTTTTGTGAAAAGGAATCATTCAATCCTTTAGTACTATTTGATAATTGCTTGAGTTATTTTTAAAATTCATAGATAGAATGAGTTTATATAACTTTAATTAAGGCTAGTATGAAATTTTCATATGCATCAAGCCCAAATCAAACAAGTAGTTTCATGCAAAAATCATCCCAAATATGGGTATTGCCATATATTATCTAGAACCACTAATCACACTAAATGGCTTCTTGCTCAGGGTTGAACAAAGCTATAGTCACCTTTTGATAGATGGAGGTTTAATTCAAGTCAAAGTATTGTTTTGTTCTATATATCCAATTAGTGGAACCCTTGACATAAAATTTTATAAAATCTAGTTTTGGTGTACATTGTTGGGTTACCAAAGAGTGTTATCCTCCCATAGTGTTGTCTTGACCCATAAATTTATTTTGTTGAGTCATATGGGGTCTATACATTATGTTATCATGTTTTTTGGAGTTGATTAAGGGTACAAGTGATATAAGTATGTTGGGTACATAACCCAATAATATTAGTTTCAAGATCATTAATTTTGTTGAGATTGTCCAATTTAGATAAGGCCTTGAAGGTGCCTTGAAGTTAACCTACAAAAATAGGTCCTATATTTTCTTTAGTTCCTCGTCTAACTTCAAGGAGAGTTCCTATGATTTGTTTTGATGTCATTTTATGGTCTCTTGGGTCTACCAAAAGTGTTACTGGTTCTATATATTAGAACAATCAATGCATCATGACATCATAATGGATTAGGTATAAAAATGTTTTTGGGCACCCAAAAATAATTTTTGGTTTTATATATCAAAATGAACAACTAAATGAGTAGATCAAAATGACAATTTTTGGCACCCAAACTTTTTTCCTAATTTTGGTGCTCTATTCCCTTACCTTAATAATATTTTTGTTGTTAGAATCATCAAATTCTTCATAGGTTATGAATTATTCACCTTAATAGTTTTTGTTCTCAATACTTTGTATATCCTAAACCTTATTATTATCTATAAATACATAAAAAACAACTCAAAATTCTAAATATTTGTCCCATTCTCCCTATATTTCCTTATACTCTACAACCTTGTCATGTCTTCCCCGATCATGCTCTATTCTATCCTACAGTATTAGATTTTGTGATATGCATACTTAGATCAAATTAAAATTCTATAGGCTAAGGGGTCTCCCTCTTAGTATACCTAGATTAGTCACTGGTATGGTTATTACAAGTCTACTAGACTAGGGTTTATTTAGTTTGTGGGCTCATAGATATACCGATCTTATTCATAAATAGTAGTGGACCCAACATTTTAAGGATCTAATTGCAGAGGATTTCATATTTCTTGTAGTTGCACTATCTTATCTCTAAGGTATGGTGTGAGTATCTTCCTTGAGTTAATTTTTTATAAATGCACCACAAATTACAAATGACCAATGACTACCTAATGGATAAAAGCTTCTCGTAAACCTAAGGGGTCTCTTGATATATTCAAAGGTATGTGGGAGCTCAAATTCATGTATTGATGTTGTCATAGGTATGGGTATTAGAGTATAATAACCATGCACTTCACTAGATGCTTTATGGGTAGTCTAGTTTAACTATAAATGATGATTATCCATGACATTTTAAAACATCTAGCATAGGGGCTCTAGCGTAGCAACTTTTGGAAAAAAAAACTAATAGACAATAAACTAATTTATAAGTAACTATTATAGTAGAGATTTATAAAATAGAAAGAGTGGTTATTGCAATGAAACCATCCCTAAAAATTACTCTAATGCTAGATGATAGGGTTCTAACTACAAAATTAATTGAAAAATAATATCCACAAAATACTTATGGAGCTAACAAAAGAATGATAGCTTTATTGATATCTCTAAATGATATTATAGTATATCATAGGCTGCTTTGCGGGGGCAACCTCCTTTAGAGCAATGCTCACTACAAAATAATTATTTGAGATAATAATCCTCTCTCATAATACAATATTTGATAAATCAATTCCAATCATAATGCACCAATATTACCCAAAAGTCTCAAAATAATCATCCAAACTAACCCTAACCCTAGTGCTAAAGTGTTAGCCCCACATATAAAATAAACACCCAAGCTAATTAATTAACTATTATAATAAAAATAATAATATTAGGACATAATGGTCCTAACAATTTTGAGATCATAATTTTTTGTTCCATGATGAGACTTTGTTGCTCCCTCATGACTAAGGTCAATTCTATTATCTAATGTTGCAAACATGTTGTACATTCTTCTAGAACTATTAGTCTATCATGAGTTGGGTTAGCCATGGTATCAACTAAGAGATTTAGGTTAATCCTACCTATTTTCACTTCACTCCTTTAGGTTCTATGCTTGCCATTGTACCTAATTCAACCCTTCCATAACCAAAAAGAACCTAAATTTTTAGGATTTGAGCTTTAAAAGCCCTAGCCTTGGTCCCACCAAATTTATTTGTCAGACTTTCAAAATTTCAAACCACAAAAAAAAAAAAAAAGGAAAAACAATGTATTTGGGTTTGGAGGTTTTCCTACTTTTGTTTCTTGATTTATGAGATATAATTAAAATTTAAAAAAAGAACACAAACAAGAATAAAAAGAAAAAATCAAAAGAAAAAAAAATTCACAATAATTTGACTTAAACTAAATAATTTTCCTATGGACCTTTACACCAAATAAACATTATACGTCAATAGAATAGAAGATTTTTTACGTCCACAAGGCCAAAAGCAACCTACAAGACAATGATTTTATAAAGAACCGTGGTTGCCAACTACAAACTTTGGCCAAATTATTTTTCTTTTTATAATGTTGATCTTTTACTATGATGATGGATTCTCCTACTTTCTCTACTTCTATTCAAACAAGTCTTCCATTGGTTCCATTTCTAGAGTATTATCATAGCTAGTTCAAATATTCATATATTTATCACATTCCAAAATCAAGTGCTTCTTTGTCTCAACTACTCCTCATATGCAAAAGGTACATATCCTCTCCTCTCATTCCTTTTTTGGTCTCTTCCATTTGCCTATTTCACATCTAAGTTGGTGTGAGCTAGTCCTCAACTAAAACATGAACATATTTACTCTCCAATTGATGTTTGTTCCTATATAGAATTTTTTAATGATGATCATATATAAGATTAAATTTAACAAGATAATGTTCCTTTTTCTTCGTAACTTCTTTTCCCACATAGTTCTTCTAATTTGTTCTTTAACAAATACCTTTGTATTTATTACTATTTGGACATTCATTCAACTTAATATTCTATTTGTTCATCCACTTATTTTTTTGCTTCATTTGTGTATTCTTTTTTATTGTTTAGATCTTCATTTATTACAACCTTAGGCCATTTATTTGTTTAATTTTTTTAAACATCTTGAAAGAGGAACCATAACAATTACTTTTATAAGGAAGGAAACCAATGTCTATTAGAATAATCTTATATAAAATTAAAGCTTTTATTTTATTTTATTTTGGTAATCAAACATCTTCATACTAAATTTTGTTATAATCAAACTCTTCTAAATTCTTTATTTATATATGTGTTAAGTTTTTTTTGGTTGGAGAACAAGGGGTTGTACTCGGGTCTCCTACCCTTGACAAATCACAACACTCTTCTTTAGAGATTTAGAGTTTACAAATATATTCAATTCTCATTTCAATTGAGCTGCTAAAGCTAGAAACTTACATCATTTTACATAAAGTATATGAATTCTTGATTTTCATTTTTTGGATCTTTTTCAATTTTTTTATGTGAATACAATTATTCTAGAATTTAGCATCCTTCTTGACATTTTCCTATAGCAACCTTCACAATACCAAAACTTCACCTCTACTATTTATGCATTGCATCTTAGTAGAGTAATATTTCTAAAACATCACACTATCATAGTCTGCTTTACTAGATCTAGATTGCTAGTTTCCTTCCTGAAGCACAAGTGCAACCACAAAATTATAATAAATGGTTTATATGAAAACACATTAATGCTATAAAATAAAGAAAATATTACCAATAGAAAATATTAAAGTAAATTTTAATCATTATTTAAATCAGATAATCATTTTCTTATTAGGTTCAACTAAACTTACTACTTCCTCTAACCATGGAGAAGAGAATTTAACTTCATGATCCTCAATTAAAACCCCTTTATTGGCTAGCTTGTATGTTTTTTTTTCCTTCCCTTAATGTATGTGTAAACCTAATTTCTTCAAACTCTATAGCAAGGTCTTGAATTTCCATAATTATCTCTTATATGTTCCATGGAGCCTTTGCTTTCTCAAAATTGCATTTATTACTATGAGTGAATCACCTTCCATCCATACTCTGTTCCATTTCATTTGTTTACATCTTTTTAACTCTTCCAAAGTTGCCCAAGTTCAACTTCATTATTTGTCTTAAATCCACTATTGAAAAAGTAATGAGACAAGATCTCTCCCTATTATTTCTAATTATTCCTCCTCCTGCTAGTCCTAGATTTCCTTTAGATGCTCCATCAAAATTCAATTTGACTAACTCCACATCTAGTGGTTTCCACTTTATATTTTGTCTTATTTTTGTTTCTTTTGTACCCAACATCATAATTCCATTTAATGACTTGACTCCATCTATCAAGGCTCTTTGCTTCCAGATTAGGGATTGGATGAATTGATAGGGTTGGTTTAGACTCCTCTATGGCTAAATAAATCTTCTTTTTTATTACCTCTAAATTAATTTCCTTTCCTTTAAATATTATTCTATTCCTTTCTAGTCATATAGTCCAAAGTATTGTATCTTTTCAAGTTGTGACGGATGGAGCAGCAAGGAGGAGGAGCGAGAGGTCTAGGGGCATCAAACCCTAGGTGTGGGACTTCAAAGGGCAGATCAGCAGACGCGGCAGGTGGGGGCTCTGGCGAGATAGCAAGCCCCCAGGCGGAGGATGTGGACAAGGAAGTTCTATTGGAACCGGTCCAAGGGCGTTGGGCGGATGCGGTTGAAGATTTCTCTGAGGGGGACCAGGACTCTATGCGTCAGGATCAAAGGAAGACCCAAGAAGGAGACAAAGAGAAACCTGGCAACCGGAGACCTTCATATCTTAATGCTCTTCGCGGTAAGCAAAAATTATCCGACTCTTGTTTTAATCTAAAATCTGTCAATGGTAGGTTGCACATCCCGGATTCCTTAGCTCGGCATGTGGCTATGGAGGGCGGAACATCTTTGGTGGCTAAATTTATGGGGGTGAGGCCGGACATGGAAGTCATAAGGAGATGGGCCATCCAAAAATGGCAGCCAAGGGCCGGTATGATGATTAAGGCTTTACCCAAGAGTTTTCTTTTGGTGACATTTCAATGTGAAGAGGACATGGAAAGGACTCTCCAAGGAGGTCCTTGGTTTTTTGGGAAAAGAGGCTTGTATCCGAAGCGTTGGTCCCCGATTTCAACCCCTGGACTCGAGTGCTTGGATTTGGATCCTATTTGGGTTAAGATGCCAGGATTACCTCCGCTTTTTGGAATGAACAAATATTGGTTGGGATAGCTACAGAGATTGGAGAACTAATAGCTATTGATCCTGCAACCTTGAGCAAAACAAGACTCCTTTCTGCTCGCATGTGTGTGTTGGCGGACCTGAGTAAAGAGCTCCCTAAATCCATTATTTTGTCGTCTATGTTTGGCCTTCATACTCAGGTATTTGAATATGAAAATATGTCTTTTAAGTGTAGTGTTTGTGGGAAGGTAGGGCACCAGGGTATCCACTGCATTTCCAAGAACCAGCCCCCACTCCAAAATACTGATCCTCAAACCCAGAATAATATCCCTCCCCCGCAGATCTCCATTCCTACCCAACCTGGGCCTCAAGGACGTGGAGCTCGAAATTCGAATATCAGAGACCCTGTTCGCCCTATTGTAAGCAAGAGGCAACGTTTTAACCCTCCTCCCAAAAATTCCTATGCCCCAAAACCCTCTCACAGGGGAGCTGGTCCCTTTGATGGGAACCCTCAAGCTCAACCTGCTCCTAAGATGTTACAGCAAGCCTCAGAGCCAAATCACAAAGGAAAGAACCCCATAGATCAACGCCCTGGGGCAAGTAAGTTTGATTGGGTGATACGGGAGGCCTATGGAGGCTCGGTGGAAGTGGTCCCATGTACTTGCGAGAGGAATTTATGGGAAGAAATTCCAAGGAGATCAACATCCCAGTGGAGAACGGTTTTGATGCATTAAATCATTTGAAGGGAGATCAGATGGACAGCCAAGAAGTGGAATCTGAGGTAGAGGAGACTCAAGAGAAGGATTTAGAGGAGAAAAATCAGAGGAAGGAGCGGGAAACTAATAATACGAGGCAAGGATACTCGGGAGGAAGAGGTGAACCACCAAGATCGGTGTAACCCCAAAGCGGGGAAAAAAGAATCTACTAATCAAGAAGCTAAGAGCACGGAATCATCTCCATCGTCAAAAAGACCAGGTTAACCTGGAAAGCCGTATTGTTACCCCAAATACCAAGACCGACCTACCCAAGATGGTTACTAGAAGCCAAGTGAATCCCAAGGAACTTCAACCTAGAGCGGATGTATGGGGATATGGTTCGGTGGGAAGAGGGAAACCTAGCAATGTCGCCTTAAGGCGAGAAAGAAGCGAGCGAGGAGTGGTCTGATGGCACTCAAGCAGTATTGCTCTTTGGGGCGAAGGCTCGAGGATCCAAAGCCCATAAATGAAGATCCTTTCATGGAATATTCGTGGGAGTAATCCTACAAAAATAAGAGCTTTGTATGCTCTTAGACAAGAACACAAACCGGATATGATTTTACTTGCAAGAAACTAAAATGGAGGAGAGTAGAGTTATTCCTTTTAAGAATAGGACTTGGCGAGAAGTCGAAGTAGTAGGCCAAGAGGCCATCTGGAACAGCAGGGAGGGTTACTTGGTTATGTGGAACAAAAATGTGATTGATAGTAGAGTGATTCCGATGTCTAGTTGGTTTATTTGTCTCTTATGTGTGGATAAAACCACACAGGAAGAGTGGATCTTAACGAATGTATATGCTCCAGTTAGACAGGGATCGAGAAGGGTTCTTTGGAGTCAGCTAGCTGAATTGAGGGAGACGGTCCCCAACTACCCTTGGATTGTGGCGGGGGATTTCAATTGCTACCTTAATCCTGTAGATAAATTGGGGGGCTCTCAAAGAATAACCGCTGATATCTACGAGTTTAGAGATTTTGTTGAGCAACATGAGCTGATGGATGTGGAACTGCGTAGATTCTCCTATACATGGTCTAACAAAAGATTGAAGGAAAACCAAATTCAGATCAGATTAGATAGGTTTCTTCTTTCTCAAGAATGCCTGGAGAGGTTTGGGGACTCTTCATTAACGGCACTCCCAAGAATCGGGTCCGATCACAACCCAATTCAGATGGGAAACGAGGGGAGGACTCTAAGAAAAGATACATCGGACCCTTTCGATTCGAACTTATGTGGTTCCAACATCGGGATCTCAAGGATCCGGTTGCCCAATGGTGGGACAAAAAGTATAATGGTTCGAAACCGGCCCAAGTGGCATGTAAACTAAGGAATGTGAAGGCTAACATTAGAGAGTGGAACAAAACTTCCTTTGGCAATATTTTTGTTAAAAAGGCAGAACTAAAAGACAAGATCAATGAACTACGGGAGAAGTTGAAGTCGGAAGCGACTTACGGAGGATCCGAGAAACCGGGAGAGGGAGTCATTAGCCGAATACCACACGATGCTAGGATTTGAAGAAACCTTTTGGAGGCAGAAATCCAGTCTGCGTTGGTTAAAGGAGGGTGACCGAAATACAAAGTTCTTCCATGTCTCTACTCTTCGCCACAGGAGTACTAACAAAATTAAGGAGATCAAGATGGCCGATGGGTCTAACACCAAAGATATGGAAGACATAAGGAGGGAAGTGGTTGAGTACTTTAAATCGTTGCTAGAAGATGTAAATCCGACTATTGAAGAAGAGGAATCTCTGTTGGCAGCCATTCCACCCCTCGTAACTGATAATCTTAATGGATTCTTACTTAGTCCTTTCACAAAGGAGGAAATCAAGAAGGTCGTTTTTGACATGGATGGTAACAGCTCCCCAGGACCGGATGGCTTCCCTGCAGCTTTCTTCCAGAAGTTTTGGGATATCCTAGGCAATGATGTAGTGGAAGCTATAATTGAGGCTCAAAAGGACATGGAAATCCCAGAAGGAGTTAATGCTACTTTTTTAGTTCTCATCCCTAAACTAGTGGGAGCAATGGAATTTTCCTGTTTTCGCCCTATCTGTTTATGTAACACTCTGATGAAGATTCTCACAAAAACAATCGCCAATAGGTGAAGGTTATCCTTCCTTTCATCATTGATATGAACCAAGGTGGCTTTGTGAAAGGGCGACAAATATTGGATGGTATCATCACAATTCATGAGGTTATTCATTCAATGGTGACTAGTAAGGAAGCGGGTATGTTACTAAAGCTTGATATGAATAAAGCCTACGACCGGGTCTCATGGCGGTTCCTCACCAAGATTTTGGGTAAGTTTGGTTTCTGTCCCCAGTGGATTAAGTTGATTTTTAGTTGTATCTCTACTACAAGATTTTCTGTCATGGTGAATGGGTCACCCTCAGGTTACTTTAAGAGTGAAAGGGGGTTGCGACAAGGAGATCCTTTGTCTCCATACTTGTTTATTATTTTAGCGGAAGCATTGGGTAGGAACATTTCAGCAGCAGTGGCAGATGGTCAATTGGAAGGTTTTAAACCGACCTCAACAGCGAGGGCCGGTGTCTCACCAACGGTTTGTGGATGATACAATCATTGTGTCCAAAGCCTCGGTGCCTCAAGCTAGGAAGTTGAAGAGAATTCTAACCAAGTATGAGACGACGAGGACAAGTACATAAACTATAATAAGAGTAGCATCTATTTCTTTAACACGCCTGGTGGGAGGGAGGAAAGAATAGCTAACCTCTTCGGTTGTGGAAAGGAGCTTCTACCAACAACTTATCTAGGTATGCCTATGTTCGAAGGAAGAATGAAGGCTACTTTGTGGAACTCGATCATTGACAGGATCTCCAAAAAGTTAGCGAGGGTGGAAGGGTAGCCTTCTCGGCTCACGAGGAAAAGCCTTATTAGTTCAAACTACTTTACGGAGCATTCCAATTTATCGCATGTCTCTATTTAGAATGCTCGCAAAGGTCCGAGCTACATTGGAGCTAATTCAACGCAACTTCTTGTGGTCAAGTTCGGAGGAGAGAAAGAGAATTTCGTTGGTAGCATGGAATCAGGTGTGTGCAAGCAAGGATCAGGGGGGACTGGGGTTAAAGAGAATGAAAGAATTGAATCAAGCTCTGATTGGCAAACAGGTATGGAGATTTATCAATAATGATCAATTGGGATGGGTAAAACTTCTTAAGGCAAAATATATCATAAATAATCAGGACTTCTTGAAAGCTGATAATCTTCCTAGAGGATCCTATTTTTGGAATTGTTTGCTCGAATGTCGGGAGGTAGTCAGGAAAGGCATCAGATGGAGAATTGGTAATGGAAGACAAGTGGACTTTTGGAAAGACCCGTGGTTGGAAGAGGCCCCTCTGAAAGATAACTTAGACCTTCGGGTCCTCCAACATAAACTTTCGAAGGAAATGGGAGGAAAAGTAGGGGATTTTATTTCTGTAGCACAGGAAACTTCTTCTTGGAAGAAAATCACGAGTTCATAATCTATCGAGCAAGAGAAGGTGGCCCTAACCAAACTCAATGATGCTTTAAGGGTGTTCCCGATCATTCCCGGGGGAGGAAGAGACAAGGCAATTTGGGGCAAAACTACAAGTGGGATCTATTCAGTAAAAATTGCCTATAAGTTAATCCACTCGGGATTCAATGGTTGGACTCCGACTTCTATTATTTGGTTAAATAATTTAACCCCAAAAATAGCTTTCTTCTTTTGGTTGGCAGTTCAAAATAAGATCCTGACAACAGATAATCTGCAAAGGAGAGGTTTCCAATTCATCAATCGATGTATCTTGTGTGAGAAAGCAATAGAATCGTAAGTCATATATTTCTAACTTGTGATTTTTCTTGTACGATCTTCCAAATGATCCTGTCCAAATTTCATATAGATTGGGTCTGTCCAAATAGCATGTCCGACTTACGCATACAGTGGGCTTCCCCCTTCCGGCAAAGCTTTTGACTTGGCTCTGGAAGCTCAGCTTACCCCATTTTTTATGGGGGATATGGAATGAGAGAAATAAGAGAGTATTTAAAGGACGTAAGAAAGATCCCAAGTTATGTGGTAATAAAATAATCAGAGCTTTGAAAGAAAACTGGAAAAATTTCTTCTTCAAAAATGAGACCATGTCTCTAAGGGAAAGGAGGATTTTGCGGAACTGGGGAGAGGAACTTCCAGACCTAGACATTACAACCAACCCACGGGATGGTGTCAAGTGGATACCCCCACACAAAAGTGGGTTAAGTTTAATTTTGACGGGGCAGCTAAAGGAAATCCGGGGCTGCGGGAGCGAGGAGGAGTTTTGAGAAATGAGGAAGGAAAAGTGGTCCTTGCCTTTCTCGAGCCTTTGGGAACTCAAACAAATCATTTTGCGAAGCCCGAGCTCGCATGCAGGCAATGAGAATTGCCTGACTTGAGGGTTATAAGGAAGTTATCTTTGAAGGGGATTCGCTTAATATAATCAAGGCAATTAAGGAGGATAAAGACCCCAGCTGGACCATATTGGAGCTTATCCTAGAAGCAAAGATTCATAAATCTCATTTGGTTAATGCCCGAATCCAACACACCTTCAGAGAAGGGAACCAGGCGGCGGATCTAATGGCAAATATTGCAGTTTTCGTTGGGGAGATGCAAATTTGGAAGGATAACTTCCCTCAAGAACTATTGGTGTTGGCTGCTAGAGAAGAGCTAAGATCAAACTCGTTAGAGCATCGGGGAGATCGGAGGGGTGATGATGAGTAATCCGACGAGATGGAATTAGGCGAGAAAAGGCATCCCATTTGTTGGGGCCCGGGAGGTGACAAGTGTACGAGTACGACAACCTAGTGTTAGTAAGTGCTAGGTGTTGTTTGGTTTTTGTTTTATCTGAATAGTCAAGCGACAAGTATAGGACCTGTGGACTCTAAGTATGGCTTAATGTGAGTCTTAGAAAGATCCATTTTGTATTTTGATTATACGGGCTTGATGCTAGAACCAGCCCATTTTGACTTTGTAAAAGGTTTGTGGACCTTATAACCACCTCTACCTTATACCAAAAAAAAGAAGTATTGTATCTTTTGATATATCTCATATTGTTTGTAAAGCCTCACTTTTAAAAGTGTTATGTCATTGCTTTAACCAATATTCAATTCTGACATTCATCACCATGCATTTACCAAACATATTAAGAATCCATTTCCATAATTTCCAGACTATTGAGCAGTGTCCCAATAGATGGTCTATACTCTCCTCCTTTTTACAAAGAACACGTTGCGATGGACCATGAAAACCCCTTTTATAAGGTTATCCCAAGATAAAATTCTTCTATGGCCTACTAGCCAAACAAACATTTTGACTTTAGGAATGCTTGGGCTATCCCAAATATCTCTCCATATTCTTGTGATATTCTTATTTTTTTGGTGCTTTACATTATATCCACTTCTTGTTGTGTATTCTCTTAAGCTATTCAAATCCCAAATCAACTTATCCTTGGCTCCCCTCAAAATAATCATTGTTGTTATCTTTCTACTCAACTGCCTCCTAGCATCAATGTCTTGTATACTTGTAAAAAAATATTCTTTCCATTTGTATCTTCCTAACTGAATCCTTGTATAAAATGTTTGAAACCCTATCACCATATTTATATTGAAGTAATCTCATCCATGGTTTCAAAATTGGATCTAGATTGAGTGGTTTTTTATCACATCAAGAAATATTTTCTCCAGTTCCCACCAACCATCTTAAACCTTTAATCACTAGATCAATAGATTTTTTAAAACCATTCCATACTACGAAACCATTTGGTAGAGAGAATGCAATAAATATTAAACTTGGATTATTGGGATCATCATACTTAGAAGAATTCTTGCATTGCTTTGACTCTCTTTGTACAATCTCCAAATTAATTTTCCCCTAAGAGCTAAGTTTACATTCGTAAGAACTCTTAAATCGAGACCTCCCCTAGTTTTATCATCACACACCTTGCTCCATTTCACCAAAAGAAATTTCCTTTTATCATGTAATCCTGACCATAAAAATGATCACATAGTAAAGATTAAAAATTTTCTATCGACTTTCGCATAGTATACAAGGACATATAATATGTTGGAATGACTTGTAAGACAAATTTAAATAGTTGTACTCTTCCTGCTAACGATAACCATCTACCTTTCCATGCCAATAGTTTATTCTAAACTTTACTTATAATTGGATTCCATGATTCTATCCTCATTCTCCCCTCAAATAAGGGCATCCCTAGATAAGTTGTTGGCAAATTTGCCTCCATTTGAAGTAACGTGCATATCCCTGCTTTGATTTTAGTTAGGGTGTTTAGGAAGTAAATTTTAGATTTTTTTCTATTAGCGTTTTGCCAAGATGCTCTTTCATATTCATTTAATAAGTTACTAAAAGTGTTGACCTCATTTACCATTGCCCTCCCAAAAAGGGTTGTATCGTCTACAAACTATTGATGGGTGATGTTGTCGATGTTATTACTAGCCTTAAGTCCACTTATAAACCCATATTTGTTAGCCTTATTCAAGTTCCTACCCAAAACCTCTACCATAATAATGAACAAATATGGTGATAGAGGATCTCCTTGTCTAAGACCTCTCTTGGCTTCAAATGGTTTTGTGACTAACCCATTGACCAACATTGAATATGAATATGTAGAGACACAAGCTTTAATCCATCTAACCCATTTCTTCTCAAATCCAAAGTTTTATATATTGTAAAAAGAAAATCCCATTTAACCCTATCATATGCTTTACTCATATCAAGTTTTAAGATTATTGCTTTCTCTTTTCTTGAAGTTGTTGAATGCATAACTCCATGAGCTACTATGATCCCATCCGATATCTATCTCCCATTCACAAATCATCCTTGCTCTTATGAAATAATTTTTTCTAACAATGGTATAAACCGATTCACCATCACTTTGGAGATAATCTTATATGCCATATTATGTAGGCTTATGGGTCTAAATGAATCAAATAATTTTGCATCATTCTTTTTTGGAATTAGGGTAAGATATGTTGCATTTATTTTATAAAGTATGTATTGTTTTACCCTAGACCGTTCCACTACCACCAATAAAGAATCCTTCACTATATCCCAATTATGTTGATAGAATGTTGTAGAGAGTCCATCTAGACCTAGGGATTTATCCTTATTAAAAGAGAAAATAGCTAAATGAACTTCTTCTAGAGTAATAGGCTCCATTGGTTTCCTATTGTCTTCATATGTTATAACTGAAGGTACTTCTTGTAGAAGTTGATCATTAAGAACTTCAAACTCCTCTAATCCTAAAATTTTCTAATAAAAAGGCCTTATCCTTTTCGATTTCACTCTGGTCTTCAATCCAAACCCCTTCTACTAATTCTAGATGTTGATATCTTTACTATAGCCACCCTATGAAAAACTTTGTATTTTTATCTCCTTTTAACCAAGTATATCTCAATTTTAATCTCCAAAATTTCTCTTCCTTACTCAAAATATTATGATATTCATTAAGCAACTCCCTTTCCTCCAAGCTTAGATTATTATGATCACCTTTTTGGAATTTATAAATTTTATCTTTGAGTTTTTATTTCTTCTCAAAATTATTACTAAAAGTGTTCTTGTTCCATTTTTTTTTTTGGTAGGTAAAAAAAATTATTTACTATTCGGGTTAAAGGGTCTCGTCCCTATTACAATAGGCATACTTAGAGCCAGCAATACACAACCGAAAAGAAAAATCAGAAACCATCTGTGACTTATCCCTCTACTATCTAGCCCATCCAAATCTGGGACCAACAAAAACATAACTAGGACAAAAGTGTTCCATTATTTTAATCTAAATGTCATTGATTTAATTTGTTTTGGAGGTGTATACAACCCACCATTTCCTAAAAAATTCCATGTTTGTGATATCATATTAACAAATTGAGGATGGTCTTCCCACATCTGCTCATATTTAAAATTTGATCTTTTTTTAATTCACTTACCACCATTTTAACTCTTATTGGCCAGTGATCTGAACCGATTCTTGTTAAGGTATTAATTTTAACACAAGTCCCTTCATCTAGCCAATGATGTGAGAGTATGCATCTGTCTAGTTTTTCTACTATTAGGTTCTAGCCTCTCATATTATTGGTCCATGTATAGTTTTCTTCTTCAAACTCAACCTCCCATAGATTATTGTTTTGAATAAAAATTGAGAAATCTCTCATACTTTGGGTTAATTTCCTAATTCCCCCAAAATTTTCATCTAGCTTGGTTATGGCATTAAAATCTGCTATGATCATGAATCGGGTTTCTTGTTCTTTACTTCTAAAGATGCTTCAATCCCTCTTCAAACTTCTAATCTACCTGACTGAGTTGTAGGTCAATAGATATTGATAAGGATGAAATGAATATATGCAAAGTAGCATGTTACTAAAGAGGCTATCCAATTTCTAGTTTAATGAATGGTTACACAAGAGGTTCTAATAGGATTCCAACAAGTTAGAATTCCCCTTATTACTCCTTTAGAATCCATAGCATCATATTCACATCTCGTCCATACTACTTCCATAGTTTTGGAAACTTATTTTATCATTTTAGTTTCTTGGATACAAAGAATATTAGGCTTATTACTTAAACAGAGGTTTGTGATACACCTCTACTTTGAGGGGGTATTAGCACCCTTTATACTCTATGAGATGATAATCATGTCTCATTAGGGACTACTAGCCTTGCTTGCAAATTATCAATATCATTTTATTATTTGGTAAGCAGAAGTTCAACCAATTTAATTTGTGTTCCTTTCTA
Organism: Wollemia nobilis; assembly: GCA_028583015.1. Classification (NCBI taxonomy): domain Eukaryota; kingdom Viridiplantae; phylum Streptophyta; class Pinopsida; order Araucariales; family Araucariaceae; genus Wollemia; species Wollemia nobilis. The sequence goes on along the minus strand of JAQPPZ010000689.1, from coordinate 10,015,855 downwards.
TATGTTTGCTCTTGCTTCCTTGGATATCGCTTGATAATTTTAGGATTTTCCTATTTTTGCCTTGCTTGTATCAAGAGTAGATCTTATTATTCTATTCCTCAATATTCTTTTACAACTTCTTTTTTTCATTAGATCTATTTTCTCATGTATTTACTATACAAACTTTTGACTTGTCCTGCTCATTTTTTGGTATTTTCTTATTAATGGTACAGGTATTGACATCTAACACTACATTTTCTTTACCAATTTTTTTCTCCTAAATGGTGCATGGTACTTCAAGAGAGTCTTTAAAATTTGATGATAAATGGTGCAAATTATCAATATCATTTTATTATTTGGTAAGGAGAAGTTCAACCAATTTAATTTGTGTTCCTTTCTATATGTTTGCTCTTGCTTCCTTGGATATCGCTTGATAATTTTAGGATTTTCCTCTTTTTGCCTTGCTTGTATCAAGAGTAGATCTTATTATTCTATTCCTCAATATTCTTTTACAACTTCTTTTTTTCATTAGATCTATTTTCTCATGTATTTACTATACAAACTTTTGACTTGTCCTGCTCATTTTTTGGTATTTTCTTATTAATGGTACAGGTATTGACATCTAACACTACATTTTCTTTACCAATTTTTTTCTCCTAAATGGTGCATGGTACTTCAAGAGAGTCTTTAAAATTTGATGATAAATGGTGCAAATTATCAATATCATTTTATTATTTGGTAATGAGAAGTTCAACCAATTTAATTTGTGTTCCTTTCTATATGTTTGCTCTTGCTTCCTTGGATATCGCTTGATAATTTTAGGATTTTCCTCTTTTTGCCTTGCTTGTATCAAGAGTAGATCTTATTATTCTATTCCTCAATATTCTTTTACAACTTCTTTTTTTCATTAGATCTATTTTCTCATGTATTTACTATACAAACTTTTGACTTGTCCTGCTCATTTTTTGGTATTTTCTTATTAATTGTACATGTATTAACATCTAACACTACATTTTCTTTACCAATTTTTTTCTCCTAAATGGTGCATGGTACTTCAAGAGAGTCTTTAAAATTTGATGATACACATTCCTTAGGTTCATCAAGAATGTTTATCCCTAAATCAAGATCATACTGAATAGATGGTTTCTTGTTAATATGTTGAACCTATTGTATTGTGTCCTCTAAGCTTTGATCTACTTTTTCTTCATAGGCTAAAGCCTCAAAAGAGTTGGTATTTCTTCCAATATCCTTCCTTACTAGTCTTCGTTGTTTAATTACTTTCATTTGTCTAGATCTATTTTTGGAAGTTGAAAACCATCCTCGTCCATATCCATTTGTAAGTTTCTCTTGTGATTTTCTACATATGATTTTGATGGACTCTTGTTAGGGCATGATCTCTCAATATGCCCCACCTCATGACATTTTCTACATCTAAAAGATATGTTTTCATAATCTATGGTTTGGATCCACATCTTATCCCCATACTTAAGAATGATTGATTATGGTAAATTTTTACTCATGACCAATATCCAAGCATAAATAACCAAAAATCCATCGTTTATAGTTTCTAAAATCTCAAGGACTTCTTCCAGAGTGTTGCCTATTGCCTTGAAGGTATCCATATCCTAAATTGTATTTGGCAACCCATACATCCTAACCCAGAGTGGTACTAGGGATAGATTTACATTTTTAGATGAAAAACCTTCATACCAATGGGTAAGGAAGAGTCTTGCTCTTCCCATAAACCAAGGACCCTCTTTTAGGATTTTTTTCTCTTTCTTCCCTAGAAAAAAAATGGCTAAGAAGAAACCTTTGGGAAGAAAGGATAGAATCACTCCTGGAGACTTCCAACTCCTATTAATCCATTTTCTCAAGGTTAAAGCCCTTGGCCAATACCCATTAAATTTACCAAAAACTATCCTATCTTTGAGCAACAAGGATGATCCTTTGTGGTGCGCTCACTAACCTCTATTACTAGAGATGATTCTAAGAATTTAGCTATAAATTGATCCATGGTAAGGAAACTAAAACTCAAAATATATGAAAATTTACTAAAATATCCTATAGTGAATATAATATTTGATAAAAAATAAAAATAAGTTGAATGCAAACTTTCTAAGATAAAGAAGAAAAAATAAACTTAGCTGAAAAATTATATGCCCAAACATAAAATGTTGCCTCATTGAAGCCCTAGCCCTCCATTGCTCCTCCCATCATTTGAACCCTGGCTGACAAATATTTATAATTTCATTTTTTGCAACTTGAAAAATCATCACTACCCTTGTTTTGAATGGTTGACTTCACAGGATAATATCTCCCTCAATATTGTCAGATTCCTTCATATGACCACTCATTTTAAAGCTCTTCAAATTTTGCATAAATTGGTCCAAGAATCAACTAAATCAGACAACCCTTTGCGAAAACATAACTCCTAAAAGATGAAACGTTTTAAAAAAACCCTAATACTTCATGAAGATGGGATCATTCACGTGTTAAATTTTTTTAATCAAACTCTTCTTAATATTTTGTATTCGTTTCCTTATTTAATATGTTTTTTTTTGCATTCAAGTAGTGTTCCTTTTTTGGGGAGGGGATACATAGGGGAGTTGATTACATCCACACTATTTTTAGTAACTGCCAAGTGCAAGGTTCAAACCACAGGGGTTGCTCCCAACAAGCCTATACCACCTTGTTGTTGATGACTCGATGTGAGGAGGACCACCAATTGTTCGAAATTCATAGCATCATCGTCGATCTGGCATGCACTCATAAGATTCAGATCAGACTACTACCTTTGCAACAAGCATGCCCCCAAGGTTTAAACCTAGGTCTCTTCTTGATAAGTGCTTGGCCAAACAAACAATTACCCATCCACCTAACCCTTAAGAGTCAAAAGTGTTTCTTATTTGCACCTGGGGGTGCAGCGCAACGGTTCAGACTTTGGCTCTTCTTTGGGAGGTCCAAGGTTCAAACCGTGGTGTGGGCGAGTGTGTGAGAGGGTGGGTGTATGATGACTTTGTGTTAAATTCCCTATTGATAAGTATAGCTCTCAGCTTTACGAGGAGTCATGGTTGAAAGGAGACTGCTTAGCCCTGTACGTCGGTCATAGGAGTTTCTCACAATAACCAAATCTTAAAAAAAAAAAAAGTGTTCCTTATTTAATATGTTCATAACCTTAACTTTATACCCATATAATACCACTAATAATTTAAATAAAATCTATATAGTTTTCCATTTCTATAATTCAACCTCACTCCTATTTTATAAGAAAAAATGGTATCCATCTTTCCAAAAATTCTCTTTTACTAATAGACCATATTCCATGATTGGAACTTCTTCCCATGTTAATATCTATCTATCTAATAAACCTTGTGACTCTAAAGAATTGCTAAATTTCATTATCTCGGAGTTTACTCTCCTCACATGACTTTATTAATATTACAAATTATTAGTCTATTTTTCTCTTTGAAAAAATTTAAAATTCAAACTATAACTTATAAAAAAAATTATAATAATAACCTACCAAAATGAATAATAACGATTGACTTATAAGTTACAAAGTATTTTTATTTAAAACGTTGCAACTTAATTCACCCAAATCCTAAACAAAAAAGAGCATTGAACACTACACCAACTGTATCTCACTTAAATGACCTCAAGTGCGAGAGCAGTTGCCAGCTTATACTTTTGTTAACATTTACTTTCTTCTCGCCTCTTAGTTTGGACTTGTATGGCTCTGCCAGTCGTAAATCCACGTGCTTGTTGACAAATTAAACACGTTTTTCTATTTACTTTAAATATATTGAATAAATGATAAAAGTAAATTAGTCACATCATTATCACACATCACTGTCGGTACAGCTTGCGTTCACATCCACACGGCATCTTTGGAAACAGTTGTCTAAATAAAGACAATGAAATTCAACATAATATAACAAAACCTCCCCTTTCCCTATTGGCCACCGACAAGGGCAACTTAACCTAACCAGAGACCAGTCCACTCACTTCAGGGTTGGAACTTTGAACCCCTGTTAGCAAATTCTTATATTATTATATTATTTTGGGTAGATTCATTGTAATAGTGTTAGAGGTTATTATAATAATAATTAAACTTAAAAAATTAAGTACAATAATTGAATTTTTTTTTTTTGGGGATTTTTATAATCTCAAGTATATTAATAGGGACAAAGTCAATAGAACCTTCATTTTAAGGTATCTAACTAAAACAGTTCACTAGCAAACATTAGATGGCTATCAATTAGCCTATCTCTTTTTATCTTTAGGGTATGAACTAAGACAAAACCAAGACAACTCACCAGCAAGCACTTGATGGCTACCAATCAGACTATCTCTGGATTTTTATAATCTCAAGTTTGTTAGTAGAGACAAAGTCAATAGAACCTTGATTTTTAGGGTATTTAACTAAGACAGCTCACTAGCAAGCACTCGACCCCTAATTAGCCTATCTTTTTTTATCTTTAGGGTATCCAACTAAGACAGAACGAAGACAGCTCATCAGCAAGCATGGATGCTACCAATCAATCTATCTCTTTTTCGAACCAGGACAGCTCACCAACAAACACTAAATCACTACCAATCAGCCTATCTCTTTCTAAATAATAACTTATTAATTTTCTAATGGCACCTACTACTGCTGAGGACAACACCAAACCCCAGTCCTAACACGCGGAATCAGAGTAACAATGGTTAAGAAATTAACCCAGCTGACCTAAGGAGTCTTGACTGCCAGTAACGCTCTTACTCTATAGCTACTGTAATCTTATGCTTGGGCGTTGAGAAGTGCTTCGTCTCAGCTCTGGGTTCTGTATAGGTAGGAGAGATGCATCATATGGATTGTGATGCATTTTCAAATAGTTGTTGCTGAGATCAAAAGCAAAGGGAAGGAGGGATCAAGCGGGCATTGAGTGTAAAAGAAGGAGGAGGATCTAACAAAGGCAACGTGATATCATATTCCATGATGGGACTCAACAACTGCAGCAGAGCTCAAAATTGGTGGTGTTTCACATCTGGGATTTTGTTGGGCCTAACTCTTTTTGTAGCATTTGCATTCTCTCCTGCGGGTAAGCCTCTGTTTCGGATTGAAATAAGCCCTGATCTAAAATGTGATTGTGCATTGGTTACATTAGACTAGATCTCTTTGGTTTTCGGTTGAATGGAACAATCTTCTAACCTGACCTATTGTGAAGAGTTCAGATCTAAGGCCCTCTTTTCCGATCTGTTCATTCAAGTTTGAGATTTTGGGGTTTCTTCTGTGCAGGTGCTTATGACCCACTAGATCCAAACGGCAACATAACAATAAAATGGGATGTCATGTCTTGGACTCCAGATGGCTATGTGGTAAGCAATCGCAAGACAAATCCTTGAAAACGGCCTTATTTTTCTTTTGGTTTAACGTAGTTGCTGAAAGTCAGGGATTCATACTACCTAAAAGAATTAAAAATAGAAGGCAGAAAGCTCTGCCATTGTGTTTGAATTGGGGTTTGTGGGTTGGAATAGCTGTTTATATCATCTGCATTCTGCGCATAAAGCAATTGCAAATAGGATCAGAATTTTAAAAGTCAATTGTGAACAGGATCTGCATTCAAAAAATTAAATGAGAGTATCATAACTTCATGCCATCTCGTTAAGCATGCGTACGACATAGACAAAGAGCTGGGGCGAATTCCCAAAAAAGAAAATACCACACTAGAATCCATTTTGCAGGGTTTATAGAATACAGCCTGAGTGGGTTCACAGCCATGGGAAGTCTAAGGTTCGAGTCCAAAGGGGAGTAATCTATCTGCACCCTGTGGGCAGATAGCAGACAACCCAAAAATGCAGCCATAGGAAGTCTAAGGTTCGAGTCCAAAGGGGAGTAACCTATCTGCACCCTGTGGCAGATAGCAGACAACCCAAATGCCTCCTTCCGTGGACCCTTAGGGAGTACTGGAGGGTCAATTGAAGGTGGTCTGACATGCGTAATGTTCGTTGACCTTAATAAGATCCTATACTTAATCCTTCTTATTCCATGACATGTAGGTGGGTTTAACAGAAGGGAGAAATATTTGCAGTTGACAAAGAACATCCATAAGCGTGCAATATGATTGTGTTTGTTAACTGCTAATCGCCCCTCTTTTTTTTGTAAAATCTGTGCAGGCTGTTGTGACGATGTACAATTTTCAGCAGTACAGACATATTCAGTCTCCTGGATGGAGTCTGGGATGGACTTGGGCAAAGAAGGAGGTGATCTGGTCAATGGTGGGTGCTCAGACAACACAGCAAGGAGATTGTTCTCGATTCAAGGGAAACATCCCACATTGTTGTAAAAAAGATCCGACTGTTATTGATTTGATGCCTGGAACTCCTTACAATCAACAGATTGCAAATTGCTGCAGAGGTGGAGTGGTTGCCTCTTGGGCCCAAGATGCAATCAATGCTGTTAGCGCTTTCCAAGTTAGCGTTGGCAGTGCAGGCACATCAAACACAACAGTAAAATTGCCCAAAAATTTTACTCTGAGGGCACCTGGACCAGGATATACTTGTGGCCCAGCTAAGAAAGTCAAATCAAGTTTGTTTGTAACTGCAGATGGCCGCCGATTCACTCAAGCACTAAGTAAGTTATGATCTTTATGCAGAGATTTTTCTGTTACATTTTTTGGGGGTTTCTATACCTCCTTAAATATGTTCTATGTTTATGCAGGTATTTTGTGGGCATCATTAAATGACATTTGTCTAACGATGTGAAGTGGCTTTCTTTTTGCAGTGACATGGAATGTGACATGTACATACTCCCAGTTTTTAGCTCAGAAAACTCCAACTTGTTGTGTCTCTCTATCATCATTCTACAATGATACAATAGTTCCATGTCCAGCTTGCACCTGTGGTTGCCAGACCAATAGCACACAACCTGGCACTTGTGTAGAGTAAGTTCACTTACTGCTTGGTTCACAATGATGATTATATCGTAGATGCATTTAGAACATTATGATTGCATGGTACTCATCAGAATGTATTATTGTTCAATGTATATGAATGCGAATCTCTACTCTCTGTATATATAGCATATCTTACTAGATCTATGCATGCTGCTTCAAAGGAAGCTGCAGAGCCGGCGAAAGATTTTTCCTTGCTGCTATGTTGAGTCCATGTACACATCTTTGGGATAGAACTCTAAGGAAATAAGAGATCATCTTTTCTTGGTAAATAGAATGTGGGTAACAACGTATGGGTAATCAGGTTTTTGTGGTTTCCCCGCAGGAGCGATTCACCAATTCTGCGTACTCCGGGTATTAACACACCAACTAAGAACTTTGCCCCTCTCATACAATGTACTCCGCACATGTGCCCAGTTAGAATACATTGGCATGTCAAGTTGAATTACAAGGAGTATTGGCGAGTGAAAATCACCATCACAAATTTCAATTACAGGATGAATTACAGTGAATGGAACATTGTTGCCCAGCATCCAAATTTTGACAATATCACCCAATTGTTCAGCTTCAAATATAAGCCACTAACTCCATATGGGACAATAAGTAAGAAAACATTAAATGCAAACTGTATTAGAGTTTAATAACTTGAAATCCTAGTTTTCCTTTATTTCCTTCAAATTCTCCTCACTAATGTTGGACTGCTTTTCTACAGATGATACCGCAATGCTTTGGGGAGTTAAGTACTATAATGACATGCTCATGGAGGCAGGGCCTGATGGAAATGTGCAATCTGAATTACTTTTTCAAAAAGACCTGAGAACGTTTAGTTTCAAACAAGGATGGGCTTTCCCGCGGAGAATATATTTTAATGGTGATGACTGTGTGTTGCCACCACCAGATGCTTATCCTTGGTTGCCTAACTGGAGTCCTGCTGTGCAGGTTGAGAAAGCCTTTCTTTTGATTGTTTCTTTCTTGGTTTCAGCATTTTTGTTGGCCTTCTTGTAGGTTCTTGCCTTCATTTATCGCAAACAAGCAGTGCATACAGAGTGTAGACTTCCCATGATAGATGATCTGGAAGTGCCAAGAAACCATACAGGCCGTGACTGATCCTAGTATATTGCCCGGGAAAGCGGTGTGCCTAAACCTGTAGTTGAGCTTGTGTTGCATACAATTCTTTGGTTGGGTATTATCACCTATATGCCATTGATTCTTTTATAAGGTTATTGCTAGCTATATTAAGTTGTAATTGGTTAAAGATGGCATACTTGGTCAATAAGCTTTGTTCAGGGTTCAATGATGGAAAGAGTTCTTTTATTTTGGCAGACACTGTGAATGCCATCTCAATAATATTATTGGGTGAAGAGTTTCTATAAACTACTTCCATGACTAAACGTGTTGTATTTAGTATTGTTCTAGACTAAACAGGGGTGTATAAGATGTATGAAGCAACATTTCTTAAGTTGGGTTCATAATTCTTTAACTTCTGTTCTACTGTGATATATCAGGCGGTTATGTTGTTCAAAGTCCAGTTGCTAGATGCTTGATGAGACCACTGTTATATCACAGAGTGTATGATTAACTTTCATCTAGGAAGAAGATATAATATAATATTGTTATTTAAAGTATGTGGCTACAACATTGTTTTATAAAGGGGATCTCAAACCCCATCAATGTGGTTCTACGTCTTATATCTATCCGTGTCAGGTGGGTTGTAGAAAACCAACAATGCAATCTCTTTTTTTCAGAAATTTAATCAGTATTTTTCTTTTAATGTTTTTATGTAAGTTATACATGGCTTTTACATGGATCATCATGTCAACCAAAAAAATATTTCATCTATAGTAGAAACCATAGGGTACATGAATCATTTTTGGCTCATTGATTTTTTCTAGCTGCCTTTTCTTCCTACTTTTTGGGCCACTATTTTTCCTCTCTCAAGTCTTTCATAATATATTCATTGAGAGAGAATCTACATTGTCTAGTTACCTGCAATTGGCATCCTCAATCAGGTTTTTGTATTTCATCCAGCATAAGATCCATGCTGCTATTGGTTAATTTATTTGTCAGTCTATTACCTTCCATGTATTCCTTGTAGATATGTTGACATTTTCAAGTCATCTTCTAGTAACCTCTCAATCCTTTTGAATATCTCCTTACACTTCCAATGAATTTTATCGATGTTTCTTAAACAAATTTAAGATTAACATATCCTATTAATTCCTTGATAGCTCTTTTTTTGGGACACCATATTTATACTTGTCTAAGATACCAATTTTATTATAATTGTTTATTTTTTATTTGTATCTAACCCCACTTGTTAATATTTGTAATTTTTGTTTTTGGCTTCTCAAACTAATCTCCCCTTATGTTTCTTTTCTTCTTGATTTTGTTTTGGGGTTTTCATTTATTGCCAGTCCCAGGAATGCTTTCATCTTCCTGACTATTTCTATCTTGATTTATCATCTTTTTGTTGCCTTGGAAAATCTGAAGTGCAATGGACAAGCTCCACTATTTTTATTTTTTATTGTATTCTTTTTCATTGCAAAGAGAGTTTCTATTTTATTGAAGACAATGGAGATGATTGATTATAGTCAGTCTTCTTACACCTTCTCCCTTTGAAAATTGACTCCCAAACTTATTTTGTAGCTTTAAATTCTTTTAAATTCGATCACTCATATTCCAATTATACATAGTGTGTCCTTTTTGGTTTCTCCTAAAGTTTACTCTGATTGAACTGTTGTGGTGTTTTCTACCTGGTGAGGCTATATGATATTGTGTCATTCACGATTGCTACAAGCTTATGCAAAACAGGCTAGGAAAAATGGCAAGACCTTGATAAGAACAGGGTAGGAATAAGGACAAGGCCTTGATAACCAATCTTTACTAAGTCATACATTAATTTTGTAAAAAAATTTACAATTATGCCTACAAACAAAGAAAATCTTGGTCAATGATAATTAAAAAATAACCTCCAATGTTCACTATTTATCTGCCAAATTATTCTATAAATGTGTTCTTAAAACCATGAAGTTACTCTTTAAAAAATTGTTCAAATATCAAGAACACCATTTTTATTGATCCAATCCCTGTATCCAGTTTTATTCATGTCATTCATAATAGTCAACTATGCACCTTGAATTCTCCCGACTTATATTTTAATGTAATTTGGATTCCAAATAATATTACTTTAGTCTTTGCATTGTTATTCGTTGTTGCCCCATACGATTCAAAAAAAGACCAGGAAGATTATCTTCGTTAGTATGAAATACAATTCCATCCCCACCCCAACTTTCTTAGGGTTTTTTTAGAGGCACCATTAAGATTCAGATTTACAAGTCCAATCCAAAGACAGCATTAACTAACTATTAATTTGCAAAGTTCCTTTCTCGAGTCTCAATATTAAGACCCAACTATTGTTGGGTATTTAACTCTTCCATTGAAGACCCCATGGTGTCCATTTCAATTGAATAATTCTGCCATGATACATACCAAGATTGAAGCATACTGGAAAAGAAGTCTATACTAGTCTAAACAAGATTAGGATCTCTATGTTTTGTCTTTGAAGACCCAATTACTTCTTTTAACCCAAATGTTTCAATTTCTTGTTGCTAGGCTAATTCTCCACGAGACTATACAATTTTATATTTGAAAAAACAAAACCAACCTTTTCATCAGTTCCAAAAGAGAGTAGTAAACCCAACTAATACCCATCTTTCCAAAGAAGATATTCCACATTGCATTTTGTATTTGAAACAACAAAACCAACCTTTCATCAGATCCAAAAGAGATAAGTAGTAAACCCAACTAATACCCATCTTTCCAAAGAAGATATTCTACATTGCATTCCTCAATGGACAGTAAATGAAAAGGTGGTTAAATTATCCAGGGAAAGGACATCTAAAGGTACCACAATAACTCCTTTGAAGGCCATCATTTGTTGTCTTTTCTTAGCATCCAACTAGAGGAACACAATAGCATCAAGAACTTTATGAACTTCATGCACTAATACATTGTGACATCCATAGCATCAATTCTAATGTTAACACATTGAATGTAATTTTTTCCATGTAGACAAAAAAAACATTGTCATCGTAACTTCCAAAAATAGACATTTTTATTGTGGAGGGGTATGGTAGAAGGAAATTATAAGACTAATCAATTACAAAAATACCGGGGATATATTAAAATGGGGTTATGTATCCATTAGCTTAAATAGGACTAAGGTTTGATCATAGGCTTTAATAATATTAAGGTTTAAAGATAAATGCATTGATCATAAGGATAATTCCTTCGTGAACTTGTTTATAGTCCTTACTTGTTATTTGACTATGACTATGAGCTCTAACATTCTATTTAATAAATCTTTTTTTATTGTCATTAAGGTTGTGTATTTTTTTGTTTTAAATACATAGGGAAGTTCTAACATTCTATTTAATAAGTTTTTTTTAATTTTTTTTTTAAATACATAAGGGAATTGGTTATATCATTGGGTGTTGCCACATTAAACTCTAGTTTGTTAGGATAGACAAAGTCAATCATCAAATTGGAGCAGCCAACCAATAAACCCTAGTCCGCTAGGATAAACGAAGTCAACGAATTAGGGTATTGAACTGGAACAGGCAACCGATGACTGCTACTTTCTTTCTGAATACGTCATAATTTAAACCTATTAAAATTGTGAAAATTAAAAGGATTAAAGCAATTACAATTCCATTTTTTAATTAAGAACCACTTCCCCATAGTTGCAAAAAAAAAAAAAAATGCCCATTCATTTTGTCTTCGAGTGTATTGCTAGAACCTATTGAGATAGTATAAATTAAAAGGATAGATGCAATTGAAATTCCATTTTTCTATGTTAAATTCTAAAAATGTTAAGAAACACTTCCCCTATAGTTGCGGAAAAATGCCCAATCATTTTGTCCTTTAAGTGTATTGTTAGAGGCATTGATGTACATTTGTATGCTCATAGTCCTCATTAATAATTTGAATAACTTCTAGTCCTCATTAATAATTTGAATAACTTCTTAGCAAAATTTTCAAACTCGGAGAAAGGATTTGTAGAGGAGATAACATTCACTATTTTCTTTTGTCTTTTCTTCCTCGATAAGAATTCATCACAACTAATCCAAACCCAAAGTATTTTTTTTGTTTCTTTGTTTTCTTCCATGGTTCTTATGTTATGTTGATATAGGTTTTAAAGTTTGTTTTTGACTAAGTATCGTCTTGTTATAACTAATTTGAATAATTACAAATATATAAAATTAAAGTTTTTTTAAGAAATACATTTTTTATACATCCGCCATGGGGATTGAACCCAGGTCACATCACCGATAATGTAAGTGGCGTCCTTACCGGTAAACCACATCATACAGATAAAATTAAAGTTCTTAGTAAAATTACTCGGCCTCATAGACTTGTCTAATTCTGATTTTTAGGATGAAACTAAAAATGTAAGTTATTCGTAATGAGGTTGAGAAATTTTAATTTAATAATTTCAAACAATTGTCAACTAATAGAATTTTTAGAACTTTCAAACATTTTTGTCCTTTAGTCAAAATGTTTTAAGCATTTTAACGAATAATTGAGTTAAGAAAATAAAAATATGAATAAATAAATTTATTAATAACCTTGAAGAAACTTTAACCTTCTTACATGGCTTAATATCGATTTGAAGATCTTAAGGTCGTTGTTTTTTATAAGATAATTTATTGTCACCCACTTGAACAAGATGCACAAACCCTAAAATATATTAATTGCTTAGTGATCAATTTCAAAGTCTCATTTAACCAGAATCCATTATATGATTAATAAAGGTGCAAGTACAATGGGGAGATCTGGTAGGTTGTTCATAAAAAATTTGACTACAGATTTTGAAAATAATTCTTTTTATGAAAATTTGTTTTCATTGATCAATTATGATACTAGCACATATTCTTATAGGTTGTTCATAAAAGAATTTGAGTAGAGATTTTGAAAATAATCATTTTTATGAAAATTTGTTTTCATTCATCAATTATGATACCAACACATATTCTTATGTATGTGCTAAATGGTATTAAAGCAAACTAAAGATATGGACATTTGGAGGCCTAATTATAAATATGACATCTCCCTCAATTAGATGGTAATCATTTTATTGTTGTTGTGCGACTATCTAGAGGCCTTGATATTAAATGAGACATCTCTATAAATTGTGAAGACACTCAATGTCTGATTTTGTAATATCTTCCATAATCATTCCAAAATATTCATCCACCACAATCATATGCTGAAATGAAGAAGAATGCAATTAAGAGATAACAATAATAAATTATGTAAAGAAATAAAAGGAGATGACAAGGAGTATAAGGTGGGCTCTCATGGGCACCCCAATATATCACATTTTATTCACTCTTATATTACACATGGATCCTCATTTAGGGGTATTTATAGTGATACTAAATCCCAAACAAGAGGTTAACCTTAGGCCAACATGAACTTAACCTTGAGGTTAACCTTACAATAAAATAATATTAATTTACCTAAGTGAGCTTATCCATAAAGGTGGATTAACTAATATCACTAAGGATGAAATATGAAAGGGGCTCGTAGGCTTACATGAACATGCTCATAGGCTTGCATAATCACATGTTCGTATGCTACATAAATGACACTCATAAGCACCTCATCACATATTTGGTCTTGGCCTAAACAAGATCATATTACAAAAATTTCAACATCCCCCATAATCCTAGTTGAGACAACCAAGGAGAGGAGGCATTAGAGGTAACACCTCCCACCCATAATGGATGCTCTAGTGGGTCTCCACTGTTCCTTCTTCATCCTAACCTTCATCTTCAAAAAGCTTGTGTGTGGCCCTCAAGAATTCTATCTCAATCTTCTTCAACCTTGTAATGCATTTCTTGATAGAGTTTCTTTCCCTATTTATAATACCGTAAATTTTTTACTTCTTTGAAACCTTAGACTTGCCCTTAGACACCTAAGCCTTAGATTCCATTGAATTGAAGTCTTTTGGATGAGCTTGTGTATGAGAAAGAGCTCCATAATTCTTCATTGTCACTTCATAATGGATTAGAAGCTTGAAAAGACCTTCAAGAGAGATGGGTTATGGTTCTTTGATAGTTATAACATTCATATAAAGAACCAAACCAACTGTATGAAAAGGAGGAGAAAAATTGGAAGTAATAGATTTGACATACTCTTCATCACTTTTTACTTTGCCTCTTGTATAACTAGATCAAATTTTAGAGCTTTGAAGTGAGATATATAATCTTTGACATTATTAAAATCTAAAAAAATGTGAGATTAAAGAGCTCAATTTCTATTCTATTAACTTCATTATCACTTAATTTTCCATAGGGATCTTTTAAAGTAGTACATACATCAACAAGATCATTCTCTTTAATGTGGAAAACTATATATGGTTCTACTAGCATGAAGAATAGTCCAAGAGTTTCTTCCTTTATCTTACCGAGTTCATGATCATTGAGACCTTGTTCTAACTCGTTATTAAAGATGAACAAGAGATTTTTTGCTTTTGAGTAATCCTACCATTTGAACTGACCAAGTGCTACAATTTTTCCCATTGAGGTAGGTAACATACCCTAAGGATTCCATATTTTACAAAACCCTAAATAATTTTATAATAGGTCTACAAATTGATGTCATCACTGTGTAGAGCTCAAAAAATTATGCAATCTAGAAAAAAAGGGCTCCAAAAGCTTCCATGGCCTCTAGACAATTTGGTTAAAAATCAGAAGAAAAAAAAAATTATATGCTAAACCTTAGAAAAGAATTCACTAAATTAGTTGTGATGTGTCGTCACTGGATTGGGTGTCATGCCTACAAAACTGAGTTTAACACTTTTTGTTAATGTGATTGACTAATCACTCATGCCTTCATATATATATAGTGGCACGTTGGTTAGCACCCTTCCTTGTTCATAAGGGGTCTTAAGTTCAAGTCCCATCGACTCTGAAGGGGTCTTGAGTTCAAGCCCAGTCAACTCTAAATAAAAATTGAAAGGTCTGAAAGGGTCTTGAGTTCAAGCCCAATCGACTCTAAATAAAAATTGAAAGGTTTTAGAGTCGATGGGGCTTGAACTCAAGACCCATTGTGAACAAGAAAGGGTGCTAACAAATGTGCCACATGCATGCATTTAAATAAAAAATAGTTGCTTTTATTTAAATTATGTGCTAAGCCACAAGCCTTAGCAAAAAAGAACAATTATGCCTAGGTCGAGTTCCAAGTCGAGACATTCCACCTTCAAGCAAGTAGACACAACCACTATACTATGCAGTGCATTGGGTCCAAAAAGAGAACTTTCCCCTAAGGTATGTACGACATGTTGTATAGAGGAAAAGTGTACCAAAGCTACATTGCATGGAATTGAAGCATAGACCTTAGGGATGTAAGAGAGTGGTCCAACCATTGTGCTATCCATGTAAACATGACCCTAAAAATAGGGGCATGTTTTCTTGTAGCATCCAAATTGTAGAGCAATGCATACAAAAAATGTTGTTGGTGATTCAAACTAGTGATGTCATCTAAGAAAATAATTCCTTCTAACATGCCACTCCCTACTTGGTGTGTGGGAGGAAGAAACAATTCCAAAATGAGAATATGATATTATTGGGATTTAATTGTGTTCCCTCTTGGCCCTAAATCATATGACTTGGCTACCACACCATCCACACTAGCATGCCACTTCTGCACTAGGATGTGTATATGAGCACCAACCAATTGCTTTTAAATGTGAATATTTGTGCACAAGTATAATGTGAATGGTGTGAAACATAAAGGCATCAAAGAGATTCAAAATTTTAAAATTTATAAAAATTATGAAGTAAAGAACTTGAAATGCTACCCTCAATTTGCTCATGTGATGATTCCTTTTTTCTTTGATGAGTGATGTTGCTTTCAAGCATACTCTGATACCATGTCTAATTTTGCAATATTTTCTAGAATCATTCCAAAACATTCATCCACCACAATCATATGCCAAAAAGAAGAAGAATACAATTGAGAGATAGCAATAATAAACAACATAAAGAAACCAAGGGAGATGACAAGAATAAGTATAAGGTGGGTGGTCATGGACACCGCAATATATCATAATTTTTTCACTCTTATGTTACAAATGGATCCTCATTGAGGGGTACTTATGATGATACCAAATATCCAATATGAGGTTAACCTCAGGTTGACATGAACTTAACTTTGATGTTAACCTTATAATAAGATAATAATAAATCACCCTTTAAGTAAGGTTATCCATAAAGGTGGATTAACCAATACCACTAAGGGTGAAATATGAAAGGCGCCTATAGGATTTACATAAACATCCTCATAGGCTTACATATTCACATGTCCATAGGCTACATAAATAGTGCTCATAAGAACCTCATCACATATTTCACCTTGGCTTAAACAAGATTTGATTATACAAATTTAAACACTCAATGGATGCAAGCATGTGATTTCATTCCCTATTATTTATAGCTTTAAAATTGGCAAGTCATCTAATAGAAAAAATATTAGCATCACATATTTTACTTAGAGTAGCTAACATCTCCTTCATATTTAATCTTTGATTAAATAAGAGAAATTTATAACAATTTTTTTTAAAGTATGGTAACAAATATAGTGCATATCATCTTAACCTAAAAAGAGAAAATGTGCACTACTAGTAATCATATAGTAATCATATTGTAATAAACATTATTTAAAAAATTATACCAACTTAGACATTTATAATTTTAAAGCACTGAACAAAAATGTTCATCTTGAAGATAGGTAGAAAAGAGATTTGTGCTTAAAATTTATTTTCTTTAAAGTTTTGTTTTATTTAATTACATTTCACATGCTTTCCATGGGTGCTCATGCATATCAATTACAATTTAGTCTAGTTAAATGTTTTTGCATACATATCAACTTTAAACTAAATATATAATTTAGTTTAATTATAAATAGAAATTAAATAAATTTTATTAAGGATATTAAAAAATTAATGTTATATTTTGCAGAGAGATCAAAAAGATATAACGTAGTTGTTATTTTGTAGCATCTAAGTTCTAACATAGGTATTATATTGATTGGATTCTTATACCCATGATTTTAGGCTTATACCAAGGTCGCATGCCTGTATCAGGTGCTTGAGTATGTATATTGCATATTAATGATACACCTATGATGCATAGACACATCAACAATATGTTAACATATTTTACCAATACATAGATACTTCTAAACACTCTAACATAATCATATTCTCACACCCTTACACCCTACATACCCCATACCCTCACACCCTACCTACCCCATACTCTCACATTGCATACCTCAAACCCTACATACCCCATACCCTCACTTTGCATACCTCAAATTTGAAGGTTTGTACTAGGCACTCTATATCTGCACCCTATGTACCCTTACACCTGTGCACATATACAACCTTGCTTAGATGTCATATTATATCAAAGTTATAACCACCCCAATGAAGAACATAGACTTATACTGAGAGGGGGGGTGAACAGTATAAGACTTAACCATTTATCAATTTTTACTTTAGATAGCAGTGGCATCATCATAGCATTAATCATCACAGAAAACATCACACAATGAAGACCCATTTTAACGTGGTTCACCCAAGGTGGGCTACGTCCACTCAAATATTTTCTCTAAAAGCTTTCTCAAAGTTCTTTGGGAATCCTTCCCAATTACAATGTTTATGAGCCTCAGCCCAAAGGAGAAACCTTCCCCTACTCAAGTATTTATGAGCCTCTGCCCAAAGGAGAATCCTTCCCCTCCTCACGAATTTATGAGCCTCCCCAAAGGAGAATCCTTCCCCTCCTCACGAATTTATGAGCCTCCTGCCCAAAGGAGAATCCTTCCCCTCAGCTCTGGAAATGATACTTCAGAAGATCACCTGCCTCTTATTCCGCTAGCACGTGGAACTCCTTTCCACAGAAGACCTCCTGTCCTCAATGCTCAGCCTCAAGAGACCTCTGTCCTCACTGATCACCTCCACAGCAACTCATCAACCTATACTAAACACAGTCAGTCGGTCCAGCACAAGTCTTCCTCACTCTATCAGATCTGTCCCAAGCTCAACTCATAAAGCTTGAACAAATCAATCTCTCTGCACACAAGCCTTCTCAAAGACTTGTCAAAACTATCCTCAGGTTCTTCTCAAAGAACCACTTCAACTCTGTCCTCAAGTCCTCTGCTAGGACCTGTCCAAATCAGCTCACAAGTCCTCCCTAGAACTTGTCCAAATCAGCTCACAAGTCCTCACTAGAACCTGTCCAAATCAGCTCACAAGTCCTCACTAGAACCTGTCCAAATCAGCTCACAAGTTCATCAAGAAAAACTTGCTTAGCATGAACCCACAAAGAGAATTGTTAGAGACCCAATGTGATTCATCAACCTCATAGAAGCATAAAGAGAATTGTTAGAGACTCAATATGTTCTATACTTAACTCCCAATCTCAATCTCAAATCTCATAGAAACATAAAGAGAATTGTTAGAGACTCAATATGTTCTATACTTAACTCCCAATCTCAATCTCAACTCAATCTCAATCTCAAAAGAATAAGATAGATGTAGTATGCTTTTCTCAAGAACATGAAACACAACCCAACAATTGCCAACCATGCAATATCTCATATAACAATGATACTCATGTTCTTTCCACAACCAATATCTTTTCTCAACCAATTAGGGCTTTAACAACAATGCTTATAGACAAGGTTTAACCAACATCATTCAACTCAACATTAACCTTGAAGCATTCAACCAATCACTACATGAAAAGGAAACTAGTAGACATCCTTTTCCCTCCAAAGGTATTTGAACAAAACAACCACCAACATAAATCACCAATGCAAAGAATAACTTGCTCAAATCAATCTCAATGGAGTAAGCCCAAATCATGTATCAAGTAAAGCATTAACTTGATCAAAACAACCTCTATGGAAGCAACTCAACCATCAATCTCAAAACAGCCAACTAAGGGTTTCACCATCTCAATGCAAGTAGCAAGACTTACTAACATAAACCCTAGTGCAAAAATGCTTCCTCTTCCTCAACCAGAATTATGCATTCACCCAAAAAACTCATCAATGATTTTAATGCATAAACAATCTTCAATATCCAGAAAATGGGATTTACACCAACAAGAATACCTAGTAGACAACCTTTTCACTCCAAACTCAATTTCAGAAAATACACCATCAACAATATACATGGAAGAAGTTGCCCATACCTTTGTTTGAGGAAGAAGAGAATAGTTCTTCAACCTTGTTACCAACACCACCCTCAACTTTGCCACCAAGTTAGGGTTAGATCATAAAAGTAACCACAAAAATATTTATTCCATAAAACACCTTATGACTCCAATCCTTAGAAGTCAACTACCAAAAAATATAAAGCATACAAACAATATATCCTTTTACACCTTATTTCTCCAAATTAATTAAACCATGCTCAAGGAATAATAGCTTCTAAGCAAATCTCACTCAACAATCAAGCCAAAAATCTCAACCACACACTATCAACCTTATATCTCCAAAGAAGCATTTAACCTTAAAAATAATTTTAAATAAATCTGCCCAACCACTTCTTCTTTAACAAAATGCAGATTTTATTTAAAAAACCTTACCAAAAAAATGCTTCCAAAAATCGCGGGTCAACATTGCCTCCAAAAAAATCGGAGCGCAAAAACTCTTCTCACACTCCACGGCGGGAGTCGAACGCTTGACCTCCCTTCAAGCGCCTTCGCAGAACAGTCGTTGCCACTAGGCCAACGATGCTAGCTTGAAGGCTAGCAAGAGTCTCCTTCTCCTTAACCCTTTGGCGGTGGATAAACATGGCAAAAAAATGATAGCCGTAGCTTTTACTTCCCAACCTTTGCGCAATTCGAATTTCTTTTACACCATTGCTTTGGACTATAGGTTATGGCTTATATAGCCAAACTTCCATGCTATGCACGACGTCGACGGGAGGATAATTCAAACTTTTCGAATTAATATTATTTTGGCGCCTTCGAAACAACTTTAGGGTTTATGAAACCCTTTTGATTATTTAAAAAATAATCAAAGGTCTTTTAGACCTTAGACCTTAGGTGGAGAACCCATTAAATTATTAAAATAATTTAATCACTAAATCAAATAAATAATTAATTAAAAAACCTTAAAAAGGTTTTATTAATTAAGTTATTTAATTAATAAGTGTCTCCGAGCCTTTGCATTAAGTGAGAGTGGTTTTGAGAAAAACCCTTAATGCATCCACCTGGTTTTAATAAAAACCCTTAAACCTGCCATGGTTTTGATAAAAACCTTTTCATCTGCCACATGGAATCTCTCCGAAATCTTCTAGAAAATATTCTTTGGAATCTTCAACCTTTGAAGCCAATAAATCCTCTTGACATTAATGCCAGTTCCTTTTGACATCAATGACAACTCATAGACAAGAAGCTAGGATCTCAAACCCAAAATTGCCAACAATCTCCCCCTTTGTCATTGATGGCAAACCATGCTTCTCAACAACACTGAAACTCAAAACTGCTGTATAGAAATCAGCTCCCCCTGACTTGAGGCTCTCCCCCTTACTCATATCTCTCCCCCTTTGTCATCAATGGCAAAGGGTCACCTTTGGGGCTTGGGACTAAGAATGAGCCTCTTAGCTTAGTCCCTCCCCCACCTCCTGTTGAGGTGATTAATTTCGGGGTGGGAGTAAAACTCCCAATTTCTCCCTTAAATACTCAAACGTATCTCTTGGAAGAGGTTTGGTGAAGATATCAACAATTTGTTCTTTAGTAGGCACATACTCTAACTTAACTTGCTTGTCTTGAACTTGTTCTCTTAGAAAATGATACTTGATAGGAATATGCTTTGTTCTTGAGTGCATTACCGGATTCTTGGAGATACTTATGGCACTTGTATTATCACATAATATGGAGATGGGTTGATCATGCTTTATTTTGAAGTCTTCCAAGGTGGTTTTCATCCATAAAACCTGTGTGCAACAAGCTACTGCTGCTATGTACTCTGCCTCTGCTGTAGATAAAGAAACTGAAGGTTGTTTCTTACTTAACCAAGCAACCAAACTCCTTCCCAAAAAGAAAGCTCCACCACTAGTGCTTTTCCTGTCATCAATACTTCCTGCCCAATCTGCATCTGTATAAGCTGTGAGAGTAAACTTATCACCCTTGGGGTACCAAAGTCCAAGGTCCATAGTGCCCTTCAAATATCTGAATATCCTCTTGATTGCCATAACATGAGTTTCTTTTGGAGCTGCCTGAAATCTTGCTACTAACCCAACTGCCTGCATGATATCTGGTCTGGTAGCTGTAACATACAGTAAACTGCCAATCATTGACCTGTACAACCTCTGATCTGCCGCTGGAGATTCATCATCTTTGCTCAACTTGCACCCTGTAATCATTGGAGTACAAACTGGTTTGCTATCCATCATACCAAATTTTTTTAACATCTCTTTTATATACTTTCCTTGAGAGAGAAATATACCATCTTTTGATTGGGCAATCTGAAGACCTAAAAAGAAAGATAACTCTCCAATCATAGACATCTCAAATTCCTTCTGCATGTTGTTAGCAAAATCTTTACACATTTGAGTATTGTTTCCTCCAAAAATAATATCATCAACATAAACAACCACAATCAACATATCATTGCCTTCATTTTTAATATACTGATTGCTATCTGCCATACCTTTTCTGAATCCCTGTTCATGAAGATACCTGTCAAGTCTTGAGTACCAAGCCCTAGGAGCTTGCTTTAACCCATACAAAGCCTTTTTCAACTTGCACACATAGTCTGAATGTTCTGAAAGTAAAAATCCTTCTGGTTGTTCTATGTAAACTTCTTCTTCTAACACACCATTTAAGAAAGCTGACTTAACATCCATTTGATACACTTTGAAAGACTTGAAACTTGAGAGAGCTAAAAACATTCTGATTGCTTCAAGACGAGCAACTGGAGCAAAGGTCTCTTCAAAATCAATACCTTCAACTTGAGCATATCCTTTACAAACTAGCCTTGCTTTGTTTATGACAATCTTACCATCCTCATTGAGTTTGTTCCTAAAAATCCATTTGGTACCAATGACATTCTTATCCTTAGGTCTTGGAACCAATTCCCAAGTTTCACTTTTCTCTATCTGATTTAATTCTTCATCCATTGCTTTTGTCCAAAACTTATCTGCACAAGCTTCACTGAGATCCTTTGGCTCAATCTGAGATAGTAAGGAGATATCTGTGGAAACATGTGAGGAAATAACTCTTCTTCTTGTTTGTCTGCTATCTGGATTACCAATGATCAAATATTTTGGATGATGTTTCTGAACATACCTGGAAGGAGTTTTGGGGAGAAGTTGTTGTCTTTCTTCTTCTTCATCTGAAACCTCTCTGAATTCCTCTTGACAATTCTCATCATCAAATTCCTGTACTGACTCTCGTATTCCTATCTTCTCATCAATTGTCACATTTATGCTTTCTACGATAGTATGAGTTCTTTTGTTGTAGCATCTGTAGGCCTTGCTTTTGTTGGAGTACCCAAGAAAAATCCCTTCATCACATCTAGGATCAAACTTCCCCAAGTTCTGATCTTCCCTTCTGATGAAACATTTACTACCAAACACTTTGAAATATTTCACTGTAGTTGGTCTCCCTTTCCATAGTTCATAAGGAGTTTTATGATGATTTACTCTTAACTGAGCCCTGGTGATAATATAAACTGTTGTACTAACTGCCTCTTTCCAAAAACCGTCTGAAAGCTTTGATTCATTCAGCATAGCCCTAGCCATATTTTCAATAGTTCTGTTCTTTCTCTCAACTACTCCATTTTGTTGAGGAGTTCTAGCTATTGAAAACTCTCTTTTAATTCCTTATTGTTCACAATCCTCCACAAATTCATTTGAAGTAAATTCTCCTCCTCTATCTGATCTCAAACATTTGATTTTCTTATGTCTCATTTTCTATCATTTCTTTGAAAGCTTTAAATTTCTCAAGAGCTTCAGATTTTTCTTTTAGAAAAGTGACCCAAGTCATTCTAGAAAAGTCATCTATAAAAAGCATGAAGTAGCTTTCTCCCTGAATGCTTTGAGTCCTGGTGGGGCCACATAAATCAGTATGAATAAGATCCAAGGGTTTGGAAGATGAGTACCCCTTAGATTTAAAACTAGTTATGGTCTGTTTCCCATGTTGACAAGGACCACGAGATGGTGTTTTGTGGTCTCTTTATTTTGGGTAAGTCTCTAATAGCCTTCTTGTGACTAATATTGACAAGGTTATCAAAACTCAAATGTCCCATTCTTTTGTGCCATAACCAACTCTCATCTTCTTGAGATAGACAACACTTTTCCCTTTTTATCTCACTTAACATGTAAAGATTGTTAGGAGTCCTTTTAGCACTAGCAATGATTTTTCCATTCTTTTCTTTACTTATCTCACATCTATCTGAAAAGAAGGATACTATGTGCCCTTGATCACAAAGTTGGCTCACACTCAGAAGATTATGTCTAAGACCTTCTACATAAAGCACATTTTTTGTTTTGGTTTTTCCATCCAAACTAAGAGTTCCTTTCCCACAAATTTTTGCTGACCTGTTATCTCCAAAACTAACTGTCCCTCTATTTGTTTCTTTCAAAACCAAAAACTTTTCTTTTTCACCGAGTCATATGTTTGGAGCAACCACTATCAAGATACCATTTTTCCTCTTTATCTTGAGCATGAAAAGCAGTTTGAACTATCATAGATCTAGATTTGATTTCATTTCCTTTCCTAGTAAACTCTTTGCTAGATCTATCCAAATTACACATTCTTGCTACATGCCCAAAATTATTGCACTTGTAACACATGATATCTTTATTCACAAGAGGTGCAAAAGAATTAACATTTCCCTTATCATGGTTATTCACAAACTTATTGCAATGCATAGCTTTGTGACCAAATTTTTTGCAAGAAAGACAATAGCCATGGAAAGTATTATGTAACCTGTTTTGATGCCTTGGATGATTGTTCTTCTTGTGATCAACTTGAATCCATCGCTCTTCTGTTTGAAAGTTGATCTTGCTTGAAGTTCCTATTTCTTGAATGGTGAGACTATCCTCCTTTTGCTTTCCAAAAGGAATATTCTGTTTGAGAACCAGCTGTTCCAACTTAACTCTAAGAGACACCACTTCTTCTTCAAGTTTCTCGCAATCAGCTTCCTTCCCTTTGAGAACCTCTGTTAGAACCTGTTCAACCTTCTTCCCTTCTTCAGCTAGAATCTTAAAGTCTGTGAGACTTTGAGATAGTTCTGATCTTACTATCTCTTCTTCCTGACTTTGTTGCCTTAGAATAGAATTCTCTTCCCTAATTTTTTCAAGATTTCTTAAGGCCAAAAAGAATTCACCTTTTAGATCGAATTCAATCTCTTCATCACTTTCTGTATCTGTATGTTCCTCTGTTGGATCCTTCTCCAAGTTGTTAGGCTCTTCCTGGAGAGACCTGCTCTGATACCAATTGAAGAACATAGACTTATACTGAGAGGGGGGTGAACAGTATAAGACTTAACCATTTATCAATTTTTACTTTAGATAGCAGTGGCATCATCATAGCATTAATCATCATAGAAAACATCACACAATGAAGACCCATTTTAACGTGGTTCACCCAAGGTGGGCTACGTCCACTCAAATATTTTCTCTAAAAGCTTTCTCAAAGTTCTTTGGGAATCCTTCCCAATTACAATGTTTATGAGCCTCAGCCCAAAGGAGAAACCTTCCCCTACTCAAGTATTTATGAGCCTCTACCCAAAGGAGAATCCTTCCCCTCCTCATGAATTTATGAGCCTCCTACCCAAAGGAGAATCCTTCCTATCCTCTCAAATATTTATGAGCCTCCCCAAAGGAGAATCCTTCCCCTCCTCTAAAAATGATACTTCAGAAGATCACCTACCTCTTATTCCGCTAGCACGTGGAACTCCTTTCCATAGAAGACCTCCTGTCCTCAATGCTCAGCCTCAAGAGACCTCTGTCCTCACTGATCACCTCCACAACAACTCATCAACCTGTACTAAACATAGTCAGTCGGTCCAACATAAGTCTTCCTCACTCTGTCAGATCTGTCCCAAGCTCAACTCATAAAGCTTGAACAAATCAATCTCTGTTGCACACAAGCCTTCTCAAAGACTTGTCAAAACTGTCCTCAGGTTCTTCTCAAAGAACCACTTCAACTCTGTCCTCAAGTCCTCTGCTAGGACCTGTCCAAATCAGCTCACAAGTCCTCCCTAGAACTTGTCCAAATCAGCTCACAAGTCCTCACTAGAACTTGTCCAAATCAGCTCACAAGTCCTCACTAGAACCTGTCCAAATCAGCTCACAAGTCCTCACTAGAACCTGTCCAAATCAGCTCACAAGTTCATCAAGAAAAACTTGCTTAGCATGAACCCACAAAGAGAATTGTTAGAGACCCAATGTGATTCATCAACCTCATAGAAGCATAAAGAGAATTGTTAGAGACTCAATATGTTCTATACTTAACTCCCAATCTCAATCTCAAATCTCATAGAAACATAAAGAGAATTGTTAGAGACTCAATATGTTCTATACTTAACTCCCAATCTCAATCTCAACTCAATCTCAATCTCAAAAGAATAAGATAGATGTAGTATGCTTTTCTCAAGAACATGAAACACAACCCAACAATTGCCAACCATGCAATATCTCATATAACAATGATACTCATGTTCTTTCCACAACCAATATCTTTTCTCAACCAATTAGGGCTTTAACAACAATGCTTATAGACAAGGTTTAACCAACATCATTCAACTCAACATTAACCTTGAAGCATTCAACCAATCACTACATGAAAAGGAAACTAGTAGACATCCTTTTCCCTCCAAAGGTATTTGAACAAAACAGCCACCAACATAAATCACCAATGCAAAGAATAACTTGCTCAAATCAATCTCAATGGAGTAAGCCCAAATCATGTATCAAGTAAAGCATTAACTTGATCAAAACAACCTCTATGGAAGCAACTCAACCATCAATCTCAAAACAGCCAACTAAGGGTTTCACCATCTCAATGCAAGTAGCAAGACTTACTAACATAAACCCTAGTGCAAAAATGCTTCCTCTTCCTCAACCAGAATTATGCATTCACCCAAAAAACTCATCAATGATTTTAATGCATAAAAAATCTTCAATATCGAGAAAATGGGATTTACACCAACAAGAATACCTAGTAGACAACCTTTTCACTCCAAACTCAATTTCAGAAAATACACCATCAACAATATACATGGAAGAAGTTGCCCATACCTTTGTTTGAGGAAGAAGAGAATAGTTCTTCAACTTTGTTACCAACACCACCCTCAACTTTGCCACCAAGTTAGGGTTAGATCATAAAAGTAACCACAAAAATATTTATTCCATAAAACACCTTATGACTCCAATCCTTAGAAGTCAACTACCAAAAAATATAAAGCATACAAACAATATATCCTTTTACACCTTATTTCTCCAAATTAATTAAACCATGCTCAAGGAATAATAGCTTCTAAGCAAATCTCACTCAACAATCAAGCCAAAAATCTCAACCACACACTATCAACCTTATATCTCCAAAGAAGCATTTAACCTTAAAAATAATTTTAAATAAATCTGCCCAACCACTTCTTCTTTAACAAAATGCAGATTTTATTTAAAAAACCTTACCAAAAAAATGCTTCCGAAAATCGTGGGTCAATAGTGCCTCCGAAAAAATCGGAGCGCAAAAACTCTTCTCACACTCCACGGCGGGAGTCGAACGCTTGACCTCCCTTCAAGCGCCTTCGTAGAACAGTCGTTGCCACTAGGCCAACGACGCTAGCTTGAAGGCTAGCAAGAGTCTCCTTCTCCTTAACCCTTTGGCGGTGGATAAACGTGGCAAAAAAATGATAGCCATAGCTTTTACTTCCCAACCTTTGCGCAATTCGAATTTCTTTCACACCATTGCTTTGGACTATAGGTTATGGCTTATATAGCCAAACTTCCATGCTATGCACGACGTCGACGGGAGGATAATTCAAACTTTTCGAATTAATATTATTTTGGCACCTTCGAAACAACTTTAGGGTTTATGAAACCCTTTTGATTATTTAAAAAATAATCAAAGGTCTTTTAGACCTTAGACCTTAGGTGGAGAACCCATTAAATTATTAAAATAATTTAATCACTAAATCAAATAAATAATTAATTAAAAAACCTTAAAAGGTTTTATTAATTAAGTTATTTAATTAATAAGTGTCTCCAACCTTTGCATTAAGCTGAGAGTGGTTTTGAGAAAAACCCTTAATGCATCCACCTGGTTTTAATAAAAACCCTTAAACCTGCCATGGTTTTGATAAAAACCTTTTCATCTGCCACATGGAATCTCTCCGAAATCTTCTAGAAAATATTCTTTGGAATCTTCAACCTTTGAAGCCAATAAATCCTCTTGACATTAATGCCAGTTCCTTTTGACATCAATGACAACTCATAGACAAGAAGCTAGGATCTCAAACCCAAAATTGCCAACACCCAAGTCCCCAACTAAGTTCTAAACCCCCTCTCCATGCCACCCTCTTTGAAATCACCACCCTTCCCACCAACATACCCTTCCTATATTATAGAATCCTCCATCCCCCACCCTCATCCCAACCTCTATCATATCCCTCCTCCTCCCTTCTTGTCATGCAACTTAGATGTTATATTATAATATCTAAGTTATAGCTTGGATGTTATATTATAGATAAATTATAGATCATCCCATTTTTTGACATATACCCTCTCCCTATTCTAACATATAATTTAAATTTTATCATTTGTTTTATTTTAATTTTTTTACATAGTGCTAACTTCTATGACAGTGTTAAAATGGAGTTATATGCAACCTAAAATGATGTTAGGATGATTCCAAACCCTAAATATCAAAGAAAAAGAGATATGTCATATTATATTATTATTATTATTATTATATATAGAGAGAGTTTCTCCCTTTAATTTTGACCTTCAACCTATAAAAATGTATTATAAAATCAACTAAAATATTTACGATAAGTTGATTTTATGAAAAATTAGAAATTTATTTTCAAATTTCACTAATTTTTATAAAGTTCCTATAAAATTAACTCAAAACCATAGGGTTTGATTTGATTTTTTTCAAATGCTTATATGGGATTGAAACATACCCCACTCGAATTACATCATCACCACATAGTGGTATTGCAACAAAGCTTTGGATATTATCCATGTATCACTTGGCAAGATTTGAACCTTGGTCTCCTCCTTAAATGTTGAGGAATCTAACCAGTTGAGCTAATGCCACTTTATGGGGTTTGATTTGATTTAACAAAAAACTAAAGAATTAATTTCACTTTGTACTTGAATTGTTATAGATTTTCTACAGAATGAATTTAAAATTTGAGAATTTGAATTTATTTTTGTAATGTATGTCATTGAACCTTCATTAAACTAAGACTTACATATGACTATTGTGTTGGAATTCTCAATATTTTCCAAAAAAAATAAAAGTAATCAGTCCACTCAAATCTTATACAAAAATTGAAAGTAAGGATGAAAGAAATAAAATAGACATAAAGAGTGGGGTACCTATAGGTACCATATATAACCAGCACACAATCCATAGATTGCATTCACTTCACTTCGATGATTAAATGATTGGAAGGGGGTATTTATACCAAAACCAAAATCCCAATTACATAATAAAGTTTAACCTAATCCAACATAACAAGAGGGCTTAAGGTTAATTACAAATTATAAAGTGGGTTTAACCATAACAAGGTTAACCATGACCCATAGGGCTTACATAATAAAATATTATAATAAATTAATACATTGTATAATGAATGCCCTTAGGCCTATAGTATTACATCATACAATATCGACTTTGGCCATGAATCTGATTAAAATTTTAACACCCTCCATAATTTGAACTAAGGGGCTAAGGAGAGAAGACATTAGTGACAATAATATATTTTCTCCCATAATGGATGCTCTAGTGGCCTCTCCAGTTGATATAGATCCTTCAAAATCTCTTTCATCATCTGGAAGACATCCATTGATCTTCAAGAACTCAACTTCAATCCTTTACAATTTCAACAAGCAATTCTTCGTTGGATGTCCCTTCCTCTTACAACATCCACAAGTGGTCTTTGACTTCTTTGAAGACTTAGCCTGGTCCTTGAGCCCATTGGTATTAGACTCCTTAGATTTAAATTTCTTTGCATGAGCCTATATATGAGGAGTCCCACCATAATTTTGCATTGTCACTTGAAAATGAACTAGGAGAGAAAACATCTACTCAAGAGTAAGAGTTTTTTGAGATTCCAAGAACATAAGAATCATATGAATGATTAGGTTCAACATCTAAAAATAAGGAAAGATATTAGTGAAGATAATCTTTACACATTCTACATCATATTTCTTTTTTCCTCTAGAAGATGAAATATTTACCCTCAGTGCCTTGATTCTCACAATATAGTCTTCAACATCATCAAACTCAACCAATTTAAGAGAAGAAAGCTCCACTTCCAAGTGACTTACTTCAATAGTACTTACTTTTCCAAAAATCTTATGCACTTTTGACCATACCTTGATAAGGTCACTCTCTTCTTTGATGTAAAAAGTAACTCAAGTTCAATCAACAAGGAAAATAGGCCAAGAACCTCTTCTTATCTTTGATGGAAAATTTATTCATTAAGAAAAATACTTTATCCTCTTGAAATATGCACCACTAATTTTTACTACGTAATAGACCAATAATTTGGGTTGACCAAATACTATAATTTTTCTCACTAAGATGAATAGCTAGGGCTTTGTGATCCATCTTACATAATTCAACCCCTAACATCATAGCAGGTCTATGAATTGATGCCACCAATGTGTAGAGTTTGGAAAAATATGTGATTTGAAAAAAGGGTCAAAATGCTTCTATATGCAAAAGTTATGGCCTCCAAAAGTTTTTCCCTAATGGACCCCAAAAAATAAAAAATTAAATGCTCAAACCTTAGGAATGTAGAAGCAAAATTTGGACTACCACTTGTTCTCTGATTCACTGATGTGCTCCACTTACTTTTTACCATATCAACTACTCTCAACCAATGTGCTCTCGAAACTTTCCCTCTTCTGATTGGTCGAGCAAGTATAAATATTAAAAAAATATTTTGGTATGGTGTGAAAGAAGGCCACGTTGGTTGGAAGATTCTTCTTACTCAAAAAAGGTTTATGAGTATTGAAGTGACTTGAACCATGGTATATTTCACGCTAAACACAACACACTAACCAAGACTCTATCATTACCTTTTGAGAGAAGCCACTCCCACTCATAATACCTCATCCCTGTCAACGACAACAAAAGAACATATTGACAGTGATTCAACCTTGTGACCCCATCTTTCCAAAAAAATTTGTTGGTCATCCATCCATGGTGTGTGATGACACTCAATAGCCCTAACCTCCTATATATGATCAAGCATTTATTCGACTATAAAAATAAGAGACACAATTCAAACACATGCCCTCCTCTCTTCCATGCACAACATGAACCACCTTGTCACATAAACAGACAAATACCTACAATAACCCTCAAAATGTTGTTCCTTTAATTTTCTCAAAAACAAACAACACTTGATCTACATTGACCAAAAAATTTCCACAATGAGATTTGAACTCGTGCATGTCATAATAAAATGCTTTAACTACCATCCTCCTAGCTATAGTGGTTGCTTTATGGAATGCATAGGGCATGCCCCTTCTCCATGAAGAAGACCATTGCATGCTCCTATTCACATGGATTCCAAGATAAAGTGTGAAGGTGGGAAGTGCCTTATTTCAAATTTTGAATTTTGGTAGGAAAGGTCTAGTCTCCATGGTAACATGTAGATCAACAGTTTGAAGTGCTTTTTTGGAAGGATAAACAAGGTCTTTTTAAAAAACTCTTGAGAAGAAGAATTTGAAGATAAAATCTCATTGAAGAGACAAATAAAATCATCCTAGGATTTGGAAGAAAAATTGGAAGCTCTAAATAGTGCTTATGCATGACCAAGTGAGGTAGTTCTATACTTACTCTAATATCATGTTGGAATTCATAATATTTTCCATAAACAAATAGAAGCAATCGATCCACTAAAATCTTATACAAAAGGTGAAATAAATTATGAAAGAAAGAAAATAGATATGGATTTGGGGTGGTCATATGCACCATAAATAATCATTGTACAATCCATACTCCAATGATCAAATGAGGAGTGGAAGGGGGTATTTATACCAATATAAAAACTCCAATTACAAAATAAAGTTTAACCTAAGGTGACATAACAAGAAGGCTTAATGTTAATTACAAGTTATAAAGTGGATTTAACCATAACCCATAGGGCTTAAATTAAAAAATATTAATACATTGTACAATGAATTCCCTTAGGCCTATCTCTATTACATCATATAATGTCGGCCTTGGCCATGAATCATATTACACTTTCAAAATATTGGAATAACATAAGCAATACTAAAGTGTGATAAAGATTATTAAATGATAAAAGAATAGTGTTTGTTCAATATGGTGGTTTTCCTTGTTATGATCCATGCAATACTTTTCGTGTATAATATCAACAAATTAGAGTATATTTTGATGATGATTTTATGGAATTATATTAACCATGTGGGAAAAGAAAGTTTTAATATGTTTTGATGGTGAAGACCAAATTTAAGGATAAGATAAAGTAATTTAGAAAAAGGCTTTTTTTTTACCATCATATTGTCCTACCGTTGCTTGTAATATAGAAAATGATACTTTTGTGAAACTTGTCATATGTTGAAGGTCAAGTTAGGGTGTATGCATGTACCCTATCATGGTGAGGAGAGGATGTTATACAGATAATCATAGTGATAATTGAATATTATTATTTCTAAAGGATGACCTTAATGCTTTTTATTATTTTTATAATCATGGAGGCTTAAAGAATTTCAAAGTCAATAAAGGAACATACTTTGGAATTGTTGCCAAACAACACATTATTCACCTCCTATTAATTTAAATTTAATAAAATATTTATTACCCAACTAATTCCACTTTCTTTGTCCAAATTGGATCCATATGGGAATAGTGGGTGGAGTGGTATGATTACTCCCTTAACTAACATGCAAAGGAAGATAACAAGAAGAAAGTAGAAAAAGAAAGACAAAAGGAAGGAAGACACAAGAAGAAGTGTTGTATTCTAGGGTGGAAAGGAAAACCTACAATTATAAATCTAAGAAGAAATATAAGTATACATGGGTTAATTTTAACAACCTATAATAATACCATTGGAATTAAAATTACCAACAATAATCGTCTCTTTAACTAGAAATCTCTATTAGGTGAATGAGTTGGGCCTAGTGGTCAATGTGTTGTCATCAAAATATATTATTGTAAGCATTTGTGGAAAGGTCCTTTGTGTCAATAAAATGTTATATTTATATTCTATCCTAAAGTGTCATATACAACCATTTGTAATTTATACATTTGATTTTTAAACATGGGGTTGGGTTATAGGGTAGTGCAATTTCTAAAATGTTTGACATGGAGTAAATCAATAATTTTTCCATATTAGATATTGTAGGAGAGGATATAACTTCTTCGTGTTAGACATTGTAGAAGAGGATATGAATGCAATCTCTTGTTAAATTGAAAAACTATTTTGAAGCAAGCAAGATATCTTTAAGGTTAGATAAGGAGGGTTATGCGAAAGTAATATGAGATTCTCTAAAGATGGATACAATTCATATATGCCAAACTAACCTTGATAATGTTAGGATCTTAAATGTAGATTCTCATATTTGCATGTGTCTGTGTCAAGGGTCAAAATTTAAATGTTGACAATGTTGATTGATTTACAATACCAAGGAAATCATGAATTAGCATAGAAAAATGACATAAACTTCATTGTAACATGGATTGAAGGAAAATTTATATGCTTGCTTAGATAATGATTGATTAAAAAGAGAAAATACAACTACCTTTTTATTACCTACTTTGGTGTACATGTTGTTTATTGAAGTGTTGTGTGATAATGAATTGATCACATGGCATGACCATCTCAACTATTAAATTTCCAAAAATATTCCAGTGTGGAAAGTGTGATGTCAACAAGATCTATGGTTATAGAATAAATGATATTTTGTGTGGTATATTTTGTAGTTGTTGTTATGGTTATAGAATTAATGATATCTCGTTTTTATGGGTTCAATAATATCAGAGTAGCACCTCAAAAATCCTTTTAAAATACATCAATATAACAATAATAAGGATTATTGATGGTTGTGTTATGATAGGATATGAAATAAAGATCAAATTTGGATACAACTATCTTCTTATGAGAATGCATTGATGATTTGTGATGGAAGGTGTAAAAGGAATAAGAACATTCAACATAATTATACATCAAGGTAAACTTCTTTATTCTTTTTTGTTTGGCTAGTGTAACAAGCAAGGTGTTGTAGAAGATGGTATAGCAACATTTCTTAAATGCCTAGTCATCCTTATACAACTATCATATTTTTTTGCATCAAGTGAGATGATAGAGGAGAAAATACATCATGGGTATTACAATAATATTCTTTAAATACTCCTATATGTGTTGTAATTCATTATCTATACCTTTTTTGGTTATAAGGGTCCTACCAAGAACTTGGTTCTCAAAATTCACCTTTGTCCTACAATACCCAAAATCAAGTTTTTGCTCATTCGTTTATTAATTTTTGGAAGGGTACTATAATTTCCTATTAATGATTGAGGGAATTGCTTCCCTAGACCACATCCATCATCTAAATTTTTCTAAATAATTCTTCCTTGTTAAGTGGATTTTTATACAACTTGAGTTAGTGACCATTTTCCATATTAGTGTTCTTCTATTGATCAATGGTTCCAAGTTTCATAGCACTATTATCATATATTGTTTCTATCTCATATGGCCCCAAAAACTCAGTCTCAAAATTTCCTTGAAAATCCTTATACCTCAAATTATATAGAACGTCCTATAACCAATTATAAATGTCTTACTCTCAATGAAGAAATCATGTCACGGTGATTGCTAGTTCTAGATAACCTTTGTATACAAGAGGGTTTGCTAACGTATTTCACTAGTGCATTTAGCTATTAAATATGTTTCTCTTATAATTTTTTAGGCCTATCTCCAATTCTATCCTCAACATTTTAATTTTAAATTTGATCAAGAGTAGGATATTCTTCCCATAGACCAACTCATTAGGTGTGAACCTATAGAAGTTTTCCATGTGGTACAATAAACCCACACAAATTTTGTCAACCTGATTGGTAGTCCCATTGGTGAACCTCAACAATCTTGGTCAATATATTCTCTAGATCTCTATTGATGACCTCGACTTGATCATTAGATTATGGGTGATATGGTGTAGAATTCGTATACCAAATTTTGTATCTTTTACTAAGGAGGCAATTAATTCAAAGGTAAAGTATGGTCCCTAATATGTGACTATCTCCCTTGGGACTTTGAATTTTTTAAGATATATTCATATAAGAATTCCTCCACTATAAAATCCCAAGCATGGCATAAATCTTTGACCTCTTTCCACTTCATGGAATAATTCATGCACACTAGTATATTCCTTCTGATAAAATGCTAAATAAATTGCACCAACAAAGTCCAATCCCCATTTCTCAAATGTTTAATGATTATATAGGGATATTTCATCAACTTGGATAGGTTTTTTCCTATTTTGGCATCTATCATAGTGTCTAACATTCTATTTTACATCCCTATGTATTGTTGTCCAATAATAACCATATCAAAATATATTAGGTACTATTCTATGGGCTACAAAACGTCCTCCACAAAGCTCATCATGAGAAGCCCTTAAAATGTGTAAGTCTCATTCATGCTATAATCCCCTATAAAATATAATCTCCTTTATCCATGATAATTATCCATTTAATAAACCAATATAAAATGTTTCCTTGTTAAGAAATATTGAGAAGTATTGCAAAACTTTGTGGTAGCTAAATAATTGACCATATCAACAAACCATGGGCTATGAACAAAAATTTCAAATAGGTGTTCATCAAGGAATTTGCCCTCAGTGTCTCCTCTTGACTGAATGTTATCTTGGATAAAAAATTTACAACAGCATTCTTATAACCATTGTTTTCAAGTATCCATGGAATAATTTGATATTTTATGATAAACTTGTTTATCAAATATTTAATTAGAAAGTGATTAGTATGAACAAAAATAGGATAACCAGTAATATAATAGAAAAAAATGTTAATGGTATACACTATTGCTAAGAACTCTTTCTCAGTCACTATTTTACTCAATTTCATACTTGATAGGTTCTTACTAACAAAGTCGATGCAAATAAAATTTTGCCATCTTTCTATCCCAAAACTACTCATAATGCAGTGATTGATCCATCTTTAAAAACTGTTTTTGTTATTAGTTTAACCTTGATTTCATCAAACATGTTTTGACAAGCAAGTATCCATGAGAATTTAGTCTCCTTGGACAACAAGGTGAACAAAGTCATTGTTGTTTTGCTAAAATTTTAAATAAAAATTCTATAATATCCAACATGTTGCAGGAAACTATGTATATATTTTTGCTTTTGAGGGAGAAATAGGTTATGGATTACTTAAATCTGTGTTGGATCAACATTGATTCTAGTAGGTGAAATATGGTGGCCTAACAAGATGTCTTCTATAATTATAAAATAAGTTTTCTCATGACTCATGGATAAATTACTATCCTAATATCATTATAAGACTTTGTTAAGGTTTGTCATAACTTCCTCATAGGTATGTACATAGCACAAACTATGAATTCATCCATATAGATTTCAACAACAAAATCAAGGGTAAAGTTAGCAAATATGTTGAGTTCCATTCTCTTTAAGGTTTCAATGGAATCATACAACCCAAAAGCTAGGATGAAATAGTTGAAAGTACCCTAGGAATAAGACCTTTGGGGATTTTTAAAATTTGAGATTTGACCAAAGGGATTAGGACCTTTGGGGCTTTTTGAAAATTGAAATGTGACCAAAGGGATTAGGATCTTTGGGGATTTTTAATGATTTTTTTTTAATATATACATATGTTACAAATTTTTGCTTGGCTGAATGGCTCAATGGAACTCAGGTGGGGGTGGTTCACCAGGTGGGTCAGCTTGTTCTTGTGGAAGAAGCAAGCGAAATATGGGCTGATGGATGGGAAACGGTTTGAGGTAAAACTTATCCTATTGGGTAAGTGGAATAATGGGCTGAGACTCATCTTCAGAATTTTCAAAAGCATTGGACATAAGTTCATACTCTTAAAAACCTTCATCATCGAAATCTGGAAGCGGGTAGGAAAAATTTAGTGGATATTCTTCTTCATTGAAGCTAAGCTCTTGAAGAGCTTGTTCAAGAGAAGTGGTTGAGGAAAATGGAAGGGGGCTTTGTCTTCTTCATTGAGGCTAAGCCTTTGGAAGGCTTGATCAAGGTAAGTGGTTGAGGAAAGTGGGGTATATCCCAAGCCTGAATGATCATGTGCTCCTCGATATGGGAAATCAATTATGTCATGTATCCCTTGTTCATGGGAACCTAGACCTTGACCTTTCCAATTGAATATGTGGAAGTAACAAGATGGAAATCCCGTCATATTTTGTATGTTGGCACATCTTGGCTATTTTGGTTCTTCGAGCGGATTTGTTTTAATTGAGGAATCTAATCCTCCATAAAAAAAGTTAATACTATTAGGGGCGAAGCTCATATCGTAGACAACACCTATGGTTAAAGGATGGTCATGTGGGTGACCGACATCCTTAGCGGTGGGAATGGGAAGAGGGGTAATGGTAACGTCTTGGACTACGTATTCACCAATACCGGGACTAGTGATGTGGACCTTGACTTGGGATGAGGTGGTGGATGATGTGGAAACGGATGGCTCAAAATTGGAGGGGACCGTGGAAGGTGGCAGGGAGTTGAATATTTCATAATCTAAAAGTTTGACTTGTGAAACATCGATTGATGGAGATAGATTGGATGATGGCTTAGAATTAGAAGAAGGTGTATGAGGTAATGATGATTAAGAAAAAATGGTTGTAGAAGAAGGAGTGGTTGAGGTGGATGATGTGGTGAAAGTGGGTTGACCTTAACCACATGTACAAGAAGAAATGGATGATTGAGGGGGTTTGGTGATGGGTAACTCCTCAAAAATAGGAGCTTTGGAAGAAGATGTGGATGGATTAGAAGATGAAGTGGATGGATTTGAATATGATGGGGATAAGAATAGGTGGGTGGAAGGCAACATGGATTCATAGGGGTTTGAAATTAAATTACAATACTTGAAAGGTTCTACATCTACGGGGATGCAATGGACTTGACCATCATGAACACATTTCAAGCATTGGTGGAGAATTGATGGAACACATTTCATCTCCCTCATCCAAGGTCTACTAGTTAGTACATTGTATGCCATAGCCCCTTCCAAGATGTGAAACATAGTATGCAACGTTCTGACCCCTACTTCAATGGGTAAAACAACAGTGCCAACTGTGGTACACAAAGCATCATGAAATACTTTGAGAGTGAATGAGGATTTAGAAATATAGGAATGCAAAAGGTTGAGTGCTAAGGGCGGTGGTAGTGATAATGTTTATGGATGAGTCGGTATCAATTAGGACTCTCTTAAATGGATTTTTGTCTATCAGGGCCATGATATGCAATGGAGGATCTACGGATGCTGAGGTCATTGACTTTATTTGGAAGTCATAGAAGGTGATGGATGGCTCCATGTATGTTCTAATACTCCCTATAAAATTGTTGAAGATATTAGAGTCTTGATCTTCAAACTCAATAGATTTAATAATTTCCATTAGGGATTCTCTATGCCTAGGGGATTGTTGAATGAGCTCATATATGGACAATTTGGCTGAAGCCATTTTCAAACTTGTAGTTAATCGGATGCTTAGGGATACCGTTGGCCTTAGAGGATGATGGATGGGTTGATTGGGTGGACTAGAAATATGGATTGGCGGGGATGGATTTTGAGAGGTTTGAATGGGTGGTGGATTTGAAGGCTGTGACACTATTGGTTGTTGGGCATTTTTTTTCTTTTGCCTTTGACCTCTTGTGACCACATGGACTTCTCCTACAAAATTTTGGTAATGTTGGACATGATTAACTTGGTTAGGAGGTGTGTGATGATTATTACCTCCTATATTAATTTGGGCCTCTTCACGATTGGGAAGAGGTGTTTGAAAAATTCCCAAGTTTTGATTTTGTGGAGCTAGGGGGTTATCCACCTTAATGGCCCCCAAGTCTATGAGGTCTTGAACGATGTTCTTAAAAATATTATGATTGTTGATATCATGACCATTTTTCCTATGGTATGGGTAAAATAGATGTTCTTTATAATTTTTGCTATGTTCGGTAGGGTCATCAGGCTTGATTTTGGGTAAAGCCAACTTGTTTGTGTTATACAACTTTGGAAAGAGGGTAAAATACAACTCCATTAAAGGAGTGTATTGGCATTGGGGTCGAGCATATTGCTGATAGGAGGGGTTTTCCATAGTTGGCATTGTGTTTTGCACCGTGGGTGCTTGAGTTACCGAGGGGACCGCATGATAAGCAATTTGTTACGATTGTTGCACGGGTTGTTGAGCCATTACGGGCTAGCTCATCACTACTTGATTTACTTGATTAGGACTAGCCGAAGAGGCTTATGATGACTTATTTTGGACTGATTGACTGCTTCTAAATTGGCTTTTGTTCTGCCATTCTTTCTTTTTAGGCTTAATTATGCCCTCTTGGATTTTTATCTCCTCAATGATGCTAGCTTGTGCTAAGACTTCTTCAAATGAACGATATGTATGAAGCTGAAGCATCCAAGATATGGGTTTTAAGCAACTCTTGGTAAATAATTTGATGATTTCATCCATTGGGAGGGAGAATGGCAATTTGGTAATGACTGTCCTCCAACGGTTTCCAAAGTCATAGATAGGTTCATCATCCCATTGTCTTAGGGCATATACATATGATAATGAAACCTTATTTTTGATGTTTAGGACAAAACGCTCAAATAAAAGGTCAATCAAGTGTTCAAAAGTATAAATGCTATGATTTGGGAGCTGATTAAACCACTCTATGACATCTCCTCCTAATGTTTGAGGAAATATTTGCATGAGAGCATCGTCGATTTGAATCCGAAAGCATGCATGAACAAATGAGCTAACATGCTCCTTAGGGTCCTCGGTTCCCCTAAATTTGTCAAAATTTGGTAATGTAAAGTCTACCAGATATGGCGGTGATGGTACCGAAGGATGGATTGGTTGATGGATCAGTTGGCTTAAATTTGATTTTTGGCTTGACATGCCAAGAGTGTTTTGCATCAACTGATCTATTTGTTTTTTCATGGCCCGAATCCTAAGATCTTCCCCAGGAATGTGGAAGCCTTGGATAACCTAATGATTTGGATATGGACTAGAAGAAAAATGTTGAGGAGTGATTAGCTAGTTTTGATGGAATTAATTGGTTTGAAATTTATGGGGGGAAGATTTATGGTTGAGAGAAGGAGAAGATTGATGAGGAG
Organism: Wollemia nobilis; assembly: GCA_028583015.1. Classification (NCBI taxonomy): domain Eukaryota; kingdom Viridiplantae; phylum Streptophyta; class Pinopsida; order Araucariales; family Araucariaceae; genus Wollemia; species Wollemia nobilis. The sequence continues at coordinate 9,976,317 of JAQPPZ010000689.1, read as the reverse complement.
GAAGATTTTGGAAGAATTGGTTGGATTGGCCAGAAGAAATTGTGATTGGAGGGGTTAGATTTTGAATTGGAGGTGGATTGGGGATGGACACCACCGAAGATTGGGGTATCCAAGTGGAATTTTGGTTGGCCATGATTGGTTGGGTTAAAACTATAGGATGCGTAGGGTTTACATGAACTTGTTGTCTAGCATTTGGATGTTGTAGAAGCAATCTATTCACAAGACCCAACGTGTCATGAAGTTCTTGTTCGAACATAGAAGAAATTGATAAGGTTGTAGATAGATTAGAAGATGAAGGTATGGATGTGGATGGATTGGAAGAAATAGGCATGGAGTAAGTTACACCTGATGTGGCAACTTGGGATGTTGGTACCTGTGAGGCAGCATTAACATACTCCTCATACAAAGGATTGGAATAGATTTGGGTATAGCCAGATGGAGGATGAGTGTTAAAAACACTTGGGTTTTGTTGGGATGGACTAGGAGAAGAGGGCATACCATATTCATAGGCAAAATTAGGATATCCTCGGGTGGGATTGGATGGACAAGATGTAGCCAATTCTGGTTATGCAACATAGTCTTGGCTAATGGGTTTAAGGACATAGTTAGAAGACCTATAGAGGGCCTCTACCTTGTCCATGTCAATTTGGATGGATGGTTGCTCAATGTTTTGGGGAAGGGATCTCTCTTGTGGGAGAGATGGGCAAATGGGTCTAGATGGACTAGGCTGGATAAAATTGGAAGGGTTGGCTATTGAAGTAGCGGGTATGTTTGTTGTATTTTCCATTAAATTATTTTGACTTAATAACTTTGTTTGATTTTGAGTTAGAACCATAAAGTAATTAAATCAAAATGTAATTTTAGGACTGTCAAATTAAATCTCCAAAACTAAAAATAGAGATAAAGAATTTAAAAACAACGAAAACAATCAATCCTAAGTTTCACCTTGTGTGGCTTACCTTGTTCATTTATTATCTCTTTTTAGTGTAGATTCCTTTTAAAAATGACATTTTTGTGTGTTTGATGTATCCTAATCTTTCTTAATAAAAAATAAAGGTAAAAAAACTATGGTTGGATGGGGCAACGATATTCTTGTTGGTGATGAAATCCAACAAGTTTGCTCGGGGGTGTTCCTAAGGTGTCTAAGGGCAGATATTTGGTGGATGGAGATGAATGCCACCATCACCAAACCTCAAGCAACAACCGATGATGAAATCCAGTTACTACTATTTAGAATGAATCATGCTTGTGTGTGATTAATTTTAAATTTTCTATTTTCTATTGTGGACAAACAATGTTAAAGGTAAAATATTTCACAAATCTAAATTATAATCCAACACATAAATGCAAATTTCTTCTAAAAAGTGTGAAGTACACCGCTTAAAACCCCCTGCCTAGATAGCAACCTGAGGGTTCGTCCACCTCTCTACCAAAAGAGTCACCCAAGGGCAAGAATACTTTTTGTATTTAAGTATTTTTCCTACTTAGATAAGTAAAATAAGCAGCCCTTAACTCCTAAGATGCAAATTCTAATTAATGATCTTTTACTTTCAAATGCAAACAACAAGATGCAGGAATTATTTGAATTTGCAATTTTTTTCAAAACAAAAAACTCAAAATATGTGATGAATGAATGCACATATGCCCTAGATTCAATCTAAAATGATGAGTTTATTTCCATATTTATTAATGTGTTTATTTTAAGCTTTAAATATGAAAATAAACACTGAAATAATGAAATATGTAAAAATAGAAATTGAAAAAGAATGGCTGTAGGGCTTACCTGAAAGCCTAAGCTCTACTCCAAATAACTACCAGACGCAACTAAGCACCTCTGTAGGTGCAACAGGGTACCTCTGTAGGTGCAACAGGGCACCTCTGTAGCCATATAAGGGAACCTATGGGGATCAACAAGTGCCATAGAGTGCCTACGCACCTCTTGCAAACTGTCATAGGACCTTCTAGAAACCCTAACCGATGATTTCAGCTAATTTTTCACTCTAGAAAACCCTGTAAAATGGAACAACGGAATGAAATGAGTACAAAAAAGTAAATCATAAAGTAGAACCCTCATGGGGTCCCACCATGATCGATATTTGTGAAGTGAAAATATAACACTAAAGCAAATATGAAAATAAATAACTCAAAATGAACAGTAAATTGCATGAAAGATGATTTTATTCAATAAATGGGGGGAGCTGAGAAACTCCTTTGTTATAATTGATCCGTTGAACATAATTATTTTGATACAACAGTTACAAATGCTAAGTTCTCTGAAACCCTAGCTACAAAAAGTGTAGTGTCTTCAATGTATCTTGCTTCCAACAGATTGAGTGGGCTTCTTGTTATCCGTAATCGGGCCACTCTAGCTTTAACAGCTACTCAAATCCTCTTGATTAATGCTATATGATCCTGCACATACAACAAATATAAAGTAGTCAGTAAACAAAATGAGGGTTCCACAGTGTGAACCCTTAGAAATGTAAACTAAAAACCCTAGGTCTGCGTAAACAAAATATACAGAATCCAAATAACATAAAAATGCATAAAATACTTACTTTACTGTTGATGATGTTATTTCGTTATTCCGTTGCAGATTGATGGCAGGGTGCCCCAACGACACCTGATGATCTTACATAATAGGCTCTGGTTTGTGGGATCGTTAGGCTCTGTTTTGTGCCTGCAGAATGCAGTAGGTGCCCTGATGTGCCTATGGGATGCACTAGGCACCCAAAAGCACCTACAGGTTAGGTTTTGATCTACACAAGCAGATCGAGAGGACGCAAAGGGCTCGAAGGATGAACGATAATGACAGCGACGGGCATGGGCTACGAAGATGGTTGGAATCAGGAAATCCTAGGGCAAGCTAGGATTTTGGGGGATGCTAGGATAGGGCACAACTAAAGCAATGTGGATCAAATTTACTTAGAAAGTAGGCTCACGAAGGTTGCTTAGCAAGAACTCCAGTCAGAGCTAGTTTGAACCAGTTAGCAAAAGTTCTAGGATTTAGGGGTTGAGCATTGAGAATGCTCCTATTTATTATCAAGCCTAGGGTTTTCTTAGGGTTTTAGCTTAAAATTTTTGATTGTGTGGCTAATATTAAAGCGGATCCAAGGGCTGATATTAAGCTTTAGGTGTGACATGGATTAAGGAATATGGACGGCTGAGATTAGATCGGATCGAACGATTGTGGTTAATTTAACTTATAAATATATTTTTTATAAAAATATATTAAAATATAATATAAAATATTATATTTAAATATAAATAATATAAAATAAATGAGTCAAATAAGGGTCAAAAAATGGTGGGAAAAGGCTAAAGTAGGCCATTGGATGGCGGGAAAGGCATGGAATGGCCAATTGAATGGCGGTAAATGGGGATGGTGGACAAGTGGGTGGTAAAATGACTAGGATGAAGGACAAGTGGCTAGGATTTGGTGTCTACACAATGGAATCATACAACCCAAAAGCTAGGATGAAATAGTTGAAAGTACCCTAGGAATAGATAAAGGTGATCTTATCATATTCTTCAAGGGCTATGAAGTCTAATTGTATCCATTTACCACATCAAACAAGTAGAAGTATCATTTCCTTGCTAATGTGTCTAAGATTTGATCAATGAAGGGTAAATAAAAATGGTCTTTCTTGGTGGACTTGTTCAACTCAAATTAATCAACACATATTTTCCACTTTTCCTTGTCTAGGACTATGACAAGTGGGGAAACCCATTGATTATTCAAGATAGGATAAATATATTTTGCATTAAGGAGCTCCTATATCTCTTCCTTAACAATCTTATTAAGCATGGGATTCATCCTTATTTTGAGTTTGATGGATAAGTTTACATTCATCCTTTATATAAATATGGTGTATATAAACATTAGGATGATTGCCCTACATATCCTAATTATATCAAGTGAAGTATTTCCCCTTAGGAACACCAACTTTATTGACTCTAGATTAAGCCTACACTATTTAGATGTTTATGGGCTAAACTAAAATTGTTTCATATAATCTTCTAATGTTTTCTATCATATTCAAAATATTTTATCTTTGGTATCCCTTGTTCAACAATAGTCCTAATACTTCTTTAGAAATTCATGTTACATTTCCTTTAATGTCTTTAGGCCCATCAACCAACAAATCCAACTTATGTAGTTGGAACTATCTTAAGCTTCTATGCATCACTCAAGTAATCATAGCTTTAGCATATTACACCGCACTCAAATAGGAAAGTATCTAGGTCTTCACTTGTGAGGCCTTACAAATATTATAATGTAGCCGATGAGATATTCTTCACTAGTTTTCCTTATTCAATGTAGCAATTGAAAAGTTAAAGGTCATAAACCTAGTATTAGAGCTTTCTCCATCATTGTCCATAATTCTTCATAGGACACCAAAAATCAATGGGGTCCAATACCATAACTTGTGAGTGATTGAAGGTAATGTCACTCCCTGAGTATATAGGGAATATGATATTCTAGCTAGATATGTCAAGATTTCCCTTACAAGAGGGATATATTGATTGACTCTTTCCTCTAATTTTGTATCATTGGCTCCTTGGAAACTCTATATCTAGTTCCTTTAAAGATTTTTCCCTCAATTTCTATATTAGGGACTTCTACTAGTTACACAACTATGGAAGCTATAGTAGATTTTGTTGCTTATCTAATACTCTTTATAGTGTTTGTTCCTATTATTGATCTTATGACTATTATAGCATTATCTAATATCCTTGAATAGAACTAGTAACAGGTTGTTCCTCTACTACAAATTTCTTTTCTTTTAAAATACTTTTCCCTTTTGTTGCACATGGTCATCTAGAATATTTCTTCTATGTTGCTTTCTTTGGTGTATTTGTGTTTGCTTTGCTTGTAGTATTATTAGAATTATATGGAAGAAAATTCCTCTTATTATCTCTAATTTGATCTATGTAACTAAATAATTTAATAATTTAATTTACAAGTATCAAAACACCATATAAATTTTAATGATAAAAAGAATTTCAAATCTCTCTATGTATCCTGATGAGGTCCTAAAGTGACTCATATTGAGCAACAAGGTAACACCCTTTAACCCCTTTTATGTGTTGGAAAAGCATGTTTAACTATGGACTAGGATATACTTTGTGCTAATATTCTGCCTAGACACAATGCTAATATATTTAGGGTCACTTTTAAATTATAATAATGTTGTTTAGTTTGTATTACAATAGAGTTTTGTTTTACCTCTATATTTCATAGGATAAAATTAGGAAGGAGGTTAGAGCAGAACCTATGGGAATCTATATGCTAGTGGTGAATGTAACCCAAGGATAACAAGGTCAACCAATTCTAGTTGTAGACATCAAAAACCATTTTTTTTTTATTTTCAATAAAGATAGAGATTCCTCTCCCCAAATATAGTATAATGTTAGAAATATAGTTAGAGCATATACACTATATATTGATGTAATGGTAAATTCTTTAAAAAAATAGACAAATAAAAAATAATAGAAGAGAGGAGAAAATTTAGAAAATAAGTCTTGTATTTTATTTCCCTATTAATAAAAGTACACTTTTTCCTTCATCTCAATTGTGTTGCATGGTTTAATTCTAAACTAGCTTTACTTTCCATCGGGTTGAGCAAGGGCCCACTCCAACAACATAGTGGTAAGCTTTGTTTAGGTTGTCTTTATCAGTATGCAATAGATCAAGCTATTTATTATTATATAATTCCATTATATTAAACAAAGTAATATTATTTCAACGTTTGTGTGTGATTGCTTGTTTTCACCGAGGTTAATTTAGCGCAATTGCTAATTTAGATTTCCTTTTATGCAAAGTGTGTTATTTTCCATTTATGTAAAGTAAGTTAATTTACATTTATACAAGAGTGTGATTTTATTTTTCATGAATGTTTTTTCCTACTTTAACAATTTTCCTTTTCATAGAAATATCAATACCTAAAATGCACAAGTAATTCCCTAGCACATACAACCATCATACACCATCCCTAGATTGACAAACTAAAATTCAAGAATTAATAGCGCTCATCATATCCCTACGATATATAATTCTCACTTCAATAGATAATTTTCTACTAAACGCTTAACACCTTCCCTCACAATGATTCCAATAATGAAGAGTCACATATATGTCATTTAATTATCAATATAAGGACACTATCCCTTGGCAATGTGTTATGCAATATATGTGCAAGCAACAAGGCTTTTTATGTCGAAGTACCTATGATGAATGCATCTACTAGGGAGTAAGAATGGGATAGAAAAAAGTGAGTGTTGCAGGAAGTGAAGAAGAAGGTTCTAAGCTAAGTAAGAGAATACTTGGCAAAATAAATTGTCACCAGTCCTAACCTCTTGAGTATTTGTACTTGTTTATTAACTTTTCCATCAATCTACAACAATGCATAAGAAAAAAGCGGTTCTTCCAACACAAGAAATTTTAGTCCTAGCTAGGTTTGATCTCGTGACACTTTCCCCTACCAAAACATTGGAGTTTCAGTCAACAAGTCTCCATGTTCAAAATATCAGTGAATAGAAGAACACCTATGGAAATAAAGACTTTACTCAAAAGAATGATAGAAGTTTGAACTCAAAAAAGTAAATAAGAGAAAAGGAATTTAATCAGAAGAAATTTGGAAAAATGTTAAAAGGAGAGAGACCTAAGCGTAAAGATCTATGGCTAAACACCTTCACACCATTAAAAAAAAATACTTAAACAAAAACTTATAAAACTTGTAAATAAAAATCACATCCATTAAACATTTATATGGGAATGATTCACACATAAACAACCATGTTGTACGGAAAATAAAATACTATCTAATTGAATGGAGTTAGCTTACCATTATCCCTCATGAGCAAGCCTATTTTTAGAGGTCTCAAGACACTTCCTCCTCTACAACCAATCACTCAATTTATAGGTAGAATAGAAAGTAACACATGATTATATCTAAAGGAGTTTTTTACAACATGGAAATTACAAAATAAAGATATTTGTATACTATAAGGGATAAGCTCTATTACAATGAAGAGTAAAATATATAAGAACAATTACATCACATGTATACAATGAATATGATAAGACAAATCATGATAAAGTCAAACAAGCACATTATTTGCACTCATGATAGAGCTTGTTGTTATTCACTAGGATCCCAACTATCAAATATGATTATAAAGAGTCTTCTAAAACTTTGAAATAAGAATCACACATCAGCATGGAGGTCAATCACTTCTCCGAATAAATTGTAACATTCAGGGCTATTTGTAGCTAAATTATTAAATCCATTAGTTTATTCAGAATACAAGTTTAGACAATTTATTACATGTCACTTGGATGTCAATTCTAAGCCTAAATTATAGCATTTTGAGGTTGCATAGATTCTCAATGGGATGGTTAGATGTTGATAATGTGACACATTCAATTCATAATCATGGTTCTATAGTAACTATCATAACTAATAGTTCTATTGTAGTATATGATTCTACAACATTTTAAAACCAAGCATAAACCTACATTTATGTTGATAGAGTCCTTCCACAACACAAGAGACCAATGTAGACCAAACAAATAAATCAAGATAAGCTTATTAATTCCATCAAAAATAACCATAATCTTTGCAAATAAATGTACATAAGAACCATTTAGCTACATATTCAATAAAATAGGAAATACTATTATATAATTTTAATATAGAGTCTACAATCATGGCAAAAATAGATTAAAATAATCAAAGCATAGATAAAATAAGAGCATTTATAATACCCATAAGGAAGGACTCTAAGGAGGGCACATCCCATGGGAGATGATTGGGCATCATTGAGTGGTTTCAATATTTAAAAATATTTTTGCTAATATAATATTCATTATAGCATTACAAATGCTTCTCCATCTTGTCACCAAGTCTAATAATCCATTTGATGTCAAGTAAAAATATGAATAATATTGAAGATATTTTGGCTAATATGATACTCATTGTAACATTGGGAATGCTTCTCCGTCTTGTCACCAAGTCTAATAACCATTTTGATGTTAAGACAAAAAATAAATATAATATCAAGGAGTTTGATATTGCAATTGATTAAAAATATTGTGTCACCAAGTCTAATAACCCTATTTTATGAGTTTATGGTATAATACAATTAACAATACCAATAGATGATAGAAATGGAAGCAAAGAAACCATAGTCAACAATAAAATTAATATAAAAAAAAAGTTCAATCTCACCCATATTACTAGGCTTATTTATAGGTCAATTAAAAGAGTATTGAGAAGTATGAAAAGGAGAAATGCACATTTTAAGCTTCTATTATACTCCCCCTAGTGAAGCCCCATAATCTTCTTTAGCTTGAAATATTGCATACAAAATGATGACAAAGGGGAAAGTATGGGGATATATAGGGCTTACAATTGCTCCCTCCAACAAGGCCATAGATGACCTTGCATAATAAAAAAAAAGGAGCTCAATGCTTTTATATCACCAAGACAACAAATTCACATGAGGATAACCACCCTCTAATTGTGCTTAAATGCTTACCTTAAACCATGAATCTAAAATGTCACTTGTACCAATATAAAACAACAACAATGATTGCTTTTCATTCACTATTGGTTTGTGTAAATTTGAGGCACAAGTTAAAACTTTTTTTAAATAGTAATAAATTTATAACAATTTTATGATTTAATGGTTTTAAATACACAACAAACTAGATGTTACATGAAATAAAAATCAGATGTTCAATGTTTACTTGATGAAATAATATTTATATGTTACGTAAAATAAATCTAAAGGTCAAATGACATGTTCAATTTTTTTCTCATGCAATATTATCTATATGTTAAAAACATGTCATAAACTAACTAGGAACACCTCATTTATTATTATATATTTAGATAGATCAAGATTAGGATAGTAACAAAACTTTTTATATTGATTGCATTCTTTATTTTTTTCACATGTATCAATTGTAGAATATTTTCGTGGTATAATATTTGGTTTTAAACAAATTTGTTATGGATAAGTTATTTTGACACCAACACGGCTATTTAATTAGTTACCACCCATAACAAATGACTAAAATAGTGCAAATAATCAGCATATTCATTGTTTTGCTATTGAATTTTGTTACTAAAATTTTCTACTTAATTGGAATTGACTTTAATTTAAAAAGAAAGTTCCAAATGCAACCATCAATGCACACAATAATGAGAATAATCAACTCATATATTTTTATTAATGCATGCAATAAGAAAGTAAAATCGTCTCTTTCAAATAAATATTTTTGTATAAATATTAAAAGAACTTCAATCCTCAACTTACATGTGTATAGATATAAATTTTAAAAAAAAGAGTCAATTGCGTCTTTCAAAAAGGAACAAATATCTTGTTCTTAGTCTATTATTTTTAAAGAAAATTATAGATATAAATTGTAAACATATTAATTTAAATTTTAAAATATATATAAAAAATAAGGTGCATTTTTTTTAAGAATTAGAAAAATATATATTAAAACAAAGATTATTTACAACTTGGCATGAGACTCCTCCCAAACTTACCCGGGAAGAGCACTCGTTTCCTCCTTTTAACTTTCCAACAAACTTCCATAACTCTAAAACCCAAGATCCTAAGAACTAACCACTTTTGATTACAATACTAAAAGGAGATCTACATTGGAGCCAAATATCCTAAACCATATGTCTACAATGGTTGTCCAAATTAGCCATTTGCTCCTCAACCTACCTAATCTTCTCATCCTCAATAGCCATGCTATTGTGGCACTAATCCCCTACCTCCCTCTCAGTACTCATCTTAACCAGGAAACCTACCACTTTATTCTGAGCTCTACCCATATAAATTTGAATTACATCATCCCATTCCCTCCACAACTATTTAACTTGGGTGACAAGAATCCTCAACCTCCATGTCTTCAAAGCAAAGTTTCTCATGCAATCCAAAGCTCTAACCAATATTTGAGAATCAAATTCTATGATCATACTCCTATAATATTGTCTTATCGCTCAAATAGAAGTAAATTTGATAGCTAAGGATCTACTTCATTGTTCATGGCCCTACCCAGGCCCTACAATTCCCAATAGAGCACTATCCCAACATGATTTCTACAGACCACTCCAATTCTAGCTCTACCAATATTACCTTTTGTAGCTTCAAGTATTAATTCTAATCTAGCCTTTCCGGGATATTTTCCAAATAGCTCTAACCTGCCCCTCATACACTTTAGATTCATTCTCCATCGTCCCTATATCAGCTTGAGTTTCCTCTTTAGCATACACTACCATAATTTTTGTGACTTTGCTCCAAATGACCTGCCAAACTCCATCCAATGATGAAAAGGTTTCTCTAAAAAATTTACCATTTCTCTCCAACAATTCTTTCCACCAAATAAAGTTTAATCCAAGCTTCCATTAGAAATAGTTTTAGATTTAAATTTTCCCTCTTCCATATTTCCCAAATATTAAATCAGTTCAAATCACCATTGGCTCAAATTTTATAACCTAAAAACCATTGCTCACAAAACTGGTGCATCAACGACCACTCAAACATCAAGTGGTTAGATGTTTCCTCACTTTTGTAGCATAAAACACATTGGGATGGACTAACGATTCCCCTACATCTTATATTATCAATAGTAAGAATTCCATTGTACATAAATTGCCAGGAAAATAAGTTTACTTTTGGCCAATCCTTAGACTACCAATTATTTCTCCAATCCTCAACCTAATATGCATGAGGAGGTTCTATAAGGATCTTATCACATCTATCATTAAATGCGTAGACTCCAAGACTCCCATATCCCCAATCTAATTCATCCTCCTCATATCTACCTATGAGAAATATTTCTACCAAGATTTTAGTCATGATGGGTGTCAATTTTGGAGGGATTGGAATTGGCAACTTGTCTAACTTCTTAAACTACTTAAACCTATAATCCCCAGTTGTTTGATGTTGAAATAACATTTAATATTGATCCAACCCTTGATTTCCATGGCTATTTTTATTGGTTATAATTCTAGAAATTCAGCAAAGATAAGTGGGTATTGATCCCATGTATCTATCCAAAATCATGCCTTCTCCCCTCTCCCCACTTTCCAAAATAATCCATATTTCACTACCTTAGATCCTAACTTTAGAGCATGCCATAATAGGGACCCATTACCATCCAAAGATAAATGACTCATCTCATTCGGATTCACCTATCCCAAATATTTACTAGTTACAACTCTATTAAGTAAAGAAGTTGGTTGGGAGATCCACCTCCAATAAAGCTTTCCAACCAAAGCTTTATTATATAGATTTGATCTCCTCAGTCTCGAAACTCCCTTTGTCTTGGGCTGGCTTACTTTCTCCCAACCTACTAATGTCCATTTCCTCTCTCCTTTTACTCCTCCCCATAAAACTTATCTAGCCATCTTATCCAACACTTTCCATAAGGTATGTGGGGTAGCAAGGATAGAAAATTTATAAATTGTCATAGCACGAATGATTGAATGTAAAAAAGTTAATCTACTCCCAAAGATTAACCATTTGTGAGATCAATGGTTAATTCTTTCTTTGACACAATCCAAAATATTCCTCCAGATAGATTTTTTTTTTTTTTAAATGCAAAGGGACCCCCAAATAGGCCACTGGGAGAGAAGTGTTTGTGAACCCCAAGATCTCTATAATTTTGTCTTGAAGCCTTCAATCAAGATTGAAGAAGACCACTTTGGATTTCTTATCATGAATGAATTGGTTTGTGGCCCTAAGGTAAACATTAAGAGTATCCCTCATCATTCTTGCTTCCTTGAGGTTGGCCACTCTCACCAATATTGGATCATCCACAAATTATAGATGAGTCAAAACCTCCTCACACACCTTGATACCTGTTAGCAAACCTTGTTGTCTTATCCTCAAGGTGAGTCTACCCAAGCCTTCAACCAAAATGAGAAAAAGATAAGGGGAACAAGGATCTACCTAATGAAGGTCTTGAGTGGATCCAAACTTTTGCAAGGGAAGACCATTGATTAACACTAAGTATGTCATAGTAGATACGCAACTATGTGTTGGAAATTTTGAGTAGATAAGTTGTCATTGATGTCAAGAGTGAGTGGTCATTGATGTCAGGCTTTCAACACCAGTCAGTGGCAGTTTCAGTGGGCAACATCAGTTTTAGGTTCTCCAGTTTCAGTTGATCAAGACCCGGTTCCAGGAAGTCAGAAGTGGTCCAAAGTGCAAAAGAAGAAGCCCAAGTGAATAATATTATAATATTTTTTATAATATTATAAAGGGAAGTTTTAAATTAATTATAAATTAATTAATATAATTTTTATTATAAATTAATTTATAATTTAATTTACTTAATTTAAGTTATTTAAATTAATTATTAATTAATTTTAATATTAGTTATAAGTTAATTTATATTAATTTTTAACTAACCCTAAGGTGGGTTATTAAATTTAATTCGAATTTCGAATTCGAATTTCTAGCATCGACGTGGGAAGCACATTTACCATGTGTGTATAAAAGGGGGATTACCCACCTTACCAAAACTCCCAATGCTTTCGAATTAAATCCTATGCTATGCGAGTGTATGCGAATCGTGGTGTGCAACGAAGAGTTTTTATTTCTAAAGTGCTTAGAGGAGGTGAGATTATTTTACCCACCAAGGAGGGAGCCTTGGTCACCAACCGCTGGTAGCGTAGTTGGCAACCGCGGCTGTAGCAAGACGTGAGGGCAGCGACAGGCGCAGGTTCGAATCCCCATGGAGGATCGTTTTGTTTTGTGTTGAAAATGCGATGGAGTAAGGTTGAAAGGGAAGGAGGTTCACCTTCCTTCATGTGGGTGCTTCTAGCCCACGCGGTGGGCTCCAAAGTGCTAAGGCGCTTGGCGCTTGGGGAGACGGTGGTTCGAATCATGCCGAAACCCTTTTTGGGTGATAACAAAGGTATGCATTAAAGTTTGAGCACCAAAATTTTTGGAGGAGTTAGTTGAGGTATTAAAAATTAATTTTTGCATATTTTTGGTATATAAAGGTTTTAGGGGAGTTATAAGGTTGATGCAAAATAAAGTTTGATGTTATTTGCTTTAGTGGTTGAAAAGGAAATAAAGGTGTTTTAGGAAGATAGTTTGAGGTCTTGTGGTGTTGGATATTATTTTAAGTTGGAGTTTATAAGGTGTATCAAAGTGATTATTTTTCATGTATGATTTGATGGATGTTATTTTCAAAAGGGAGCAATAAGGTGTATTTGAGCTTTGATTATTTTTGTGTCTAAGGAATATTTGAGGAAGTGTTAAGAGTGAGATTTTGTCATCTAACCATTGAAATTGGAAAGAAGGAAATTGTGATTTAGACAGGTTTTCCAAAGGGCACTTCTACATCAAACAAAAGGTATGGGCACATCTTCCTAGTGAGTGATTGTTGAATGTTGTGAATGCAAAGTTGGAGTGAAAAGGATTGTTTGGTGAGCATTGTTGAGTGTGTTTTGAATTAATGCTTCAAGGTTTTCTGGAATAAAGAGTTGTTGATAAAACCTTGTTTTATAAGCATTGTTGTTGAAGTGATTAAGTTGAGTGAACTTGAACTAGGGTTTGCAAAGATCATGAGTATCATTGTTATGTGAATATTTAATGCTTTGTTGAAGTGATTGGTTGAGTGAAGAACTTGAACTAGGGTTTGCAAAGATCATGAGTATCATTGTTATGTGAGATTGATTGATAAGCATTGTTGGAAACATTTGAGTGAGTGTTCATATGCTTGGACTAGGGTTTGTGAGCAAGGATTATTTCATTGAGTGATTGGTTGAGTAGAGTTGGTTGAGCCTAGTCAAGTGGATGTGTTGAAGTGATTGTTCAAGTTCTATGAAACAAATTGTTCTATATTCTGAATTGAGTTGAGAAAGTGATTGAGAGTTTGTGAGTGTGAAGCATATTGAGTCTCTAACAATTCTCTATATGTTTCTAAAAGAGTGATTGAAAGTGATTGAGCATTGTGATGAATGTGAAGCATATTGAGTCTCTAACAATTCTCTTTATGTTTCTATGAGATTGGACAAGTTCTAGTGAGGACTTGTTGAGTAGATTTGAGGTAAGTCTTAGAGAAGACTTGTGGATAGATTAGTGTGAGATTTTGTGGAAGCTTACAAGGCATATTTGAGATAAGTATTTGAGAAGAATTTTGAGAGAGTTAGATTGTTGAGTTAAGATTTGAGGATAGATATTGAGGATAAATTTGAGTAGTTGAGGACAAGTGTTGAGTCAAATTTGAGGATAGATATTGAGGATAGATTTGTGCTAGACCGAAGGACTATGTTTAGTGTAGATTTGAGGATAGAGTTTGGTGTAGATTTGAGGACAAGTTTGTGCTAGACTAGAGATAGAGATTGAGCAGATTTGTGCTAGATCGAAGGACTATGTTTAGTATATATTTGAGATAGAGATTTGAAGGTGATAGAGTATAGAGGATGATAATATCTAGTGGATAGAGATCCATTAGCTAGGGTAGTGAGGATAGGTGTCTTTAGTGGATAGAGATCCATTAGCCAGAGTAGTGGGGGCAACAGTTCTTCTAGAAGATCACTAGTCAGAGCTAAGGAGAAAGGAGTTCTCCTGTGGATAGAGATCCACAAACTTGATTAGGGGATTGGTGTCTCCTTTGGATAGAGGTCCATAAACATTGTAATAGGGAAAGGATTCCCAAGAGATTGATTGAGAAAATTTTAGTGAAATATTTTCTTCGTGGAGTAGCCCACATTGGGTGAACCATGTTAAATTGGTGTCTCTATTGTGTGTGGTGATTTGTGCATTGCTTTGATTATTGTTGTTGATATTGCTATCTATACATTGCATAATATTGATTGGGAAAGAAAAGTAAAAAGTGGTCTTATACTGTTCACCCCCCTCTCAAGTATAAGCTTGTGTTCTTCAATTGGTATCAGAGTGGGTTCCTTCGGAAGAGTTTAACAACTTGAAGGAAAAGCTTTCAAGAACACAATGGATTCTAAGAATGTGTCCTCAGATAATTCAACACCAATATTTTATGGAAGTGATTATATATTTTGGAGTATGAGAATGAAGATTCACCTGATGGCACTTGGCAATGAAATTTGGGAAGCAGTTGAAAATGGATACATACCACCAACTGATCCACCTACAGATAAGGAAGGTAAGCTTCTACAACATTACAATTCAAAAGCAATGAATGCAATTTTGAGAGGTTTGCATAGAACAGAATCAATAAAAGTTATGCATTGTAGAGATGCAAAAGGAATTTGGGATAAGTTGCAAAGCATATATGAAGGAGATAAAAGTGTCAAAAAGGCAAAGATACGAAATCTCAAAGGGCAATTTGAAGAGTTAAGAATGAAGGATGAGGAAAACATTAGTACTTATCTACTTCGGGTAGATGAGGTTGTTAATGCCATGCAAGGACTTGGACTTAATGTTGAAGAATCAGATGTTTGTGATAAGGTCTTAAGATCTCTTCCAAAAAGGTTTAGTGAAAATATTTCTACTATAGAAGAATCAAAAGATGGTGATTCTTTGACAAGAGATATGTTACTTGGTATTCTTACAACTTTTGAGTTAAGAACAAAAGAGGAACCTATTTCTCGGAAGGAAGCAACATTCAAAACTACCAAGAAGACAAAGGGCAAGAAGTCAGATTCAAGCAATGAATCATCCAGTGATGAAGAAGCTAATTATGGCAGAAGGAATAAGGATTCAAGAAGATTTAAAGATGCAAAATCTGTTAGATGTTTCAATTGTGGAAAGTATGGTCACTATGCAACTGATTTTCAAGAAGCTAAAAATAACAATGATGAAGAAAAACAGGATCACAGGAATAGGGAATCAAAAAGATACAAGTACCAAAAGAGAGGCAAGGATGGACAAGACAAACAAGGAAAGAAGTTCTTTCAAAGACAAAAGAGGAGCTACTATGCAGAAAAGGCAAGTAAGTACTCAAGTGATAGTGATGCTAGTTCTTCAAGTAATGGTAAAGATGAAGTCCTATTTCTGATTGAAGAAAAAGAAGAAGTTAAGAAAAGGTCACCAATAATTCTCAAGTGTTTTAGATGTGGTAATTTTGGACATCTTGAAGATAGTTGTACAAGGAATGGTTTTAGTTTCAGTGATGATGAATATGAGGATGCATTTGAAGGACCAGGAGAGAATATTCTAATGGCACTAGAAGAAGAAGAAGGTGAGCCTATAGAAGACAAGTCAAAAGAAAATGAAGATGTTGACAAAGGCAAACAAATAGAGGAAGAATCAGAAAAAGGAGGAGTTGATCTTGAGGGAGAGCTTATTTATGCTCTTAAAACTTTAAAGAAGGTAAGAAAGCAAAACTCCCAACTTGAGATCCAGTTTCAAGAATGTGATGAAGAGAGAGGAAAGCTTATAGATGATCTAAACAAGTCAATGGCTAAGACAAAGAAGTTCAAGGATAAGTTAGAAGCAAAGGTCTTAGAATGTGAAAAGTTAGAACAAGAAGTAGCTCTACTAAGGGAAGAATTAGAAAAGTCCAAGGACAAGCTACACAAGTTTGGGAAGAGCTCAAATATTGTAGATAAGATGATCAAGGTACAAAGAAGGTCAACAAACAAAATAGGTCTTGGTTTTGAACAGGCTCAAAAGAAACAAGAAGAAGAGTCAACCTCAAGTTCTAAATAAGAAGAAACTTCAGAAGAAGACAATGTAAGAGAAAGTGAGACTTCTGAGGATGAGTTGGACAATAGAAAGTTCAACAAGGAAAGGAACAATGCACAAAGAAGAAACAGATGGAACAGGAACCAACATAGAGAAAAAGAGACTAAGAGACCAATGAGGTCAAGGCAAGGAAATTTCAATGGATGATGTTTCTCATGTCACAGGTTTGGGCACATGGCTTCACAATGCAGGACACATGAAAGACAAGAATATGGGAACTTCAGAAGTAGGCAACTTTTCCATGGGTATTGCTACTCATGTAATCAGTTTGGTCACAAGGCAATGAACTGCAAGGTACATGACAGGAACAGATATGGCTTCACTAGGAGAAATCCCAAGACATTTGCACCTCCAAGGATTAATAACATTAAGTGTTATAAGTGCAATAATGATGGACATACAACAAAGTGGTGTAGAGCAGACATTCCAGAATCAAGCATGAACAGGAATAGGAATAAGAACAGGAATATGGACATGGACATGAATAAAAACAAGAATATGGATAGGAACAGGAATAAGAATATGGATAAGAACAAGAACATGGACATGAATAGAAATAGTCAAAGGAATCAGAAGGATCAGATAAGAAGGAAAGAGGACAAAGGTAAAGAATAGTGCTTGTTGGGAGTAGAAATACTCCCACCCCAGAATTAACCACCTCAAGAGGAGGTGGGGGAGGGGCTAAGCTAAGAGACTCATTCTTAGCCCCGAGCCCCAAAGGTGACCCTTTGCCATTGATGTCAAAGGGGGAGAGATTTGAGTAAGGGGGAGAGATTTGGTTTAAGAAGAGAGCATTGAGTCAGGGGAGCAATGTCCCAGGGGGAGCAAAACAAGAAAAAGGTTAAGTTTTTGGTAAAAAGAATTTGGGTTGCCATCAATGACAAAGGGGGAGATTGTTGGAAATTTTGAGTAGATAAGTTGTCATTGATGTCAAGAGTGAGTGGTCATTGATGTCAGGCTTTCAGCACCAGTTAGTGGCAGTTTCAATGGGCAACATCAGTTTCAGGTTCTCCAGTTTCAGTTGATCAAGACCCGGTTCCAGGAAGTCATAAGTGGTCCAAAGTGCAAAAGAAGAAGCCCAAGTGAATAATATTATAATATTTTTTATAATATTATAAAGGGAAGTTTTAAATTAATTATAAATTAATTAATATAATTTTTATTATAAATTAATTTATAATTTAATTTACTTAAGTTATTTAAATTAATTATTAATTAATTTTAATATTAGTTATAAGTTAATTTATATTAATTTTTAACTAACCCTAAGGTGGGTTATTAAATTTAATTTAAATTTTGAATTCAAATTTCTAGCACCGACATGGGAAGCATTTTACCATGTGTGTATAAAAGGGGGATTACCCACCTTACCAAAACTCCCCAATGCTTTCGAATTAAATCCTATGCTATGCGAGTGTATGCGAATCATGGTGTGCAACGAAGAGTTTTTATTTCTAAAGTGCTTAGAGGAGGCGAGATTATTTTACCCACCAAGGAGGGAGCCTTGGTCACCAACCGCTGGTAGCACAGTTGGCAACCATGGTTGTAGCAAGACGTGAGGGCAACGACAGGCGCAGGTTCGAATCCCCGCGGAGGATCATTTTGTTTTGTGTTGAAAACGTGGTGGAGTAAGGTTGATAGGGAAGGAGGTTCACCTTCCTTCATGTGGGTGCTTCTAGCCCACGCGGTGGGCTCCAAAGCGCTAAGGCGCTTGGCGCTTGGGGAGACGGTGGTTCGAATCACGCCGAAACCCTTTTTGGGTGATAACAAAGGTATGCATTAAAGTTTGAGCGCCAAAATTTTTGGAGGAGTTAGTTGAGGTATTAAAAATTAATTTTTGCATATTTTTGGTATATAAAGGTTTTAGGGGAGTTATAAGGTTGATGCAAAATAAAGTTTGATGTTATTTGCTTTAGTGGTTGAAAAGGAAATAAAGGTGTTTAGGAAGATAGTTTGAGGTTTTGTGGTGTTGGATATTATTTTAAGTTGGAGTTTATAAGGTGTATCAAAGTGATTATTTTTCATGTATGATTTGATGGATGTTATTTTCAAAAGGGAGCAATAAGGTGTATTTGAGCTTTGATTATTTTTGTGTCTAAGGAATATTTGAGGAAGTGTTAAGAGTGAGATTTTGTCATCTAACCATTGAAATTGGAAAGAAGGAAATTGTGATTTAGACAGGTTTTCCAAAGGGCACTTCTACATCAAACAAAAGGTATGGGCACATTCTTCCTAGTGAGTGATTGTTGAATGTTGTGAATGCAAAGTTGGAGTGAAAAGGATTGTTTGGTAAGCATTGTTGAGTGTGTTTTGAATTAATGCTTCAAGGTTTTCTGGAATAAAGAGTTGTTGATAAAACCTTGTTTTATAAGCATTGTTGTTGAAGTGATTAAGTTGAGTGAACTTGAACTAGGGTTTGCAAAGATCATGAGTATCATTGTTATGTGAAGATTTTTTAAGCATTGTTGTTGAAGTGATTGGTTGATGAAGAACTTGAACTAGGGTTTGCAAAGATCATGAGTATCATTGTTATGTGAGATTGATTGATAAGCATTGTTGGAAATATTTGAGTGAGTGTTCATATGCTTGGACTAGGGTTTGTGAGCAAGGATTATTACATTGAGTGATTGGTTGAGTAGAGTTGGTTGAGCCTAGTCAAGTGGATGTGTTGAAGTGATTGTTCAAGTTCTATGAAACAAATTGTTCTATATTCTGAATTGAGTTGAGAAAGTGATTGAGAGTTTGTGAGTGTGAAGCATATTGAGTCTCTAACAATTCTCTATATGTTTCTAAAAGAGTGATTGAAAGTGATTGAGCATTGTGATGAATGTGAAGCATATTGAGTCTCTAACAATTCTCTTTATGTTTCTATGAGTTTGGACAAGTTCTAGTGAGGACTTGTTGAGTAGATTTAAGGTAAGTCTTAGAGAAGACTTGTGGACAGATTAGTGTGAGCTTTTGTGGAAGCTTACAAGTATATTTGAGATAAGTCTTTGAGAAGACGAAGATTTGAGAGACAAATATTTGAGGACAAAGTTTTGAGGACATATTTGAGGATAGAGTTTTAAGGACAGATTTGAGGATAGATATTGAGGATAGATTTGTGCTAGATCGAAGGATTGTGTTTAGTGCAGATTTGAGGATAGAGTTTGGTGCAGATTTGAGGACAGGTTTGTGCCAGACTAGAGATAGATATTGAGCAGATTTGTGCTAGATCGAAGGACTGTGTTTAGTACATATTTGAGATAGAGCTTTGAAGGTGATAGAGTATAGAGGATGATAGTCTCCAGTGGATAGAGATCCATTAGCCAGGGCAGTGAGGACAGGTGTCTTCAGTGGATAGAGATCCATTAGCCAGAGCAGTGGGGGCAGTAGTTCTTCTAGAAGATCACCAGTCAGAGCTAAGGAGAAAGGAGTTCTCCTATGGATAGAGATCCACAAACTTGATTAGGGGATTGGTGTCTCCTTTGGACAGAGGTCCATAAACATTGTAATAGGGAAAGGATTCCCAAGAGATTGATTGAGAAAATTTTAGTGAAATATTTTCTCCGTGGAGTAGCCCACATTGGGTGAACCACGTTAAATTGGTGTCTCTATTGTGTGTGGTGATTTGTGCATTGCTTTGATTACTGTTGTTGATATTGCTATCTATACATTGCATAATATTGATTGGGAAAGAAAAGTAAAAAGTGGTCTTATATTGTTCACCCCCCTCTCAGTATAAGCTTGTGTTCTTCACTATGACCCATCCTATCCAATCCTAAGAGAAATAGAAGGTTGTCATCATCCTTGACAAGAATTTCCAGTCCACCCTATCATAAGCTTTTGATATACCCAATTTTACGAACATTCCTCTAGTATCATATTTTTGCATTGAGTGGATTGCCTTTTGAGCTAGAACCACACCATCCAAGATATGTTTGCCCTTTACAAAACCTCTTTTCTTCGAGGAAATAATGTTATCTAGGAGAGGTTTTAGTTGCTTAGCCATTACCTTCATGATTATTTTATATATGACATTGCATAAGGCAATAGGTCTATAATCTAAAATATGCACTCCCTCCTCCTTGAAATTAATGCAATGAATGTATGATTTAATGCTTTAAGCATTCTTTTACTACCTCTGTACTTCTCTATAACAACCATTACATCTTCCTCCAAGCTATCCCAAAAGGTTTTAAAAAACTCGATTAGGAAGTCATCTAGACCTAGTGTTTTTCCTATACTCATTCCAAAGACTACCACCTTAATGAGTTTAAGTAGGGCCTGCTTTTGTTCTTCATAGTTAATAGAGGATATGATAGCAATAACTTCTTTCTTAGCCTCTTCATCTTGTACCATACCTTCCTTAAACAATTTAGCAAAAAAATCCATTGAATGGAAATGCATACTTGAAATCGTATCAAAGGAGTGCTTGTTCTCATCTTGAAGACATCAAATGAGTGCCCATTTTCATTGTAGAAAAATAAGGTGCATTTAACCATTTGTCTTTTAGATCATGACATCAACTGACATTGCAAACTGAATAATAGACTTTGGATTGCAAATTCCTTTCTAGGTAACCACAAGTATATTCTCCTATGTGTTTCTAGTGACATATTTCTATGATGGAATTTTGTTTGACTCTAATACCAAGTTCTTCATTCTAATCAAGTCACAGTGAACTTTACTATTTACTATCAAAGTGTTCATTTTATTTGTTGGATCCACTTTTTAAGGTTATAACTCTTTAATTGCTATCTGATTTGTTATTTTAATACCTTTTTGGAAACCACACAACAAACTAAATGTTCAATATTATCTTACTAGATCATGGGCCAAAAAGCAGTGCAATATTTATAAACTCAAAAAAATACTTCAAAAAACCTCAAAATTACATTTTAAAATCATGACCCAATTTTTGTAACAAACCAAACTACTAACTGTTAATATTTTCTATATTGGTGTCAACACTGGAGGTTGGAAAATGGTGTCAAACCTTTGATAAGTTTTCGAAGATGAACCACTTCAACTCCCAACTTCTCTTGTATATATTATTGTATACATTCACATTAAAAAACTTCTTCCAATTGTAAGAAATTGGTCTACATTATTCTATATCTTTTTTTAAAGTTTCATTTTACAAACCTGTGTTTAAGTAATTTTTTTCCTTTAAATGGTCTCTTGTTCTTTTATTCTCTACAAATTATTGTGTTATTAATCATATTCCACCAACAATCTAGATAAATAAGGGAATTGTATAGCCAACTAGGAGATGAAAAAAGGGTTACAATAAGCGAATAAGGGACTTAGAGTGAGCTTCAAGTCAACAAAACAAGTACTTTAAGTACAAATATCAAATTTGATCCAAACTATGGATAAATTGGTAAATTACATTACAAGTAATAGCAATGTGAGACACATAATAGGTTGTCAAGAAAAAATTTTCCTTCACAGGCCATCTTCATGAAAGGCTCTTGACAACTTTAAAAAGTTCAAAAGATTTATTTTCCTTTGTAGGCTTGGATTAACTTTTTGTAGCATCAAGTTGGATTGATTATAGTAGTTTTCTTCTTCGCTATTAGCTCAATGGTCAGATCAATTTTATGTTAATTGTCCAATGAAATTATCTAACAAGTTTTCCACATTTGCTAGAATGACTCAACTACGAATTCTAATATATCTTTGCAATTGGATACCAAATCCATACAGCTAGTCCCACTTCTATTTGGAGCAATTTTACTGCCAATTGATAATTGAACATTAAAGAGGAACTTCAAATTAAGAAACCATATAGTTTCAAACTCAACAAAATAATTACAATATTTAAAATATCAAATAGCATTAGCTCAACCAATTAGATTCCTCAACATTCAAGCAAGAAGAGGAAACCCAATTTCGAATCTTGCTAAGCAATACATGGATAATAACCAAACTTTGTTGTAATATCACTACATGGTGATGATGTAATATGAGTGAGGCCCATTTCAATCCCATATAACCAGTTAGAAAAAATTGCAATTTCCAAAAAGTGAGATATATGACTCAGTAATCCCAAAATATCTCACATAAAAATCTCTTTTGTAGGTATTCATAAGATTTATATCACTCAAACTTCTCTATTGATTAATTTTTTTATTAGGGTGAAAAGAAGGGGTTTTTGAAAGGGCCCCAACCCTTTTTTACAATACCACTCCTCTACATTAAATCAAACAATGAGGAATTAGAAAAAAAAAAAAGGAACTAAGACATCAACAATCTGCAATTACAAAGAGTAGTAGCAGAACAAGACAAGAAGTCACATAGACCCCTTACAAGAAAAAAATAAATGCTTCACTTCCTATGACTACAAGAGGTGAATAAAGCTTACAACCACTGATTAATAATTTAACCATAATTTTATCTATCATAAGCTTGCAACTCCCTCTCAACTATACTCCTCAACTCACTAGGGAAATCATCCCTCCATAGAATTGGTTCAGGACTGTCTACACCTTTATTGGCCAACCAATCTATCACTTGGTTTCCCTCTCGATAGATATGCACTATATTAACCTCCTCCAAGGCTACAATGATCTCTCTTGCATCTGATATAATGTCTGATATGTTCCAACTAGCTTCATTCTTACCCCTTAAGCAATTAATAATATTTAAAGAGTCACCTTCAATAATGACCCTCTTTATATTCAGTTGCTTCATTAAGCTCATGCCTGTGAATAGGGCCTTTGTTTCTACCATATGGTTGGATTGAATGCCATAATATTCCACAAATGTTGCTATGATCTTCCCACTTGGATTTCTAAAAATTCCCCCTCCTCCTACCCTACCAGGGTTTCCCTTAGCTGCCCCATCAAAGTTCACTTTAATCCAACCGAGTTGAGGTGGTTTCTAGATTGTATTCCATCTAGCCAATCTTTTGGGGTCAATATCATAATTTTGGCTTGCAAAAACCCCATTTTAAAGCAATTATGGCTTCCACTACCCTTCCTCCATCATTATGATGAGGTATAATAGAGATATTATCCTTAACTACAGCTAGAATTCTGTTGAAGGTTGAGATTTCATTCCTGTACATTTCCTTAAATATTATGTTATTCCTTTCCTTCCAAATACCCCAAAAAAGTGAGGTAGGGCTAGCTTCCAAGCTTGAGATAACCCTAAATTGGAAAAGGGAGATTTCCATTGTTCTAATAAATCTATAACATCCTTTGGCTTCACCCACTGAATTTCAAATTCCTTCATCATCAATTCAAAAACCTTTGAAGAGAAGGGGCACTCCATAAACATATGCTTGATTGATTCTTCACTTTTAAGACATAACACACATCTATTGGGGAGAGAAAATCCCCTTCTTATTAAATTGTCCAGTGTTAAAATCTTATTTTGTACAACCAACCATAGGAAGAAGGCAATCTTTGGAATTAAAAACTTGCTCCAAATGTTATTTGCATCAAAGCTACCTAGGGAGGGAGAGATCTGGGATTCATATCTTGATTTAACTGAATAGCTACTAGAGGGATTGGGAGCCCAAATAATAGTATCTCTGTCCTTATTTTGGCTTAAATGATATCCTTGTAGCAATTGATTTATCTTCATAATTGCTTGTTGAATGTCCCTCGAACTAGAATGCCTATCGATCTTTTTTCATTGCTTGCCATCAATTCCTCTATTTATAAAATCTTTGAATTTTGTTTCGAAGGAATCAACCAAAATATTTCTAGTAGGATTCAACTCATCAATCAGCCCTAGAGGAGTATCCATGAGCCATGAGTCTTCCCAAAAATCAATCTGGGAGCCATCTCCAACCTTCCACCGAATCCCTTTCCAAAGAAGTGGTCTTATCTTAACCAAATTATTCCAAAGAGAGGAACCTGGAGGAGGGTTTGCACATCTTAGAAAAGAGTTATTATTCTCTAGATATTTAGCTTTGATTATATTTATCCATAAGGCCTCATTCTCTTGAATCAACCTCCATCCAATTTTTCTAACCAAGGCTTTATTAAACCCTTTCATTTTTCTCAGTCCCAATCCTCCTTCCTTTTTAGGATTACAAACCCTATCCCAAGCTACCAAGGATATTCTTTGTTTTTCCTCTGTACTAATCCATAAGAATCTCCTTTGAATTTGTTCCAACCTATTTGCTACTTTATTCGACATTTTAAATAAATACATGTAGTAAATAGGCAAGCTTTGTAGAGTTGTCTTCACCAACTGAAGCTTCCCAACTTGGCTTAAAAGCACCCCTTTCCACCCTGCTAGCTTTTTCTAAAATTTATCTAGAATAGGATTCCATAATTCTTCCTTCATTCTACCTTTAAACATGGGCATCCCTAAGTACAAGGAGGGCAACTCCTCTACTCCATAGTTGAGAAGTCTAGAAATTCTTTGTTGCTTCATTATCAGAGTATTAATGAAGTAAACCTTGCTCTTAACAAAATTGATCTTCTGATTAGAAGCTTGTTCATAAGTTTCAAGAATATCTTTTATCTCCCTCACCTCAATTACCGAAGCTTGGCCCACTAAAATGGTATCATCAACAAATTGTTGATGAGTAACTACCTCAAGATTTGAAGTTGGTTTAAAACCCTTAAGCCTTGTAGAAACCCTAGTTGTAGAGAATGCTCTCCCTAATGCTTCTGCCATGATAATAAAAATATATGGGGAGATAGGGTCTCCTTGTCTTAAGCCTCTCTCACTACTAAAATACCCTATAGGTGCCCCATTAACAATTACTGAGAACATGGTAGAAGAAATATAGGTCCCAATCCATTGTCTCCAATGGTCATGAAAGCCAAATTTTTCCAAGATTTTGTTGAGGAAGGACCATGAAACCCTATCATACACTTTATTCATATCCAATTTAAGGATCATCCCAACATTTTTACTTTTCTCCATGGAGTGAATAACTTCATGAATAGAAATTACTCCATCCAAAATTTGCCTTCCCTTCACAAACCCTCCTTGTTGCTGAGAGATCACTAGAGGGAGGAGTCCCTTTAATCTATTGGCCATCAGTTTGGTTACAATTTTATAAACAATATTACAAATATTGATCAACCAAAAATCCTTGAAATTGTTTGCCCCTATTTTTTAGGAATTAAGACCAAAAAGGTAGAGTTAATATCTCTTAGAAGACTACCTGTAACCTGAAATTCCCTTATAGTCACACTAACATCTTCTCCAATTATATGCCAGAATGCTTGAAAAAACCAGCTAGAAATCCATCCGGCCTTGGAGCCTTATCCTTTGGCATCCCAAACACTACATTCTTCACTTCTTCCCTTGAGAAGGGTCTTAAGAGATTTTCATTAATTTCTTCTAAAATGACCCTTGGAATATGAAGTAGTAGTTGTTCGACTGCTCACTCATTCATCTCCTGTTCCTTAGAGAGTAAGTTTTTGAAAAATAGGACTGCTTCATTTTAGATTTCTATTTCATCTTTGGTCAAGCTACCATCATCCTTAATTATTTCTTTGATTTTATTTGCCCTCCTGTGGCAAAGAGTAGAGAGGTGAATTTTTTTTATTTTTATCACCTTCTCTAAGCCAAAGAGCCCTAGACTTCTGCCTCCAAAAGACTTCTTCTTTAGCTAGGGTAGAGTGAAAATCTGATAATAAAAATTTTTCTTTCATTAATATTTCCTTTGTCATTCCCTGCACCTGAATTTGGGTTTCTATATCCTTTAAATTTTGGACCAGATTTTCTTTCTATTGTAGAATATTGCCAAAAACCTCCCTATTCCATTTTTTAGATTATATTTAATATTTCTTAACTTCTTGGAGACCTTGAACATGGATGTACCTAGAGTATCAACATTCCACCATTCTTTAATTTTTCCCTCCAACCCAGAATGTAAAAGCCACATTAATTCAAATCTGAATGGGCTTTTGAAACTTTTCTTATTATCTTCAATTTCTAACAAAAGAGGGTTATGGTCTGAGCCAATCTTAGGAAGCATCGATAGGCAAGCATTACAATTCCCTACAAACTAGTCTTGAGTAACCAAAAATCTATCCAATCTGATTTGAATAAGACTTTCCCCTAGTCGCCTATTAGACTAGGTATACTTGGCTCCCCTTAAATCCAAGTCTAGCAGCCCACATTGAGAAACAAAATTCCCAAATTCTTCCATACTATCTAAAAAGGCTTGATTCCCTCCCTTCTTGTCACTCAAAAATAAAGTTGTATTGAAGTCACCCGCAACCATCCATGGGATATCTAATGAGTTTTGTCTAACCTGGATGAGTTCCTCCCATAATTTCCTTCTTTCAACCAAATTATTTGGGGCATACACATTAGTCAACAACCACTTATAGTTCCTATTCTTTGAGAAAAAATCATTGAGATAAACCTGCAATTCTTAACCAAACAAGCTCCCTCGACCACTTCTGGATTCCACATTACAAAAAGACCTCCAGAAGCACCATTTGCACTACTAGCTACAAAATCCAATTTTTTTCCACACAAAACCTTTAACTCTAGAAAATTTACTGTCCTCAATTTTTGTTTCTTGGAGTAAAAATATATCCGGTTGGTTATCCTTTCTCAAGGATTTAACCACCCTCTATTTTGAAGGGGCATTCATGCCCCTTATATTCTAGGAGATGATTTTCATTTTTTACCCCTCATGGAAGTCTTCCTTCCACTCAAATTCAAATTCAAGTCTCTGCTGATTGATATAGCGAAACATCAGCTCATATTTCTCAACACACTATTGTAGACTTTAACTGGAAGTTCACTCTAATGCCTTCTTTCTTCTCTTGAACTTGGCAGTGAAAGAAAAATGAAATATGAACGTAAGAATGAATTGTTAAATAAACTCCATTGTATTTACAATTATGTTCATTTGCAGTCTGGACCCATATTGTAGCAAAGTGAGAAGAGATCGTACCCCATTGTTAGTTCCCACATTTGGTCAGCTTTTGCCAGAGGTGCAGATTTCGAAGGACCTTACCTGTTCAAAGTATGGTAACGGAGACTAGCAAATAGAAAACTTGAAATGGTTACTAAATAATTTGAATTTATTATTGAGCTATACACTTGTTATCAACTTTATTTACAACCTCCCTAACGTATTAAACTTTTCAATTATCCAAAAATGATGCATTCAGCAATACTAAATTTATTCTGAATTTTGTTACAGGTGAGGCATCTTATAAGTTATTCCTTTTTTTATAGGATTTTGTTCATACATTCTAGAAATGCTACCTGCCCATGTTAACTCTGTTGCCTCTTCATAGAATTCATATTAGTCGGTTTCTAGTTTACCAATATTCAATTTTTGTCTTCTATTAGAATGGTAGCATGGGATGGGATCCAGAAGAATCCTGTTTAGGTACTATTAAAAATTTTGCTTTCACATTTCCAATTTGTTTATGATGCCATAACATGATCGGATTGAGACTGGGCAATATAAAATTTTCCATTTTTATATCCATTTCATTAAAAATAAAAAAGGTTTTCGCGGATGAAATACACTGTTTGTCGTTGCTTATATCAAAATTTGATAGATAATATCTTTGACAGATAAAAGGCAGCTGTCACATAGAATCCAGGAAACATCATCAGCCAAAAAGGCAATATACATAAGTAGCATCCTCTTCTTTCTGAAACTTGAGCAAATGTAATGTGGTCCTTGCTCTCACCATTTATGTTTGACAAACATATAATTCTAGTGGCAAATTACAATCTGCAAAGACACTTGCAGGAACCATACTATTCTACACAAAGTGAGTGGTATATACAAAATACATGGAGACATATGAGGGGGATTTGTTTATTGGATGCTATTTTGGGCAACTGCTTGGCACAACTCCTCTTCATAAAAAAGAACTCTATGAGAACCTAAAGGCCTGTATGATGTCCTTGACAAACCAGAAGGTGCCTTCTTCCTATTCAAGACAGATGAAGATGACCCCTGGAAAAGAGATGCTGCAATTTGTCTCATTTCTGCAATTGAAAGACGAGGTAGAGGACGCGGACCATGTTTTGGAGCTTTTGGAGTGATCATACTCTTGATTCCTGATCCTCTGCCACATAGAGGTTATGTATTTTTGTTAAAACAGTTGTAAAATCTTCATTAGAAATACCAAAAGAATATACGTTGTAAGTAGAAATATGCTAACCTAAGAAAATCCTGCTGACTGCGATCAGGAGTAGTGTAATTGAAATGAAATCGTCTGGCAATAACCACCTGAGAGTAAAAACTGCAATGAGCCGGGCTTGATATATTTAAGTTGAACGAATTACCACCAATGTATACACAATGGAAAGCCAAATAGCCAAGATTATTGCAAAGATTTGTATTGATACTAAAACGTAAAATAATTTTAAAGCAATGCAAAAGCAAGTATATTTACTGCTTTTCGAATCCGCCGAGAAACATGGAAGATAGCTCTCAGTTGATCATGGTGGAGATGGCAAAGAATTCGCACCTGCAAAAAGTTAAGTTCAAATTGTAGAGAACATTCTGGAAAACATAAAGGAGAAGAAACTGTTTCTCGTGGACCAGATATTGAGCTCCCATTTCAATGGTTGTTAAGAACAGGGTTGTACAAAGAATGAGCCATCTTGTTTTGAATTTTTCAATTTGAAGTGAAGTTAAGCAGTGTTAAGACTTAAAATTCTTAAACAAACAAGTGAAGATCAGTTGTACTTGAGATCAATTGTACATGATTTTTGGGAGTTTCTAATAAGATGGAAAAAGATAGCCAGCGATTCCCTTAATAGCCAGCACAAAATACAAGAGACAAAGTAGTGGACTAGATGCAGAATATCAAAGTTTCCATAATATTATTAGCCCTGAAAATGTTTTCTAAGACTGAACATGTCAGTACTTACTAGCTAGAGATACAAATACGAGGATAATCTTTTTTACACCACAAACTTTTATCCAACACTGACTTCAGTCTTAAACGAAGAATGATTTTAACAAAATGTTAAATGCACACATAACATTCGGAAGATATGTATACAACATGTATGCAAAAGGTAGTTAAAGACAAACACCAAGCATTATTCAAATACCTTCCCTACAAGAGTATATTAAGGACCCATGAACGCAACAGAGACAATACAATATTAATTATAATAATCAGGTCCTTTAGATAGTAACCATTTTTTTTTTTTAATTTAAAACATGGGGCTGTCTGGAAACAGACAACTTACTTTTGTACTTTCTAAAAGCCAGTATAAACAAAATATATGCTCTTGACCTTACAGACGATGAGTTATTTTAACATAGTTGTTGCTTTTCATCCCTTAACATGAAAATCTGAAACTGGAATAAGATTCGGTACTGTAATGTAAAGGTAAATTGAAGGGGAACTCTAAGCTTGAATTCTCCAAAATGACAAGGATCATTTTTTATTTTAGACATTTGTTAAAGAAAATTGTAATCAGTTTATAAGGCTTTTGTGTTCTAGGAGAGAAAGGAGGCCATTAGATGGCTCAATGGCAACATTGACCCACCTAGAACATATATAGACCAAACAGAACCTCTGTAACCACTAGCTAGAATAGTAAGTCAAAACCTTAATATTAGGAATTTAAATAAAGATAACCTCTATTCTTTTACGGTGAAACCAAAGCTGACTTTTTCCTTCAAGAATAAACTTTGAAAAGATTAGGATCTTATGTGGAGATTAAATTTCAAGATATAGAAGACCTTAAAATAAAGAGGAGAACAACTCACCCATAAAAAAGGCTAGGGCAACACCTATGAAAACAAAATCATTTGTACAGCTTCTTGGATTAGCCATAGCATTATTTCAAACAGAGGAATGGTTCTCATGCACATAGATAGTTTATTAGTGATGTTTTTAAATATAAAGACAGTATAGTAGCACATTCAAATTAGAATCAGCCATAGCATTATTTCAAACAGAGGAATGGTTCTCATGCACATAGATAGTTTATTAGTGATGTTTTTAAATATAAAGACAGTATAGTAGCACATTCAAATTAGAATCAATTGGGGAGGCAAAATAAGTGCCAGCAAGCTAAAACCATGCTTGTAGATATAGATTGTAAAGGATATAGAGGAAAACACAAATCTTTGCATGTGTGTGGCCGTAGTTGGCCTTCTTACTTTTTAATTGGTTTATGTAAGGCTTTTCTTATACAAGATGTTTATTTCTAGTAGCATATTTCTCTGATGGAATTTCGTTTCACATTAACACTTCTTCTACCAAGTTAGTGTAGTGTGTGCATCTGCTAATAATCCCATATTAACCCAAATTATGGGACTGTGTGGTTTATGAGACCCACCACTTGCCAAACTCTTTGTCAATGGAAGCTTAAAGGTGCAAGCCCTTGGTTCCACTCATGTGGGATTCCTTGTTGAGAAATGTAGCTCGGATAGGAACTTCTTGTACAGGCTTCAGTATGAACATGCTAAAAGTGGTTCGAGACATTTCGAATTCTATTTTGAAATTCACTTAAATGAATGCCCAAATGTCAACAAAGACATAAAAAATTATGTGAACGAAAAGTTTAGAAGTGGAATGTGGAAAAATGCAAACAAGAAAAGACAATATTATATTGCAAAGTTTAACCCAACATATGACCACAAAGAAAAAGCGTATATAGGCGCTGAAATCAAGTGGAAGGAAAAAATCCTGATCGCTCAGATAAGGACTAGCTCTCATAAGCTTAGATGTGAAACAGGGAGATGGACAACGCCCAAAGAACAATGGGAAGAAAGGATATGTACTCTATGCAGCACGGGGTGATGCAGGAGCATCCAATGGCAGCAGAGCAATCTTGCATCAACAAAAAAAAAAAATTTCTAAGTGTTTTGCCTTTGTGTTTGTCGGCCGCCAGTTGGGCGGGAAAGTAGAATTTAAAATTTTGCATGGGCGGGAAAGTTAAATTTAATTTTTTTTTGCATGGGCGGGAAACTTAAAAATCATGTAAAAGGGGGGAAAATAGGATTTAAAAAGGGATTTTGGATCTGAAAAAAGGGCTTCGTTTGGGCTCCAAGATTGTACGATCTGGCATTGTAATTTCTGCCCCTTTTGGCTGGCATTATTAAAATAATTCTTTTCTATTGTGATTTGGCTCCTTGGATGGTTTTGTTCGTGTTTGTTCATCCTCATCAAGTGGTATCAGAGCGGGAGTTCCTGAGTGTGTAAGCAGATCGCCGAACGTGAGGCAGTTTACACTAGGATCTGTGGTTCGGGTTTGGAGAAGCCGGAGCAAGATGCCCCCACGAAGGAACCGAGGTGTTGCCAGTAATGTCGTAGTGCCAGCAGAGGATTTTTGAGCTTTGCAGAGGCAAGTCCAGGCATTACAAGAAGAGTTGCGTAGAGGGTTTGACCCAAGAAGAGAGGAAAAGAGCGAAGATGAAGCCAAAGAAGAGGAAGACCAGTTTGAGGAAGAAGAAGAGGCAGTAGATCCTGCCCAAGCGAGGTTGTACAGAGCCATATCCCAGATTGGGAAGAGGTCAAAGATGGAGGTTTCCACATACTCGGGAAATCTTAACCCGGAGGAGTTGATTGACTGGATCAATGACCTGGAAGAATATTTTGAATATGAAGAGGTGGAAGATCTTGACCGGGTCAAGTTTGCTAAGACCAAACTGAAGGGTCATGCTAGAATATGGTGGAAAGGAGTACAACTTGACAGAAATAGAAGGGGAAAAGAGAGGATCACCAGATGGGAACAAATGGTGGAAAAGCTGAAGAGGCAGTTTATTTCGGTAGATTATGAGTTGGATCTGCTGAAGAAGATGCAAAGTTTGAGATAGTCAAGAAAGTCTATCAAAGAATACACCGAGGAGTTCTACAAGATCTTGATCCGAACCGGCCATTCTGAGGCTAACAAGGAGAAGGTAGCCCGTTACATCCATGGGTTGAGAACCAGTATTCAAGAAGAGCTGAGTCTGGTTAGGATGAGCACCATTGAGGATGCTTACCAGTTTGCTCTAAAAGTTGAAGAGAAGCTGAACAGAAGGTTTGAGGGTAAGCAAAAAGGAAGAGGTCATGGAGAAAGAACTGGTGGAAGAACAGATGGAGGACGAGGTGAGAAGAAAGAAGAAGCTAGCAGCAGTCAGGACCAGAAGGGAGATAATGCTTACAGATCCCGTGGTCAGAACAACAACTACCCAAGAGGAAGAGGTAGATCTGGCCGAGGAAATGGAGGAAGAGGGTTTCGTGGAACCTGCTTCAACTATGGAGAAGAAGGACATCGAGCATATGAGTGTCCACAACACCAAGAGAAGCCAAATAGGAGGCCAACGGGTAATGCCAGAGCTGCTATTGCAGATGAAGGAGCTGAATCAGAGCACTCTAAGGAGGCAGAGAGAGGAGAAGTTATGGTCACAAGGAGAACCTTGTTGAATGAGGAGAAGGAACCAGACCAGAGGAAGAGCCTGTTCCGCACAAGGTGCAAATGTTCAGGTAAGGTCTGTAATGTTATTATAGATAATGGCAGTACTGATAACTTGGTCTCTGAAGAAATGGTTACTAAGTTACAGCTAGAGAGGAGGAGACACCCGCATCCATACCGGATTGCGTGGTTGCAGAAGGACCATAGGGCATTGGTCAATGAACAGTGCTTAGTCAAGTTTAATATTGGGAGATACAAGGATGAGGTCCTGTGTGATATCCTGCCTATGGATGCTTGCCATATGTTGTTAGGAAGACCATGGCAGTTTGATCATCGTGCAGTCCATGATGGACATGCCAACACTTACTCCCTAACAAAGGAAGGAGTGCGCCATAAACTGAAGCCACTGAAGGAGATGGATGAAAAGGTATGTAATAGTGCTAAAATTTGTTTGGTTGATGGTAGGAAATTTCTAGATGATTTGAAGCATGAGCATGTGTGCTATGCATTAATTCCTAGAGTTAGGGAAGAACCAAGCAAAGATGTCCTTGTAGAAGTCTCAGGTCTATTGGAAGACTTCTCAGATATTATATCTGATAATGTGCCAGAGGGTTTGCCACCCATGAGAAAGATTAGCCATCATATTGATTTGATACCAGGAGCTAGTTTGCCAAACAAGGCTGCCCATAGGATGACTCCTGTGGAGAATGAGGAACTGAACAGGCAAGTTCAGGAGCTACTGGAGAAGGGACTGATTAGGGAAAGCCTAAGTCCATGTGCAGTGCCTGCAGTACTAACACCAAAGAAGGATGGAGAGTGGAGAATGTGCACAGATTCCAGAGCTATTAACAAGATCACCATCAAGTATAGGTTTCCATTGCCAAGGATGGATGACATAATGGACTGTTTGAGTGGGTCCAAGTATTTTACAAAGATTGATCTAAAGAGTGGGTATCATCAGATCCGCATCAGAGAAGGAGATGAGTGGAAGACAACTTTCAAGACCAAAGAGGGTTTATATGAGTGGTTGGTCATGCCATTTGGGCTAACCAATGCACCCAACACATTCATGAGGCTTATGAATGAAGTATTGAAGGAGTTTATGGGAAAGTTTGTCATTGTCTATTTGGATGACATTCTGATTTTCAGCAAGACCTTGGAGGAACATCTGAGGCACATCAGAAGAGTTCTGGAGAAGCTGAGGGAGGAACATCTACTGATAAATTTGAAGAAGTGCAGTTTTGTGAAGAAGGAGTTGGTGTACTTGGGATTTGTCATCTCAACTGAAGGTCTGAAGATGGATCCAGAGAAGGTAAGGGCTATCATTGACTGGCCTACCCCAAGGAGCGTAACTGAGGTAAGATCATTTCATGGTCTAGCAAGTTTTTATAGAAATTTTATTAGAAATTTTAGCAGTATTTGTGCACCCCTAACTGAAACAATGAGAGGGGATAAGAAAGACTTTAAGTGGACCTTAGGAGCTGATAGGAGCTTTGAGTTGTTGAAGAAGAAGGTCACTGAGCAACCTGTGTTGGCACTTCCAGATTTTAATAAGGTGTTTCAGGTAGATTGTGATGCTAGTGGTAGTGCCATAGGAGTTGTATTGAGTCAGGAAGGTAAGCCTGTTGCCTACTTTAGTGAAAAGCTTAATGATGCCAGGAAGAAATATTTTGTCTATGATCAGGAGTTTTATGCTATAGTTCAGGCTCTAAAGAAGTGGAGACACTATTTTTTGCCAAAGGAGTTTGTTTTGTATACTGATCATCAGGCTTTACAGTATATTAATAATCAAGGGAAATTGAATCAGAGGCACTTAAAATGGGTTGAGTTTTTATAGAGCTATACCTTTGTGTTGAAGCATAGGAGTGGGAAGTCAAACAGAGTTGCAGATGCCTTAAGTAGAAGGTAGAGTTTGCTGACAACAATGAGAGTGGAAGTTGTGGGGTTTGAAGAACTTAAGAGTTTGTACCTTGAAGATCCAGATTTTGTTGAAGCTTGGAGAGCTTGTACAACACCAGTTACTCTGGATAGGACTAAGTGGTTGGATTTTATGATCCAAGATGGAATGTTGTTTAAGGGGAACCAGTTGTGCATTCCTAGGAGTTCAATGAGGGAGAATCTGGTCAAAGAGAAGCATAGTGGAGGATTGGCTGGACATTTTGGTAGAGACAAGACCATTGCCTTGGTGAGTGAGAACTACTATTGGCCACAGTTACTGCAAGATGTGAAGAAGTTTGTACAAAGTTGCAGAATATGCCAGATGGCCAAGGGTGTGAGGCAGAACACCGGGTTATATCAGCCATTGCCTGTACCAGAGAGACCCTAGGAGGACATCAACATGGACTTTGTTCTTGGTCTGCCAAGGACACAAAGGGGAAATGACTCCATATTTGTGGTAGTTGACAGGTTTTCAAAGATGGCACATTTTATTCCCTGCCAGAAAACCAGTGATGCAGTTCATGTTGTTGGACTATTTTTCAAGGAAGTGGTACGACTTCACGGTCTACCAAAGAGTATAGTCTCCGATAGAGACACAAAGTTCGTTGGGTATTTTTGGAAGACCTTGTGGAAGAAATTGAAGATAGATTTGAAGTTCAGTTCTGCATACCATCCACAGACTGATGGATAGACAGAAGTGGTGAACAGGAGTTTGGGTAACCTACTGAGATGCCTGGTAGGAGATAAGCCCAAGGGATGGGATATGATTTTACCATAGGCAGAATTTGCCTATAACAATTCTGTCAACATGAGTACTGGTAAATCACCATTCCATATTGTATATGGGAGTAGTCCAAGAAATGCTTCTGAGTTGAGGAAGTTGGACAGGGGAGAAAAGAATAGTGCTGAAGCTGAGAACTTTGCAGAGCATCTGAAGGATTTGCATGAAGAAGTAAAACAACACATCAATAAGATGAACACTCAGTACAAGACAAAGGCTGATCAGAAAAGGAGGTTTAAGGAGTTCCAAGTTGGTGATGAAGTCATGGTGCACCTGAGAAAGGAGAGGTTTCCTGCTAAAACATATAACAAGCTAAAAATGAAGAAGTTTGGACCATGCAGGATCATACAGAAAAGAGATTCAGGAAATGCATATGAGGTGGAGTTGCCGAGTGGATTGAACATATCACCTGTGTTCAATATTTCTGATTTGGTAGAGTATCATGAAGGTGACAGTTCTAAGGAACCAGTTGCAGAGTTGTGGAGTGTTCCGACATCGGCTCCAGTGACAGAAGAGATAGAGGAAATCCTGGATACCCGCATCGACAGAAGTACAAGAAACAGGCAGTATGAAGAATATCTGGTGAAATGGAAGGGAAGGCCTGTAGAAGATTCGACTTGGCTGTCCAAGTCCGAGGTTGACCGCCTTGGTTTTCCTCCAACAACAAAGAAGTGAGGTCACTTCTCAAACTTACCCTAGGTGTCTGATGCAGGAGCATCCAATGGCAGCAGAGCAATCTTGCATCAACAAAAAAAATAAAAACAAAAATTTTCTAAGTGTTTTGCCTTTGTGTTTGTCAGCCGCCAGTTGGGCGGGAAAGTAGAATTTAAAATTTTGCATGGGCGGGAAAGTTAAATTTAATTTTTTTTGCATGGGCGGGAAACTTAAAAATCATGTAAAAGGGGGGAAAATAGGATTTAAAAAGGGATTTTGGATCTGAAAAGAGGGCTTCGTTTGGGCTCCAAGATTGTACGATCTGGCATTGTAATTTCTGCCCCTTTTGGCTGGCATTATTAAAATAATTCTTTTCTATTGTGATTTGGCTCCTTGGATGGTTTTGTTCGTGTTTTTCATCCTCATCACAGGGGCAATAGAGATTGAGGAACACTTCATTTATAAATGCCCAAGATTTTCAGATATCTCGTGGCAAATACAAAGAAACACTTGGAAACGGGTCTATGGCAAAGTTATTTGAAGACAGTAAAATAAAAAAAGTTGGGGAATTGCTAACCCAAATCAACAGGAGAAGGAACAACCTTCTCAAAGATATTAAAGATCATATGATATGATTTGAGTAGTTGTACTTCCATATTTGAGGTCCCATAGACCATATTTAGGTCTCGCTGAAGTAATTAAAATCTTTCATTTCATTAAGTGATTTTCTATTTTTAAGTTCACTTAAGTGGTTCTGTTTTGTAATTCACTTAAGTGGTTCTATTTTGAAATTCACTTAAGTGATTTTTTATTTTTAAGTTCAATTAAGTGATTCTATTTTAAAATTCACTTAAGTGATTTTCTATTTTTAACTTTACATCTCATCTTGAGATGAGATCTAATCTTAGGGTTAGAGAGATTAGGGTTACCTTTTTCAAGGATAAAAGAGAAGGTCAAGAGTGTTTTGCACACAAAAAGAAGAGGAGGAGAACATATTGCGGAAGGAAAAACTGCAAGCTGAGGACAAGAAGAACAGTGAAATTGCTAGCCAGAAAAGCAGCAAGAGAGCAAGGTGTTTTGCGACAAGAAGAACAATGAAATTGCTAGCCAAAAAAGCAGCAAGAGAGCAAGGTGTCTTGTTGTAGCTATAGCCTCCTTTATTTTGTAAAATTGCCTCCTTTATTTTGTAATATTTCAAATTCAAAAACATATTTAACTTCCGCTGTTCATGCTATTTATTTTTCCAGCCATCTGTGTGACTGTTGCATGTTTAGATAATTTAATTTCAAATCTGATTTATTTTAAAATAACATAGGACAGCAGTTATTAGAAAAATTTACATTCATCACCCCTATTAACATTGAGTCACAGCATGTGTATGGGGATTCCTCACCCCTATTAACATCGAGTCACGGCATGTATGTGGGGATAGTTTTCCTGACCCTCTTCTTATAAAAACTGTTTATTTCCAGTGACATTTTTTATGAGGAATTTTCTTCCACATTAATACCTCTTCTGCTGTAAAATTGAGGTGATTAACATCCAGTCACAGCATGTGTGAGGATAGTTTTCCTAACCCTCTTTTTTTAAAAACTGTTTATTTCCAAGTGACATATTTTTAAGATGAAATTTTCTTCCACATTAATACCGCTTCTGCTGTAAAATTGAGGTGAAAGGTGAGCAACAGTTACAATTAGATTCCATCAAGTCAACAGTTCAAAAAATGTGATAGATGAGCAACAGTTACCATTAGATTCCATCAAATCAACAATTTAAGAAATGTGATATAAATGGAGAATAACCAAAAACAAAACACTTGCAACAACTATCAGCCAGTATACAAATGAAATAGGCAAGCTTGTAGCAGATGTTGCACAATATAAGATTAGCAAGGCACTCAAGGCTGAGTGGAACTTGATAAATTTCAAACTTGGTTAGCAAGTATATTCTCGTTTGTTTGGTGATTAGAATCGGATATGGTATAAAAAAGAAAGGGGACATGGTTCTGGGAAATTAAAAATTCTGATGCAGGAGCATCGTGGGGTAGTATCAATGTAATGTTTGTGTCCACTGTATATTTAATGTTTGGGGAAATTAAAAATTCTGATGCAGGAGCATCGTGGGGTAGTATCAATGTAATGTTTGTGTCCACTGTATATTTAATGTTTGGGGTTGTATGGAAAATACCTTTAATAAAGGTGGATAGATAGCAGCTTCAGCTAGTGTTTTTTTTTTCGTTTGTCTTGGTGACTAGAATCGAATATGGTTTGAAAAAGAATAATTTCGTTTGCTTTGGTGATTAGATAGCAGTATCAAATCATTTAGTTTGCTTTGGTGATTAGAACCGGATATGGTATAAAAAATACATGGTTCTGGGAAATAAAAAATTCTGATGCAGGAGCATCATGGGATAGTATCAGAAGTGATGTTTGTGTTCATTATATATTTAATGTTTGGGTTATATGGGTAGCACATTTAATAAAGGTGGATAAATAGCAGTTTCAGCCAGTGTTTCTATTTCTAGCATGTAATTTTAGCACTGTGGTTTAGGAATATGATCCACTCTATAAAAGGAAGTTAGAGTACTTGATAGAATAGTCAGCTTTAAAAAGTTTGAAGATGTGTTTTTAGAGATTTATGGCATAGTAGTATACTACATGTCAAATATAATGATATAATGTTATTTACAAGAATGTAAGAAGAAAATTACCGTGTAAATCTGCCTCAGTTTACCTTATATGTTTGAAAATTTGTGTTTTGTTTTTTAGATCTTGTGCATTATGATCCCCTATGTCCGATCCAAATTCATAGAGGGGATCATATTCTTTCATTCCAAAGTAGTTTTTATGAGTGGGTTTAATGGTAGAGATTTTGGAACTTTAAATTAAAGGTTTAAAGTTCAAATCTTGTGGGATAGGGTTGCACACCATACTTAATAATGGATGTATAGTTGAATAACCATATATTAGGTAAACAATATCTTTCATAAAAATTGTTATATAACCTATAACTTATGTTAAAAATAATTAGTAAAACCTCCAGACTAAAAGCCAAGCTAATGAAGCATAATATTGTAAAAGGTGACAATAGTTAGTAAAACTTCAAGGAATAGAAGGCTAGCCAAGCTAATGAAGCATAATAGGAGGCAAATATGTAAAAGACAGGTCCTTGAAAACCCAACTGAATTCCTTGATGCTCTGGCAGATGACATGCA
Source organism: Wollemia nobilis (assembly GCA_028583015.1). NCBI lineage: Eukaryota > Viridiplantae > Streptophyta > Pinopsida > Araucariales > Araucariaceae > Wollemia > Wollemia nobilis. Next base: position 9,936,712 of record JAQPPZ010000689.1, on the reverse strand, counting down.
ACCTCTAACATCGTGGTCCTATGACTCCGAATAGCACTTTAAACTTATAAAGCAGGTGATCTCATGAAAACAAATTTGATCCTACATTCACATGTTTTAAAAACTTTTGTAGGAAAGGCAGAGCTGCTACTACTTCCGAATGAAATTTTAAGTTGCCTGTAAGCAGGTGGGGCTTGAACTAAGTGGCCCTGCTTAGAAAGTTTGCCCTCCGTGACAAGAAATAAATGGTCAAGTTTTCCTTTCATATGAAAACATAAAATCTACTTCCTAAAGGTGCCTTGATTCCTGAATTATCTAAGCGGGCACATGCTTAAATTTTCCATTGGAGCTGCTCCATGGGGCCATCCTCTAATAGAGTGTCAAAATCAAGACATCTACGTTGGCACTGAAATTCCTAATTTGCTCAGATGTTTCAGCACAATTTGAAACAAAAATAAAATGCCAGTTTTAGTGAGATAAAGTGATTGAAGACTTACGAGAAGATCTAGAGGCAATGACTCCAATCGAGACTCCCTCTCCACTTGTTCATCCTCTGTACTCAAATCCACTGTAGGCGTTTTAGGTGTAGTTGGGTCTCTAGAAGACATGGGCATGGACTTGGGTGTCCTCTCATATTTATTGCTTGGTGAAGTTAATAACCCATGGGCAGTGAGCAACACCCTTTTCCTCCCAAGTGCTCGTGCATTCATCCGAGAATCCCTCAGCTGAGACAGGGCTCCAGGTCTCACATACTTCTTCTGCATACTGGTGCTGCCTCCCTCCTTATGTAAAATCCTTGAATCCCTGTTAACCATCTTCTTCCATTTCTTTTCCCCTCCCAAAGAAGAAGAAGAAGAACTCACCAAGGGCTGAAATGATGTCAGCAAAGAAGAAGAAGAAGAACTCACCAAGGGCTGAAATGATGTCAGCACTGAAGAGGAAGACGACTCAGAGTAGTTGTCAAAACTGGTACATGCCTTCATACAGCCATAGCTGCAGCTGCTGCTCTTTAAGGGACTCCCCTTTGATTTTGAGCTGCCCTCTTCTGCACTTTCCTCCGCAGTGCTCAATTTCATTCTTGTTCTTGTCCCCTGCTCTCCTCCTAATTCAAAAACAAACCCAGATCGATCCCTCGTAAGAATGGGATATTGAAGTATAAAGGAAGGCGAAGAGGATGCAGCAGATTTGTTTATGAAGGCTTCTTAAAGTCGTACTGGATAACATGAGCGGTAAATTCCATGCTATTTCAAATGCTACAAGGCACAAAAGGCGGGATACTCAGGACTGAGACTTTTCCGCAGCACACGTAGATTCGCTCAGGTGTTGTTGGATTATGTGACGGCATTAAAAGTAATTTTCGATACTACGTTAGTGATAAAAGAACATGTTTCTGTTTGATTCTCCGACATCTTCAGGGTGTTGGAAAAGATATATGTGTTTAAAATTTAAAAAAATAAAGATTAAGGTTTGAATTTTTTAATTTAAGTAAATTTTTATAATGTTAGTTGGTTAAGAAAAAGATGAAGTCGATGAAATGAATGAAACCTTGAAACTTAAAAATCAAAGAAAGACAATTTAAAAACAATGAAGTTAATAAATTTTTGACTTTTAAAATTCAAACCAGATCAAACACTATTAACAAAAATGAAGGCATTTTATTAATAAGCTATATTGGTTAATAAATTTTTTCTTAAAAATTAAAATATTTTTAAATTTATCAATCAAGATTTTATTTTAAAAATTTAGAATGTATGAAGTGTATAGTTTTATCTGTCTTGAAATATTTTATATAGGTTTTAGTCAAGTTAGATTTATTGGTAAAAATGTGAACTTTTATTTCTTGAAATCTTTTCAAGAATTGAAAGGAGGAGGGCGGACATTCAATTTGATGTTTTAATCCAGTTTCTTTATATAATAATTTCACGACATTTGGTAGGGGCCAGGGTCAAGAATAATTTTTATATGGTTTTTGATTTAATAAAAAAAAAAATAGTTTTTCATTAGGAGAAAATATACGGTTAATTCCTCAAAAAAAACAAAATATATACGGTTAAATTTTAATTATTTATTTTATATTTAAAATATTTGTTTAATTACTTTAAAATTAATTGTTTACAGTAAAAAATTAATTTAATAAAATAATTATAAGAAAATCGTATTCCTAAAAATAAAGTTAACTTGTATTAATTTCATCTTTATCTAATATAAAAAAAAATTATGCCAAAAAAAACTATAAGAAAATCCTTAATAGTAATTTGAAGCATTTACTTTAATGATTATACGATAATAATCACTTTGAATAGTAACAAATAACATTTGTATTAATATGATGGTTATAATCAAGTTTTACAAGTAATATGAAATAAAAAAATTTAATTTATTATATGAGATTGAAATAAGTTTTATTTATATAATATTTTGATATGTTGCTGAAATATTTCAATAAATCATATAGTGGTATTATAATTTATAGTTATGCATATATTGTCAAACAAAATTTAAATTTAAGTCTTCATATTGATAATCCATATTTTCAACTACCTACAAAGGTTAAAGGTCAAGGAGTTTTCAACAATCGACATTTTTAACCATTTAAAAAGGTAAAAGGTCAAGTAGGTTTCAACAATTCACCTTTTCAACCATTTAAAAAGGTAAAAGGTAAAGTAATTTTCAAAGTCTACAAGACCATAAGTCATTTAAAAAGGTAAAATAGTTTAAAAAGTTTACAAGACCATAGGTCATATGAGATGACTATCATAAAGGATGTTATTTACTTAATATATGTTTATTCAGCAAAACTTCAAGATATAAATTTAAGTCTTTATATTAGGAATACATATTTTCAACCATTTAAAAAGGTAAAAAGATAAAGTAGTTTTCAACAATCCACATTTTTAACCATTTAAAAAGGTTAAAAGTAAAATAATAAGGTTCTAGCATGGAAGGTATTACAGAAGGTGAAGCTTGGATTTTGACTGGAGATTTTAATTTTCCATTGTATCATGTCGATAAAAGAGGAGGCATTGTCGACTTCGAGAGGAATGGAAGATTTTACCTCTTTTGTCAATACAAATGAACTTATGGACTTAGACCTTAAAGGCAACAAGTTTACATGGAGTAATAGAAGGATTGGTAACCAACTCATCCATATAAGGTTAGACAGAGTCCTTATGTTGAAAGAAGCATGGTTTTTGTTTGGAGATGCCTCTTTATCATCCCTCCCAAAAGTGGGTTCGGACCATAACCCTCTGGTTTTCGAATCTTCTCAAGGCATTTTCAAATTTCCTAAACCCTTTAGATTCAAAGCAATGTGGCTGAAATACCCAGGGTTGGAAGCTAATATTAGTGAGTGGTGGTCTCAAAAATTCTTTGGGCCATTAATCTCTCAAGTGGCTGAGAAATTAAGGTGGGTTAAATTTAATTTAAAGATCTGGAATAGAGAGGTTTTTGACCATGTGAATGTGAAAAAAGAATCCTTGAAGGCTCAACTTAAAACTTTGGAAGCTAAGATTGAGACTAGAGAGTTTTCAGTGGAAGCCAAATTGAAAGAGAAGACTTTGTTGGTAGACCTGCACAACACTCTATCATGTGAGGAAATGCTTTGGAAAAAAAATCTTGAGCCTTATCGTTAAAATAAGACAATAGGAATAAAAAAAATTTACATGTGTTCACTTTGAGGCTAGGAGTATTGACAAGATTAAAGAAATTTTAAAAGCAGATGGCCAAAAAATCTATTGATATTCACAACATTAGAGTAGAAGTGGTAAACTTATTTGAATCCCTACTGGGGGAGAAGTCAAGTGGGGATGAATAGGCAAAAATAAAGTTATTATCTAGCGTTTCGTAGCTGGTTACAGAATAGATGAACGTTATTTTGATCAACCCTTTTGAAGACAAGGAAATTAAAAAGGTAGTCTTCTCCATGGGAGGGTTGAAAGCTCCAAGGCCATATGGCTTCTCTCCTATCTTCTTCCAGAGATACTAGCACATTGTGGGGAGAGATATTGGAAATGCTTTGAAAGAGGTTTAGAGAATGGGGCATATTCCGAGGGATGTTAATTCCACATTTTTGACACTTATTCCTAAGTCTCACAGGATAAAGGATTTTAATGATTTTAGACCTATTAGTTTGTGCAACATTGTGTACAAAATTTTCTCCAAGGTTTTGGCTAATAGATTAAAAATTTTCCTCTCGGAGATCATTGATCCAGCTCAGGTAGGTTTTGTGGTTGGAAGATAGATATTGGATGGGATTATTGTTGTGCATGAGATCATTCATTCTGTGGATAAAAGTGGAAGATCGGGTCTTTTTCTCAAATTAGATATGAACAAAGCTTATGACCGTGTCTCCTAGGAATTTTTGATAAAAAGTCATGCATAAATTTGGGTTCCACTAGCAGTGGCTTAGTATTATCAAATAATGTATTTTGATATCTTGGTTTTCAATCTTAGTGAATAGATCTACAGTTGGGTACCTTAAGATTCAAAGGGAGCTTCGCTAGGGGGCCCTCTCTCCCCATTTTTGTTCATCCTTCTTACTGAGGTGCTCGATAGAGCCATAAAAGTTGAGTTGGGTATTGAGGGTATTAATATGATTTTACACTCTGATTGCATCTCTCATAACCAATTTGTAGATGATACTCTTCTATCCACTGTGGTGTCCATTCCCCAAGTCAAAAAGGTTAAAGATATTTTGACCTTTTATGAAAAGGCAATGGGTCAGATGATCAGTTTCCACAAGAGTAGACTTTTTTTCTTGAATACCCCCCTCGATAGGTAAAGGAAGATTACCAGAATTTTGGGTTGTGAGATTGTGGCTCTTCCATATTCTTATTTAGGGATGCCCTTGTTTAGTGGTAGAATGAAAGAGAATCTTTGGGACCTAGTATTAGATAGGATTACAAAAAAGCTTGTTGGTTGGAAATGGGCTCTTCTTAGCCAGGATGGAAAGGCACAGTTAGTTAAAGCAACTCTATAGAGCATACCAGTCATTTTCCTCTCTATTTTCAAAGCCTTGATGAAACTAGTTAAAAATATTGCGTAGCTTCAGAAGTCTTTCTTATGGTCTGGTTCGAAGAGTAAGAAAATATTTCATCTTGTCTCGTGGAAATAAGTTTGTAAAGAAATCAAAGCTAGGGGTCTAGGTTTCAAAAGGGTCAAGTGGATGAATGAAGCTTTAATGGTAAAGCAGGCATGAAAGTTGTTTAAGAAAGAAAATATTGGTTGGGTGAATATTGTGTTGGCTAAATATATTTCTACCAACTTTAATTTCTTGAATGATCCTTCAATGGCCTCAAGATCGACCTTTTGGCTCAATATTTTAAAAATAAAAAGCATCATCCGTAGAGGGCATAGATGGATTCTAGGTAGTGGGAATGCTATTGATTTTTAGAAGGATCCTTGGATCCAAGATCAACCTCTAATATCCTCCCAAGAATTGGCTGAAGCTGAACCTATAGCCATGATTGTGTTTGGTACTAAGGTGGTTGATTATATGTAGGTTCAACAAGGGGTTAAAAGTTGGAAACCGCTTAGAATGCAAAATATGAATATGTTGGAACAAAGAAGTTTCAACCTCATTGAAGACTTATTAAGGCTGCAAGTTATAAAGAACACAGAAGAGGAAGACAACTTAATTTGGAAGAATGAAAGTGATGGGTTATTTTCTGTTAAGTCAGCCTATAAGATTACTTCTGATGCCATAGAGGAAGTCCCTATTTTCAAGAAAATATGGGTTAAAGGTCTTACGCCAAAAGTGAACTTTTACCTTTGGTTGGCATCTCAAAATAAAATTCTCACGGTGGATAATTTACAAAGAAGAGGTATGATAATTACAAATTGGTGTTCCCTTTGTAAAAATTTTGATGAATCCACTGGTCACTTATTTTTCCAATGCCCTTTTTTGAGGGAAGTGTTTTCTCTCTTGATGGATTTTTTAGGAGTTTCGTGGGTGTTTCCTGGCTCGTTACAAGATGTTATTGAGCAATGGACATCTCCATTTGTAAACCCTATCTTATGCTCCTTTTGGTCCTTTAGCCTCCCACATCTCCTTTGGGGTGTTTGGAAGGAAAGAAATAGAAGAGTTTTCAAAAGCATGGAGAGAAATGTTGAATCAGTATGGCTTAGAGTGTTAACGATAATTATTGAAAATGTGGGGAATCCGACTTCAGTTCTTAGTCATGGAGGGGTAGCAAAGATTGCTCTTTTGAAAAAAATAGGTTTTTCAATCAGTGCCAGAATGATAGATATTCTAGATATCAGAACCTATGTTAAATGGCAACCTCCACCTCAGGATTGGATTAAATTTAATTTTGACAAAGCATCGAAAGGGAATCTAGGGATGGTGGGGGTAGGTGGTCTCTTTAGGAATCACAATGGGGAGATTCTTCTTACCTTTGCAAAAAACCTGGGTCCACAAACTTGTCATTTTGTTGAAGCTAGGGCACTATATCAAGGCATTGCGTTAATGGAATCTTTGAATTGTAAAAAATTTATTATTGAAGGGGACTCCTTAAATGTGGTTAAGGCCTTTTTCGGTGATCAAAATCCTAGTTGGAACATCTTCAATCTAATTAAGGAAGCCCAAATATTCTATCAAAATTTGGAGGGAATTCAAGTCAGGCACACCTTTAGAGAAGGTAACAAGAGTGTAGACTTATTAGCTAATCTAGGGTTAAGCCAGGATAATCTCTCTATTTGGAGGGAGAATTTTTCCATAGAAGTTGAACAATTTATTTGATGAGTTTTATTGATAATGTGAGCCTTTTTCTATGGGGGGTCTGCACATTCTTATGGCTAGATCCATGTTTTTTTGGAATTTGAATCCCATTGCAATTATTGATTGGGAGATCCATGATCCTGTGCCTTCTAAAAAATAGAAAAAATAATGTACCAAGGTGGTACATTGGCATGTACCAAATAATGTAATATTTTCCAACACCCCCCTATATTACATTATTTGGTTATTGAAGACTTTAGTCTTCAATACAATCTTCATATTTCAATTCACTTTGCATTGTATTTGTCTTTTATCTTGATCAGGTTCATTTTTTTCTTGCTTGTCTTCATCTTTAGTCTCAGCTTCATGTTCTTCAGTCTTTGTGCTTTCTTGAACTATCATATTATCATTATATTCTTGTAAAATAATCTTTCCTTTGCCTTTGTTTTTTATATCATATGTCTTATTTAGTATAGAGACTTCTGAACATGCACTTAAAGCATCATGGTAATATCCTAAATTAGATGAACTTGATGTAGATAATATTCCAAAGTTTCAAAGTTTTCTTCTATTGCTTCACTATAGATCAATTTTGAAGCTAGATCTAATTTTCCTTCAATTTTTGTAAGCAAATTTTTTATTCCAAATTTTATGATATTTACCCTTTCTTTTCTAATTATGTTTTATGTATCATTATCCATTGAGTTCCTAGAAGTAGACATCCTTTTGACTCCTCAGTTTTTGAATAATAATTATTTCAAGTTCCTATATTTTTCAAAACTTTTGTAGTTGTATACCTTATGGCTCCCTAATTAATAAAAATAAGAATTTTGCAAAATTTTATCTTTCTAAATTTTGATGTAGAATTCCTTATCTCTCCAATTGTTTTTACAAATATTTTATATATCTTAAAATTCAAATAAAGCAATAATGTACTTCAAATATCAAATCACTTTATAAAGCTTCAAATATCTACTTATCACTCCAAAGCATTAATTATGCACTAAAAAACTTCTACTTAATACTTCAAAACTTTATCAAAGCAACTAAAGTATTAATATCGTATTAAACCTCTTATCTCTTCATTTATCTAGTTAAACCTTAGAATAGTCAATAATTAAACTCTACTTATCTCTCCTCAACCTTAGCGCTTAATGAAATAATAACAAGGTCAAACCCTAATTTACCTTTTAATGGTGCACTCTTATTTCAAACATTTTTTGGCATTATAATCTGCTTATCTCGCAATGAATTCAACTCTACCTAGGCACACTCAATTCTACCCTCACGCATTCAATTGATTCTCTCAAACACATTCAACTCTCTCTGCTTATTTTCCAACATCTTGATGGTTTGTTATTCAAGCATAGGCTTTTTAAAAAAAATTACTTCTACCACTCAAGACGTTTCACTTGCCTCATGGCGCGCTTCTTCTATTGTCGCTTCTATTGTTTTGTAGAATGTTGGTTTATATTTACTTGCATGATACTCTAATGTTACAACAATTATGTTTGAATATATCTCAAACTTGGTACCCGCTAGTATTTTTAAACTCTAGCATTTTCAGTCAGGTGCATATCTTTGACTCTCTTCTGCAACTTTGAATGACACTTCACTTTCTAGATCAGTTCTAAGCTTTGAATGGCGTTGACTTGTTATAGTGTTTCCTCCTTCCACCTTCAACATGGTACTACATCTATTCCAATTATCCTACACTAGATGTTTCAGCTATCCAAAATGTCTACCCTATCAACATTTTAAATATTCTGACATTTGATTCTTAGCACTTCAATTCAACACTCGAAACAAAACTATAGTTACACTTCAATGAATAGCAATTTGGATGATGTTTTGATCTTCTTTTTAACATTGGTTGGCACTTTAGCATTCAACTTAGGTTTTATCCTACTCTAGATTATCCTTTACCAAAATAGTGATGGCTTTTCACTTCAACTTGGTCTATCTTTATGTGGATAGATATGGCACTGGCGATTTCACTTTCAAATGGTGCTAGAGTTATATTTGATGAGTATGATTTTTCTAACGCTTTCAAATGTGGCAATTGACTTGGTTTCATTATTTTACATATTCCTGAGACTGTTTCACTTCTCTAGAATCTCCTTGAGTAATACCTTTAATTTCTCCAACATATTCCTATGGATGGCATTTAGATTTCCAATACTTATTGAAACTCTTGTGTTACAATTGATGTTTTGATTTACATAGCTTGGCTCTATTTGGCTTTATCTCCACATTGCATTGGTTGGCATTTAGTCTTTTGCATACCTTGGTCTTCTATGCATCTGTGGTTAGTGCTTGGTCCCTACATTCCTACTCGACTCTTTGTGGTTACTCGATGACCCTAATTGACTTCTCCACTGTTCGACATTGGTTATGCATGATGCTTGGATGCGGATTTGCACTCTTCTTACAATATTAACTGTGATGAAGCTATTTTTCTATAATATGCTTTTTAATCTCCCTTAATATTATAGGTGTAGGTGTTATGCTATACACTTTGACCTATGCTCTTCTAGGCACTTGACTTCACATCACTCTTGTTTGGCTTTAGTTTTGACTATGGTTCTACATAGCCTAGCTTGGCTGCTTCGCTCTATGTAGCTTTTGCTTGATGCACGTCTAATATCTCTATTACTTGGTGTAGATTCAAGTGACGATGAAATTGCCTTATTTTATAACTTATGACTCCAATTTAAAACTTAATTACTACTATACTTGCTTAACACTCTAGCTTCTTCTCTTAATGATGTTTTCTTCTCTTTCTTGATGCTTGCTTTTATTTTTCACCTTGCTCTTTGCTTGATATGAATAGAGCTACTATGGCACTTTTTTACTATAGCACTACTATGCCACTTCACTTGCTTATAGATGATACTATGAATGTTGCCCTGCTTGTTGTCCTTCATTCTTCAACCTTTATAGTTTTGTGTTCTTCAAACTTTGACAAGATGCTTGCCAATATTCCTTGTTGTCCATCTAGATACTTTGCTTCAGATTGAATATGCTACCTTCAAGTTTTCTTGTTCTCCTTTGATTGCTCCCCCATGTGCTCAGTTCAATTTTGAGCATTAATCTGCTTGAATAATATTTATTCTTTCTTCTTTCTTGAACGTTGTACTTTGTTTTTGCTTGACTTCTTAGACTTCTCAAACTTATATTATGTTGTTCTCTATCTCAAGCCAATATCTCTTATTCAATGGCTTGTAGAACAAACTTCTCTATCTTTATGATGAACCTTTTTTAATGAGACTCATTCACTTCCTTCAACCTCTGATGATACCTTCTCTGGTGGATCTCCTTTCTCTATCTTGTAATCTTATCGTCAAATGGTAATTATTGTCCCAAATTAAGCAACATTCTTTACTTAATTGAATTTGAAGCTTTCTCTTAAATGTTGTTCGTGTGGTCTTTTATGACACTTTACATCAATTTATTATGTTACCTTTTGTATGCTAGCTTCAAGTATTCTTGCTATGGTGCTATTATGGTGCTTCAATTGCTTATGACAATACTATGAATGTTGTCATGCATTCTCTAAAATGTAGTCCTTCTATGTTGCTTTTAATGTAGATTTTACCTATGTCTCTATCTTTATCTTTTAGCTATTCTAACTTGTACAGTTTTTATGTTGTCTTTTAACTTGAACTATCCTCAAGAATTTATGTTGTCTTGAAGTCTTCTTGTTACCTTTAAGTTTTCTCAATGGTCTCTTTCTTTTTCCTTCAATTTAAATTTTTTAATAAGTCTCCTTTATTTATCAATACCAAGGTCTATCTTCAAGACTTGAAACTATATTGTAGATGGCATTCTATTCCAAATATATTCCTTGGAATAGGTTAAATTGATCTATCTTGTCAAGGTCTATTTTTGAGACCTAAAAATTTTCAATATCTAAAGTAGAATGACAATGACCAACTTTTCTTCTTGAGTTGGTTCTCTAAAATTTGTATCCTTAATCTTCATTGGTTGTCCTTTAACCTAGTGGAATTAATTCTTGGATTCATTGGTTTTTCTTCAACTCAATGGAAATACTTGTCTTCACTGGTTTTTCTTACCCAATGGTAATATCCTTAGCTTCATTGGTTTTTCTTATCCAATGGTAATATCCTTAATTTCACTAGTTATCTAGTGGTAATATCCTTAACTTCATTGGTATTTCCTTAGCTAGTGGTAATATCCTTAGACTTTTTGCAACTTTTAAAATCCTATGCAAGTACCCTTGTTGTGGCTCTGATACCACTGTTGGCTTTTAAGCCTAATACTTAATGTAAATCTCACAAGCAAACAATCACAAGATCAAATATAGTCAAGTTGAAATATAATGAACTCGATAAAGATAAATCATAATATAATATCAAATAGAATAACTTAGAAATACTCACAGAATAATCACATGGACATGCTCACAAAATTTCTCATGGAAATATTGAAAACACTATAGAATAAAGGTCTACTAATGCATGCAATAAGCTATGTATTTTAGGTCCGAGGTGTAGACCAATTGGTTCATCCAAACCCCATAAGGGGGTGAAGGTCCAAGGTTCAAATCTCGGGCCTCGTCGGACTGAACGCTTGTCCCTTTCCTGGTGCTTTCAGCGACGTAAAAGGTTTAAAATGATTGTGGCATGGTGGTTATAGGGGCGGACTGCGCGAAGATCTATGTGGCGGCTTCTAGGGTGGACAACGCAAAATACTGTGGTGGCCATAAAAAGCTGGACATCCTGCCCAGATTCGTGGCGGCTACCGATTCCACCATGTAAATTCAAAAAAAAAAAAAATAAGCTATGTATTTTCGATACTAATTACAATGGTTTGTCAAAAATATATAATTGTATGTGACTCCTCATATGTTGCACTCTTGACCTTCACTCTTCTTTGTAACTCTTCACTTTCCTATTCTAAGAACACGTGCACTCTTACATAATGGATACTTGTGCACATTTACACTCACAACACTTGCACACATAATTACATGACACTTGTGCATTTCCTACACATTATTACATTACATGAAATATTAACTCACACTCTAATCTAAGACACACACCTAATATAATAATGTACTAAGGTGGTACATTGACATGTACCAAATAATGTAATATTCTCCAATAATCACATCCAAGCTACCAAATGTTGGATTGAATTTTTTATAGGAGGTCCACAAAAATCCAAGCCCAAACCCAAGACCAAGAATAAAGGCATAAGGAACAAGAAGATAAAATGGTGAATAATAGACCCAAAGGAAGGTATGGATCAATACCATGAAAGAATAATTGAATGCAGTTGAAAAGGATGATCCTTGGAAATTGTGTGAACTTCCAAAGAACAAGGAGGAAATTTGAGTAAACTGGGTGCTCAAGACTAAGTATAATAGTTATGGATTATTTGAAAGGGATAAAACAAGGCTAGTGCCAAAGGGTTATGCACAACAAATAGGCATATATTATGATTACACAAATGCACCTTTTGCAATGCAAGACACAATAAAAATTGTCTTAGCCTTGGTAGACCCAAAAACATGAATTATACATCAACTTAATGTAAATAATACATTCTTTAATAACAATATTGAAGAATTTTATGTGGAACAACCATAAGAGTTTGGATTGAAAGGTTAAGATGGTATATCTACATTTTTTTTATATGGACTCAAAAAAGCACTAAGGACATGATATTCAAGAATTTGTACATACTTCTTAAAGTGTGGGCCTGTGAGAAGTATGAATGAGCCTACATTTTACTACAAAAGGAAAAGTGATAACATTTTGATTATTTGTTTGAATGTTGATGATCTAGTTTTAAGCAAGTTCATTAAGAATGAAGAGAGAGTTCAAGCAAGCCATGATAGAATAATTTAAAATGAGTAATTTTAATTTGATGCATTATTTTATTGTTAATAAGGTACATTAAACACATTATGGGGTCTTCATTTTCCAATCTAAATATGCAACATGATGTGTTCAAGAATTTTGGCATGAAAAATTTCAAAGATATTGCTAATGGATTTCATAATGTGAAAGAATGTACAAGGATGACGGATGTGAAAGAATGGATGAGAGGACATACAAAGGTTTGATTGGAAACCTATTGTACTTGAAAAGAAGTCCAAGTATTTCATGTGTAATCTATTTAGTTTTAATATTCATGAGTGAGCCATCAAAAGATCATATAAGCAAGCTAAGATAATTTTGAGGTAATATTCATGGAACTTTAAATTATACAATTCATTATACTTTAGCCAATAAGATTGAGTTGGTTGGGTATAATGATTTGTTATAATTCACAACATTTTCTAAAAATGAACATAAGCAATCTTGTTAGGAACCTTCAAATAAAAATAAGCACATTCACAATAGTAACTACAAAAATTAATAGAAATGTGAGAGAAGATATAATAGAAGTGCTTGAAAAATATAGAATGAGAATTTTAGCAACTTTATTAATAATAGAGAATCATATTTTTGACCTCTTCAAGGGGGAAACCTCCTTGGAAGTAGATCTCTATTATAATTTGAGAAAATAACTTGATACATTCCATTTCTACCCTTGCATTTTTATAGATGCATGTTTACCCTAACCCTAATGCTCAAGGGTCGGTCCACATGCAAGGGGGACCTAAGCTAGTAACTCCTTACAAGAAATAGTAAAAATTACATTATTATTAACTCTTGCTTACAATAAGTAATAATTACATCATAACGGGTCAATATGCACTAGGCACCATTAAGATACACATACACCCATATTAGATAATTACATAATGATATTAGGATAGGGTTCTAATATGACCTTCCCATTAAATAAGATTTGTCATCAAAGCTCAAAATGAGGAAACTATTGCTAGAGATGATGGAGTGATTCCATGTGGTATCTTCTAGCTATAAGCCTCACCATTATACTAAAATATTAGTGACACTTGATTATGGAGGGTACACGTATATCAATCCATGATAGTCTTGGGATATAATATAATTGATCCTTCTTTATCCAACTATAGAAATGTTGATTGGACTTGTATACAACTACCAAGGAACTTAATAAAAAAGAAAACATGAAATACTGGATGGATCTTGGAAAAGGATGACAAGTTGAGCTTGTAGTACATAGGGCCAATCCCCTATAACACTTGATAGGGTCCATATAATTTAGCTACAAGCTATTAATGACCACAAAGCTATAATAATGATTGTTTATATGGTTATAAATATAGGAAAACCATATCCCCTATATTAAAAACTATGCTCTAAGCATTGTTTGTTAGCCTGTTGTCATATTTAGTTTTTGGCAAGTTGTCATATTTAGTTTTGGGCCATTGCCAAATTATCATTAAGATAGTGGAGGATTTGTGAATGCTCATAAATATTAGAGTCTACTACTTGAACCTTGGAACTATTGAGAATATATGTTAAAAGTTATGGAGGAGGGTGTCCATGGATCATTTCATATGGAGTCATCTTGGTAGCAGTGTGATAAGTAGTATTTTACCACCATTCTACCATTGGAAGTCATTTGACCCACTGATTAGGATGCTCATATGTGAAGCAACGGAGTTATGTTTCTAAACACTTGTTAACAATTTTTGTTTATCCATCTATGGATGGCATACTAAACTCATGTTGAGTTTGGTGCCTTGCAATTTAAATAATTTTTACCAAAAATGACTGGTGAAGATGGGATCATGATTAGAAACAATAGACTTGGGCATGCCATGTAGGCAAAAAATAGAGTCCATGAATATTAGGGTAACCATTGAGGCATTATATAGATGGGATAGGGGATAAAAATGAACATACTTTGAGATATGATCCACCACCACAAGAATGAATGTTTTACCTCTAGACTTTGGAAGTCCTTTAATAAAACCCATAGAAATATCTATCTAGATTGTCACTAGAGTAGGAAGAGGGTGGAGAGTACTTGGAGTGCATATAATTATCCCTTCCATATACTAACAATAATATCCTTTTTCATATCCCTATAGAAGGTGTGTTTATCCCTATCATAAGTTTTTAGCAACCCGAAATGGCGTGTAGTTGTGAAAGTATGCATTTATTGTAATATAGATTCATGAAATGGTGAGTCTATAGAAATAAAAAGGTAAACTTGTGTATCTCAAATGTTGTCTATCCCATTTATATCCTAGCTAAGAGATAGGATCAATTTGAAGTTGCTAAATTAAATCTTTCAAGGTAGAGTCTTGAGTTTTCCCTTCCTAAAGCCCATGAATCCATTGAGGAAAAGAGCTTAAGATGGCATACAACATACTTTGGTCCTTATATTGGTAGGAGAGGACATCAACAACTACATTCTCCTTGCTCTTATTTTAAATTATTTCATAGTCATACCCTAGTGGTTTGGTGACACATATTTTTTGTTTATAAGTAGAGATCCACTACTCTAGAAAGTATTATCAACTATGGTAATTTTTTTTTGATTAAAAAGTGTCACCTGATAAGGTAGAGTTACTAGTGATTGACATAATGTAAGATGACCATAATTTCCTTCTCATAGATCTATTTACCCAAAAAAATTCTTGATAGTGCCTTTCAAATGAAAGCTAATGGTCACCCTTCTTGTGTGAGTACAATCCCAATTCCACTACCCAAAGTATCACTTTTGATCATAAAAGGCTTGGATAAATTGGGTATTGCTAGCATGAGTATCAATAACATAGCCTATTTGAGGTGCAGGAAGGTTTATTCTATTGTTTTTTACCATACAAAAGAGTTCTATCTCAACATTACTATCAAAGGGGAAGTAATCTTTCCATAGTCTTTAACAAA
Source organism: Wollemia nobilis (assembly GCA_028583015.1). NCBI lineage: Eukaryota > Viridiplantae > Streptophyta > Pinopsida > Araucariales > Araucariaceae > Wollemia > Wollemia nobilis. Next base: position 9,921,211 of record JAQPPZ010000689.1, on the reverse strand, counting down.
TTTTTGATAATAACTATTGAGAACCAAAAAACATTAAAGACCCTTGAGAGTGTAGGGCTTTGGCAATTCTTGTATAGCAGTAATTTTTCTTAGATCCACCTTAAACCCTTTTCTTAAAACTATCTGGCCCAAGTACTCTACTTAATGCATTCCAAAAGAAAATTTAGACCACTTTTCACATAATTGATTATCAATTAGGAGCTACAAGGTCTAGTCCAAATGTTGCAAATGTTCCTCCCATGAGTGATTACAAATTAAGATATCATCAAAGAAGTCCAAAATGAATTTGTGCAAAAAGGGCCAAAAGATAGCATTCTTAAGAATCTAGAAGGTGGAAGGTGTGCTGGTAAAACCAAAATGCGTGACTATGAATTCATAATGACCTTCACGAGTCTAAAATGCTATTTTTAGAATATCTTCTTCTCTTATTTTAATTTGATGATATCTTGAGCCCAAGTCCAACTTGAATAAAAATTGAGCACCTTGGAGCTTGTCCAACAACTCACCAATGATTGGAATGGGAAATCTATCTTTGACAGTAATTTTATTGAGATCATAGAAATCAATGCAAAATTGCCAAGACCCATCCTTCTTACACACCAAAAAAACTTATGAGGAATAAGGACTGACACTTGGTTGGATGACCCCTACTATGAGTAGATTATACACCATATTTTCAATATTAGTTTTTTGAACATAAGGGTACCTATAAGGGTGAATTTTGGGTAGTAAACTACTTGGTACAAGATGAATGACATGATCATGAGCATTCCATGGGGCAAGTCTTGTGGGTTAGCAAATATTGATGCATGTTTATCCAAAATGAGTTGCAATTTAGTTGGTTGAGTTGTATCATTAGAAGTTAAGGCTTGTATTGCAAACAATTATACCACTACTCCATGAGATGAATTCTTAAAAAAATATTCATATGATGCAAACTGATAAGTTGGGTAGATCCTATAGGCATAATATAGAGAGTATATTGCATTCCTTATTAAGTGAATTACAACCACATTTTAGGAAATTTATAAACTATCAAGCCTAATGTACAAAGCCATTGTGTTCCCAACACATCACATCATCCCAAAGGAAGGCTAAACATGTTGAACTTGGGGTTATATTTGCCCATATTCACCTTGATATTTCTACATTCCCCTATACATGGTAGGGTTCCCCCATTGGTGACTTTAAAATAATTGCATGAATTTATTTAAAAATATGCTCATTTTGTCACCTGAGGATCAAAAAAATTATGTGTACTATAAAATATATTATTATTATGATTCACTAACCATTGAAGTGCCCTACCACATTCATGGTTTCATGGATGGATATCCTTGCCAAAGTATATACTAATATTTCTAGTCATTGTTCCTCTATCACTTCAACTTCTTTTGATTGTTCCTCTTCTTTATGTTCCTCCTCTTCTTCATGGGAATCCATAGAAGAGAATTCTCTTATATCAAGTAGATATACTTTTTTCTAGATGCATTTGTGCCTTGGGGAATACTTCTCATCATAGTTATAGCACAATCCTTGTGTCGTCTGAGCTAACCATTTCTTCTCTAGCTAGATATTTTATTGTTGGTGACTTACTGAGAGGGTTTGTTGCTAGCTGAGATGGAAGTGGGAGTCAAGTTGGTGGAGGTTTATAAGTATACCTCTAAGTAATAAAATTATCTTCAACCATCTAGCCAAACCTACTACTTGCATCATGGTTGTTGAATTAAAATTTTTCATCTTTGCTTGCATGTCTTCTTTTAACCCACTAATGAAACAACTTTAGAAAAATTAAGCCCCTTATATAGGTTTCCAATGTTGTGATTGTTTTTGATAGTCTTGGACTGTTGTAGTCTATTTCAGTTTGGTAAGGGCTCCTTCAAAATCCTTATGCTTACTAGGTCCAAAGTGGGTGAATAAATGGGTCTCACATTCAACCCAAGAGATATCTAGATGCATATTCCTCAACCACTCGTAGCATTGAAGCACTTCTAATTCAAAATTAAAGGATGCTATTGTGAGCCTTAGACTTTTGCAAACATCATGCCCAATATAACCAATTGGTGGGGTCCTCTCCATCAAAATCTAGGAAATTTAACTCGAGGATTTTATAAAGGTTATTATCAAGAAAGGTATTGCATGCTGCACTCTCTGAACTACCTACCCTACTTTCATACCCTTTTTTACCTATATAGTCATATTTATGATCTAAGCCTATAGATAACTCTCAACTTCATGTAGTATTGTCCAAGGTTTGCTGCTGTTGTAAAACATAATTTAATTGTTCGCTTATTTGCTTTATATGGTTACTTAATTCCTCTATTTGGGCACCTCTAATAGCTTTGACCATTTTTTTGGTACCCTAGGGTTCCCAAAAACACTTGAATGATATATATAAAAATGATCAGCTTGAAAAGGTGATCAAAATGCAATATACCACAAAATGACAAATGTTTACCTCTAAAAAAATCTTATGGGAGCTATATATAAAAAAAAAACAACTCAAAGAGATGATCACAATGGACTATACCATAAATTGGTGATTTTTTTGACCCCTAGACATTTTTTAGTCAACTACTACCAACTATGTTTTTTGACAACCAAAAAAGGTATTTTCTACACTATCAATCTAGTAATGACCATACAAGCTTTTCCTTACACTAACAAACTAGTAATTGTTGATTGCTTGCTCTCACAATTACCTTGACTACTCTGAAAATTGTCTAGAATATACAGATATAATTTTTGATTGTCCCTATATATTTTCTTTACTATCTCACCAAATATTTTGAGCATCATAAATCTATGATGGTGGTAGTCTCATCTACAATATGCTCGAATCTAATTTTTTGGTTCGGAAGGGATAGGATCGAGAACAAGTTCATTAAGGATAAACTAATCCAAGGTGTTATTGGTTTTGTGGGCTCTTTAATATAATACCTTAGTCATGATTAGTGGCTGGTCTAATTTCTAATAGCTCTAACTACAAAGGGTTCCACTGTACCCATATCCACACTATTCATTTTGGAGTGTACTATGAGAGTAACTTCATGGGGATAACTGCTTACTAGTGCACCACAAAACTCAAATGGTAGATATATTCATAGGAATAAAGGTTTATCCTATTCATAGGGTGTCTTCATATATACTCGATGGTACATGGGGGCTTTTCTTCATATACATGTGTTGTTTAAGGCCTAGGTATTGGAGTTTGATCATTTATCACTTTACTAGATGATTTATGGGTAATATAGCTTAGCCAAAAATGATAACTTTGTAATATTTTAAAACCCTTGACACAAGGTTTCTAACCTAACCCATTAAAATAAAAAAATTGTGCTAGGTTTTATAAGGTATTAGCAAAAATGAGCAAAACTAAAGAAAAATATACCTAATAGGGAATGGTCAATGAGACAATAAGTATTGTTACTACACTAGAACATGGCTCTAGAAAGTGCTCTAATACCACTTGTTAAGAACCTTCAAATAATATAAGCACTTTCACAATAATAACCATAGACATTAACAAAAAATTAAGAGAAGAGATAACATAAGTGTTTGAAAATATAGAATTAGAATTGTAGCAATTTTATTAATCATAGAGAATTAGATCATAGACCTCTTTGAGGGGGCAACCACCTTAGAAGTAGATATTTGTTATAATTTTGGAAAAATACTTGATAAAATCTATTTATACCCTTACCTTTTTATAGATGCTTGTTTACCCTAACCCTAATGCTCAAGGGTTAGTCCACATGCAAGGAGGACCCAAGCTAGTAACTCCTAATTACAAGAAAAAATAACTATTGCATCATTATTAAATCTTACTTACAATAAGTAATAGTTACATCATAATGGGCCCATATGCACTAGGCACCCAAGATACACATACACCCACATTAGACAATTACATAATGATGTTAGGATAGGGTCCTAACAAATCCATCCACTCAAACCTTATACAAAAAGCATAAGAATGATGAATAAAAATAAGACAAAATATTTGGGGAACTCATGGGCACCACAATAATCATTGTATTATTTAGAGATAATATTCACAACACTCTGATGATAAAAAATGAGGAGTGGTGGTAGTATTTATGCTGATACCAAAAACCCAAATACATAAAAAAACTTGACCTTAGGCTGAAATAACATGAAAGGATTTAAGGTTAATTACAAGTTTATAAGGTGAATTTAACCATAACAAGGTTAACCACAACCCATAGGGCTTACATAATAAAATATTATAATAAATTCAATACATTGTACAATGAATTCCCTTAGGCCTATCCAGTATTACATCATACAATGTCAGCCTTAGCCATAAATCATATTACAATTTGAACACCCCTCGATAATCTAAAATGAGGGGCCAAGGAGAGATGATATTAGTGATAATAATATCTTCCCTCCCATAATGGATGCTCTAGTGGGCGTCTATAGTTGAGGTAAATACTTTAGAATATACCTCATTAATTTGAAGATGTTCATCTATCTTCAAGAACTCAATTTCATTCCTTTGTAGTTTTAGTAAGTAAGTCTTTATTGGATGTCCTTCCCTCTTGTAGTATTTAAAAATGGTCTTTGAATTCTTTCAGGACTTAGACTAGCCCTTAGGACCCTATGTCTTAGAATCCTTATATTTGAATTCCTTTGCATGAGCCTAAATTTATGAATTTCCACCATAGTTTCTCATTGCCATATGAAAATAAACTAGGGAAGAGAAAAGTTTATCAAGAGTAAGAGTATTTTGAGATTCCAAAGACATAGGAAATACATGAACCATAAGGTTTAACATCTAAAAAGAAGGAGAGATATTATAAATAATAATCTTCACATATTTTGCATCATATTTATTTTTCCCTCCAAAATATGTAATATCTACTCACAATACCTTAAACCTCATAATATAGTCCTCATTGTTATAAAAATCAACCAATTTAAGAGAAGAGAGCTCTAATTCCAAGTGATTTACTTTAGTAGTTTTGTTTTTTCCAAATAACACATACAATTTTGACCATAACTTTATAAGTTCATTCTCCTCTTTAATGTGGAAAATTTACTTTGGTTCAAGCAACAAGGAAAATAGGCTAAGAGCCTCTTCTATTTGGTGATGGATTTTTTCATCAAGGGTTACTACTTTATCTTCTTAAAATATGCATCATAGGTTCTTATTGCATAATAGGCCAATCATTTGGGTTGACCAAATACTATAATTTCATCCATTGAGATGAGTAACTAGGGATTTGTGATCCATATTATACAATCAACCCCTAAGACTATATAAGGTCTATAAAATAATGCCACCAACACATAAAGCTCAAAAATATGCAATTTGAAATAAAAAGGCTAAAAATGATTTCGTATGCAAAAATTATGGCCCCCAAAAGTTTTTTCCTAATGGACTTTCAAAAATAAAAAATAAAGTTCTAAACCTTGGAAAATTGTCTAATTATTTGTTACCCCTTGGCCATCCATGATTTTTTGGTGTCTTCCACTTATTTTTTCCCACATCAGCATGTGTGGATTTGTATAACTTTGATAATTAGTTGCATTTGATTGGATGAGTGTGTATAAATATAAAAAATATTTGTGTAGGAAAGTGCCACATAAACCAAATCTTCATAGAATCCATAAGGCATTGACTTTATCAAAGGTAGGGATTGAACCTAGGTCTCCCATATATTGAGTAATTTGAGATAACAAAGGCACCCAACATGCCTTTGTGATTAAAGGTTCCTACTCTTATGCATAAGCCTTTTAACTAGCACAAAGACAAAAAAACATGAACCAAAAGAATAATTTTATTATTAATCGAACCATGTTCTATGAGGTTTCTAATATCTTTGACCAGGGGAGAACAACCAATTAGGTTGTATGCTTCATTGGATTACAAAAGGGATGCCTACATGAAGTCCATATCTTTTTCAACCTAAGGTATAATAATAAATGAGATTCTAACCTTGAAACTCATACATGTAATGTCTATCATTTTGTTTCGATGACCAACTAGCCATCCCATCTAATCAAGCTATGCCTCAAAGAATAAAACTTATGAATTCATAGTTAATAAGTATCTAAAAAATTGATGACATAGTGATTTGATACTTCAATTCCCTCTATTAATTTCCTTAGCCTCCTTCAAGCCAACCAACTTGACATCCTCATGATGCTTACCAACTACTACAAATTTCCCATAAGAAAGGATGTGTATATCAAGAAGAGCACCAAGCACCACTGAGGCACGTGCATAAGAGGCAACACATGCCAAAAATTTGGTGCTAAAATTCAAATTCAAATTCAAAATTTTCAAGGTGTCTTCACCATGCCCTCAAAAGATCATAGTAGGTCTATGAAAACTTCAAAGGTCAAATAATAGTTTGATTTTTTAAGGGATATTTTCAAGCACCTTGATAATTACAAAAAAAATCTAAAGATTTTTGGAGATGCATGAATGAAAGTGGTCTTCTTCACTCCTTATACAAAATATGTTTATGAAGCTTAGAATATATATTCATCCAAGGATTTGAAAGAAGAATTGAAGGCTCCAAACATACTTCTTGTGTGACCAAGTAGTGTTGCTTTATACCTACTCTGAACCATGTCAGGATTCATAATATTATCTAGAAATGAGTAGAAGCAATCCATCCACTCAAATCTTATATATAAAGCATAAAAAGGATGAAAGAAAAGAAAACAGACACAAAGATTTGCGGGCATCCATAGACACCATAAATAATAAATGTATTATCCATAGATAATATTCACAACACTTTGATGATCAAAATGAGAAATGGTGGGGGTAATTTATACCAATACCAAAACCCAAATACAAAAAGGACTTAACTTTAAGTTGACATAACATGAACGATTTTAAGGTTAATTGCAAATTTATAAGGTGGATTTAACCATAAAAAGGTTAACTGCGACCCATAGGGCTTACATAATAAAATATCATAATAAATTCAATACCTTGTACAATGAATTCCCTTAGGCCTATCCAATATTCATATAATATTGGCCTTGGCCATGAATGCAATTACAATTTCAACATGATTCAGACTAGGCATGCTTAAATAATGATAGAAAACCCATATTAGGAAATTGTTCTGATTGTGAAATGGCTCAATTACTTGGAGTTTGAAGAAATAAGTAATAATTACATTCTCAATAATAGAGAAAAAGTACATAGAAACTACATCAATAAGCAAACAAGCAAAATGGTTGAGGTGGATCCTAGAAGAATTTGAATGACCAACTATGATATTTTATGACAACATGATTGTAATTTGAATGACCAAAAATCTTTTTTTCCAAAAAAAATCAAAGCATATGGATTTGAGGCATCATTTTATTAGACTTTGTTAAAAAAAAGTTGAATTGAAACACTACAATTTAGAATATTACTATGCAAACAACTTTACAAAGATGATGACAAAGAATTAGTTTATTTCACTCAAACATAAAATAATTTTTTTTCCATTCAATCTCAAGGATAAGAATGTTGGAAATTATGATACTAAATGAGAAAAAAATTAAAATAGGGAAATAAGAGGACCAAAATTATAAGAGGACAATAATAAGATACGATTGGAATTGCTAGTGAAATTAAGAAAAGGAAAAATAAATATTCTCACCTATATTTGGAAAGAATATGAAACACCAAGAGTTTCTTGAGACAAGGAAGGGACATCTTATTGTACATATAAGTATAATGCATTGTATTAAAGTAGTGTATACAAATTTGAAGATTGATGATGTTTTTTTAAAGGATTTTGTGTAATTTTATTTTTTGTTCATTTTATCCTTTCTAGGTTGTGTTAAATATTTGTTTTAGACTACCAATGCATCTCACAAGGGCACAATAACCATGCCATGGTATATGTCCTTATCCATTTTGCTTTTCCATATCATGACATTCACCAACATGTTTTATGGCATGACATTTTCTGACTTCCTCCATGATGGAAAATAACATTGAGAAGAGGAATTCGGGTGGGCTTGTCCAATTTCCAATCCCTATTTTCTAAATATAGAATGAATTAAAAAAAATTATTTGACTTTTCAATTGAAAGCATTTTTAACGTACTTTAAATATGAATTTGATAATTAATCATTCACTTTTTTTAAGAAATGAAATTTCCAAAGAAATTTATATAAAAAATATATGAAGATAATTTATCATTTTTCTAGACTTGTGTATTTTAATATTTGATTTGTTAAAGTGGTAAAATAATAAAATATATAATTTCTTCTAAATTCAATTTTATTTAATTTTCTTAATCTTAGGCATTGGTATTCTATGTCACTTGAAACAACACACAAATAAAAACTAAAAATAACTTTTGTTCCATGTAACATTAAATGATCCTATTCAAACTCTACTATTCATGACAATAGACCTTCTAAAAAATGAGAAAACCCTTGAATCCAACAATCATACTAGTCTAATGCAATTATACATATAATATTTTTCTAACATATATACATCCATTGGCTATAATACGAGTCCATTTACCATTACAATATACAATGATAAGTTCAAATAAAATTACAGGGAAAGGACTGGCCATCCAACCTCTAGCAAGCCCAACACACGACCCAAATTATGTTTGTATCCTATCACCATAATTATGTCTTTTTTTGGTTTCTAAAGGTTTCTATATCTTTTTATACACATTCATAATACTAGACTTTTTGGATTATCACACTAGAAAGAGTTTAGATACTTATAGTGGGTATCATCTAACTTAAATTTATTTGTTTTCACTATAAGGGAAAAGTCCAATTCAACTCTTAAATCCTTCTTGTGGAAAAACTACAACTTAACGTCTAAAGTACAAGAAAAAATAAGCAAATAAGTTACAACTTAGCCCTATAATTTCACCATGTAAGGGAACTTTATGCTTTCCAAACAAATTTCCAATCTCTAAAACCTCATACATTGTTCTACAAGTTTACATTCTCAACAAGTGTATTTATTAAATGCTACATAAAAATACATGATCATAGCATCCTATGAGTTTAAAATTTGCACAAGAAAAGTCTAGATACTAAAATTTTATAGTCATAATTAATAGCATGAGATTCCAAAGCATGCATGAAAATTTTAAAGAGCATATATTATTTCATAGTCATATTTAGTTTCATATGATTCCAAGGCACACGTTTTACATTATATTTTAAAATAGTGTAATATTTTAAAAAATCTAGTAATATTTTATCAACTTTGAGATGTTTTCCTTATCCTCGTGGCTTGATTCATACCCTACTCCCCACTTTCCTATTTCTAGGCTTAGTTAATATTTCACTCATCCACTTTTATTCACTTATTTTCCCCTAGCTCTTAGATCTCCTCTTGCTTTCTAACCACCTAATGTAATTTCCCTTCTACCATATTTTCATGTCACTTCATGTAACTTTCCTTTTATACTTTTTCCTACTCTCTATATTTATCTCCTTCTCCCATGAATTTTATCCATTCTCTTTTTCCCGCTCCTCTTAATTCCCCATATCAATTCTTTTGCCACCTATGTCAGTCTCCCTTCATTCCTTTTTTTTTAATAAATTTAAATTAAGTTTAAATATTTATTACTATTGTTTTTTCGAATTTAGCAAAAAACCCCTTACGAGACCGCCTTGGTCTAAGAAACCATGACCAAGGGGTTCTACACTGTCAAAATCACCCAGGAGTTACACCCGACCCTGATCGCACCAACATTATCAACTAGATTTTGGGTACTCGATGTGCGTTTGGTAGGGTGGAGATTCGAATCAGGGACCTCCCTCAGAGGATTGCCCTACCCTCTCCAATTCACCTACAGCATGTGGGTCTATTTATTACTATTGTTATTGTTGTTTATTCATTTAATTAATTTACCACTTTCCTTCTTATAACTCTTTCTCTTTTATCTAGACTGATTTCGTTTTAGTTTGGATTCAATGTATTTTGGAGTGCAACACATCAACCTCAATGTTGTGGTATCTTTTATAAGATATTTTTGAGAACCTATTGTTAAACTACTTGTAGTCTCCCTATCACATTGATTAAATCAACACTAATGTTGTTCTTTCTAGCAACACTTTCTATCAATATGTCCTTGATATTGGTTAAAGGGTGGGGTGATCTCATATCCTCTATTCCTATGATGTTATAATTACAAGGAGAGGAACAATCATCTCATCAAGATCAAGGAAATAGTAAAAGAACCAAAATGGTAAGCCAAGTTGGATAGAGCAAATAAAAATCAAGATAAGTGAATGACTCATTTAATTAAGATTCAAATATGAATGGAAAATCCTATGTTTACAAGAATGACAAAAGGTGAAATGGAAACTAGGAGTATAATAGACGAAAAATGGCATATCGTTTTTCCCTAAGAAGAATCACAAAATTTTGGAAGGGGAATGATAAAATTGTATGCATGATCTCTTCATGGTGCTCTCTTCACTCTTTCAACCTTATACCCCTTTAAGGGGTAGCTTAATATCTTGAATATTTTTGCTTCATGCCAAAAAATCTATTGATAAACTCATAAATAAAACATATGCAAAAGGATTGCCCACAAGTTGAGGTATTTTATTTATAATTCATCATCATAACATCAACACACCATTAAAATATATTTTTCCAATTCAATATATTATATTCTTGTAGTTTGTAGTCTCAACCAATTTATGGTTAAATAGGGTAGAACTCCTTGTCCAATAGAGAAAGATGAAACTATCAAATCTTTAGGATTTATGGAGAAGAATTAAGATTTCTAAGTTTATATATAATCCTTAGGAAATTAGGATTTTTTGTAAACTGCATAATTAACTACCATTAATCCATGGAGCTTATGATTAATAACTTAAATATCTGATAGATTAAACTTTTATGTAATGTCAAGTTAATAAAAATATAGAAGCATCTACCTTAGATATTAGATGTCTAGAAGATGACTCCTTGATCCAAGATTGGAAAGGATGTATTGAACATGTAGTGAATTCCACATAATATCTTTATGAATGTTTTCTTTTGCAAGAAATACAAATTATATTAAGGAAAAACTATTCATATTTCCTAAATATAATTCCAACCATATCATAACTTATTAATGGCTGAAGAAAATTGTAGACCTCTTATTAAAATGTCCGATCCTTTTATCTCCATACCATTCATATCTTTACATTATCATTTAAAATTTATTTAAAATATAAAATATTCCAACATATCATAGTTGCTTATTAATATCATTTTAATTTAAATTTTTAAGTTGTAATTTATAAAATAAGTTGTATTTAGTTTTAGATAGTATAAGTAAATAAACAAAATATTGAAACTTTGTATTGCTACACATGTTAATTCTAAAAATTATTGTTAATTGATACATGACTATATAAACATTCACAATCTAAAAGATGTATTACACACTAGTTTCTCTAATATTATAAAAACAAGTGAATGTGATGTAAGCCAAATTTAAATTTATTTAAATGATACTTAGAAAGTTTACTATTGTCAAATGTGCAAATTGCAATAATTAGTTTATTACATTATTTAAATTGTATTTAAATTTAAAACTATAATATATATTAAAAATTTTAAATTTATCTTATGATAATTTTTTTTATTTACTATGCAAGCTAGGAGTGAGTGTGAGCTAGAAGCAATCCTCAACTTTTCATGTTTTGGATATTTGGGAAAGAGTTGAGAGAAAGTGTGAATAGGAAGTAAGTGCGAGTAAGGAGCAGGTCTTACCTTTTATTACTCCAAATATTCATGGAAATTAAAAAAATAAAGGATTCATATGAGGTAAATCTAGGTGGCATAGAAGCAAATCCATATTTGAAAGCCCTAATTGGAAGTAAGGATGCCGAAGTTGGAGGTAAGAGGAAGAACAAATATATGGCAAGAATAATATAGGAAGTAGATGTCACACCTTAAGTTATTATCAAGGATGAGATGATTGAGAATGATATACCAATTCTTAAAAATAGATGGTTAATATGTAAGTTCCATGAATACTGGTTTGGGATTTGGAGATTCAAAATTGGATCAAGTGGAAATGGGGATTGAATTCAAATTACTCTATGAATTTTCTTTCTAAAGGTTTTCTCTCATCATATATATTATTTTAGAAATTAGGGATAAAATAATAGATAATACCCCATGGTTTTGGGGAGAGATGACCGGTATTTAAAACAGAGGATTAAGTTGTTAGTTGAAATATAAATTATTAAAAATATTTAAGGGTGGGTTAGGAATTTTGGATTTTTGTATTAAAGTATCAATAAGAATATTGGCAATACCCCAGTGGGTTCATCTAGGAGGGGTCAATTACTAAGGAGCAAAAATATATTTTATATACTCGAATATTTGTTGCTATAAACATTTCAAAACCTTTTCCACAATATATTTAGATTAAATCTAAATCAAGAGAATGGGATCAACAAGATATTATAAAAATATTGCATTTCAATGCTATAATGTTATGATACTATACACATGACAAGAGATTGTAAAGTGGAAACAATGGAAAAAGTGAAAATTTTTGGTCATGATATAGACTTCAAGATGAAGCAAGGAGATCAAACTATAGTAGAAATCGATTTAGAAAAAGAATAGTTCACTACCCAAAAGAGGTAAAGAAATCCTATCTATAACATCAGAGGATAATTAACATCATAGTTCACCCATCAATCATTAGAAGAAATAAATAAGGATGCAAGGCACGAGGAAGTACAATATACAAGGTCAAATTTAGAAGGAATTAAAGGTGAAAATGAGGATGTGGAGAAAAGTTTTAGAACAAAGGAGGTGAAAAAGGTAAATTTCATTCTAGGTAATTCATCTTCATTTTTCTCAAGTAGTATACAATTCTCTCATAATAAAATGAAAGTAGTGTAGAGGTTATCCCTTTAACTTCAAGGTTTCAAAAGCAACATCAAATAATAATAAAGATGGAGGATATCCATAGAAATTTAGATATTTTAGGGTAGCATAAGAAAGTACTTGCTATGGAGGAACATCCACGTACTTTACGATTTCCAAGGAAACATAAATAATGAAGTGCTTTTGAGGTTATTCCTTACACTTTAGATCCTTTAAAGCAAGACAATCCTATAGATGACATGTCTCACTATGAACAATATAAAAAAGTTGAAGATGTTGATGAAGATGAAAATGTTTTTGGGAATGAAAAAGGAGAGGAATACCTAAGAACTAAAAACAAAGATAAAAGAAAACTTAGAGGGATATTGATTTGGGAAAATAAAAGAATATATACAAATATTAACAAGAAGTGGGTCTAATCCCACAAATAAATACAAAAAGTCATGATGAAAATAATATCTTGGAATATTAGGGGCATCAACAATACCCCTAGAAAAAAATATATTAAGGAATCAATAGGTTGTTATAGCTGACATACTTATAGAGAAGGAAACCATGTAGCATATATTTTAGGCATTTACAATGTTGATCTTCATCTTGGAAAAATTCAAAATTAGAAAGGCAATTGATCAAATGAGTTTTTATCTCTTAAGTGAAAATAATATCAAGGCATAGTAGTTTGAGAAATATGAATAGTATTTTTGATAGAAAGGAAAATGAAGAATATCTTTGATAAAAGGTAAGTTGAATATCATTTATTTGACTTGATAACAATGTAATATTTTATTATTTTTATGGGAGTGTCCCTTGGATTTGGATACCTTTGTGCATATTCATTGAATTTTTAATTCTTTCCTTATATTTTGAAACTATTATTGGTTCTTGATAGCAAGTTGGTGGTGCTTGGGCTAGGTCAAGCTACGAATTCAAATTTACAATGATGATTTGACTCAACCTTGGATAGTGTGCCCCTTAAGGTATGTGCCTCATGTAGACCACATGACTCCAACAAAATATTTAATGATCCTCTAAACTGAGATGTGGCTGCTTTAGATTCTAGAAGGTGCTAGAAGTAGTATAGGTATAAAGGAGTATCTTGTAAGAAACTTATCATGTGTTACTCTCACCTAAGTACATCTTTCTATAGACACCAAAACCTAGCCACTTATCATCTATGCATCCTCCAATCATAGCCATCCATTATTTATATATATGTAAATAAATCCTAGTTGCCCATCATGTTTTAATCTCAACCATTCATTTCACATGATCCGTGTCACTTGTCCAATCTCAATCTCAACCCTTCATTATGTTTTAATCTCGGTCGCTCGTTGGTGTCATCAAAACCCTAACATGATCAAGGGAAAATTATAAAAGATGATTCATTTTTTGAATCAAGGTTTGAATAATTTTTAGATGTCAAAAAAATTAACATCTTGATTGTGAACCCTAGCATCCCATTCATTTTTCATACTTCCTTTACATTCACACAAGCTCTCATCATCATTGTATCTACCATATCCACTATCAAAACCTCTGCGAACCCTACCCATATTCTGTAGAGTATTCTCCATCACCCTCGAATGCTCCAGGGCATTCCTTGAATGTTGTAGAGCATTTTTGGAATGTTGCAAGGCATCCAAAACCATTCTTGAATGCTCTTGGGTGTTTGCATTTGATCGGTTTACAATCAACAAACCCTCGAATGCTTACGGGTATTCGTATGATATCAGATCGAGGAAGCAAAGACATAGATCAAATAAATCAGGTACATTCTGATAAGGTAACAAGTATTTTTTGGTTTTTAACTTACATTTCCTGTACTTGACTTACATTTTATCATCACCACACCTAGGGTTTGTAGATCTATTATTTAGAGGGTCTCACACAGTGGAGCCCTCACATATACTACTAATATTTTTGTGTTGTGATCTATTTACAAGTACATGAGATATCTTCATTGATGATTGTTGCAGCTCGAGTGGCCCCATAGGGATATGCAAGCCCACTCACAAATTGTTTGGAGTGAAGATGACCTAAAGACACCAGCATTATTTTGAACGAGGGTTTCAAACCCTCTTATTGTAATAATTGTATCAAAGCAATATATTGCATTGTAACCCCCGATTTGGGGTAAATTTATTGTATAAAGTGGAGATCCAGGCTCCTTGAGTTCAATATAAATAAAGATCTTTCATTTTATGCATATTGTATCATTTGCTTTGATCTAGTGCTTTTATTGGTGTTGTTCATTTTTGCTTTACAAAATGGTGATCATGGTGGGACCCCCAAAGGGTTTCACATTTTAACTTACCTTGTCAATATTTTTTATCTACATTTTTTATTTTTGTTGTAGGTTTTGGAAATTTGTTAGCACAAAAATTACGAGATCTAGGGCTAGGGTTTTTGAAAGCAACAAGATTTGATCTGTGGTCGTGCGGATGCCACACAACATTCGAGGGATACCACTCAATGTCCACGTGGATGCTACAGAGTATCCATGGGATTCTACAGAGCATCTACAAGTTTTGATAGAGAAAATTATGGGTTTCGATAGAGAAAACTATGGGATTCTACACCATGTTTGCAGAGTTGGAGAAAAATACGTAGGACTTCTGGTAAGTCCTATTTAAACTCTGCTCATATTTTTCACTTTAAAAAAAAATAAAAGAAAATAAATATTTATTGTTCTATTTAAAAAGCAACATCTTGCATTGTTAAATATCTTAGGTATTCATAAGCATTTTCAAAATCATATAGAATTGCACATAGGGATAAATCTGCATATGTGCATTCATTTTAGTTGCATTAGACATTCATTACACTAGATTCAAGTTTTTGGTTATCTTTCATGGTGTTTTTGCTTTCTACCTTGTGTGTTGTGTGCAATAAAACTAAAAAGCATAGTAGTTGCACTTTAGGCTAAAGTTTCCCAATCCTCACTCTTCTAGGCTAGAACAAAGTCACTTGTGCTCAAGCTTCCTCCCACTGTTGGAAACACTTGCTGATTCAGAGTGGAAGAGCTAGGTGAACCCTCCACTATTGGAAACACTTTCTATTTAGAGTGGATCTTAAGAGGTGTACCCTAGACTCTTTTGAGGGGCTTGGTATTAGTGTTCCTAGTCACCAACTTGGTTGAGTGAAAGAGGGTTTCTTTGCATTTTGTGAAAAACACCATAGACAACAAAAATTTAAAAAGAATCCACACACTTTGCACATTTCACTTTCAACATCAGTGAGTTGGATTTCATCACCAACCACTGATCGAGACCAGTGATGGTGGGCTTCATCTCCATCCGTTGGCTCACCCCATAGATACCTTAGTAGCCCATGAGTGATTTTTCTAGATTTCATCACTAGAAAAATCTTCACTTGACATCCACCTTAGGAAGCCACCTTGCATAGTTGTCTAGGCTTAGGGTCATAAAATCAAACACAAAAAAATCAAAATAAAAAACATTGTTGCAAGATATAGGATACAATTGTTTGTTTGATTCTATGTGTTTTTCATTTACCATCTCATGTTCCACACACATCCCTCACATTCACTACCCCTACTTACTTATAGCTTATGGTATTGACTAGAAATCAAGCTAGATCCATGAGTCAAGCACCAACCTCATCCATGGAGTGCTCCACTCCTTCCTCAACCACTTTTATGGCTAACCTATCTAGTCTAGCATAGACAAGCTATTTTGATTTATCTATCAGACCTTCTCACACAATATTCACTTTGAATGCTAATGTGATGCAAAGAGCCATCCACACCTCCATTCCAAAAATTGAGCCATCCACACCAACTAACCCTTGCATCACCTACATAGACATGGATAAAGTTGGAGCTTATTTAAGACCAACCAATCCTATTCTAGAACCACTTCACATTCCACCCAAACATGTTCCTTCTTCTCAGTAGGAACTTGCTCACTCACATCCCAATAATTTTAACCAAGTCTACACCAACCCTCTTTTTGAGGTAACATCTACACCCTCACACCAAATTCCTCCACCACAATGTAGCCAAAGCACCTCCATCCCATCTACCTACACCACTACCTATTCCAACCCACTCTATGAAGCACAAGTTAATGTTGCTTCATAGATTCCATCCACCATTCCATCTACCACCCCTCATTCAGTTGTGATTCCTTTCACAACTTACCCTCCATTAACCTCAACCAACATTACCAACACTCACATCTCACCTACATCCACTTCCACCACAACCACACAATCTACATCAAAAATTGCCATACAACAAGCATGGCAACACCTCAATCAATTGCTCATGGGCCAACAAGATGCTCGTTCTTACCCTCAACAACAATCACAAGTAGCATATTTTAAACCCCATTCCATTCCAAGCCAACACACTTTCTTCACCCCTGATCCATCTTGGGTATCACAATCTTCTCAGGTTGCTATACCCACACCTCCATTCACCCACATCAACCCCACTTCCACAACCCAACACATTCACATCCCCCAAACTTCATCTCCACTCCATCAACAATAGTCACTCCATCACCAATCCCAACAACATACCCAACATCATCAAATACCCCTCAATCCATCAAGCCATCAATATCACATTCCATCTCAATAATTCACCACTCCACACATCCCACCTCCACACACCCCACCTCCACACACTCATCAAATAATCCAAGGCTTCCACACACATGGGAAAGACCCTAAAATCCAATTCATGCAACAACATATTGATAACTTAATTATGCATACTCCTGGTATGATGTACCAAAAACCTACATTGAGATAACTGATCAATCAACCTATTCATTCTTTGGTACCTTCACCACCTTATCCGATAGACTTTACACTACCAAATTTTGATAAATTCAAAGGGACTGAGGACCCTAGAGAGCACATCAGCACATTCATCCACTCATGCTTTCAAATTCAAGATAATGATGCTTTGATGCTCAAAACTTTTCCTCATACATTGGGGGGATGCCTTAGATTGGTATAATCATCTACCACACCATAGCATTTACACATTTGAACAATTGGTGGATAAATTTTTGGAAAGGTTCTCCCTCAATGTTCATAAGAAAACCACATTGATCGACTTGTACAATCTTAGACAATTTGAAGAAGAGTCGGTCTATGATTTTGGAAACCATTGGAGGGTAGTCATCACTAAGTTGCCATTCTCCCTACCAATGGAAGAATTGACCTGAATGTTTGCAAGGAGTTGTCTAAAACCTATCTCCTTGTTATTGCAATTACAATAATATAGAACATTTGATGAAGCTCTCACCCAGGCTCATGTAATTGAAGAGATAAAAATCCAAGAGGGTGAGATAAAACCAAAGAAAAAATAATGGCAAAATAAGGGCCAATCTAAAGGAAATTATTCTAGCCAATCAAAATCAAGACAAGTAAATCAAGTGGTTTTGAGTCAACCCCAAATGACTCAACAACCCCATAGTCAACACCAACAACATCAATCACCGCAACAACCACAACAAGTAAATTATCAAGTGGTGCCCCCACCACAACAACTTCATAACATAATGCCAACTATGGACAACCATCAATATCGATAATCTATTTGACAAGATCACACCTACACACCCTTTCCTGAATCATACACCTCCATCTTTCATAGGTTGTATGACATTAATGCCATTACCTTACCCAAAATTAAACTAGAAGATCAAATCAAACATGGCAAGAACTATAAGGAGCACTTATTTTGTCCTTTCCATCGATAGAAAGGGCATGACATTAATAACTACTTTACATTTAAAAACATGGTGCAAGACTTGATAGACCTAAGGGCCATTAATTTTGATAGTCCCTTAGCACAACAAAATCAAAACCTTGGTATATACCAAACACCACTTCCTCATCATGAGGAACAACAACAAATGATAGGGGGATCAAATACCATGACTCCTCCTAACCAAGTTAATCATGTACAATAGTACCAAGGTTTTGTGGGGGCTATCCATGTAGTCACTCAAGGTCAAAGAAGCACCAATCAATAAAATGAATAACAACATGTAGTTCAACCTCCTATGGCACCTCAAGCAAGTGTGTCTCCACAACCTACCAATTCATCATCACCCATCCATTTTTCTACCAATTCATCCCATCCCATTCATCTTCCAAGCCATCCATAAAGACCCATCATCTCCCTGAGTAGTTGGCTAACAACTAGCCTTAAAATAGCTCAAAACTATCCATCTATGAGCTCATACAACAATCTCCCCCACATCATGAGGCATTAATGGAAATTTTAAAATCCATTGAACTTCAATCCCAAGATACTAATACCTTTAACAATTTTATGGGGAGTATTCAAACATGTATGGAGCCCTCTATCACATTCTATGATTTTGAAATTAAATCAATATCATCAGAATCATCAGATCCTCCATTACATATCATGGCTCAAGTTGATAGGAAGCCTTTCAAATGAGTGTTGATTGACACCGACTCATCCATCAACATCATTACCACCTCCACCCTTCAACATCTCAATCTTCCACCCTCACACATAACCAAATCCACATTCACCTTGAGAGCATTCAATGATGCTCTTTGTTCTATAGTTGGCATTATTGTCTTACCTATAGAAGTGGGGGTTAAGATATTGCATACCATGTTCCATATCCTGGAGGGGTCCATGGCTTACAATGTACTCCTTGGATATCCCTGGATAAAGAAGATGAAATGTGTCCCTTCAATATTACATCAATGCTTAAAATATGTACATGAGGGATAGATTCATTGCATACCAATGGACATCAAACCATTTAAGTACTACAACTTCATTTCCAATCCATATGAATCCACACTTCCATCCATCCACCTATTCTTAACTCCATCAACCACACCATCCACCTCACATCACACCACTTCTTCATCAAAATCTCCTATTCTTGAGGAGCTCCCCATCACTACCCCACATCAAGCTTCCACTTCCACACCCACACCTTCATCACAATCGACTACATGTACATGTGGTCAAACCCAATCCACACCTTCCATCCACATCATCAACATCAACATCACCCATTATCACCACCCATTCATCATCCTCCATCCAACCTACTCCACAAACACCCACTATCATTTCATCCACATCAACATCATCAATCATCCATCAAATCCCTCAACCAAATCCATCTTCATCTCCACCAACTGATGTCTCACAAGTTGATTTGATAGATTATGAGATGCCATTTCACCATTCATCTCCTCCCTCATTGGAGCCACAAGCCACCCATGAGCCCCACATCTCCACATCCACTCCATCCACCTCATCACCCACACAAGTTGTAGTCCACCTCACTAATCCTAGCATTGGTGAATATATGGTTCAATATGTCATAGTTACACCACTAAGCATCCAAATTATTAGGGATTATGGTCATCCATGTGACCCACCCTTATCTATAGGAGTAGTGTACAATATGGGTTCAACACCTAATAGAATCAACTTCATATATGGAGGGGTCGATTCATCATTCGATCCACTTTCCCTAGATGAACCTAAGTAGCCAATCCTTGCCAATATAGAGCACATATCTGGTTTCCCATCATGATACTTTCATCAAGTTAATTGGCAAGGATATGGCCTAGGATGACATGAATAGGGTATGCATGACATTATTGAACCTCAATATCGAGAAGTGCATGACCATTCAGGTTTGGGATACCATTCACATTCTTCCACTTCCTCTTTTGAACAAGCTTTTCAAAGCCTCCATTTAGATTCAGAAGAGGAAACCAATCACAATGATGACTTTGAGGATTTATATGAAGAATACGATATCATGTCGATAGCTTCAGATGAATCCAAAGAGGAATCGATCCCAATCACTCCATTCATTGAATATGATGAGTATTATCTCATAATGTTCCCCATCCATCAACCCATTTTCCATTTGCTTCTCCCAAGGGAGTGAGTTGAGCCTACCAATGAACCACCACCTCCACTTCATTGATCACCTCACAACAACTTGATGTAACATATGTACATAATAAAAAAAAACACAAAAAAATAAAAAAATATTTGCATTGCATTTGCATGGCCTTGTCATTTGCATTTATACATGTTGCTTGCTGCTATCCAGGTTCTCAAGGTTCCTTCATCGATTCTAAAAGGTAAGACAAACCACCCTTCACATTGCCACCCACCATTTCCCACTAAGTCATCATGAATTCTATTGACTTATTCACCCCACTCCATAATCCATACGATTTGGCAAAACCAATTCCTATTGACATAAGCCTCATTGATATGGAATGGATTTCATCACCACCATCCTTTTCTAAATTCATCCTTTTTGAGGAATTGTTAAGAGCTTCTACCATCTACATTCCTCTACAACCTTCACCTTCACCCTTAGCTCTGACTATTTTCTAGGTAGAAATGGAAGAGACTATGCTAGAGGAGTTTGATAATATCATTGATGACATTCATCTGATCCCAATGCCCCATCAACTTGAGGAAGGTTCACACATGGCCATTGAAGATACTATAGATGTGAACCTTAGTACAGATATGAACAATCCATAAATCATTAAACTTGGAAAAATTTTATCCATTGATGAACAAGAGCAATTGATAGCTCTCCTCAAGAAGAAGAAGGGCATATTTGCATGGTCCTATAAAGACATGCCTGGTCTTGACCCTAACTTGGTTGTCCATAATTTAACCTTGCATCCTGATGCTAAGCCGATCAAACAAAAATTGAGAAAGTTACATCCTACCATTGCCCTCATGGTCAAAGAAGAGCTTCAAAAGCTATTAGATGTGGGTTTCATTCAACCCATTGACTATCCTGAGTGGCTTTCAAATATGGTGCCCATTCGTAAGCCTAACGAGGTGATACACATTTGCACTGACTTTCAAGATCTTAACAAAGCATGTCCTAAGGATGAATTTCCTCTACCAAACATCGATACTCTTGTCGACACTTGCACTGGCCATGAAATGCTATCTTTAATGGATGGTTTTTTAGGATACAACCAGATTCGAATCAATCTTGATGACCAACACAAAACAACATTCACAACACCTTGGGGAATTTTTGTTACAAGGTAATGCCATTTGGCCTTAAAAATGTAGGTGCCACTTATCAATATGCCATGACATACATCTTCCATGATTACATGCATAAGATCATTGAAGACTATGTGGATGATTTATTGGCAAAATCTAAAACCCGACAAGAGCACATTGGTGTCTTAGAAAATTTTTTGATCGACTTCTAGAGCATAATGTAAGGTTGAACCCCAAGAAGTGTGTCTTCGGTGTCACCTCAGGAAAACTACTAGGATTCATTATCTCCAAGAGAGGCATTGAAGTGGACCCAAACAAGGTCAAGGCCATTATGGAGATGCCTCCCCCAACAAACTTGAAAGAGTTGCATAGTTTACAAGGAAAGATCCAATCGATCCATCATTTCATTGCACAACTCTCAAACAAATGTAGGCCATTCAATCACCTACTACAAAAGGGGGTGATATTTTCATGGATAGAAGAATGTCAAAAAGATTTTGATGATATCAAGCAATACTTGGCTTCTCCACTAGTCTTAACTCCACCTCACTCAGGGGTCCCCTTCCATATTTATGTTTTAACAATGGACTTTGCATTAGGGACAATGCTTGCATAAAAAAATGAAAACAATCAAGAGCAAGCAATCTATTACATTAGTCAAACATTGGTAAGCTATGAAACCAGATATACTTATGTGGAAAAATTATGCCTAGCAATGGTTTTTACCACTAAGAAACTCAGATATTACATGCTAAGTCACACTACCTATGTCATAGCTAAAGAAAATCCTCTACGTTACATGATATCTCACACTTACAATAACACCCACACCACAAAATGGATAATGCTTCTAATAGAATTTGATCTTGAGTTCATCAATCAAAAATCCATTAAAGGTCAGGTAATAGCCGATCAGCTTGTGGAAGCTCCACTTCCTAGTGATCAACCCTTGATTATTGAGCTCCTATATGATTCGATATTTACCATCACTAAACAGGAGGAAGATGTCATTCCTGAAGAGGATGTGGATATTACACTCTTCTTTGATGGTTCTAAGTGTAAAAAAGGACAAGGTGCAGGAGTCATATTTCATACACCACAAGGGATACCTATTCCTTTATCATTCAAACTTGATTTCCCATGCACAAAAAATAATGTAGAGTATGAAGCCTTAATATTAGGACTTCAAGCAGCCATAGCTATGAGCATAAAGTATATCAGGATATTTGGTGATTCCCAACTTGTCATTCATCAAGTAAATGGAGAATACCAATGCAAAGAACCAGTCTTAAAACTTTATCATGAAGTAGCAATGAAATTGCTTGTAAAATTTGATTGGTATGAGATTGATAGCTTGCCTAGATTGACTAATAGATTTGTAGATGTGATGGCCTCTCTAGGATCATTGATTCCAAAGAACTTCGAAGGAGAGGTACAACCATTAATTATCACAATAATCTCTAAATCTACAATTTCTTATGTTGAATCTAAAGATGAGAAGGATGTTTGCTTTATCCATGTAGAGTCATATGAGCCTTGGTCTAGTCAAGTAAAAGCCTTCCTCAAGTTTGGAACACTCCCATAAGACATGTCATGAACTACCAAATAAACTTTCAAACAAAAGGTAGCTCATTTCACTCTCTTGGGGGACATGTTGTATAGATGTGGTTATGATGGAGTCCTCCTTCATTGTCTCGAGCCTGTAGAGGCCCAAAGAGCAATATCTGAAGCTCATGATGGTACTTGTGGTGGTCACTTTAGTGGAATGGCCATCGCAAAGTGTATTTTATGCATGGGTTATTATTGGCCCACCATGGAATATGATTATTGCACTTATGTCAAGAAATGTCAACAATATCAGCAACATGCTAATTTAACTCATGTGCCATCACAAGCCTTACAACCTATTCAAAGTATTTGGCCCTTTTCACAATGGGGTTTGGACTTGATTGGTAAAATATTACCTCCTTCCTTGGGATAACATACATTCATCATCACTACCATTGAATACTTCACAAAGTGGGTTGAGGTAATTCCTCTAACTAGTATGATAGGACCTCGAATTATGGAGTTTATACTTCAACATATCATCTATCACTTTGGTATCCCCTCAAAAATAATCTTTGACAATGGCAAGTCTTTCAAAAACAAGGATGTTCGAGCACTTTGTGAGAAATATAATATCCAACATAGTTTCTCAACTCCTTATTACCCATAGACAAATGGACAAGTTGAGGCAACCAATAAGACCTTGATCACTATTCTCAAGAAATTAGTCAAAGAAAATCATCGAGATTGGCATACTCAGATCCCCTTGGTATTATGGGCTTATCGAACAAGCATCTACATGCCTATTGGGGCAACACCATTCTCATTGGTCTATGGTGCCAAAGCCATCATGCCTCTTGAGCTCGAGATCCCCTCACTACGTATTTCATTACAAGAATTCATAGATGATGATACTGCTAGACAAGCACATCTTGACCAACTCACGCTCCTCGATGAAAGGTGAATCAATGCCTTGGAGCATTTACGAGTATATCAAGATCATTTAAAGCATGCTTACAATGCCAAAGTCCATCTACATGAATTCCAAGTAGGAGATCTTGTCCTTAAAGAGAATCAACAAAACACCAATGCATTACCGCATCTTCATGATAAATTCATGGCTAATTGGTTAGGTCCATACATTATCAAACAAAATGTGGGTCAAGGAACTTATAGGCTTGCCAGTCTAGAGGGAGTAGAAGAGCCCGAACCACTAAACATCATCCACTTGAGAGCGTTCTATGCTTAATGCATTTTATATATGTATATATATACATGGCTAATACACAAAAACATCATTCATACACATTGCATTTCACACATTCACTTTCCATAATCACATTCATTATCATTTTGATGCATTTCATCCACCATATTAGGGGTCATTTGCTTAGTTTAGATAATAATTGATCCAATAAGTCTTGTCGCCTTAATCAGGGGCACCCTCAAGTTCACATCCATCTCATTGCACCATTTCATAAGCCAAGTCATCATTTGCAAAACAAATTTCCATCATCCCTAGGTGTTTTTGGTCACTCAACCACTCCTAGTGTTTCAAGCAACCTCCAATACATGTCAAGTTTTCTCTAGGACCAAGGCACATTTTCACTAAGAAAATCTTGAGTTCTAGGAGTTGACTCTAACATTCTTGAACCAAACACATCTCACACATATTAAAAACATCTTGTGTCAAAGAGGGATAACACCATGATTGGGTTGAACCTCGAAGTAAAAAAGTCATCTTTGCTTGTCCCATTATGCACATAGTCCAAAATAAAAATAATGGTCTTCACCACTATCAACACTTCCAAATAAAATAATGAGTAGTAAGGATAGGGTAAAATTCTCATCACACTTCGGTTGAGAATCTGATTCCCCAAAGCTCTAACTCTTTTACAAATCACACACCACAGATCCTCAAGTAGTAAGGATAGAACTACATTTCCATCCAGATGGTTAGGTAGTCTGATTCCCCAAAGCTTAGAGATCAGATCATTGGACTATGGAGCTAATCTCCACCAGGGCTATAGATGCTTGAATGGTAGTGGAGTACACTCATGCATGGTGACACATCTCTCTTGAAGAGACCTCTGACCACACATAAGGACAAGCTAGCTTCTTGGTCTCCTCCATGATAGGTTTCATCTCAATTTACTCAATATGGGTTAATGAACTCACTTGCACACACATTGGTTCTTGATTGCCTTGAGTCACTACCATGCTCATGATTGGTAAATGAACATTTCACTACACACACATTTGGTCTTGGAGAAATTAGATAGAACTTAGTGAGTTTGTTTGACATCACTAGGATGTTTGAGTCTCTATAAAACAACTCTAGAACAATCATCCAAAATACATATATATATATATAAATTACATGTACAATGAATACCTAAAGGCTATATACAATGGAGCACCAAGGCTCATATACAAAAAGTGCATCTAGGCACTAGCTAACACCCATAGGTAGACCCCTATGATCTTGATGGAGCCCTAGACCTAGAGTCACTATACCTAGAGTCACTATACCTAACAATCCTCGATATAGAGGAGGAAGGTCGCATTAGCAGTCCAATGCCATGCTGCATAAGGAGATCCTCAAGATCATGAATATAGCCCTCTTAAGATCAAAGGTATAGCACATCCTACCTCTGATGAGCATCCCTCTATGCTAACTCTACCTGGAGCCTCACTATCACATCCTCACCTCCACCTACTACCACCCATGCATCTAACTCTACCCATAGTCGAGCAATCCCTGCATACCACTCTACCACCATCTATTAGAGCTGGTCTCACTCTACCTAGAGCTCAACCCACTCCTCCTCACTCCAACTAGGAGGTCTCTTTAGAACCTCCTCCATACCACCACCACCATCACCATCACCCCCAATATCTAGAGGTTGCTCTACTACAACCCTTGCATGCCTCCCTCGACTACTAGATTGATGATGTCTCTAATATTGGGGAGTCTCCTTAGCCTCTATTGCTATCTCCCCATCATCCCCACTACCCTCCTCAACCACCTGACTCGGTACCCATGGTGGTTATGAAGTAAACCATGCATCATAGTCTATGGTGGTCCCAACATCATCCACATCCAGGAGATCTATCTCCTCATCATCCTCATACTCCACCCACCACTCCTCCACACAAGGTAGGCTCGACTCATCAGATCGATGCCTATACAACACTGGAGCCTCAGGTATACCCTACTATATCCCAAACTACCACAACACCCATGAGAACTGGATCAACTCCACCTCACTCCCATGTCACCCAACCACCCATCTAGCTTTCCTAACCCATCATAATTACTCTCCATCACTAGGCCACCTAGCATCCCACCATGGTCTCTAGTACACCTGGTCTGCTATCAACCCTACCCATAAATATCTGCACTCCTGGCCACTATGACCAGGATGACTCAATTGTATCTCCTTAATTTCCCACCATCTCAATGCATAGGGTTGATCCCTATCCCACTCACATGGTAGGCCCATAGGATGAGCCACACTAACATGCTCCCAACCCCAGATCTATAGTAGCACACTACAACCCAACCCCTTCCACCCTTACCTCTTCACCTCATACAACTCTAGGTATGTCTACGCTAGTAGCGTAGGCACCCATGCATACACCCGAGGCTCATCGATCATATCAAACACCAACTGAATCATGTTCCATGGGAACCGATAGTCGATGTTGTTAGGCACCAACACATTAGCTAATAGGAACATGACTAAGGTTGGTAGTGCCTCCAACTCCTTCCCCACATACATGTCCAAATACTTGATCCCTCCACCCATCACCAAAAATCTACCTCATCTCATACTCCCTATCATGCCCAACTTGGACATGTAACCCCTCCACTGGTACTTAAAATATGTGGTACACATCCTCCAGTGTCATCATCATCTCCCCTATCAAGAGCTGGAAGGTCCCCCTATCTAGATCCCATCTCTCTACCAAGGTAGAGAGGTACCCCTCATCAGCCCTCACCACCTCAATTTGGGCACACCCCACCAATCCCACCCACTCCAACCAATCCTAGTGGTCCTTCTATAATACCTTTCTCACCCTTGGTATGATAGGTGAGAATCGATGTTGAGCCTCCAAGATCCTCAACTGTAGCACAACACAACAACAAATGCACATTACCATCACATTCATTACATAAAAAAACTACAAAAAAATCCAAACAAGAGAGCTAAGGGCACTTACCTCCACCACCTACACCTCAACTCTTGCTACCGCATCCACTCCCTCCATTGCCATCACCACACTCCTTCACACTCCTTCACACTCACTCACTCCTCTTCAGACACTGCTTCTCGAACTCTCAAATGCAAGAATGAATCAAATTTCACCTCTACAACCCTTTTATAGCTAATTTTGGTACACTCAAATACCCTAAGGCATCTTCCTGGTGCACTCAAATGCTCCCCTACATCTGCCAAGTGGTAGATGCTCTCCCACATCTATGCATGATGTGGACGTTGGTCGATGTTTGGATCTAGAATGTTACAAAAGGACTCAAAAGGCCTCAAAATGTAGCAGAACCCCACAAAATCACCTCAAACTTCATCCATGCATCCATTACATCATTCCATTATATTTTGTGATAATATAGATTGATTTGGGTGCTTAATTTTTTATTGTAACCAAAAGTCATGAAAATGCCTAAATCACATAAAAATACCTCAAAATGGTCCAAAATTTCATAAAATTACCACATTCACTATTCTAATCATTCATCACATCATTTCATCACATTTTGTGATAACATGGATTGATTTGGGTATTTAATTATTGTTTATGACTAAAAGTCATGAAAATGCCTCAAATTGTCCCAAAACAATTCTAAATTTCACAAAATCATCAAATTCACTCATCAATCATTGCATCAATCACATCCTTCACATTCATTTACATCATTCATATCATCCACATGTCCAAAACCTCTTTTTCTATTGGGGTAAAAATAGAATCAATCATTACAATTCATTGCACCATTCATATTCACATTCATTTACATCATTCATATCATCCACAATTCAATGCATTTCACAATTGTCAAATTCACTTACATTATCAAGTGAACCTCGTATCTAGTGGTTTACTCTATTCCCCTAGCGATTGCAGTGATTGGTTATCCATGCAATTTGGTAGGATGGGTAGATCACCATAAGGATGCTTGCTCATATCATCATCCAACATCCTCTTGTTTGAAAATAAAATCTTTTTGGTCCCTCATTTTTTGAGTGAGACTATGCTCAAACTAATTTGCTCAAAATCTATCATTGATGCCCTTTTCCATGGGGTCATAAACATGGATAAATTTTACTACATTATTTCCTTTACATTACAATAGTGGATAACACCCACTAGGATGATTGGTTCCTCATTTTACATTCAGGAATTGACTACAATCACTAACAAGTCCCTAGGATGATATTTATTTTATTTTTTTATTTTTTTGCATCTTCATCATTTTTCATTTCAATGATGCCAAAAGGCATATTTTTCAATAACATATAATCACCCCAAACTTGGGGTAACCAAATTTGATTTTGCTTTCCCACATCAGGATACATCATTCACATTCATTTACATCATTCATATCATCCATAAAAACCCTTTTTTTTATTTTTATCCACATTTTTAAAAACCCCTTTTTGTTGGGGCAAAAATAGAATCAATCATTCACATTCATTTACATCATTCATATCATCCACATTTCAAAAAATCCTTTTCTATTGGGGTAAAAAAAGAATCAATCATTTTCATCATTCATATCATCCACTCAAAAACCCCTTTTTCTATTGGGGCAAAAATAGAATCAATCATTGCACTATTCACATTCCTTGCACTATTCATATTCATTGCACTATTCACATTCATCACATCATCCACAATTCTATCAATTGGCTCATGAGATTCATTCTTCACTCATTCACCAATTGAGGGGGTAAGCTACAACAACAATTTTTATCTTCAGGATCTTCTTGCGCACCGAGGAAAGAAGCCACTTCACCAAACTAGGTGTCTCTTTTTTTTGCACCCCAATGTTTTTCACCCAACATGATACAAAAAGGGGATTATGTAGACACCAAAACCTAGCCACTTGTCATCTATACATCCTCCAATCATAACCATCCATTATATATATATATATATATATATATATATATATTATAAATATAAATATTTATATATATATATATATAACCATCTACCCATCATATCTTAATCTCAACCATTCATTTCACATGATCCATGTCACTTGTCCAATCTCAATCTCAACCCTTCATCATGTTTTAATCTTGACCACTCGTTGGTGTCATCGAAACCCTAACATGATCAAGGGAAAATTATAAAAGATGATTCATTTTTGTGAATCAAGGTCTGAAAAATTTTGAGAGGTCAAAAAAATTAACATCCTAGTCATGAACCCTAGCATCCCATTATTTTCATACTTCCTTCGCATTTGTGCAAGCCCTCACCACCTTCGCATCCACCATATCCATCGTTGAAACCTCTACAAACCCTAACCAAATTCTGTAGAGCATTCCCCATCACCCTTGAACACTCCAAGGCATTCCTTGAATACTGCAGAGCATTTTTGGAATGTTGCAAGGCATCCACAACCATTCTTGAATGCTCCTTGGCATTTGCCTTTGATCGATTTGTAGTCGACAAACCCTCGAACGCTCGTGGGCATTCGTGCATCATCAGATCGAGGAAGCAGAGACATAGATCGAACAAATCAGGTACATTCTGATAAGGTAACATGTATTATTGGTTTTTAACTTATATTTTCTATACTTGACTTACATTTTATCATCACTGCACCTAGGGTTTGTAGATTTGTTATTCAGAGGGTCTCACACAGTGGAGCCCTCACATATACTACTAACCTTTTTGTGTTGTGATCTATTTGTAGGTATAAGAGATATCTTCATTGATGGTTGTTGTAGCTCGAGTGGCCCCGTAGGGATACACAAGCCCACTCACAAATTGTTTGGAGTGAAGACGACCCAAAGACACCAACATTCTTTTGAACGAGGGTTTCAAACCCTCTTATTGTAATAATTGTATCAAAGAAATATGTTGCATTGTAACCCCCGATTTGGGGTAAATTTATTGTATAAAGTGGAGATCCAGGCTCCTTGAGTTCAATATAAATAAAGATATTTTATTTTATGCATATTGTATCATTTTCTTTGATCTAGTGCTTTTATTGGTGTTGTTCATTTTTGCTTTACACTTTCCTCCATGACTGTTCTCTTATAGTCTACTTGCTCCTCTGTTTAGTATAAATATTTAATATTTAGTAGCTTCAATGATGTAATTGATTCTCAAGGTATGTAATAAGGAGTCTTAGTAGGATTTGCAATGATAGAAATGGTTAGAATCCCATAGATGGTCCTTTTGTGTCTGGTATGGTGCAATCATTCCTGCGTGTGGTAAACACATCTACTATATCTATGTAATTTTTTACCCCTATTATAATCCCTACATACCCAATCAACATGGTAATTAGTTTTCCTCTAGTATCTTCTATTTTTTTTGTTGAGGGAGGGTTTTCACTTACTTGGGTTTGAATTTACCCTCCTTGTAATTTGAGTACTCAATTCCTAAGCCATACATTTTTAATCTAGCATTATTCTATTAAGGTCATTTCCCCTTTTTCTATCTCTCTATATGTAGTTTTGAATTCCTCACTTTTGCACTATCTTCAATTCTTGCTAGTTCACTAGGGTTTCCTATAATTCAAGGAGTACCTCCTATGTTTATCCCAAATCCCTCTTAATAGAATACTTTGCATTTACCTTCTGATTGTCACATGCAAGAGATATATATTATTGATATGTAGTCCTCCTCATTGTACTCACTAGTTCCTACAAAGTAAATCTCCTCAATATTCTTGATTCAAACCAACATTCTTTCTCTATTTTTGAAGGTAGGCCAATCTTAGATTATGGACAACCTCATCTATATGGTGGAACACATCCAAACATTGGGGGTTTATAAATAGTGTAGTCAATGCCAAAAGTAGAATGTGTAGCTAGAAAGAAGCAATTATAACAAGAGTTGTTGATGGAAGATTCTCCCAATGTCAAAATTGAGCATGGAAATTAGGCTCAGGGGATGGATCTCAATCAACACCTTGATTTTAGAGCTTAGATACAAGTAGAGTTCTTGATTTTAGATGAGATAGTTAGAATAATGAAATGCTAAAAAAACTTTTTCTTTATTTTTTATATGGAGTTCTAGGAGAGCACAAATTTTATAGATGAGCCAAAATTAATTGGGAATAAAGAGATTGTATGTTGGAACAAATTATAGAGCTTGAAAAGGGTTATATTTCTTTCTAATGTAATTATGAAGAAGCTATGCAATCTATTTTGCAATTTGAAACATGGGTAATTTGTAGATAGGTCTATTGCCTTAGGCCTTGTCCTTTGGACTTCATCCTAAAAAACCTACTAGATCCAAGTTACCCTTATAATTCAAGTTCCCAACCCATTTGTAAGCTTGCACGAAAATGGAATTGCATTTCAAGCTTCTATTATATATTTGGCTAAAATATTTAGAGTTTAAATATGACCATCATGTGGTCTAACCTTAATATTCTTAATAATTTTTTTATTTATAGAGAAGTTGGGCATATGGAAAGATAATTTTATTGTGAATGCAATGTTCCTTCCTAGCCTATGGGTTCTACCAAGGTTCCCATGGATTTTTAGAGAATATTACATTATTTTTTATATTAGGATGTGAAGGATATGCACATTTGTTATGTAAGTAGGTATGCTAGAAGACTAAGAATATTGTATACAAGTGCCAAGATAAGAATCCAAAGATCATATGGAAAGCAATAGTCAATAATTTGAAGAGTTATCTTGTATAGCTATATTATGGAGACAACGCTCCATGAAATGTATTTAAAAAAGAGAAAATCTCAAGTTTGATTATTTTTGACACAACAATTTATATTGTAAGTATTATTCATGCATGTACATGAATGATTTTGTCCATTTTACATTCATATTTGATATTATAAGTGAATTTTATTTCATTATTATATTGGTCTAGATATATATTTGATTGCTCACATATATAATTATACTCTTGATTATTGATATTTTGACCTATAATATTGTGGCTTATTTATATTGGGACCTATGATATTTTGAGATAGTAAGGCTTAAAATCCAATAGTGGTATCAGAGCTACCACTTAACTCTATCTATTTTTGATAGAGTTATTTTAGAGCCACCATTATATTAGAGTATGTCCACTTTGAAAGTAGCAAAGACTTGGAATCTATTTTTTAAGGTTTTATTGAGTAGATATTGAGGGGAAAAGTAATAGTCACCCTGATTTGGATGCTAGGGTCTTTCCACTTGGTTCAAGTAAAACTAGTGAATACTAGGAATCAACTTGAATAGATTGAGGGCCAAATTAGAAGGAATTTGGACATGTAGGGAAATTCATAGTCACCATGATATTGATTTTGAATTCTCTAGAAAAGAGGAGAATCATTTTGTTCTTAGGTATGACCTAAGACATTGAAAATAGATTTAAGAGATTGAAGAGCATCAAATATTCCATAGATTGAAAAGCATCTAAGCTTCCAAGAGATTGAGAAGCATCAAAGCTTCTAAGAGATAGAGAAGCATCATAGCTTCTAGGGAATAGAGAAGCATCTAAGCTTCTAGAAGATAGAAGAAGAGATAGAGAAGAGAAGTAGGATAAGATTCCTAAGAATAGAAACATTGAGAAATAGTATAATCTTCTAAATTATAGAGAGAATAGTACTGAGAAGTATAGAGAAGAAGCCTCCAAAGATAAGGAAATATAGAGGCATATAAATAAGTTGAAATTCTGGTCATTTAGAGATATAGATTAGAAAGATAAGTTTGACTAAAAACTATTCATATATTTTAGTCTTGGCCTTAGGATCAATATTTAGTAAGTATAAGAAGATAATTAGAAATTAAAAGAGCATTATCCTACGATAAGTGCTATCATAAAAAAATTATCAAAGTACGATTAGTAATATCAAGAAGCACTATCATTCTAAGGTAAGAAAAAATCTAAGAATCATTACTACATACTATCATTCTATATTTAAAGAGCATTATTATAAGATCCACCAGTAGAAGGACCCAAACACTATTCTAAGCACCAAAGCAAGACTTGAGTACTATTCTAAGTGTCACAAGGAAAAGGACCTGAGTGCTATTATATGTGCTATCGTAAAATAAATGACTAGATATTTGGGTATTATTTAGAGCGCTATTTATAGAGATTCAAATGTAGAATTGAGCACTATCTAGAGTGCTATTACCAATAGAGAACTGAAAGGTATTCAAGTGCTATTTATAAAACTATTCATAGAGAATTGAATGTGGACTTGAGCACTGTCTAGAGCTATACTCATAATAGAGAACATGACATAGACTTGAGCACTATTTGAGTGCAACATGTAGTGCTTTGTGGGTGAAGACTAGAGTGCTATCCAAAGTACTACCTTCAGATAACTATCACCTAAAAACTATCACCAAAATGATATCCATAGTGAACTTGATACAAGTATTCAAACCTGAGATGTGCATTCAGACCTAAGACGAGCATTCACACCTGAGACAAGTATCTAGACATGCATGCAATAGAAATACATTTGAGAGGGAATGCCAAACAAAATAGATAGAGAAGCACATGTAATTCCAAGCATTAGCCTTGGATAAATGGAATGTTATCTTGGCATCCTAACCAACTTGGAAGATTGGAACGTTTGCATAGCACACTCATGAAATCACAATGCTAATTTCATCAACCACCATAGGTAACGTTCTACATTACATTTCTAGCATTAATGCATCATTTAAAGTTTTTGGAGGGAAAGAAAATTTGAATATATTAGGTGGATTTATAAGGTTTTGCACTTTAATATTGATTTATTTATGCACCTTGGTTAATTTTAAAAAGTTATTTTGAAAGTTTGAATTTATTTTTAAGTTATGGAGTGATAAGGATTACTACTAGGATTTAATTTTTTTTATAAGGTTTGAAAGTATAATAGTTCTTTTGAGCTTTGAAGGTTAGAATATTTAAGATTTGAGTTTTTTAGATTTGAAGCTATTTTGAAATTTCAAATTTGAAGTTTTTGCAAATTTAATTCAATAAGGAGTTAAAAGGATTTCTACTTCAAAGGTTTAGAAAATTTTAAAATTTGCAAGTTTCTTATATGAATTATTTAAAGTTTGGAGATATAAGGATTTAAAATTCAAAAGAAATTCACATGGATTATTGGTATATTTATTTTGGAGCAAGTAGGCATATGACATGAAATAAACAATGGTTTAACACTTTTCAATAGAAATATGAAAAACCAGTTGTCACAGCAGATAGTATGACTTATGAGGTCAAAGAAGTAGGAGATGTTTTAATTGATCTATCAAATGAAAAAGGAATAATTAGTAATGCACTATATGTACTTGGATTAACGGGTAATATTCTTTCAATATCTCAACTAATAGATCAAAATCTACCAATTGAATTGAAAACTATTAAAAAAATGTCTTATTACCAAAAAAGGAAGAGTTATAGCTTATGGTTCTTATAAAAATAGTCTGTTTACTCTAGATACATTGTCAAATATGTCTCTATCAACATGGGTTTAAAAAATATGAGAACTTTGGCATAAAAGGCTAGGACATATAAGTGCATCTTCATTAAATGATATGAGTAAACATCAAATGGTTAAAGGTTTACCTAAAATTTCATGGGAATCTACAGCTTTTTCTAGAATGTCTAGCAGGGAACAACATAGAGTGTCTTTTGAACTCAATCAACATGGAACTCAAGAACTGTTGGAATTAATATATACAATTTTATGTGGTCCAAAGAACATTACTAGTCTTGGAGGACACATATATTTTAAACTATTTGTTGATGATTACTTGAAAAAAATGTGTGTGTATTTTATGAAATTCAAATATGAAGCATTTAGTTGTTTTAAATAGTTTAGACTATTAGTGGAAAAATAAACATAAAAATTAGTCAATAATCTTCGTTTAGATAGAGGAGGTGAATTTTTATCAAAAGAATTTAACTTGTTTTTAGAAACCAATGGCATAAAAAGATAGCTTAGCACATCATATTCGCCATAAAAATGATATTGTAGAAAGAAGAAATAGATATATTATAGAAATGCTTCATTGTATGCTAAAAGAAGCCCATATTGGGTAGAAGCAGTTAAAATAATTGTATACTTATAAAATAGATCAGCTACAAGGATACTAAAACATGTTAATCTTAAAGAAATATGGTTCAGACAAAAACCAATAGTAGAACAATTGAGAATCTTTGGATGTAAGGCATACATGCATATCCCAAAGCAAAGAAGAACTACAAAACTTTAGAGGAAAGAACCAATATGGCTTAGAGATAAACTTAAGGACTCAAAACTAGAGAAAATGGTAGATCTCACTACCACAAGACCTCAAACTTGTAGCTTAACGAGAATAAATAAGGGGATTGATAATTTTTTAGTAGAACCTAAAACTAATCTAAGTGCTTTAAGTCATATATAGTGGAAGGCTACCATGGAATTAGAATATGCAATATTAATGAAAATAAGAACATGGAATTTGGTTGATTTACCTCAAGGAAAGACAATAGTAGGACGTAAGTGGATCTACAAGATAAAATATAAAGCAAATATTTCACTTGAAAAATACAAAGCTCAATTAGTTGTAAAAGAATATAGTCAAACATAAGGAATTGATTATGAATAAAATTTTGCACCAACAATAAGAATGACTATTATTCAAATAGTTTGTGCTTTAGCATCACATATTGGATGGAAACTTCATAAAATGGATGTAAAAAGTGCATTTCTTAACAATGATATTGAACAAGAGGTATATATATCACAATCAGAAAGACATATTTGATATATGAAGTTAAAAAGGATCTAGAAAAATATTTTGAAATGACAGATTTGGGGCTCCATTATTATATTGGTCTGGAAATGTGTCAAAATGAAAATAATATCACAATAACACAAACAAAGTATGAAAAATCATTACTTAAAAAGTACAGGATGAAAAAATGTAAACCCAAATATACTCCTATGGAGCAAGGATTGCAATTGTCTAAATATGACGCGACACCTCTAGTCTCAACTAATATCTATCATCAATTAACTAGAAGTCTTCTATATTTAACAAATACCAGACCATATATAGTTTTTGTTGTAAATTATCTTTCAAGATTTATGCAAGAACCTAGAGAAAGTCATTGGAAAGCCACAAAAATAATACTATAATATATTAGCAAGGCTATAGAATATAGACTAACATATACAAAATATGATGATAAATTCTATCTATAGGGATATTTAGATTCTGATTATGTTGGATCTACAGATGATAGAAAATCTACACGAGGCTATGTTTTCTATATTTTGAACTTATTTCTTGGTAGAGTAAAAAACAACATGCAGTAGCACTTTCATCTATAGAAGTAGAATATCATGCAACAAAAATGTAATTAGAAAAACACTTTGGTTATAATGCATATTGTCAGCTATGGGAATCAAAAGAACTCCTACAATAATAAATTATGGCAATCAAAGAGTTTTTAAGTTAATAAAAAATCCAGTGATTCATGAAAGAACCAAACACATTGAAGCTCAATGTCATTTTATCAGGGATCATGTTCAAAATCATCATATTCAATTAAGAAATCACTTGCTCAAAACAAATTTTAGATATTCCAAAATCATCTATGTACATCAAGAACAACTTATATCAAATAATGTAATACATAGGAGTGTTAGTAATATTATATAATTGATAGATTAGGATGTGTAGGATGCATATGTGTCATGTAAGTAGGCATGCTAGAAGACTAAGAGTCTTGTATATAAGTGGCAATATAAGAATCTGATGCAGGAGCATCCAGTGGCATCTGATGCAGAAGCATCCAGTGGTAGCAGAGCCATACGATACAAAAGGGGTATCTATAGACACCAAAACCTAGCCAGTTGTCATCTATGCATCCTTCAATCATAACCATCCATTATATATATATATATATATTTATTTATATTTATGCATAAATATGAATATTTTATATTTATATATATACCATCTACCCATCATGTTTTAATATCAATCATTCATTTCACATGATCCATATCACTTGTTCAATCTCAATATCAACCCTTCATTATGTTTTAATCTTGACCGCCCGTTGGTGTCGTTGAAACCCTAAAATGATCAAGGGCAAATTATAAAAGATGATTCATTTTCGTTTATCAAGGTCTGAAAAATATTGAGAGGTTAGAGAAATTAACATCCTGATCATGAAACTTAGCATCCCATTAATTTTTCATACTTCCTTCGCATTTGTGTAATCCCTCGCTGCCATCGTATCCGCCATATTTGTTGTTGAAACCTCTACAAATCCTACCTAGATTCTGTAGAGCATTCCCCATCACCATTGAACACTCCAAGGTGTTCCTTGAACACTACAAAGCATTTTTGGAATGCTGCAAGGCATCCACAACCATTCTTGAATGCTTCTGGAAATTTACCTTTGATCAGTTTGTAGCCGATAAACCCTTGAACGCTCGTGGGCATTCGTGCAATATCAAATCGAGGAAGTAGAGACATAGATCAAATAAATCAGGTACATTCTGACAAGGTAACATGTATTTTTTGGTTTTTAACTTACATTTCCTATACTTGACTTATATTTTATCATCACCATACCCAGGTTTTGTAGATTTGTTATTCAAAGAGTCTCACACAATGGAGCCCTCACATATACTACTAGTCTTTTTGTGTTGTGATATATTTGCAGGTGCAAGAGATATCTTCATTAACGGTTGTTGTAGCTTGAGTGGTCCTGTAGGGATACACAAGCCCACTCACAAATTATTTAGAGTGAATACGACCCATAGATAACATCATTCTTCTAAACAAGGGTTTCAAACCCTCTAACTGTAATAATTGTATCAAAGAAATATGTTGCATTGTAACCCCCGATTTGGGGTGGATTTATTGTATAAAGGTGGAGATCCAGGTTCCTGAGTTTGATATAAATAAAGATATTTTATTTTATGCATGTTGTATTATTTTCTTTGATCTAGTGCTTTTATTTATGTTGCTTATTTTTGCTTTACACTTTCCTCCATGACTGTTCTCTTATAGTCTACTTGCTCCTCTATTTAGTATAAATATTTAATATTTAGTAGCTTCAATGATGTAATTGATTCTCAAGGTATGTAATAAGGAGTCTTAGTAGGATTTGCAATGATAGAAATGGTTAGAATCCCATAGATGGTCCTTTTGTGTCTGGTATGGTGCAATCATTCCTGCGTGTGGTAAACACATCTACTATATCTATGTAATTTTTTACCCCTATTATAATCCCTACATACCCAATCAACATGGTAATTAGTTTTCCTCTAGTATCTTCTATTTTTTTTGTTGAGGGAGGGTTTTCACTTACTTGGGTTTGAATTTACCCTCCTTGTAATTTGAGTACTCAATTCCTAAGCCATACATTTTTAATCTAGCATTATTCTATTAAGGTCATTTCCCCTTTTTCTATCTCTCTATATGTAGTTTTGAATTCCTCACTTTTGCCCTATCTTCAATTCTTGCTAGTTCACTAGGGTTTCCTATAATTCAAGGAGTACCTCCTATGTTTATCCCAAATCCCTCTTAATAGAATACTTTGCATTTACCTTCTGATTGTCACATGCAAGAGATATATATTATTGATATGTAGTCCTCCTCATTGTACTCACTAGTTCCTACAAAGTAAATCTCCTCAATATTCTTGATTCAAACCAACATTCTTTCTCTATTTTTGAAGGTAGGCCAATCTTAGATTATGGACAACCTCATCTATATGGTGGAACACATCCAAACATTGGGGGTTTATAAATAGTGTAGTCAATGCCAAAAGTAGAATGTGTAGCTAGAAAGAAGCAATTATAACAAGAGTTGTTGATGGAAGATTCTCCCAATGTCAAAATTGAGCATGGAAATTAGGCTCAGGGGATGGATCTCAATCAACACCTTGATTTTAGAGCTTAGATACAAGTAGAGTTCTTGATTTTAGATGAGATAGTTAGAATAATGAAATGCTAAAAAAACTTTTTCTTTATTTTTTATATGGAGTTCTAGGAGAGCACAAATTTTATAGATGAGCCAAAATTAATTGGGAATAAAGGGATTGTATGTTGGAACAAATTATAGAGCTTGAAAAGGGTTATATTTCTTTCTAATGTAATTATGAAGAAGCTATGCAATCTATTTTGCAATTTGAAACATGGGTAATTTGTAGATAGGTCTATTCCCTTAGGCCTTGTCCTTTGGACTTCATCCTAAAAAACCTACTAGATCCAAGTTACCCTTATAATTCAAGTTCCCAACCCATTTGTAAGCTTGCACAAAAATGAAATTGCATTTCAAGCTTCTATTATATATTTGGCTAAAATATTTAGAGTTTAAATATGACCATCATGTGGTCTAACCTTAATATTCTTAATAATTTTTTTATTTATAGAGAAGTTGGGCATATGGAAAGATAATTTTATTGTGAATGCAATGTTCCTTCCTAGCCTATGGGTTCTACCAAGGTTCCCATGGATTTTTAGAGAATATTACATTATTTGTTATATTAGGATGTGAAGGATATGCACATTTGTTATGTAAGTAGGTATGCTAGAAGACTAAGAATATTGTATACAAGTGCCAAGATAAGAATCCAAAGATCATATGGAAAGCAATAGTCAATAATTTGAAGAGTTATCTTGTATAGCTATATTATGGAGACAACGCTCCATGAAATGTATTTAAAAAAGAGAAAATCTCAAGTTTGATTATTTTTGACACAACAATTTATATTGTAAGTATTATTCATGCATGTACATGAATGATTTTGTCCATTTTACATTCATATTTGATATTATAAGTGAATTTTATTTCATTATTATATTGGTCTGGATATATATTTGATTGCTCACATATATAATTATAATCTTGATTATTGATATTTTGACCTATAATATTGTGGCTTATTTATATTGGGACCTATGATATTTTGAGATAGTAAGGCTTAAAATCCAATAGTGGTATCAGAGCTACCACTTAAATCTATCTATTTTTGATAGAGTTATTTTAGAGCCACCATTATATTAGAGTATGTCCACTTTGAAAGTAGCAAAGACTTGGAATCTATTTTTTAAGGTTTTATTGAGTAGATATTGAGGGGAAAAGTAATAGTCACCCTGATTTGGATGCTAGGGTCTTTCCACTTGGTTCAAGTAAAACTAGTGAATACTAGGAATCAACTTGAATAGATTGAGGGCCAAATTAGAAGGAATTTGGACATGTAGGGAAATTCATAGTCACCATGATATTGATTTTGAATTCTCTAGAAAAGAGGCAAATCATTTTGTTCTTAGGTATGACCTAAGACATTGAAAATAGATTTAAGAGATTGAAGAGCATCAAATATTCCATAGATTGAAAAGCATCTAAGCTTCCAAGAGATTGAGAAGCATCAAAGCTTATAAGAGATAGAGAAGCATCATAGCTTCTAGGGAATAGAGAAGCATCTAAGCTTCTAGAAGATAGAAGAAGAGATAGAGAAGAGAAGTAGGATAAGATTCCTAAGAATAGAAACATTGAGAAATAGTATAATCTTCTAAATTATAGAGAGAATAGTACTGAGAAGTACAAAGAAGAAGCCTCCAAAGATAAGGTATATAGAGGCATATACAAAAGTTGAAATTTTGGTCATTTAGAGATATAGATTAGAAAGATAAGTTTGACTAAAAACTATTCATATATTTTAGTCTTGGCCTTAGGATCAATATTTAGTAAGTATAAGAAGATAATTAGAAATTAAAAGAGCATTAT
Source organism: Wollemia nobilis (assembly GCA_028583015.1). Classification (NCBI taxonomy): domain Eukaryota; kingdom Viridiplantae; phylum Streptophyta; class Pinopsida; order Araucariales; family Araucariaceae; genus Wollemia; species Wollemia nobilis. Next base: position 9,879,780 of record JAQPPZ010000689.1, on the reverse strand, counting down.
CCTACGATAAGTGCTATCATAAAAAAATTATCAAAGTACGATTAGTAATATCAAGAAGCACTATCATTCTAAGGTAAGCAAAAATCTAAGAATCATTACTACATACTATCATTCTATATTTAAAGAGCATTATTATAAGATCCACCAGTAGAAGGACCCAAACACTATTCTAAGCACCAAAGCAAGACTCGAGTACTATTCTAAGTGTCACAAGGAAAAGGACCTGAGTGCTATTATATGTGCTATCGTAAAATAACTGACTAGATATTTGGGTATTATTTAGAGCGCTATTTATAGAGATTCAAATGTAGACTTGAGCACTATCTAGAGTGCTATTACCAATAGAGAACTGAAAGGTATTCAAGTGCTATTTATAAAACTATTCATAGAGAATTGAATGTGGACTTGAGCACTGTCTAGAGCTATACTCATAATAGAGAACATGACATAGACTTGAGCACTATTTGAGTGCAACATGTAGTGCTTTGTGGGTGAAGACTAGAGTGCTATCCAAAGTACTACCTTCAGATAACTATCACCAAAATGATATCCATAGTGAACTTGATACAAGTATTCAAACCTGAGATGTGCATTCAGACCTAAGACGAGCATTCACACCTGAGACAAGTATCTAGACATGCATGCAATAGAAATACATTTGAGATGGAATGCCAAACAAAATAGATAGAGAAGCACATGTAATTCCAAGCATTAGCCTTGGATAAATGGAATGTTATCTTGGCATCCTAACCAACTTGGAAGATTGGAACGTTTGCCTAGCACACTCATGAAATCACAATGCTAATTTCATCAACCACCATAGGTAACGTTCTACATTACATTTCTAGCATTAATGCATCATTTAAAGTTTTTGGAGGGAAAGAAAATTTGAATATATTAGGTGGAGTTATAAGGTTTTCCACTTTAATATTGATTTATTTATGCACCTTGGTTAATTTTCAAAAGTTATTTTGAAAGTTTGAATTTATTTTTAAGTTATGGAGTGATAAGGATTACTACTAGGATTTAATTTTTTTTATAAGGTTTGAAAGTATAATAGTTCTTTTGAGCTTTGAAGGTTAGAATATTTAAGATTTGAGTTTTTTAGATTTGAAGCTATTTTGAAATTTCAAATTTGAAGTTTTTGCAAATTTAATTCAATAAGGAGTTAAAAGGATTTCTACTTCAAAGGTTTAGAAAATTTTAAAATTTGCAAGTTTCTTATATGAATTATTTAAAGTTTGGAGATATAAGGATTTAAAATTCAAAAGAAATTCACATGGATTATTGGTATATTTATTTTGGAGCAAGTAGGCATATGACATGAAATAAACAATGGTTTAACACTTTTCAATAGAAATATGAAAAACCAGTTGTCACAGCAGATAGTATGACTTATGAGGTCAAAGAAGTAGGAGATGTTTTAATTGATCTATCAAATGAAAAAGGAATAATTAGTAATGCACTATATGTACTTGGATTAACGGGTAATATTCTTTCAATATCTCAACTAATAGATCAAAATCTACCAATTGAATTGAAAACTATTAAAAAAATGTCTTATTACCAAAAAAGGAAGAGTTATAGCTTATGGTTCTTATAAAAATAGTCTGTTTACTCTAGATACATTGTCAAATATGTCTCTATCAACATGGGTTTAAAAAATATGAGAACTTTGGCATAAAAGGCTAGGACATATAAGTGCATCTTCATTAAATGATATGAGTAAACATCACATGGTTAAAGGTTTACCTAAAATTTCATGGGAATCTACAGTTTTTCTAGAATGTCTAGCAGGGAACAACATAGAGTGTCTTTTGAACTCAATCAACATGGAACTCAAGAACTGTTGGAATTAATATATACAATTTTATGTGGTCCAAAGAACATTACTAGTCTTGGAGGACACATATATTTTAAACTATTTGTTGATGATTACTTGAAAAAAATGTGTGTGTATTTTATGAAATTCAAATATGAAGCATTTAGTTGTTTTAAATAGTTTAGACTATTAGTGGAAAAATAAACATAAAAATTAGTCAATAATCTTCGTTTAGATAGAGGAGGTGAATTTTTATCAAAAGAATTTAACTTGTTTTTAGAAACCAATGGCATAAAAAGATAGCTTAGCACATCATATTCGCCATAAAAATGATATTGTAGAAAGAAGAAATAGATATATTATAGAAATGCTTCATTGTATGCTAAAAGAAGCCCATATTGGGTAGAAGCAGTTAAAATAATTGTATACTTATAAAATAGATCAGCTACAAGGATACTAAAACATGTTAATCTTAAAGAAATATGGTTCAGACAAAAACCAATAGTAGAACAATTGAGAATCTTTGGATGTAAGGCATACATGCATATCCCAAAGCAAAGAAGAACTACAAAACTTTAGAGGAAAGAACCAATATGGCTTAGAGATAAACTTAAGGACTCAAAACTAGAGAAAATGGTAGATCTCACTACCACAAGACCTCAAACTTGTAGCTTAACGAGAATAAATAAGGGGATTGATAATTTTTTAGTAGAACCTAAAACTAATCTAAGTGCTTTAAGTCATATATAGTGGAAGGCTACCATGGAATTAGAATATGCAATATTAATGAAAATAAGAACATGGAATTTGGTTGATTTACCTCAAGGAAAGACAATAGTAGGACGTAAGTGGATCTACAAGATAAAATATAAAGCAAATATTTCACTTGAAAAATACAAAGCTCAATTAGTTGTAAAAGAATATAGTCAAACATAAGGAATTGATTATGAATAAAATTTTGCACCAACAATAAGAATGACTATTATTCAAATAGTTTGTGCTTTAGCATCACATATTGGATGGAAACTTCATAAAATGGATGTAAAAAGTGCATTTCTTAACAATGATATTGAACAAGAGGTATATATATCACAATCAGAAAGACATATTTGATATATGAAGTTAAAAAGGATCTAGAAAAATATTTTGAAATGACAGATTTGGGGCTCCATTATTATATTGGTCTGGAAATGTGTCAAAATGAAAATAATATCACAATAACACAAACAAAGTATGAAAAATCATTACTTAAAAAGTACAGGATGAAAAAATGTAAACCCAAATATACTCCTATGGAGCAAGGATTGAAATTGTCTAAATATGACGCGACACCTCTAGTCTCAACTAATATCTATCATCAATTAACTAGAAGTCTTCTATATTTAACAAATACCGGACCATATATAGTTTTTGTTGTAAATTATCTTTCAAGATTTATGCAAGAACCTAGAGAAAGTCATTGGAAAGCCACAAAAATAATACTATAATATATTAGCAAGGCTATAGAATATAGACTAACATATACAAAATATGATGATAAATTCTATCTATAGGGATATTTAGATTCTGATTATGTTGGATCTACAGATGATAGAAAATCTACACGAGGCTATGTTTTCTATATTTTGAACTTATTTCTTGGTAGAGTAAAAAACAACATGCAGTAGCACTTTCATCTATAGAAGTAGAATATCATGCAACAAAAATGTAATTAGAAAAACACTTTGGTTATAATGCATATTGTCAGCTATGGGAATCAAAAGAACTCCTACAATAATAAATTATGGCAATCAAAGAGTTTTTAAGTTAATAAAAAATCCAGTGATTCATGAAAGAACCAAACACATTGAAGCTCAATGTCATTTTATCAGGGATCATGTTCAAAATCATCATATTCAACTAAGAAATCACTTGCTCAAAACAAATTTTAGATATTCCAAAATCATCTATGTACATCAAGAACAACTTATATCAAATAATGTAATACATAGGAGTGTTAGTAATATTATATAATTGATAGATTAGGATGTGTAGGATGCATATGTGTCATGTAAGTAGGCATGCTAGAAGACTAAGAGTCTTGTATATAAGTGGCAATATAAGAATCTGATGCGAGGAGCATCCAGTGGCATCTGATGCAGAAGCATCCAGTGGTAGCAGAGCCAACTTCGAAAAATTGGCTAAGGAAGGAAGATGTCGCGATTTCGTGACATGTCGCGAAATCGCGACCAAAAGAGGAGAGAGATGAGAAGGAGGAAAACTGTCGCGATATCACGACAGAAAAAGTGTCGTGATATCACGACACAAAGTGGGAGAGAAGCCAACAGGGAAAAACTATCGCGATATCGCGACAGAAAAAGTGTCGCGATATCGCGACACAAAGAGGAGAGAGAAGTAGCGGATGGAAGATGTCGCGATATCACGACATGTCGCGTTATCGCGACCCGTAGATGAAAGAAGGAAGCAAGGAGGAAAGATGTCATGATTTCATGACATGTCACAGTTTCGCGACCCGTAGAGGAGAGAGATGGCACAGACAAGGAGATGTCACGATTTCGCGACATGTCATAGTTTCACGACCTGCCAAGGAGAGAGAAAGCCAGAAGGAAGAAATGTCATGATTTCATGACATGTCGCATTTTCACGACCAGAAGGCGAAGAAGAAGCCAAGGGAGGAAGATGTCACGATTTCGTGACATGTCGCATTTTTGCGACCAGAAAGCGAAGGAGGAGTCAAAGGAGAAAGATGTCGCGATTTTGCGACATGTTGCATTTTCGTGACCCGAAGAAGCGAGAGGAAGCAGAGAGGATAAGATGTCGCGATTTCATGACATGTCGCGCTTTCGTGACCCGAAGAGGAAAAAGGAGGTGAGAAAGAAGAAGTGTCACGATTTTGCGACAGGTCGCATTTTCGTGACCCGACAAGGAGAGAGAAGGCGATGAAGCAGAGATGTTGCGATTTTGTGACATGTCGGGTTTTCACGACCCGATGAGGAGAGAGAAAGTGATGGCACAGAGATGTCACGATTTCGTGACATGTCAAGTTTTCACGACCCAACGAGGGGAGAGAAGGCGATGGAGCAGCGATGTCGCAATTTCATGACATGATGGGTTTTCGTGACCCGAAAGCAGAAAGAGCGTACGGAAGACAAAGATGTGATTTTGTGACATGTCACGATTTTGCGACCTAAAAGCAGAAAGAGCGTACGAAAGACAAAGATGTCATGATTTTGTGACATGTCATGATTTCGTGACCCGAAAGCAGGAAGATGGAGTGAAGGAGCAGAACTGTCGCGATATCACGACATGTCATATTTTCACGCCCGAAAGAAAAGCCAAAGACGAAGAGTCGAAAAGGCAGTCGTTTTGAATACCTGGACAACGAAGCGACGCGGGAAGGCGGAACGAACAGTTCTGGAAGAGGAAACAAAGGGCCACCAGCTGGAAGATGAAGAGTCACACGAAAGTTATAAAAGGGCAAGCCGAGGCATGCATTAGGGGTTGGAGAACGACGAGAGGCAGGGTTACAGATGCGATAACCAGAGGGCCGTTCTGGCCCTGCTGCGTTGTTCTTCCTTCCAGAAAAGCTTGAGTTCCTGGGTAGTGCAGACAGATTCACCGAACGTGAGGCAGTTTGCACCAGGAACAGAGTAAGCTTGGATCCGTAGGCATGTAGCAGATTCACCGAACGTGAGGCAGTTGCACCAGGGTCCATGGAGTGAGAAAGCTGTGAAAGCCAAAGAGCTACAGATCAGATTGAAGGCCAAGAGCCATTGCATGACGACCAGATTGAAATCTGTGCAGATTGAGAGGGATGGAGAGCTGGAGATTGCATAGAGTATAGAAAACTAAGCCTGCGGGCTGTTTTTGTAATTTTACTTGAAATGAATGAATGAAAATTTTGATTTGTAAGTTTGTAATTTTTGGCCCCCCATCAAGTGGTATCAGAGCTAGAAGATTCTGAGAGTGTAAGCAGAGCGCCGAACGTGAGGCAGCTTGCACTAGGATCTGTGGAAGAATGGTGAGAAGACAGAGAGAGTGGGTTGATCAGAAAGAGTTGATTCCATGTGTGACACAACAGTGCAGAAGTGAAGGTCACTTCTCCATCAACCCCAGGTGTCTGATGCAGGAGCATCCAGTGGCATCTGATGCAGAAGCATCCAGTGGTAGCAGAGCCAACTTCAAAAAATTGGCTAAGGAAGGAAGATGTCGCGATTTCACGACATGTCATGAAATCGTGACCAAAAGAGGAGAGAGGTGAGAAGGAGGAAAACTGTCGCAATATTGCGACAGAAAAAGTGTCACGATATTGTGACACAAAGTGGGAGAGAAGCCAACAGGGAAAAACTGTCACGATATTACGACAGAAAAAGTGTCGCGATATCGCGACACAAAGAGGAGAGTGAAGTAGCGGATGAAAGATGTCGCGATATCGTGACATGTCACGTTATTGCGACCCACAGATGAAAGAATGAAACAAGGAGGAAAGATGTCGTGATTTCGTGACATGTCACAGTTTCACGACCCGTAGAGGAGAGAGATGGCGCAGATGAGGAGATGTCGCGATTTTGTGACATGTCGCAATTTCGTGACCCGCCAAGGAGAGAGAAAGCCAGAAGGAAGAAATGTCACGATTTCATGACATGTCGCATTTTCATGACCAGAAGGCGAAGAAGAAGCCAAGGGAGGAAGATGTCGCGATTTCGTGACATGTCGCATTTTCATGACCAGAAAGCGGAGGAGGAGTCGAAGGAGAAAGATGTCGCGATTTCGCGACATGTCGCATTTTCATGACCCGAAGAAGCGAGAGGAAGTAGAGAGGATAAGATGTCATGATTTTGTGACATGTCGCACTTTCACAACCTGAAGAGGAAAAAGGAGGTGAGAAAGAAGTGTCATGATTTTGTGACAGGTCGCATTTTCATGACCCGACAAGGAGAGAGAAGGCGATGAAGCAGAGATGTCACGATTTTGCGACATGTCAGGTTTTCGTGACCCGACGAGGAGAGAGAAAGAGATGGCGCAAAGATGTCATGATTTCACGACATGTCAGGTTTTCACGACCCGACGAGGGGAGAGAAGGTGATGGAGCAGCGATGTCGCGATTTCATGACATGACGGATTTTCGCGACCCAAAAGCAAAAAGAGAGTATGGAAGAAAAAAATGTCACGATTTCGTGACCCGAAAGCAGAAAGAGCGTACAAAAGACAAAGATGTCACGATTTCGTGACATGTCGTGATTTCACGACCTAAAAGTAGGAAGATGGAGCGAAGGAGAGGAACTATCATGATATCATGATATGTCATATTTTCGTGCTCGAAAGAAAAGCCGAAGACGAAGAGTCAAAAAGGCAGTCGTTTCGAATACCTGGACAACAAAGCGACGCGAGAAGGTGGAACAAACAATTTTGGAAGAGGAAACGAAGGGCCACCAGATGGAAGATGAAGAGTCACATGAAAGTTATAAAAGGGCAAGCCGAGGCATGCATTAGGGATTGGAGAAAAATGAGAGGTAGGGTTACAGATGCGATAACCAGAGGGCCATTCTGGCCCTGTTGCATTGTTCTTCCTTCCAGAAAAGCTTGAGTTCCTGGGTAGTGCAGATAGATTCACCGAACGTGAGGCAGTTTGCACCAGGAACAGAGTAAGCTTGGATCCATAGGCGTGTAGCAGATTCACCGAACGTGAGGCAGTTGCACCAGGGTCCGTGGAGTGAGAAAGCTGTGAAAGCCGAAGAGCTGCAGATTGAAGGCCGAGAGCCATTGCGTGACTGCCAGTTTGAAATCTATGCAGATTGAGAGGGATGGAGAGCTGGAGATTGCATAGAGTATAGAAAACTAAGCCTGCAGGATGTTTTTGTAATTTTACTTGAAATGAATGAATGAAAATTTTGATTTGTAAGTTTGCAATTTTTGGCCCCCCATCAGAATCCAAAGGTCATATGGAAAGCAATAGTCAAGAATTTGAAGAGTTATCTTGTATAGCTATATTATGGAGATAAAGCTCCATGAAATGTATCTGAAAAGGAAAAAATATCAATTTTGTATATTTTGACACAACACTCTATATTGTAAGTATTCTTCATGCATGTACATGAATGATTTTACCATTTTACATTCAAATTTGATATTATAAGTGAAGGCTATTTCATTATTATATTGGACTAGATATATATTTGATTGCTCACATATATAATTTTACTCTCGGTTATTGATATTTCAACCTATAATATTATGGCTTATTAATATGAGGGTTGGAGGGAAGTATATCATAAGTACAAGGATAACTCCATCTCATCCTGATATTCTGTTAAGAGTAGGTATTATGGACTATTAGTACTAATATATATCTTGATGAGTAGTCTATGGACTATTTTGTCCAAATCTCACATGAGAATAGAACACTTTCTATTTCCCTCATTAAAATTAGATAATTAATAAAAATACAAAATTTTATTGGGGCTTTGGCCATTGAGCCCTCCAAATAGTACTAATATCTATAAATTTATCTTTGCTATCTTGGAATGTGAGAGGATAACATGTTAAATATAAAAATAATAGGATGCATCATGTTATTTAAAGGCATAAACCAAATATTTTAATGTTATAGGAAGATAGACATATTGTTGGCAACTTGATATTTTTGTGCGAACCATCTGGGAACAAGGATTTTTCTAGATAACATTCCATTAGGATGGATTAGGGGATACTATTATCCACCTTCTATCTTGGATGTATAATTGTTTGGTTAGCTGAGGTAAGGAATTAAAATATAAGGCAATCTAGGCCACCTTTGTCTTAAAGAGTCATACAATTGGTTTTTGTTTCTTTTATTCACCTAACATAATTAGAGATAATATTCAACATTAGGCCTGGCTAGGGGGTAATATGTTGCTAAAAAATGGATTTTAGTAGATGAATTAAATATGGTCAAATAAAATGTGGATAAGAGTTGAAAACCTTCTTAATTTACCTTATCTTCCCCTTAATTTAAAAATTGGCTAGTTTGTAGAGATAAATGAGATAGTTTTAACATCTTAAACATTCTTACCTTGGTTGAAAAATATTTTTTGGTTTACTTGGCATTACAAAAATTGGTCATAGAGTTCAAAATTATTATTGCTTTTATTGTTCAAACCTCTTTTCCAATAAAGTTTGTGTTGAGAGCAACATGATTTTTTGTGACTATGGAGTGACTCTGTTTGATCACTCTTCCATACTTTGTCCTTTCTATATTGGTGAAATGGATAAATAGTTCAATGGACTCTATTATAATCTTAACACATTACTACTTCAAGATCTTGAATGTCTTCGTGGATTAACAATTATTTTGTTGGAATAAGAATGTCCCTTTGGTGATGATGAATATATCATATGGTGGGAGAAAACCATTTATGGAGTGATGAAATTTCTTGTGCGTTTTGGAAAGAAAAACATCTAAGCTCATAAAGGACAGAAGAATGTAGCTATAACTACTCTTTCAAAAAAATGAAAAATGCTCATTTGTGATCCATATTCCTTGTTTTGATAAAATCAAGTTGTTCTTGAGGAAGGTAACCTTTTATGAATAAAGCATGATAAAGCCACTAGTGCAAGAACTAAATCCACGGTTTAATATATTAATTTAGGTGACAAAGGCTCAAAATTATTCTTTAATTATATTAAGAATAGACATAAAATGAAATTGATATTTGAGGTAAGGGATGATGAAGGAAAACTTAAGGTAGAGGATAAAGATATTGATAACGTCTTCATCTTAAATTTTCATAACATTTTTAAAAATTATAGTGTAACTCTTAACAAGTTAGTCTTGCAATATTTTTCCAATTACACTCCTTGTAAGTTAGAAGCAGATCTAAAAACTTATCTAGATATCCCTTTCCTTTTAAGGAGCCAACATATACCATATTATTTATACCCAATTATAAAGCCCATGAATTAGATGGGATTCTAGATAAGTTCTGTAAAACTACATGGGATATCATTGTTTGAATTTTTTTTATAAAATGTATGAAGAGGTTTTGGCATAGAATTTTCCTAGTCTATGAATTGGATTGTGCTATAGCCTTTATCCAATATTTTTGGATGAATGAGATTTCTCTCAATTCAACCTCTAGATAAGGCCAGTTCCTTGGAATGCCTATAAACTAAAATAGGGGTTTAGGCTAAGGGTAAAGAGATGAAAGGTTTAAGAAAAATTAAGGGTTGAAAGAAAGGAGTAAATGGTGGATGAGATATAGTGTAATAACACTGGACATTACCATATAATAATATTACATAATCAATTTAGATGATACTTAACATACCAACCAAAAAAAATTATTCAATTTAAATTACATACTTTAGACATTGCAAAGACTCAAATAAATAACAATCCAAAAATGATCCAAATAGCAAAATTTGCTTTAATAGAATAGACTAATCATAAAAGTGTAATATAAGTGACGTAAAGTAAACATACATTCATAAAAATCTATAATGACACCAACAATGGAGTCCAAACAACTATCACTTCTCATTAATTGGCAGTAAGATTACAAAACAAGTATCCAAGCAAATACTATAGATTTGACCCTTCAATTAGTTAAAGTAAACATAAAAGTGTAATATAAATGACTTAAAGCAAACATACATTCATAAAAACCTATAATGACACCAACAATGGAGTCCAAACAATTATCACTTCTCATTAATTGGCAGTAAGATTACATAGCAAGTATCCAAGCAAATACTATAGAGTTGGCTTATTTATAAGATGTAATTTGAATCTTAAAGTAGAATATTTACAATGTTAGTTACAGGTTTGTTATGAAAATAAGTTGGCAAAGAATGTTCATATTATTGAGGTGGCAATTTCAAATTTTACTCTACATTTGAATTTGAATTTATTTACAATTTGTTGTGTTGATTTACAACTACCTACTGCAAGTGGCCGAATTGCTACAACTGATTTCTTAGAACTATTATTTTCATGTTTTAGTGTTGTTATATGGAACAACTACAATGCATTGGATGGTTATTTCTCTAAAAGGGATATTTCAAACCATTTGTTTTAAATTCAGGCTCATCATTTTGTTTATAGAGCTTCTTGGAACAAATCCAAACCTTATGAATATTTTGATGATGTCACCTTGGGATGAGTCCTGGTTTTGTGCATCTCCTTGGCTTATTTAATGCTTTGAATTTATTGCATGATTTTAGACTTCAATGTTGGGATGCTGATATCATTGCTAAAAATCCTTCGAGATCATTACACTTTGTCTTTGTGTAAGAGTTCATACTTTGGTTGGCAATAGGAATGAGTTAATTTATTTTTGGAGGTCCAAATTTTTTCATCATGGATTTGTTCAATCTAACTTTATGTATTTTGGCTTTACGTGTCCTTGCTTGAATGATTCTAAACTTTTCTTTTCTTCTGCTAATGTCATTCGCTTGAATGGTCCAACTTTATTCATTCTGATTTTATTCGCTTCAACTTTGTGTAATTTTGGCTTTGTGCAATTTGTACATTTTTGGACTTTTATGATATCATGCTGACATCACCACTAAAAAGGGTCTGGCTTTATTCATTCCAACTTTTTGCAATGCCAAATTTTTTTAATAACAGTTAGCCAAACTTTGAAGAAAAAGAGCTTCGCTTCTTGCATTGCAAATGAGATCATGAATTTGACCTACATTCTTGGTGACTCTCGAGGATTTTTGCTTGTGGAAATTAAGAACTCAAAGGGCCTTATTCAATTGGGTATGGAATCTAAAGTGTTATGAAATAAAATGTGAATGGAGTTAGTATGATGGAGAATCATTTGGGAAATAAGAGGTGTGATGAGTGAGTGATTTTAAATGAAATGGGGAAGCATGGATGGATTATAATATGGAATGAAATGGTTGATGAGATGAATGTTAAGATGGAATAGAAATGGACCATACCTTTTTTGAACTTTCCAGGTGGCATTTCCTCTATGCTTCTCCTTTTGGGTAGCTGATGATTTTTCATTGATGCATCTTCTCCACTTTTGGATAACTTACACTTTATTTTCACTTTCATGGTGTAGAGGTATCATATTTTGGTTGTTCGTCACTCTAGCATTGCTCTTTGTGTGCCAAGTATCTCTTGACTGTCCCTCATCTATATAGATTTAGTGGAGGAGATTTTACCATAGTATCTCTTTCTCTTTGTTCATTTTCTTGATTCTCTTCATAAACTAAGATACCTTTTGCTCTCTAGAGGACTTGACAACCAATGTCTAGATTTTTGGGGGAGGATTTCTGAGTCCCATGAATTTCTCATGTATTTTCTCAGTTGATAGGCTTTTTCATAAGAGGGATATTGATATGTTCTAGCCATTTTTTGAATCTTATCCTATATCATAGCTATTCTATTTATGGACTCAAGCACTTGGAATTCTTCAATAGGATATTACCATTGGTTTATCTTCTCTTCGCCATTGGCTATAGATTTTATTTGGGTCTGAAGATCCTCCTTGGTATGGATTTGGGATTATTCATCCCAAAATCCTAGGCATCCTAGCTCTTCTAATTATTTTGCTGGATTCATTATTATTTTTTCTCTGAGCTATAACCTATCTACCATCTCCCATACTTGTTGGAACCACTTATCTCTTTCCATTATGATATGGGAGACAACCATTGCTACATTCCATTGGCTATTTAGTATAACTTTTATAGCTGGTTCAAATATTTTCCCAACTAAATTCATTAAACTCTCAGATTATTCTATTTTATCTTCTAGTTCAACCTGAGCCCGCGTTAAGTTTCTTTTTGTAGTTTTTATGGCTTTTGCACTAAAGTTTAGGTGGCCAACAACTGGGTAAGCTTCGAGGGCATACTGAAGGATTTTATTCTAGCTTTTCTTCCTTAATTTATCTAATGCTTCTTGGAAGAAGTGATAGGCTCTAGCCCTTTATTTCTCTCTTTATAGTTGTTTCTGCAAGTCTTGAATTTATTCTATCAACACTTTTTTCATTTCCTCCTTTTGCATCTGCTGACCACTTGGGAGTTGCATAATCATTTTCTTCCATTTTTATTTTCCTTTTTGCACAATTTTTTTGACATTATTCTCTTTTTTGCCATCATTTCCATTTTTTTTACTCTTTCTTCTAGCTACTTACATTTGTCTCTCAGTTTATCATCTTACAAATAGATGGTATTGACATGGGCCTATGTGCTGAATAGAGAATACTCTAATGATAGCCGATAAATATCTATTACTTATGTTTCCACTCACAAATCATTTGATATCATATTAGTTTTTGGCTTGTCAACCATTGGTGTGGCTGTGACTCTCAGTTGTTGATAAGTGGTTGGGTCAATCACAATTATTAGCTTGATAGGATCTTGCTCTTCTGCTTGCTTGGGAAACATGTTTTTCCACCATTCTTATGTATTTTGACTCATCTCCTTGAGTCTGTTGATGGTAACTATGGATGGATGGTCAGGTGGTGGTAATGTTGGAAAGATAAATTGAAATATGGAAAAGGGAGATGGAGGGATTTTGTAAATAGTTGAAGTGGTAGTGCTTATAGGAGTTTGAATTTGTGGAGTGGATGTGGCTGAAGGGATTTTAGATATTGTGGTATCTTGAGTGATTGGTCTTAGTGGAAAGCTTTGTGGTGATGGAGAAATGGAGGTAACATCAATTGGGATTAGAGAAGTAGAAAAAGGGATTTGGGAAATCATACCTATCTCTATTTTTTATGCTTGCCCTGCTCCTAGCTTGGTCACTAGTTCGGTTGTTGGGGGTGGCCCTTAGATCTTGCATTTCTTACGGGATATTTCTTGAAATTCTCTAAGGGGATTAAATTTTCCTTTACCCGCCCCTTCTTCCTTCATTGAAGTTGAGTGATTGGACGATGGTGTTCCTAAAAACTACTGTAGATATGACCTTATGCTTACATCAAATTCCTTATTATTATCAATGAATTTACTTGGTACTTGAACACTCTCTATTGGTGTCTCTTGTTATTAGGGGCTTTGATGCTCTATTGATCCCAGGATAAACTTTGGCATCAACCTAAGTGGGGAATATGATATAGGTCATTGAATCCTTTTTATTTTTATTTTTGGAATAGAGGAATTAGGAAAATGTGCTTCCAAAGCTAGATTTTGAGATCGTTGTTGTACATTTATGAGCTTTTGTGACCTAGTGGCCACTTTCCCTAGACCTCCTCTAGTGTATCCCATTTTTCCTATGATTTGATATCCCTTTGGATATATTTCTTATTGTAGTTATATTGGGATGAATGTCATAGCTTGTTGGTTTGATCCTAAAGCTTCATTCGTAGGCACTTGTTTCTTTGAGCCTATCATAGTATTGCCATCGACTTGTCCTCCTTCTAACATTCGTGCAATTTATATTATATGTTTTTACTTAGAAATTATTTGTTTTAATTCTACTTCATATCCTTATTTTAGTGTCATAGGATCTTCTTCTTGTACTTCACCTTGGCTATTGATAATTTTGGCTTTAATTTTCTCTTCTTGAGGCTTCTAGTTCTCTATATTTTTATTATATTTTTGATAAAATATTTTTTCCATCAACAACAGGTACCCAGAGTGTCACACTCACATCTAAACATTCACCATTCCATAATCCTAGCTTATTATCACCCTATCTTATTAACCATAGTATCTATTTTATCCTAAGTCAATCTATGATCTTCATATCTTTTTGGGTTGTAGCCACATTCTGGCTCAGAGAAATCTCTCTAAGGAGGCAACTCTTGCATCTTGCTAATATTCCAATTTAGCTCAATATCCTCAAAATATTTTTGAAGTTGTTCAATGTTAGGTCGATTGACCTTTTTGAATGCTGGTGGTTTACCTTTGTTTAATTATGTTATATTCTCCTTGAATTTATCCTCTGGATCATACTTCCATTTGTGTGGTATTGCTCATAATTCTAGTTTCTCAAGTTTATTATACAAAATTTCCCCTTGTCCTTTCATCATTACTATAATGGGTTTGAAAGTGAAAGGATACTCACAAGTGGCAGCTTTATTTATGCTTGAGCCAAAAGCTACATTTATGGCATTTGTTTACCGATAATATTCCATGGTGAAAACTTGATCAATTACATAGTATGGCACAAAAAGGATTTTCCACAAAGCCATATAGTCTTACCATAGTTTTTTTTGTTAGAATTTACCAATCTCCCTCTTCTATTTGGGGACTGTAATGTTGCAATTGCTGCTTGAGTAAATTATGGTATTTCTTCATGTACGAGCTTCAATATTGGCCCCAAAAATTATTTGTTGAAATGATAGTAGAACTCAAAAGCCCTAATTAAAGTCATCCAATCCACTACCACTCTTTTCTATCCCTGGTCATTTACCTTATTCACACCTATCCATGGCATACTATCTATTGTGCTATACAAGAAAAGCCAAACTAAGTGTGAAGGATATTGAAAAACACCATATTTTGAAATTTACAAATGTGTGAATTGCTTATGTATGCTTTCACACAAATATTTAGCCCAATCAAAGAAGGGGGGATTATTAGACTAATATGAGCGAGACTCATCATAGTAATGCAGATTAGAAATGGAATATGCTAAGGCAATATGATAATCATGGAATTCCTTATTAGTGGGCAACCTGAATATTATGGCCAACATTGAAAACATATCAGGGAACTTGAATTCAAAGATAAGAATTAGGGTCTTTGAGAGGTCATTACCAAGTGGGGGGTTGTATAGCTATTGGTTTAGAATTTTTTTGAAGAAATTACCCCTTCTTTGTTCCTTCTAAGGTCATAGTACTTCCTCTATTCTTTAGTAGTGAAATACTTAGGGGGAGTTTTGGGTTTTACCCCTATGATAAGGGCCTTAGTGAAGAGGTTAGGAGTAAGTTGAAATAATTCTTGGCCCCTACAGTTTTGTATAGTTCTCATTTATGGGTTTTAAAATTGGGTGACAACGAATACTAACTTAGGGTAGGGATGAACATGCTTGTAAATGTAATAAAACAAGAAGTAATGCCATGTAAACTCACTTGGGCTGCTAGGTGATATCTCTTTCACTCACTGTTCGACTGCTTCTCAAAGGTGCTTGTGTTTTGACTTGAGGATGATTTTTGTATCCTTGATTTTGCAAGTACATTACTAAAGCATCTTATTTTTCTTTTTTGTTTTTTGAATGTTAGCAGGATCTCTTGTGTTCTTGACCATTGTTGTTTAGTCCACACTTTTATATTACCTATTTTAACATTGCAAATTGTTCTTGTCGATGGTTGTGTAGTCCTAGCTCAAGATAATATGTTGGATCGATAATTATTTTTCTTAACAACTTCACATAGTGATTTTGTTATTGAAGTATTTGTTTTATTGGTGCTATACTAGATGTTGTGTAGTTATTATGGTAGTTGAACTGCATGTTCACCTTTCCTTAAAGATCAACTTTCATATTTGTAAGATCGCGTAGGAGATTTGCATATCAATTAGATTTAAGCTATTATGGCTACTTGATGAATAAACATGCAAGCTTCAAAATTATTGTTAGTTGATTTTAGTTATGACCAATCAACTTTAAGCTAGTTTTAAAATTATCTTGGCTTTTTTACTTTTTGTGTCTCTATGTACATATAATACAAAGGGTGGCGGTACCCTAAATGAAGAGCTTTAGGTATTGGCCATTTATCGGTAACAACAAAATCTAGCCATTGACATATGATAGCTCATACGCGTTATATTTACATTTGGTGATGATGCGGTATGGTCTAAGACCAAAATTAATTAATTTTTTGATGATATCTTGGATTTGACTTGACTTCGTCCCATTTAAGTATGAGGTCATTGATTTGGTAATCAAAAGATATGGCCATATTGTCGAACCATCACTTCATTGTGATTGAATGTTTTTGGAAATCATTATAAGCCTTTTTGCTCTATTTTTCTAATAGTAGAAGTTGTGCAATTCGAGTCTCCGTTGCTTCCATATCAAGAAGTTTCTATCGATATATTAATTTCATTGCAGGCAAATCAAGATGTAATGGGAGAATCACGACACCAAAAAGGGTCTTTAAGGGTGGTTATTCAACCGCCGTCTATGAGGAAATCGTAAAAAGTCTACGTCATACAATGACAGTTAAAATCCACCTCAAAAAAAGTAAAAAGTCTACGTCATACAATGACGGTTAAAATCCACCTCAAAAAACTACCCTCTTAGACATTCTTAGTACATTTGTTAACGTAGTTTTTTTTTAATGTGAGGCCTAAGAGAGCAGTTTAAAACCATATTCTTAGGTTCTAAGAGGGCAATTTAAAACTACCCTCTTAAACCCTAAGAAGGTGGTTTTAAACCGCTCTCTTAGGCCTCACATTAAAAAAAATCTACGTTATCAAATGTACTAAGAATGTGATCATGGGAAATCTATACATAATGTAAAATGTGCTAAATAATGAGAAATATATAAAATATGCTAAGAAATATGATCATTTATATTGTGATGCTATCTAGGAATGTTATCAGATAATATCTAAGGTTACTGAAGTGTCATCTAAAAATGTGCTAAGAAATTTGATCACAATATAAATGTTGGTTGCAAAATATCATGGGAAATCTAAGCATGCAAAAAGAATACTTTAATGGTCTTCTATACTGAGAATTGTATTATGGACATTAACTTTCAAAGGCATCCAAGTTTGAAGTGCAACTTATTTTGAAGATAATGTTATGTGGTTGCCACATCCACTTCAAGAGCTTCTTAGGATATTGAGAGGTTTGAATCTCCTTATTTTGAAGATAGGATCATTAACCAAGTCCTTAATGATGCTAGAATGATAGACAATAATATACCCATGATGATTCGTGACTTATCCCAACATATAGTTGAAGGTGTATGCTTCAATCTGAAAAGAATAATACAAATCAAGAAAGGTGAAAACTCTTGTGCAACAAATTATTCACTTCAATAATCTAAAATATTTTTGTTGTGGGTCAGTCTACTTGAATGTGGCTTTGGTACTTCCTCAAATGACCAAAAGAAGCACAGATAAATTGGTAGGAAATATGGGCAACCTGCAAACTACAAAGAACATGTAATATATCCACAATACAACCTGATGCAAATGAAAGTTACCTCAAGACATTTGGCATTCAGTAGTTTCAATAGTGTTTGAGCAAGATACTTATCCATGCAAAGGTTAAGCCAACCCACTAGGTAATGCCTAAGTGAAGTATTGATTCTAAAGCATTAATGACACCCAAGAGGAGCTTGGAACTATAAAGGACTTAAAATAGAAAGTCACATAACAAATGTTAATAAGAGAAGTAACCATTCAAGAATTTTGTCAGATACTACCTTTTAGATAGCGATTGTTTAGAAAAATCCAATTTTTATATGCAATGTAGGATCTTACTCACATTAACTACCAACCTGATCTGCCTCTACATTTCTCTAGATTATTTTAACAACCCCTGTATGCATAGAATAACCTTGTTCTAAAACAAATCAACAAAAACATATACTCAGTATTATAAGAAAATATTACACTAAATTGCTAAAAATAAGGAGAATCAAGACTATAAATCTTCAAGTACACAAAAAACAACAATGGATCCACACTTCCACATTCTATCCATTAAAGTCTCTCAAACACACGTTCCATACATAAGCAGGTTAAAATCCATATTTTAACACACTCAATATCACCTTGAAGCTTCCAACTCACAAGCTAACCATGTCCTGTGTTGTCTATTTTCATCCTCTCTATATAATTTAAAAAAAATACAACAAAAAGTGTCCTCCATGGATGTGTAAATTGGAAAAATAGGCAATTACAAAGTAATTTCCTTCCTCACTGAGGTGGAAATTGTAGAATAAGTTATCCATTCAAACCAATACTCTTGTTGATTGAAGCACAACACCAAGAGGGCTCTCTGGAGTTGCATATCAACTAGAAGTTGTGGCATTAGAATAAAATACAAAGAAATAAGCAAAACCTTATGTGATTTGTTGACTGAAGCATGACACCAGCAAGGCTCTTTGGAGTTGCATCTCAACTAGAAGCTACGACATTAGAACAAAATACAAAGAAATACACAAATCCTTCTGTGATTTGTCAAAGTTGTACAAGTCAAGATGCATGCACTCGTTACCCTTTTACCATGTAGCATGTCAATAATTAAAACAAGTAGAGAGAAAAAATAACAATGCTGATAATTGTTTAGGTTTAAAAAATTACTTTTAATGCACCCCACAAGAATTAGACACATGGTTCAAAATATCTAGGGTTGACTTTCATCCCTTGATGGTAGTGCAATGCTCAACTATTTGGTCTGGTGCACATGACGTGCACTAAAAGAAATTATGTGCACTAAATAGTTTCTTTCACTGCTCCTATAAACATTATAAATGTTTGGGTCTAATTTTTGATATAAAATAGAATAAATGACATATTAAGTGATATGGCTAATTTAATCCATCATATTTACACAAAAATATATCAATTGATGTAAGCATGCATATAATTTCCATCAACTATTATGGGGTATAATATACATGACCAACATATAATGCAAACATGTTTCTTTGCAAAAAAAAACATACACATATACATGTAGAGAGAGATGCTTGTGGATAGAAAATAAGACTTGTAGGGTATCAACAAAGGGAATCATAATAAGAGAATTAATGATTCAGGACAGAACAAACTGTGTAAATATATAAGGTTTTCAAAAGTACCTTGATAAATGGTTGATCTCTGCTTGGAAAAGAATCGATAAAACTATATTTCAGAAGAAGAGAAACTTGAAATACCATAACAAAAGAGCAAAACATGACTTTAGAATTGGATCTCAAATAGTTTGTAACATAATCACAACTCGTAACTTATAAATTTATAATCCCTTTTAGAATCAGCCAGTGAAAAAATATAAATTAAGAAAGTATACCCTTGTGCCTATAGCTTAAGAATCTGAAATGCATGGCCAATGTTTTTTTTTTTTTTGAATTTACATGGTGGAATCGGTAGCTGCCACGAATCCGGGCAGGTTGTCCAGCTTTTTATGGCCGCCATAGTATTCTGCACTATCCACCTTGGAATCCGCCATACATATCTTTGCACAGTATACCCCTATAACCACCATGCCATAATCATTTTAAACCTTTTACGTCACTGAAAGCACCAGGAAAGGGAAAAGCGTTCAGTCCGGCGAGGCCCGAGATTTGAACCTTGGACCTCCGCCCCCCTTATGGGGTTTGGATGAACCAATTGGTCTACACCTCGGACCTAATGCATGGCCAATGTTTAGATTTACCCTATCATTATTTGATTGTATTTTTGTAATAGTATGAGAATGCAAGTATGAGAAAAATGACTCTAAATAGGTTCTAAGTACTGCAAGAAAGTCTTTAGCTGCCTTTGCCTGCAAGAAAACATACAACTTAAGAGAGTCATAGTATTTCTAAAAAAAAAAGAAAAAAAGAAAAAGAAAACATACAACTAACAACTTTGAACAATAAGAACAGTCTAAGAATAGATAATTGCAAATAAATAATTCAGAAGAAAGCCTAAAAATAAATGCAAAAACTTAAAAAAATACTAATAGAATGTAATCTAATCAAGGCCCTTTCGATATCTATATAGCCTACTTTGCAACATATGATGCTATGCCATTCAAAAACTTCTTATCTAGACAAATTAATGGGTGCTTTAGATTTAATGTAATATTCATGCATTCCATTTTATGCCAATATCTAAAGACTAAACAATAAGGATATATGTAGCCTTTACTGATAATCAGGAATAAATATTCTAAATTATACAAAGATAATCACTAAATACTACAATTAAACTTGCAAGAAATAACAAAAGTTGATCAAAAAAAACTGCTCTATAAATGCCAACCAGAAAGTAATGCTAAATTTCATTGGTTTACAATCATTGTCTCAACGAATTCATATCTCTAAATTTAAGGTGCACATATATCCATTTGTGTCTTGTTTCATTTGGCATTGACTATCATTAACATCAGATGCGCTCTAAGAAATAACACACCGATAACTTCTAGAACCTTGGATTCTTTGTTCTTATTCACAATTCATCTACTGTGCTTTCTTTATCTTCTTCTATTGGCCAAAGATCCAATTTTTCTATGAGGTGATTTATGCAGTAGAAGTTCTACTTAGCTACTATAGTAGTGACTAGGACCTCCTTATGTTAGATGTTTATTTTTGATGTAGGTATTTCCTACTTTGGCTCGTAATATTTCCTATAATTTGCAGTCCTCTTTGCATTCATTCCCCATGTCTATTATTTTCAAAGAATATATAGAGACATGGACACTTTTCCAGAGGAAGGAACTTATCGTTGGCAAATGAAAGAATAAAATAGCAAAAACTCCAAATATAATGTCTAGGAAGAGCATGCTTGTAAGCTACCTCCAGTACAGTATATACAGATAAATGAGACCAATTAGCCAAAGACCTCTTTGTATAAAGCAAGTGGTCTTTTCCATACTTTCCATTGCCCACCCTTAACCATTGATCATGGAATAAAAAATGAGGGTAATTCAAGAATTCACCTTGAATTAAATGAGGGTAATTCAAGAATCAGAAATAGAGTTTCTAGATTCTTGATTGTGGATCTTGTCAACTTACAAAACAAAATACAAGCTAAAAATATGATAGCAATTAGGTTTTTGTTTATTACTTATAAATTAGCACAATTTCCAAGTGATTCTTTTTCAATGATCTTATGTGGCAGAAATAGACCAATATTTTACTCAATTAGATAGGTGAGTGAATTGTCGTAATTCATCCCATCGGGCATGCTAGAAATAAATTAGCGGCATAAAATACACCTAGTCTATGGAAATGGAGTGTGCCCTAGACTTTAGCTAATATTTTTGGATGAATGAGATTTCTCTCAATTCAACCTTCAGAGAAGGTCGACTCCTTGGAACACCTATAAACTAAAATAGGGGTTTAGGCTAACGGTAAAGAGATGAAAGGTTTAAAAAAAAGTAAGGTTTGAAAGACTTGAGTAAATGATGGACATGATATAGTGTAACAACATTGGACATTACCATATAACAAGCTTACACAATCAATTTAGATGATACTTAAGAGACCAACCATTGTCATATGCAAAACAAATTTATTCAATTTTAATTACATACTTTAATCATTCCAAAGACTCAAATGAATAGCAATCCAACAACGATCCAAATAGCAGAATTCACTTTAATAGAATAGACTAATCATATAAATATAACAAAAATAACTTAAAGTAAAGATACATTCATAAAGACCTATAATGATACTAGTAATGGAGGCCAAAAAACTACCACTTCTCATTAATTGACAATGAGATTACATAGCAAGTATCTAGACAATTACTATGGAGTTGACCCTTTAATTAAAGGTGTTGGCTTATTTAAATCTTATAGCAGAAGATTTACAATGTTAGTTATAGGTTTTTTATGAAAATAGCTTGGCAAGGAAGGCTCATATTGTTGAGGTGGTAGTTTCAAATTTCACTCTGTTTTTGAATTTGAATTTATTTGCAATCTACTTTGTCGATTTGCAACTACCTACTACAAGTGGCCAAATTACTGCAACTAATTTGTTAGAACTATTATTTTCATATTTTGATGTTGTTAGCTAGAACAATTGGAAGGCATTGGGGTGGTTGTGGCTCTGAAAAGGATATTTTAGAAGTTTTGTTTCAAAGTCAGGCTTGTCAATTTATTTGTAGAGCTTCTTGGAATAAATTTAGACCTTATGAATATTTTGATGACATCACCTTGGGATGAGTCCTGGTTTTTTCCATCTCCTTGGCTTGTTTAATACTTTAGCATTGTTTAGTTATGAATTTGTTCAATTATGATATTTATTACATGATTTCAGACTTCAATGTTGAGATGTTGACATCATTACTAAAAATCCTTCAATATCATTACACTTTATATTTGTGTAAGAGTGCATGATTTGGTTGGCATTAGGAATGAGTTATTTTGCTTTTGAAGGTCTGACTTTGTTCATCCTAACTTTGTTCAGTATGAATTTGTGCATTTTTGCTTTGTGCGCCCTTGCTTGCATGATTTTAGGTTTTTCTTTTCTTTTGTTGACGTTATTCTTTTGAATGGTCTGATTTTGTTCATTCCAATTTCAATCATTTAAAATTTGTGCAATTTGTGCATTTTTGAAATTTGACAATGTTGTGCTGATGTCACCATTGAAAAGGATCTAAATTTTATTTATTTTGACTTTGTGCAATACCAAAAAAATTTAAAACACTTAGCCAAATTTTGAAGAAAAAGATCTTTGGCTTCTTGCATTGCAAATGAGATCTTGAATTTGATCTACAAGAATTTGACAAAAAATAATCACTAAGAGTTGTGATTAGTGTTGGAAATATGTTGAATATTTTCCATGTTATTCTGGTGGTAAAAGGTACTGGACACTCTCTGTGTATCCTTACTGGGGTTTGGGGCTGGGCTGGACCTCGAGTAGGGGTTTGGGGGTGACAACCCTCAAAAAGTGGGGGTTTAGGGGTGGTAACCCATGATGGAAGTTTTAGGATTTATTAAGCTATTTTTAGACCCATATGGGCTATTTAGGGTTAATTATTTAAACCCATGGTTTTTTGCCCATGGTATTGTAAAATTTGTTCTTATGTTGTTGTTATTTTATTGCACTTGAATCAGGGTTTGAAGAGAGATGAGAGATAAACATTATTGTATTGGAGATGATTAAGTTTATACAATAAGGATATATTACTATGTTGAGTTTTTTCCTGTAAGGGTTTCCTAGGTGAAATACTGTGTTATGTGTGTATCTATTATCTTCTTTTTTTTTCCTTTGATTTTGTATTTACTATTTTTCTAGATTTAGTTTATTGGGGCCTTTTTTCTCTTCATTTGGTATTAGAGCTAGGTTTTTAAGCTTCGTTTAAGGATTAAGGGTTTCAACCCTATGATAAATTAATTCTTGAGTGGGAGTCATATGCGAAAGAATATGGGCGAAGGAAAATGATGGGAAGCACATGGATAAATATTGAAAAATTTAACGGACATAATTTTGAGTTATGAAAACTCAAGATGGAGGATTTTTTTTTGAATTTACCTGGTAGAATCGTTAGCCACCATGAATCTGGGTAGGTTGACCAAATTTTATGGCTTACACAGTATTCTACGTTGTTCACCCTTAAAGTTACCACACAATTCTTCGCATAGTCCACCCCTATAACCACCATGCCACAATAATTTTAAACCTTTTACTCCACTAAAAGCACTAGGAAAGGGACAAGCATTCAGTTCAGTAAGGCCCAAGATTTGAACCTTGGACCTCCACCCCCTTACGGGGTTTGGTTGAACCAATTTGTCTACACCTCGGACCTAAGATGGAGGATTTGTTGGTTGATAGATATTAGTGGATTGCAGTCTTGGAAATAAAACCAACATCAATGACAGATGAGGATTAGCTAAAGATTAATAGGATTGCAAGGAGTTCTATCAGATTGTGCTTATTTGATTTGGTATTTTTGAATATATCGACAAAGACCATGACAAAGTAATTATGGGATAAGCTAGGAACTTTGTATCAGATAAAATCACTTGTAAATAAACTCTTTCTCTAGAAGAAGTTGTATTTACTTTATATGAATGATAGTGACTCTATGATTAAACATATGAATGCTTTTAACACTATGGTAAGTCAATTAAAATTTGTTGAAGTAAAAATGGATGAAGAGAAAAAGTGTATAAATTTACTTTGTTTATTACCTGATTCATGGGATAGCCTAGTTATTGCTATCACCAATACTACTTCTACATTGAAAGTAGAGGATATAATAGGAATATTGCTATATGAGAAAATGAGATAATTTTTTTTTTGAGGATTATCATTAGAAGGATGCCTTGGTTGTGAGAGGTCATTCTCAAGAAAGAAGAAAAAAGAAATCAAGAGAAAGGAAATCGAGATCTAGGGATAAATTTGTTGCTCCAAAAAAGAGGAAATGTTGGAAGTGTGGTAAAACAGGGCATTATAAAAGAGAACAAATTTAAAAAGTCTGATAGTAGTTGATCATCTATTGAAGGAACTTCTATAGAAATGAAGACCAAAAATGAATATTCAAGGGACTTATTCTTAGTTGTAGCGTATTCAAGTGAATGCCATGACTCATGGCTGATTGACTCAGGTGCTTCTTTTCATATTACTCCTCATAAGAAGGGGTTTTGTGAATATGAAAAGGTAAATGGAGATAAATTCTTATCGGGAGACAATTCGACATATAAAATAATTGGTCGAGGAAGAGTCAAGTTGAGGTTAAAAGATGGAAAAATTAAAACCCTTCTTTGTGTGTTGTATATTTTGGGTTTGGCAAGGAATTTGATATCCATGAGTAATATGGATTACACAGGTGTGATTGTGGTATTCAATAAGGATATCTCAAGATATTTTGTTGAGTCTTGGTGTTGGCAAGGGGGGTTTGTACAGGAAATCTATTCAAACTTGAGGCTAGCACTGTAAATATTGATTACAATAACTCTTTACTTGTATAGGAGAAAAATATGGTATAAGCATCTCCAAGTATTCCTGTAGAAAATATAAGATTATGGAATCAACACATGGGGCATATTGGTGAGAAAGGACTTCAAACATTAAAAATGAAAAGTATGACTGAAGGAATTTCTAATTGGGTATTAAATTTTGATTTTTGTGAGTATTGTGTTTTTGGAAAGCAAACTTGAGTCAAGTTTCCTAGTAGTGCTACAAGATCTGAAGGAATTTTGTATCTAGTTCATAGTGATGTGTTTGGACTTGCAAAAGTACCATCGTTAGGTAAATCTATCTATTTTGTTACATTTATAGATGAATTTTCAAGAAATACCTAGGTAATTTTTTTATGAAACAAATATGATGTTTTCAATAAATTTAAAGAGTTTAAGTCTCTTGTAGAAAGTTATATAGAGAAAAAGATAAATATTTTGAGAAGTGACAATGCTGGTGAGTATTGTACTAATGAATTCGAGTAGTTTTGCAAGGACTATGGAATAAAAAGGCAAAAAACAACTCTGTATACTCCACAATAGAATGGAGTTGTAAAATGGATGAACAAAATATTGATGGATAAGGCTAGAAGCATGCTAAGTGGTGCAAGGTTAGAAATGGAATTTTGGGTAGAAGTTGTGTTAACTGCTCGTTACCTCATTAATAGATATTCTACCTCAAATTTGGTGGACAAGACTCCACATGAAGTGTGGCCTGGTAAGAAACGTTCTCTCAATCATATAAGGATTTTTGGTTGTGATGCTTATATGTATGTCCCAAAATAGAAAAGGACTAAGCTAGACTATAAATATAAAAAATGCATATTTGTAGGTTATAGTATTGGTTTTTAAGGATATAAGTTGTGGAACCCAAAATTACAGTTGTAATGTGATCTTTAGAGAAACAAAAAGGGTTCTGAAATAGGAAATGCAATCAAGCAAAGAACCTAAAATAGTTCAAGTAAAATTGGAACAGGAGGAATAACCTGTGGTAGAGCTTGGTGCTATAGAAGATGAACTAAAGAGAGATTCTAAAGAGGAAAAATTAGAGGAATAAGGTGAGGAGGAAGTTGAAGATGCAGAACCTGGAACTCCAAGTTTGAGGATATTAGATCAAGTGAGAAGACTCCCAGAAAGGTATAGCCCTTCAAACCTTTGTTATGCATTTAATATATCAGTTATTTATGAAGAACCCAAGACTATAAAGGATGCACTTCAGTCAAGTGAGAATAAGTCTTGGAAAAGGGCTATGGAGGAAGAAATGGAGTCGGATAAAAATAAGATGTGGAACTTGGTGAAATTACCCCCCAGAAGAAAATTGGTTGGTTGTAAGTGGGTATTGAAGAAGAAGCACAATGTAGAAGGAAATTTTGAGAAGTACAAGGCTCGCCTAGTAGTAAAATAATTTTCTCAAGTTGAGGGAATTGACTTTAGTGAGATTTTTTCTCCTGTGGCTAAACTAATTTCAATTAGATTTTTCTTGGCTATATTTTTTGATTTTTATCTTAAAATAGAACAAATGGATGTAAAGACAACATTTCTACATGATGAACTTGATGAAAACATATATATGTCACAACTAGAATTATTTAGGGTAAAAGGTAAGGAGGACTTTGTGTGCAAGTTGAAAAAGTCTCTTTATGGCTGATGCAGGAGCATCTCCAAGAATAAAGCAATCCTGCTTTTCCCAAGTTTAGTTGCTTTAAATTTTTGGCTTGGTGCTTTATTTACTTTTGCTGTTACAAATGCATGAAGGAGTGGAGTACAACCTGGTAGTGGAATTCTAAAAATTCCACATTTCATTGGTGGAAGGGAAAAATATTAAGCTAGATTTTATAGGCAATTGTGGGGTAAAAATAAAGAGGTAGAAAAAGCTACGACCTGGCTTGGGAGAAGACATTCTTGGCTGGGAATACACTTGAATACCACCATTTTTTTATTGCTGAGAATACAAGCACAAAAGGGCAGATTGTGAAATTGCATGTTACAGGGCTGATTGTAGGTGAAAGCTAGGAGGCACCCAATTGAGATTGGTGCTCACAGGAGGTTCTTAGATTATATTTTGAACATTTTATCAGCTTGTTTTGTGTGTTTAGACTGATTTTGATAATTCCTCAAATGTATTTCAATTTATATATGCAACCTTGAATGTGTGGAGAGGCGTTGAAGTTGTAATTTCAATTTCTGGACTCTTTCCCTTTCTTATCAATCTTATTATTATTTCCAGAAGTGTTGCAATCAGATTGAAGGCGATAAAATATTGTGTTTGTTGTTATTTGTTATTGTGCATATTAAATTTTAATTCTACAGGAGATCTTGATGCAGCTCAACCCCAAAAGTTCTACTCAAGCATGGTTTTAGACCACCATTTGAATGTTCATGAGTTCATTCTCATGAAACATTCTTCTACCCGGGGTGTTTGATGCAAGAGCATCTCTGGGAATAAAGCAATCATGTTTTTTCCAAGTTTAGTTGCTTTAAATTTTTGGCTTGGTGCTTTGTTTGATTTTGTTGTTACAGATGCATGAAGGAGTGGAGTACAATATGGTAGTGGAATTTTAAAAATTCCACATTTCATTGGTGGAAGGGAAAATATTAAGCTAGATTTTATGGGCAATTTTGGGGTAAAAAGAGAGAGACAGAAAAAGCTACGACCTGGATTGGGAGAAGACATTCTTAGCTGGGAATACACTTGAATACCACCATTTTTTTATTACTGAGAATACAAGCACAGAAGGGCATATTGTGAAATTGCATGTTACAAGGCTGATTGTAGGTGAAAGCTAGGAGGCACCCAATTGTGATTGGTTCTCACAGGAGGTTATGAGATTATATTTTGAACATTTTATCAGCTTGTTTTGTGTGTTTAGACTGATTTTGATAATTCCTCAAATGTATTTCAATTTATATATGCAACCTTGAATGTGTGGAGAGGTGTTGAAGTGTTGTAATTTCAATTTTTGGACTCTTTCCCTTTCCAATCAATCTTATTATTATTTCCAGAAGTGTTGTAATCAGATTGAAGGCAATAAAATATTGTGTTTGTTGTTATTTTTTATTGTGCATCTTAAATTTTAATTCTACAGGAGATCTTTGGCTGCAACCTTGCATAGTTCTTGTGGAACTTTCAGGGTTGAGTTGCATAAATGGCTTAAATCAATCTCCAAGAATGTGGAACAACAAATTTGATAGGTTTGTTTTGAAATTTGGGCCTGGAAAAAGTAAACACATATGTGTGTGTATTCTAAACAAGAAGGTGAAAATTTTATTATCATTGTTTTGTACGTGGATGACTTGTTGTTAATTGGTAACAATAAGGAGATGATAAAGTTACTAAAATATCAGTTATCATTTGAAATTCACATGAAGGATTTGGGTGTTGCAAAATTTATTTTGGGTATGGAAATAATAAGAGATCGTGCAAGTAGAAAGTTGTATTTAAATCAAAGGAAATATGTTTATTTGATACTGTAGAGGTTTAGGATGCATGATTGTAAACCAATATATTTCCATATCATGTTGGTCAAAAGTTATTTGCTGAACAATATCCTAAAATAAATGAGGAAATTATACATCATGTTCCTTATGCTAGCACTGTTGGTAGTCTGATGTATGCAATGGTCTATACTAGACCTGATATTATACATGTAGTGGGAGTAGTTAGCAGATATATATCCAATTCAGGAAAGGAAAATTAGACTACTGAGAAGAGGATCTTTAGATACTTGCATGGAACTTCAGACTATGCTATTTGTTACTAAGGACAATTTGGAGATAGTAATATTATAAATCTACAAGGTTTTGTGGATGTTGACTGGGTTGGATATCTAGATAAGATAAGATCCATGAGTGCTTATGTGTTTAAACTATTTGAAGGGATAGTAAGTTGGATGAGTAAAAAGCAATTAGTGGTTGCTTTGTCCATAATAAAGGTAAAGTATATTGTAGCAACTCATGCTTGTAAAGGAGTATGGTTATAGATATTTTGTTCAATATTTGGTATTAAGAAGAAGGTTGTAAAAATTAATAGTGATAGTCAGAGTGTAATATTTTTGGTCAACAATCCTGGTTTTCATGATCGATCAAAACATATTGATGTCAAGTAGCATTTTGTGAGAGGGATGGTTGAAGGAAATTGAGTGATGCTGGAGAAATTTGATATAGATAATAATGTTGGTGATTCATTAACAAAGGTTGTACTTGCTCAATTTTATTTTTGGTGTAGAAGATCTATGGGAATGGTTTCCCTTGATAGTTGACCATGGTAGTTTTTGACCCCTATGGAAATTATTCAACAAGTGGGAGAATGTTAGCAATATGTTGAATATTTTCCATATTATTATGGTGGGGTTAAATCTAAAAGGTACTGGACATTCTTCATGTATCCTCATCGAGTTTCTTAAGCTATTTTTAGACCCATATGGGATGTTTAGGGTTAATTTTTGAAACCATGGTTTTTCATCCATGGTATTGTAAAATCTGTTCTTATGCTATTATTTAATTGCACTTGCATCAGGGTTTGAAGATAGATGAGAGATCGAAGAACACAAGCTTATATTGAGAGGGGGGGTGAACAGTATAAGACCAAACTTTTACTTTTCTTTCAAAATGATAACACTAATAATATCAATGCAATAAATGAAACAATGCATAAATCATCACACACATGAGAGATATAGATTTAACATGGTTCACGCAATGTGGGCTACGTCCACGGAGAAAATATTTCTTATAAATTTTCTCTTGGAAACTAATTATCTATTACAATATTTATGGGCACCAACCCAAAGGAGACACCAATCCCCTCTCAAGTTTATGGACACCACTCCAAAGGAGACACCAATCCCCTCTACTGCAGGTTTTGTGGACACCACTCCACAAGAGATACCAATCCCATATGCTTCAATTTTTGTGGAACTCTATCCATAGGAGACACCAATCCCCTCTCAAGTTCATAAACACCACTCCATAGGAGACACCAATCCCCTCTACTTCAAGTTTTGTGGACACCACTCCACAAGATACACCAATCTCATCTACTTTAGGTTTTGTGGACATCTATCCATAGGAGAAATCTATTGCATATACTTTGGTTCATGGACCTCTATTAATAGGAGAACTCTATCCCCTCTACTCTGGTCTGCTCCAAAGCCTTCTCACAACTCTGTTCAAATCTAATCCAAGTCTATACACAAGACTTGCTTAAATATTCTCACAAAACCTGCTCAAACTACTCCAAGCCTATATAAGGCTTGCTCAAATCTGCTCCAAGCCTTTTCACAAGGCTTGCTCAAAAACCTACTCAACTCTGCTCAAATTTGCACCAAGCCTACTCATAAGGCTTGCCCAAATCAGCTCGTAAACCTTCTCTCAACTCTGCTCAAATATGCTCTAATTCTACACACTAGACTTGCTCAAATATGCTCACCAAAACCTACTCAAATCTTCTCCAAGCCTACACATAAGGTTTTCTTAAATCTTCTCACCAAAACCTGCTCAATATGCTCATAGATCCTACTTAAAACATATAGTCAAATATTCTTATAACACATGCTCAAATTTGCTCATAACAGATATCCAAATATGCTCATAACACATACTCAAATATGCTCATAACACATATTCAAATCTGCTCATAACACTTGCTCAAATTTTCTCATAACACACCCCCAAATCTGCTCATAACACATACTCAAATCTGCTCATAACACATACTCAAATTTTCTCATAACACATACTCAAATATGCTTCAATCCTGCTCATAGAAACTACTCAAACATTCCCAATTCTTGCATACAAACAATTTCATATATCTTTCCCAAAAGTGCTTTCCTTGACTAAAGTAGTTTAGACATATTCTACCCAGAATTTGTTTAACCTCTTGAACATATAGAGAATGATATGTACTATTAAATGCCCAATATGTTTTTCACATTCACATGTCTCACATTTAACGGTAGATCTAGTCTAGCACTTTGATAACTGACCTTCTTATGTATTTCCCACAATCAAAATTGATGCACACACTTGCTTCACAAATATGATTTCTAACACTTGCACATTCACTTTCAATGACACTCAAACCAATGCACAATTTGTTCTCAAACCCTAGCACATGTGTTTCCAATTTCATTCAACAATGAAGCACAATTTTGTTCTCAAACCCTAGCACATGTGTTTCCAATTTCATTTAACAATGAAGCACAATTTTATTCTCAACCCTAGCTCAAATATTTCCAACAATGCACACTAATCAAACCTTTTATCTCCACCTTAAAAATATTTCCTCAAAGTACAACCACCTAGAGAAGGAGTTATATCACCATACCTCAAAATTGCTTTGATGAAGATGTGCCCACAAAAACCTGTCTAAAAAACAACTTATCTTTCTTGTGCCACTTCAAGGGTTAGATAGCAAAACACTTTTCAAGTCATCCACATGAAAAACCTTCTCAAAAGATGTGCATAGTAAAGCTGAAAATAATACTCTATTATTTCCTTTTGTCTTCACAAAAATACAACTTGTAGAACCCTTAAACCTTTTTCTTATGATGTGCATGAATTACAAAATACAATGATCACAAGTACACCCTTTTCTCTCCTTTCTAATAATGCAATATTTCAATCCTCATACAATACCCAAAACATCTTAATGTTAATTTATTTCATGCAAGCATTACATAAATAAAACAATTTTATTACACCTTATGACTCCCTTCTAAACTTTCAATAATTCTAAAATATTTGCACAACCCTTATACCTCCTGTACACACATTTCTCAACAACACTTTACTCTAACAAGGCTTTCAAAAAGACTTGCTACCCAACCACCTTTACACCTTACAAAAATTAAATAAATCAAACCTTATGCCTCCTAAATTTTTGTGCTCAACAAAAATCAAATACCTCTTATGCTACCGCAACTCGAACTCTATCAACGTGCAAGACAACGCTCTCCAAAGTGCTCAACGACCGGTTGTGCTATCACGACTTGGTGACACAAAAGGTGGCCCACGTAATTTATTTCAACTCTACCTCAAAAATAATGAAAACTCTTCTACCCAAAAACCATCATCGAGGGGACTCGACCCCAAGACCTCTCTCTACCCAATGCTCTAACACACGACCAATGACCAACTGCGTTGCGCCAGTAAGCGTGATGTCAACCAATGATCAACCAATGCTCCCATGGATATATTTCAAACATCGCACCTTAAAATATTTGCTGCCTCTGTTGTTCGCTAGCTCTCTCGATGAATGGGAATCAATGCACAATTCGAGTGATCATTTCCTAAGGTAAAACCTTGGGTATAAATATATGTGCCCTCCTTTGCCTTGGACTACGTCGATGCTAGAAACAATTCAAATTTATTTCCTCTACGTGCATTTTTGGTGCCATCCTCCTTTTTGAAACTTTGCATTATAATATTTAAAAATATTATAAAACCTTGGTCCATTTGTATTTTAAAACTTTTTTCCTCTTGTCCTTTAAACCTTGGTCCATTGCATTTAAATATTTTCTCCTCTTATCCTTTAAACCTTGGTCCATTGTCCTTTTTAAATCCTCTTTATAATATTTAAATATAATATTTAAATATTATACTCCTTAACATATTTTCCTTCCTTTCTTTTTGCCAACCTTGTAACTTCATCCCTTTTGAAGAATATTCTATTTGCCTTGCTTTCTTTTTGCCAACCTTGTAACATGCTCTTTTTATCATCAAACCTTGGACATAAAATATTTCTGCCTTATGCATCCTTTGACATCAATGACAACACAATACTTTAATATTTCCAACAATCTCCCCCTTTGTCATTGATGGCAACCCTTTCATAAAATAATTCTTTTACTACCATTGGATTCCAAATCTGCTCCCCCTGAGAAGTTGCTCCCCCTTACTGATTTCTCTCCCCCTTACTAAAACTCTCTCCCTTTGACATCAATGGCAAAGGGCTCCTTTGGGGCTAAAAATAAGACTCTTAGCTCAGCCCCCTCACCACCTCCTCTCCTTGAGGTGATCAATTTTGGGGTGGGAGTAAGACTACTCCCAACTTACAATGCTCTTCTCCTTTCTCAACTTTCTTCCACATTTTTGTAGCCATACCTTTTTGAACCTTTTGAGCTTCTCTATCCTTGCTTGTCCTTGGAAGTTCTTGAAACACTGTTCTACACCACTTTGCTCTATGCCCAAAATTATTGCAATTGAAACACCTGATGTTGTAGTTCTTGAAAGATGCAAATGAATTGAAGTTCCTTTTGGTGAAGCCATAATCATTCCTACCATGAACCCTGCAATGTATAGCTTTGTGACCAAAATGATTACATGAGAAACAATGCCCTTGGAAGAAATATTCATCTTGCCTTGAAAAATATGGTCTCTTGGTCCTTTCTTTGCCTTCTCTGTGATGATCCTTGTTTCTTGTTTGTGCATTATTTTCTTCCTCAATGATGCTTCCACTCCTCAACTTATCAACATAGGTCTTAGGTTCTTCTTCAATCTCTTCCTCTGAAACTTCCTTTTCTTTTGAGCTTGACTCCTCTTTTTGTACCTCTTGACCTTCTTCATAGCCTAGTCCTATTTTGATAAATGAAGATCTTTGTGCTTTGATAATGTTATCCAAAGATTTTGAACTTTTCCCAAACCTGTGCAACTTATCCTTAGAATATTTCACTTCCATCCTTAGAGAAACCACTTCATGTTCTAATATTTCACATTCTAACTCTTTTGCCTCTAACTTTTCAACCATAACTTCTTTAAATCTCCTTGCCTTAACTTTTAAGTTTTTGAGATCTTGTAGAAGCTTTTCCTTTATTTCCTCATCTTCTTGAACTTGAGCCTTCAGTCTTGAGTTCTTCTTTCTAACTATTTTCAACTCTCTAAGAGCAACAATAAGTTCCTCTTCTAGGTCAATTGTGGCTTCTTCTTCTTTTTCTGAACCTTCCTCTAGGTCTTCAATTATAGGAGCATCTTCTTTTTCTTCTACTTGGTCAGGAACATCTTCTACTTGATCTTCAATAGGAGTGTCCTCTTCCTCTTCTATTGCCAAAAATAGAATCTCTTCTTTTTCACTATCTAAGAAACTTTCATCACTGTCACTTGAAGCACTGCTTGCTTCTTCAACATAGAAACTCTTCTTGTGCCTTTGAAAAATCTTCTTTTCATGCTTACCTTGACCATACCTATTTTTATTTTCATACCTAAATTTTATTTCTTCCTTTTTCTTATAATCCTGTTTCTCTTCACTGCTACTACTTCCAGCTTGTGGACAATTAGATGCATAGTGACCAAAGTTACCACAATTAAAACATTTCATAGTCTTCATATCTTTGTGTTTTCTTGAGCCCTTCTTATTTCTTCTCACATAGTTAGCTTCTTCATCATTGCTTGACTCATCACTTGATTCTGGTTTCTTATCTTTTGTCTTCTTTGAAACTTTGAATGTTGCCTCTCTCTTGGAATTTTGATCTTTTTTTGTCCTCATCTCATAAGCTATGAGAATTCCATGTAACTCATCCATTGTCAACTTATCGAGATCCTTCATCTCTTCTATTACTAAAACCTTTGCATCATACCTCATAGGGAGTGATCTTAATACTTTCTGAGCAACACTAGAGTCCTCAATTTCTAATCCAAGTCCACGCATGGTATTAACAACTTCATCAACATGGAGTAAGTATTTAGCAATATCTTCCTCATATTTCATCTTCAACTCTTCAAACCTCCTCCTATGAGTTTGAAGTTTTGCCAACTTAACCTTGCTATCTCCTTCATATGTTTGCTTCAATTTGTCCCACATTTATTTTGTTGATTTGCATTGCATAACTTTCACAAACTCTAATTCACGTAATCCACTTAAGATTCCATTCATAGCCTTGGCATTATTTACATATAGTTGCTTGCCATCCTTATCTGTGGGAGGAGTAGTTGTAGGTTTGAACCCATCCTCAATAGATTGCCATATTTCATATCCTTGTGCCATCAAATAAGTCTTCATCCTCATACTCCATAAAGCATAATTATTCCCATCAAATATTGGAGCCTTATTTGTTGAAGATCCATTCTGAGAAGCCATCTGTGTTCCTGTAAGATCTTCCTTCAAGCTATTAGACTTTTTTGAAGGAACCCGCTCTGATACCAATTGAAGAACACAAGCTTATACTGAGAGGGGGGTGAATAGTATAAGATAAAATTTTACTTTTCTTTCCAAAATAATATTATCCAATGTTATCAATTGTAATATCAATTGCAATGTATAACAAGAAACAATGCACATATCATCACACACAATGAGAGACACAAATTTAACGTGGTTCACCCAATGTGGGCTACATCCATGAAGAAAATATTTCTTATAAATTTTCTCAACAAATCTCTTGGGAACCAATTCCCTATTACAATGTTTATGGACCTACCCAAAGGAGACACCAATCCCCTATGCTCAAGTTTATGGATCTCTATCCATAGGAGAACTCTATCCCCTCAAGGGTTCATGGACCTCATATCCATAGGATAACTCTATCCCCTTTACTTTATTTTGTGGACCTCTATCCACATGGAGAAAATCTATCCCCTATCTAGTTTGTGGACCTCTATCTATAAGAGAACTCTATCTCCTCTACTTTGGTTCAGTGGACCCTTATCCATAAGAGACACCTATCCCCTCTACTCTAGGTTTTATGGACCTCTATCCATAGGAGACACTCTATCCCCTTTGCTCTGGTTCATGGATCTCTATCCATAGGAGACACCTATCCCTTCTACTTTGGTCTACTCCAAATCATGCTCACAACTCTACTCAAATATGCTCTAAGTCTTTACACAAGGCTTGCTTAAATCTTCTCACTAAACTTGCTCAAAATGCTCCAAGCCTATATAAGGCTTGCTCAAGTTTACTCCAAGCATTTTCACAAGGATTGCTCAACAACCTGCTCAACTCTGCTCAAATTTACATCAAGCCTACTCACAAGGCTTACCCAAATTATCTCACAAACCTGCTCTCAACTCTACTCAAATATGCTCCAATTCTACACACCAAACTTGCTCAAATATGCTCACCAAACCTTACTCAAATATTCTCCAATCCTACACATAAGGCTTGCTTAAATCTGCTCACCAAAACCTACTCAATATGCTCATAGATCCTACTCAAAACATATACTCAAATAATAATTTCTAATAAAATCATAAACTAAAATCTGCTCATAACACATACTCAAATCTCTCATAACACATACTCAAATATACTCAAATCATAGAAACTACTCAAACATTCCCAATTCTTGCATACAAATAATTTCATATATCTTTCCCAAAAGTGCTTTCCTTGACTAAAGTAGTTTAGACATATTCTACCCAGAATTCGTTTAACCTCTTGAACATATAGAGAATGATATGTACTATTAAATGCCCAATATGTTCTTCATATTCACATGTCTCACATTTAACGGTAGCTCTAGTCTAGCACTTTGATAACTAACCTTCTTATGTATTTCCCACAATCAAAACTGATGCACACACTTGCTTCACAAATCTGATTTCTAACACTTGCACATTCACTTTCAATGACACTCAAATCAATGCACAATTTGTTCTCAAACCCTAGCACATGTGTTTCCAATTTCATTCAACAATGAAGCACAATTTTGTTCTCAAACCCTAGCACATGTGTTTCCAATTTCATTTAACAATGAAGCACAATTTTGTTCTCAACCCTAGCTCAAATATTTCCAACAATGCACACTAATCAAACATTTTATCTCCACCTTAAAAATGTTTCCTCAAAGTACAACCACCTAGAGAAGGAGTTATATCACCATACCTCAAAATTGCTTTGATGAAGATGTGCCCACAAAAACTTGTCTCAAAAACAACTTATCTTTCTTGTGCCACTTCAAGGGTTAGATAGCAAAACACTTTTCAAGTCATCCACATGAAAAACCTTCTCAAAAGATGTGCATAGTAAAGCTGAAAATAATACTCTATTATTTCCTTTTGTCTTCACAAAAATACAACTTGTAGAACCCTTAAACCTTTTTCTTATGATGTGCATGAATTACAAAATACAATGATCACAAGTACACCCTTTTCTCTCCTTTCTAATAATGCAATATTTCAATCCTCATACAATACCCAAAACATCTTAATGTTAATTTATTTCATGCAAGCATTACATAAATAAAACAATTTTATTACACCTTATGACTCCCTTCTAAACTTTCAACAATTCTAAAATATTTGCACAACCCTTATACCTCCTGTACACACATTTCTCAACAACACTTTACTCTAACAAGGCTTTCAGAAAGACTTGCTACCCAACCACCTTTACACCTTACAAAAATTAAATAAATCAAACCTTATGCCTCCTAAATTTTTGCGCTCAACAAAAATCAAATACCTCTTATGCTTCCACAACTCAAACTCTGTCAACGCGCAAGACAACGCTCTCCAAAGCGCTCAATGATCGGTTGTGCTATCACGGCTTGGTGACACAAAATGTGGCCCACATAATTTATTTCAACTCTACCTCAAAAATAGCGAAAACTCTTCTACCCAAAAATCATCATCGAGGGGACTCGACCCCAAGACCTCTCTCTACCTAGTGCTCTAACACACGACCAGTGACCAGCTGCATTGCTCTAGCAGGCGTGACATCAACCAATGCTCCCATGGATATATTTCAAACACTGCACCTTAAAATATTTGCTACCTCTGCCATTCGCTAGCTCTCTCAATGAATGGGAATCGATGCGCAATTCGAGTGATCATTTCCTAAGGTAAAACCTTGGGTATAAATATATGTGCCCTCCTTTGCCTTGGACTACGTCGATGCTAGAAACAATTCAAATTTATTTCCTCTACGTGCATTTTTGGTGCCATCCTCCTTTTTGAAACTTTGCATTATAATATTTAAAAATATTATAAAACCTTGGTCCATTTGTATTTTAAAACTTTTCTCCTCTTGTCCTGTAAACCTTGGTCTATTGCTTTTAAATATTTTCTCCTCTTGTCCTTTAAACCTTGGTCCATTGTCCTTTTTAAATCCTCTTTATAATATTTAAATATTATACTCCTTAACATATTTGCCTTCCTTTCTTTTTGCCAACCTTGTAACTTCATCCCTTTTGAAGAATATTCTATTTGCCTTGCTTTCTTTTTGCCAACCTTGTAACATGCTCTTTTTATCATCAAACCTTGGACATAAAATATTTCTGCCTTATGCATCCTTTGACATCAATGACAACACAATACTTTAATATTTCCAACAGAGATGAACATTATTGTATTGGATACTATTAAGTTTATACAATAAGAAGATATTATTGTGCTGGGTTTTTTCTCGTAAGGGTTTCCCAGGTGAAATACTATGTTACGTGTGTATTTTTTATCTTCTTATTTTTTCCTTTGATTATGTATTTACTAATTTTCTAGATTTAGTTTATCGAGGCCTTTTTTGCTCTTCAATTAGTAGGGATTAATAAAGCTCATCCATAATGGTTCCAATAGAGATAAGAGTTAGTTTGGTGGAGACCAATAGCCCTTTTAAATGTAAACTATAGAATTATTTTAGAAGTTTTAGATTAGAGAATCATCCCTGTTGCTCAACAAATTGTTAGTTTTGAATACACAAGGTTCCTTAAAGGAAAATTTATTCTAGACATAATATTGGCCTAGAAGACTCTAGAATGTGCAACGAATTCAAGCTAGAATGCTCTCTTCATTATGATTTAGATTTTATCATAAAATAGCCATCCTTTTGCAAATGCTTCAATTAAGATTTCTATAAATGGATATCTCTCTAATTTTATTAAGTTGCAATATTCTATAAGACAAGGATGTCCCCTTGATCCCTTTTTATATGTCATTTTTTCTTGATGATTTGGATTATCTATTTGAAAGAGTGACATAAATAAATATTGTCAAAGGAATCTTAATACCTAATAATGGTATAATTGATAATGCTTTGATGATTTACAATATGAAATGAAGATAATTTAAATACAATGAATCCTCAATATTGCAAACCTTAACTAATATTGCAACTAACCTTGACCTTTAATGGAGCTTACATATCATGTGTCAAGTGGTTACTCAACTTACAATCACATTATCTATGACGTAATAATTTCTAATATACCTCCCTTATTACATTATAGTATTAGCTTCATCTCTAGATTTTGCTCTAGGCTTTAGCTCTAGATTGTGCTCTTGGCTCTGACTTCTAACTTGAAGAAAAATATGTTCTAGGGTGATGTTGGAATCTCTAGATTTGAAAGAGATAAATTCCTCCCCTCAAATTGGAATTTATACTATATTACTTAGGAGTGTTGGGTACTACTGATCATGCACTCCAAAAAACACTTTACTTATTGGAATAACTAATACTTACAAGTTTAGTGAAGATTAAGGCCTCACTGATGATCCTATTGTGGATAAAGATATGCAATTTTTTTTTATAAAAAATATGTTTGAACAATCATGTTCTTCCTTTCTGTCTTGTCTTGGAGGATCTTTGTCTTGCATTGCCATGTTTTTTGTGCTAATGGCTTTAATGACATGTTTTAATTTCATAATTTGTTCATCACTTGCTATAGTAAGATCGGTTACCTTCTGCTTCTTTTTTTTTTAAGCAAAAAACCCCTTATGGGGCTGCCTTGGTCTGAGAGACCACGAACAGGGGGTTCTACACCGTCAAAGTCACCCGGGAGTCACACCCAACCCTGCCCGCACCAACATTATCAATTGGATTTTGGGTACCCAATTCAACTTTTTGGTAGGGTGGAGATTTGAACCTGGGACCTCCCTTGGAGGATTGCCCTCTCCTCTCCAACTCACCTACAACACCTGGGTCCCTTCTGCTTCTTCTTTGTCTTCTTTTGATCATATTTTTTTTGAAAATTCCTACTTTATCATGAGTTCCTTGATATGATAAATAGGATGTATGTTTCGAATACAATATTTAGAAATTCTATGTACTTGTTTTAGTACCTTAAATGATTTAATAACTGCCATAGTTTTTCCTTAAACAAGAATGTAGCAACCTATCAAGAGCTCAATTTCCTTTAGCATTGAACCATTAGGGCCCAATAACCATTGATGTCTTTTAATAAATATTTTTGGATTATATTTTTTAATATCACATTGCATTTTATATTTGAGTATCTTGATTGCTTGTGGTGCTAGTATGCTCTTTGACTAAATTTTTATAAGATCTAATGCTTTGATAATGATGTGAGGATGCTTAGTTTTGTGATTTGTCAAAACAAACATTGTTCTCTCAAAAATATTGAGTTTGAAAACTATTCCATGCTCCTTTAGAGTTTAATTCATGATAGGCCATGCATCTTACAAATATTTTCTTCTATATTTGGGAAAGAGAGTAGTAAAGGAGTTAACCTTGAGCAATCTACTTTTATTCTAGGAAGTATTGTACTTATTATCTTTCTAATGATCAATGTTAGAAGTATCCCATGGCTTGGATTGTTATGTCCACCTATGTATCTTGAGGTTCTTCCCTCTTGCTTGATGGATTTGATGAAATTGGAGTCTACATTGGTGTCCTTGCTTGCAGGTTCAAAAGCGACCTTGCCACTCTTGCAATCAATAGTGTTGATGAACCTAATGTTGTGAGACTTTTGTCAATTGAACCAAGCATTATTGGGTTGATTTAGTTGTGCATGTGCAATAAATACATGCTCTTATTTTCTAATTTGATTCTCTTTGGCTACATTACTTTGTTGTACCTTTTTTCTAAATTATATTTCTCTTATATTTCTATTGATGCATTTATTATGAAGGTGATCCATTTCTAAATAATTATTCCTACATTCCTTCACTGTGTGGCCATTATTACCATAAAGTTCACACATCTTTTGTGTGTGAAAATTATTGTTCTATTGCTGATATCCTTGATGTGAGAATTATTTCTCTATTGCTAATATCCATTAGTGTGAGAATTATTTCTCTTTTGATATAACTGATGTTGATGTCTTGTGCCTCTTCTGAATTACTGCTTTACTTTTTGATTTGTAATAAGTACTTATTTTTATTGCATTGTATGTGAGGCCTCTACTTTTTGAAGTAGGTTCACCAACTTCTCAAATATTGGTGTTTGCTCAATAATATTCAAAGTTATAATAAATACATTATATTTGGAAGAGATCTTAAAATTATAGGAACAAGTGTCTCATCAGAAACCTTTTATCCCAAAGCGTAATGTGATGCCTATAGTTTTGTAACTCTTAAGAAAGATTCAAGATTTTCTCCATTCTTTATTTCCAAGCAATAAAGTTGACTTTGAAGAAATAGGATTTAATTTTGGTTCCTTGCTTCAAATACAGTTTGAAGTTTCTCCCATGCATATTTAGCTATGGTTAAATCTCAAATGTATGGTTGTACTTCATTAGCTACTCTAAACATGATGATCATATATGCTTTTTTATATACCTTGTTGAACTATCTTATCTTTACCTTCTAAATTAGGACAAGTAATGGTCCTGTCTACATCTTCCTATACTTATTCAATCTCTAGTTGTGTTATGAATTTGATCTTCTAGGTAGCAGAATTATTCCCTTGCAAAAGTTGAAATTAGGAAATAGGAACTTTAGTGCACCACTAGCCATTTTAAATCTTTACAAAATTGGAAGAACTCAATTCCATTGTATTGGCCTCAATTTTTTTTCCAACAAGGATGTGTAAGGCTATACTCATAACTTAATAGATGCCTCAAATTGTGAGAAAAATAATGTCTCGTTGAGAAAAATAGTAAGTAGAGGGAATACGCTTCCTCTAGAAAATATTCTCCAAAATATTTTGATTCTTAAAAATTATATGCTTCTCCTTTTCACGTGCAATAATAAAGAAAAAGATCAAAGTTGTTATAGTTTCTTATTATCTGCCCCATAATCAATATGGAATTAAATTAATTTATGGCTAGTTGATCCACGGTGGCTAGTTGACCTTCGTTGATATTCATATGGTAATGATGTCAGATGATTTGGTCTTAATATCTTTATTCTAGCATAATAATCACTCATCAAATAACTGACTTGGATGTCTCTATTCCTATATAGGGAGTGCCACCCTATAAGGAGTGCACACGATTACTGAGAAATGTCTCCTGGCCTGGTGAAGAGTGTTTGCATGTGATGAGTGTTTGTTGTGATTTTGAGTAGTATATTGTCAAAGCCCCACTATGTAATCATGTCAAGGAACTAACCCATTCAGCTTATCTTCTTTTCCTATATGGAAGATATTTCCTATCACCTCTTGATTCAACTTTTTATCTATTGTTTCTCCAACCTTCTCCTATTATTCAATTGCCTTGGCATCATGCTTGCTCCAAAATTTAAACTTTGTTATTCCTACTTGGTAGAGACTCCTATGCTTTATATTGTCAAATCTATAGTTGTTTCCATTAGAACATAGATTGACCAAAAATAAAATTTGATTTTTTTAACTGAACGTTGCTTTCTGTCCATTTCCATCTTATGCACATATTATTTGGTTCTGCATGGAACAAGTGAATACCTTTGGTGAGAGTCCTTATCTTTTTCCAAGTTTTATCTTTGAATAATGACCTCAAGAGCATTCCTTATCTCATACAAATTGTTTTGTCAAAATTACATCATATACCAACCTCATAAATGCATTCCTTAGGAGGTTGTACCTATATTCTATTGATACATTAGTCTTTAGTAAGCTTTGGAAGGTATAATATTTAGCATATTAGTTTTAAGTTCCAAATGTATTGATTCGATTTTCCTTCCTTAGTCACATTAATGATCCTTTTGAGTGTCCAATATATTAATTCATTTGCTAATTCAGTAAACCTTCTCCTTTCTCAGTCATGTTCATGATGCTTTTGAGCATCAAATATTTTGATTCAAATGCTAATTGGGTATATGTTTTCCTTCCTTATTCATGTTCATAATGCTTTTGAGTGTCAAACATAATGATTTGATTGCTCATTCTTCTCTCAAACAACTTGGTCTAGAGTTATGAATATTCATTGAGTCATTGTACAAGAGAACGATTAATTTGACTACAAACTTGTATTAATGTCCCTTAGTTTGAGATACAGGTATTTTTTTTTGAATTTTTAGGGTAAATATTTTTTCTTTGGAAAGGATTCACAACCAAATATCTACTAGACTATTTTAGAATATTGGAATCCTTCTAAGCACTTAAAAAGTAGGATATTTTCTTCTTGCCTAGAATGTTAGTTCCTCTCCAAATCTTGTTGATACGTATAGATTTGGAGTCTTCCATGAGTTTTATTCAAGGAGAAGATGGTTATATATTTTCTTGAGGTTAACCTTATCAATATTTACCATGGTATTATTCTACAACTAGATCACTTTTAGATAGAGTGCTTTTGTAGCATCTTTGGATTGAAGCTAAAGGAACAAAGGAGATATTGATCTTCCTTCCACCTACTTTGATACCACTGATGATGCTTAACACTTTGATGATTTACATTATGAAAATAAGGATATTTAAATATAATGAATATCTAATTTTTGAATAACAAACCTTAACTAATCATGTAACTACCCTTGACCTTTAGTGGATCTTACATACCATGTGTTGAGTGGTTACTCAACTTACATTCATATTATCTATGATGTAATAATTCCTAAAAATAATTATCACCTCTCATTTTACAAA
Organism: Wollemia nobilis; assembly: GCA_028583015.1. Lineage (NCBI taxonomy): Eukaryota > Viridiplantae > Streptophyta > Pinopsida > Araucariales > Araucariaceae > Wollemia > Wollemia nobilis. The sequence goes on along the minus strand of JAQPPZ010000689.1, from coordinate 9,835,770 downwards.
TGATTTTGAAAATGATAAAGTTGAGCTTGAAAATACATTGGACTTGTTAGATTTATTTTGTCTATTCTCTTGAGCTAAACTCTCACCCTGTAAAACTAAAATTATATTGAAACAATATTGACATTGTCCTAATTGTATCTTATAAGAATGAAAGCAAATTAACCATGGAGAAGTCATGAGGTACCAGGGTATCCCTTTATGCTTTGGAGTGTCTTTTGTTGATATTGGAAATGGTTTATGCCAAATTTTTAGTGTAAACCAAAAAATTGGGTGACAAAATTACCCTTTCTTACTAGTAGGTTATAGTTAGTTGAAGCAGTTTTGATAGATACACATGTGTAGGTAATAGGTAGTTGAAAAGTCTTTGTAGCTACATATATATATTTTTCTTCATAATGGCTTCCCTACAAGTCTAATTATACTTAATTCACATAGGTTGTCCATAGCTTTCTATAGCAAAATTATGATGGTTCTCAAAAGAGGATTACCATCTCTCAGGCACAATATATTCAACGAAAGATAAGAGGTGTCTTAGGGATGATTGACCCCTAAACTCAAGGTATTAGACTTATCAATAAATGGGGGACTATACTTCTAACAAGAAATGAGCCTTGGAATCACATTGTAAGGTTGCATATGTAATTTGCTCACTCTAGTGGAGCTTATCATTTTACGGGTAATTTTGACAAAATTATAAATGCATAATATTTTAGCATTCACAACTTTGTTACCATTTAATATCTTTGGAAATCTTAGCAGTTGGTTATACATCTTTTGAACTAGGATGACTCTTCTTTTCGATAAGTGTTGAGCTTTATGACTTCTATTTATTGGAATAGGTTGATTTTAAGCAAAGAGAGACCCTTAGATTTGGATCCTTCTCTTAAATTGAAATTACTTTTCAAAGTAGGATCCAACATTTTACAGATCTATATGACATCAACAAACTTAAGTGGAAGTCTTGGTCCTCCCTTAAAAATCAATTTGACTTGCCTTCTCACTTTCAAAACATTGTTTTAATTATTCAAGTGACTAGTTAGTGAAGAACTTTAGGTAAAGCTTTCCACCACTCTTTGCTTGTAATAGGTTCAAATATAGGCATTGGCCAAATGGCATAAATATTGGTGACGCTTAGTGTAATCTCTTTATAGGTCTCTTATCTCTCCTATTCTAGTTACTTCTAGGATTAATGATAAATATAAGTCAAGGTTTGTAGAATACTCTTGGAGAGATTTAAGTACCCAAGTTTAGAAATCAGGAGACTCAATGTTGAATAGATTATTTGCCTAGATACTTATTTATTTTTAACTTGTACTAAGAACCTGGTTGGCTAAGTTTAATAATTTATCTACCAATTGCTTTGATTATAGTCGGCCTAAACTTCAGGCATCTATTTTGGTCTTGACACTAAGCTAAATTTTTTTGGAAAGATATCTCAGTTAATTGTCTTGATATATTTAGTAGAAAGTTAAAATAGAAGGAAGAATTACTAAGATTTATTTTTTCTAAATTTCATAAAACTTATGAGTCCTTTAGACAACTAATACTTGGTCATATTTGGTTTGTTAGATGTTATAATTATTTCCATGATGAAATACTTTATTTGACAACATAATCTCTTCAAATTTACTCTAATTGTGTGTTATATGTTAATGCTTTGACTATAGATATTTGTGAAGAAATTAAGAAACAAGAGGTAAAGATCAACTATTATGTGTTTCCTTTTGGTGCGTGTATCCAACTAATGTGCAATAATAACATATTGGAGGAATATAAATAATACTAGTTGATTACAAATAGGTGATAGGAGACGAGCTTGACAATAGTTTTTTACAATAGCTTGTAGTTATAAAAGTACAACTTCTATAAATCATGCAAATGCTAGAAGTTGAGGCCTAGTGTAAACCTTAATAGGTTTTTGCTATATTTTGTAGTTTTGCTAAAATTTTATTTTATTATGGTGGGCTAAGTTAACCCTTTTAATTGGTTGAGTTATATGGATAATTGAATTAGATGATATTGTGGTTATCTATTTTCCTTTCGTGTAATCTCTTATTTTAACATTTTAAATATAAAAATCCAATATTTCTAATTTAATTATTTTTTCATTTTTTATGAATAAAATAACTCCTATATAATTTAGCAATTTTCATGATGTTAATCTCAATAATCACATAAAGAAAAAAAAAAAACAAAAGTAATAATAATAAATACATAAATGTAAAGAAAACTCCAACATTTACGTTTAACAACTTAATCTTGTAGCAAGGACTTAAAATTCTTGAAACCAGTATTGAGTTAAAAAATAGAGGGGTTTATATTGACCCTCTATTAATTATGTGTTTGACATAATTAGTTACTTAAATTAACATTAAGAAAGTTCTATACTTAAGTTCTATTGTAGTGTTATTTAACACCTCAACTAACATTCCACACCTCACTCTAAAAGTAATTTTTGTTGGTGTTGAGTTAAATAGCTATGGGGCTTATCAATGTTCAAATTATCTATAATTAAACTTGACATACGAAAAATCATCCTATCACACCTTAACAAAAAAAAAAAAATCACCATAATTCATAGAGTAACATTATTTATTTTAAGGTTTCTTTTAACCTTAAATAGTAACATTAGTTCCTCTTAAATAGTTGATCAAACTTTTTTCAATCTTAAATAACCTAACACAAAAAATATCACCGTACCCCATAGAGTAACATTATTTTTTTAAGGTTTCTTTTAACCTTAAATAATAACATCAGTTCCTCTTAAATAGTTGATCAAACTTTCTGCATCGCAGGGTGCTTAGTGGGGAGAATCTTATGAAACATGGTTTTCATGGCCCTTTTAGATATGAAATGTGTGAAGAGAATGTGAAAACTCTTAACCATATTTTTATTGAGTGTACTTTAGCCTTTGAGGTTTGGAGGAGAATGATCACTTTACTTGGCTTATAGTGGTCCAATTTTTTTACTTTTGAACAAATTTGGAGGGATTGGCCTAATAAAAAGGGTATTGATCATTTTATTAGGCAGTTAGTCTGGATGGGTTCTACCATTATTCTTTAGAATATATGGAATGAAAGGAACAACCATATTTTTAATCAAGAAAGTAAGGATATTCACTATATCTGGAAAAAGACCATTGCCAAATTAATTGAATCAGTCCAACAACTCCTTAATCACCCCCAAAAATCCCACCAAATATGGGATCAAGTGATGCAAAGATTGAAGATTAACTCTTCTAAGAGAAACCAACTTAAAGGGAATGTGAGTAATTGCAAAATGGATAGAACAAGGAATTGGCAACCTCCTCCTAAGGATTTTGGAAAAGTCAATAATGATGGAGCCTCTAGAGGGAACCCTGGAAAAGCTAGTGTGGGAGGAATTGGTAGACTTTCATATGGCTCACTGGTTTTTTCTTTTACTGATAATTTGGGTATTCTATCCAATAACCTTGTTTAGGGGTATGGTATCCTTAGAGGCCTTCAAGAGGCTACTAAGGTTGGATGGGAAAATATTCTAGTTGAGTTTGACTCTCAACTCATGATTAATCTTTTGAAGACTCCTTCTAAGAATCATAAGGTTGATTGGAGAATAAAAAGAATTATTGAGAAGATTTAGTTAATCCAGATGAGATTTTTGAAAGTTGATTACAATCATGTGGTCAGAGATCAGAACAAGAGTGTTGATGCTTTAGCTAATTGGGCTTTGGAAAAAGGTGACCTTACTTGCTACGGCCACCCTCCTAGATGGTGGGCTTCACAAATAAGGGAAGCTCTTCTTTCTATCATTTCTTTGGATGACACCAGTTCTGAAGGTTCCTAGTTTCTTCTTGCTTTATTTTTGCTTCTCTTTAGGTCTGTTTAGGTATTTTAGTTCCCTAGCTCAAACTAATATTTCTTTTGTTCCCTTTGTTTATTCTTGCCTTAATAGTCTTTTGGTCTAGAAAGGTTGTTGTTGTGTTCTATTTTTTTTTTCTTTTTTATTTATGTGCGTGTTTTTTTTGTGTTGTTTTGTTTTTGTGTTTTTTATGTTGTTATTGTGTTTTTGTTGTTCTTGTGTTATTGATGTTCTCGTGATTGTGTTTATGTATGTTTGTGTTAATTGATGTTTTTGTGTTTTGGTGTGTGAGTGTTTTTTATGTTTTTATTTTTCTCTATTGTTTGTTGTTGGTTGTTTTTATTTTTTTTTTATTTTTTAGGTTATGGTTGTTTTTGTTTTTCATGTTATTGATGGTTGTGTCTTTGTAGAGTTTTGTTGTTTTTTGTTATGTTTGTGTTTCGTTATGTTGTTCTTGTGTTTTGTATGTGTGGTTCGTGTTGTGTTTTTTTTTTTATCTTATTGTGTGTGTGTTTGGTTGTGCTTTATCTTTTTGACACACTTTTTATGTTTGTGTTTCGTTATGTTGTTCTTGTGTTTTTTCTGTGTGGTTCGTGTTGTGTTTTTTATTTTTTATTTTATTGTATGTGTGTTTGGTTGTACTTTATCTTTTTGACACACTCAAAGGGCATGTTTTTTATTTTTTGTTTTTTAATCTTTTTATGTGTTTGTGTGTTCTTGTTTTTTGTTGTTTCAGGTTTGCTCCTTAAATATGTCAAAGGTAATAGGCCAAGTACGAGCCCTGAGCGATTTTGGCGGAAGAGATTCCCGTACCTCTTTGGGTCTTACCCGAAAGTGGCATCCCTTCTAAAATATTAAAAAAAAAAAAGTTGATCAAACTTTTTTCAATCTTAAATAACTAAACCCAAAAAAATCCAATGTTTCTTATTATATTATCATTTTCTCAATAATTCAAAAAAACTAAAAACTAATTACATTATTATTAACCGTAACTAAAATGACAAACTTTTTAAAATTTGTTTAAATAGGAGAGTTTTTCTTTAAAAAGTTTGTAGCTAAAATGTCAAACTTTTAAAATACGTTTTGGTAGAATGTTCGACGTCCTACCAAACCTCTGAATTCCCTCTCTCTTAGAGTGGACTTCAAGTGAAAATCTTCATCCCGCCTAATCGAGGTATCCTCATCGTATACGTTGAGCTGTCCTTGTCAGTGATCAGATTTAGTCTTGCAACCGCGACACGCTACCTTTTCTCAACCTTAACAATATTTTTATTTGGAAAAAAAAGCAGAACTTGCCATAATTTAACATCCATGGAACGCGACGTATTAAGCAACCTCCGTCCATGGAGTTTTTTTTTTTTTTTTGCGAAGAGAATCGGCAATTTCAGTATTCAATTTTTATTGTTTTCATTCTAATCATAAGATATGAGACGAATCACCAACTTTTGACCAATTTATTATAAAGTATGAGATGAACCACCTCCTTCGGACCATTCTAACTGCGGCTCTGTCCTGACTAACTGGAGGTCCTTTTAATAATTTATCCTATTAGACATGTTTTTTTGATTGATAGGAGAGTCGGTAATAACTACATTATTTTTAGTTGGTAAGTATAGAGTTCAAACCAGAGCGGCTACATCCACCAAACCTATTCCATCTTGTTGTTTTATAGCTTGACGCAAAGTGTACCATTATGGTCAGTCTGGCATGGACCACAGGGTGATTCGTACAGAAATGGATCATAGACCGCAAGGTGTACCATTATGGTTAGTCTGCCATGGACCACAGGGTGATTCGTACAGTGTCTACTCAAAGGTTTCGGATCAGACTACTACCTTTACAACAACAAACTTCCTTAAAATTTGAATCTAGATCTCTTCTTGATAAATGTCCAATCAAATTAAATTGAATATATTATGAAGTTTGTTAATCATGAGCATCAAGCGTAGATGAGCTTGCTTCGTATATGGGCATCCTACCAGATTACATCATATTCAAATCAACCAACGTTGTTCGAGAGGCTCCACCCAACAAACTTGTAGGTGAGGATATCTCACAGGCCACATTGATTCCATCCACCAACAAACTCAATTCCATCAATGTAATATATTACACGCCTTTACTCCATGGGGATTTGTGGAGTTGCAATTGCCCAAATGCTCATCACTCAACTCTGCCCTTGTGAGCGTACTTGGCCGAATTCGAATTGAACACAAACGAGGTCTGCATTTGACTAAGAACAGAAACCTTACGAATTTAATCTATACACTGCAAGAGGCAACAGGTATTGAATCAGAATCGCAATATGTTGGTCAGGAATGCAGAATTTTTCTTGGTTTTTACTGTATTGGCCATTGTGTTTCTACCATCTGGTGAGTGCTCCAATACCTTGTTGCACTTCCTTTTAATCCACCTATTTACTTAAAATTATTTCAATTCAATAGTTTATGCGTAGGAATTATAAATAGTCACTTTGATTTAAATATGGGTGGGTTACATGTGTAGGTGCTTATGATCCACTAGATCCAACTGGCAATATAACAATCAAATGGGATGTCATATCTTGGACTGCAGATGGCTATGTTGTAAGTCAGATTTCCATGAAATTGAAGTCTAAGGAAACCTGCGGGTTTAGCATTAAATTTTATTTTAAAGTAATATTTCTTATATTAAACTTTGGGGATTGAATTTAGGTTATATCATTGATAATGTGGCGTCCTTACCGATTAACCACACTCACGAAAATAAAAGTTGTTAAAAGAATTGGGTTTCCCATGCAGGCTGCTGTGACAATGCACAATTTTCAACAGTATAGACATGTTCCGAGCCCGCCAGGATGGACTTTAGGTTGGTCATGGGCAAAAAAAGAGGTTATCTGGTCCATGGTTGGTGGTCAGACAACAGAACAGGGAGATTGCTCAAAATGGAAAGCCAACATTCCCCACTGTTGCAAGAAGAATCCAACCGTTGTTGATTTGCTACCTGGTGTGCCATATAATATGCAATTTACCAATTGTTGCAAAGGTGGGTTGCTGGCATCATGGGCACAAGATCCTCCAAATTCTATCGCATCCTTCCAAGTCAGTGTGGGTAATTCAGGCAACACTAACAAGACCGTCAAGTTGCCAAAGAATTTTACTCTCCAGGCACCAGGACCAGGTTATACTTGTGGCCCCGCCAAGAAAGTTCCGGCCAGTTTATTTTTTTCAACAGATCGCAGACGAACCACACAAGCTCTCAGTAAGTTTTTGTTTGGTAACCAATAGATCTATTAACATTGAGTCCGTTGCATGTGTGGTAGTAGTTGCTCTTCTTATTCCTATTACAAACTATTTATATTCAATAACATATTCCTATGTTAAAATTTCGTTCCCTAGCGCATTTCATAACATGAATTGTCTTTTGCCAACTCTTTTGCAGTGACATGGAACGTAACTTGCACATATTCTCAGATTTTGGCTCAGAAAACCTCCTCTTGTTGTGTCTCGTTTTCTTCTTTTTATAACGACACCATAACGCCGTGCCCGACTTGTGCCTGCACCTGCCGCAACAACATCACTCAGCCTGGCTGTATCCAGTAAGTAGATAACTTAAATACTCTTTTCAAACTCTGCAAATGGAATTAGAGATGAAATTTCTTCGTGGGATTTTCACCATTCTTTGTTAATAGCATATGGGCTAATAGGAAACCTGCTAGGTACTTATAGTTACGAATGTATAAAGTTTTAAAGATTAGGTGGATTGGCAAAGGTTTTAAAGATTAGGTGGATTGGCAAAGGTTTGATTGTTCAAATACTTGTTAAGAAGAGATTTAGGTTCAAATTATCAAAGCTAATAGTCCCTGCTGAATCGTCTGAGTGGTCTGAGTGTGCGCTAGACAGAGGAAGGTAGTAGTCCCTGCAGAATGGTGTGAGTGTGCGCGAGACAGGCGAGACAGACTGTAGGATGGGTGGTTGATCTCACCTCTGGTCAACAACAATTAGACAAATAGACTGTTAGAACAACTAGATAAATAAACTGTTAAAAGGGGGATTATAACTGGAAAATGGGTATAATTGTACAATGTGTAATACAAGCTCATTAACACAACCTCATGGTGAAAAAACCTTAATTTTTATATAATAAGATTTATCTATACAGTATGTAATTCTTGCACAGCTGGACTAATCAAGGACATAGTTTTTATTACAAGCTATACTTTTAATGCTATATTCACTCTAATGCCCAGTTTTTAGCTTGGTTCCACCCTTAGGCATTGACAACTAAAATATTGTTTGCATTTTGATTTAATGACAGGGGCTTGGTTCCACCCTTACGCATTGACAACTAAAATATTGTTTGCATTTTGATTTAATGGCAGGAGCGATTCACCACTTCTTGACAACCCAGGGATAAATTCTCCTACTAAGAACTTGGCACCTCTTTTGCAATGTACCCGTCACATGTGCCCTATCAGAGTGCACTGGCATGTGAAGCTGAACTACAAGGAATACTGGCGAGTGAAAATCACCATCACAAACTTCAACTACAGAATGAACTACACCGACTGGACGCTGGTTGCCCAGCATCCTAATTTTAATAATGTCACCCAAGTTTTCAGCTTCAACTACAAGCCATTAGTTCCTTATGGATCCATCAGTGAGTGCAATGTTACCATATTTCATTTTCACTTTTTATGTTTGAAATTTAGACGCCAAAACTATTGAGAATTCAAATTTATGTGGAGTTGGTCCTCTTATTTTTAACGGGTTAATGTGCTGATGCAAATCTAGTGATATATTTCATGATTAAAATTTTATTCACATTAATACCTATCTATTTATAACTTTTAAGTGTGGTGATATTGCAGATGATACTGCACTGTTCTGGGGAGAGAAGTTCTATAATGACATGCTGATGCAGGCTGGACCCATGGGAAGCGTGCAATCTGAAGTGCTGCTTCGCAAGGATAAACAGACCTTCACATTTAAACAGGGATGGGCTTTCCCTCGCAGATTATATTTCAATGGAGATGAATGCGTTTTGCCATCACCAGATTCATATCCCTGGCTCCCAAGCTCTACCCCACCTTTACTTACTGCCTGGAATCTCTATCATGTTTTCTTTGCTTCCATTCTGGTGGCAGCTTCCTTGTTTGCCTTCCTATAAAACAGCACCGGATAATCTGTTTTATCATCAAATGCAACGGAGAATATTGGGATGCCTAAATCCCACATGTGGAATTTTTTGCGACGTATATAGATTATTGTTTCCCCGTCTCTGTGTCGGTCACAGTCACTGTGAACATAACAGACAATTTGGAACATGTTTATTAGTATTATGCTGGGAAGGTGTATTTGGGTTATAGGAGGAAAAATATCTGTAAACTACTGAGATGTGGCATGGTTCATCAAAACCACAATAAAGTGATTGTCTTCCATTTCTATTATTTGAATCCAAGGAGATGGTTTTAAGATTCTCATTGTGTGAAAAAGGCTTTAGAATATAAAAATTAAATATGAAAACACTTCTCAAAAATCAATGATGAAGTGCTTAGTATGTGTCTGCCCTCCTGCTCAAAACAAGAAAAGGTTAATATACAATTTTATATGGCCAAAGCACGATTGCAGAATACAATGTGAGGCCAAAAGCACGAATACAAAAGACAATATGATTTAGCCTTGTAATGGATGGAAACTTCCATTTGCATAAACTTTTGGATTCTTTTTGTTTTTTAAATTTATACATTTTAATTATTATTAATAGTATTATTTATTTATTTTAATTTATAGTAATCGTCACGAATTTGGGTTGGCTGTCCAACTTTTATGGTCATCACACTCTACATCGTATTATAAGTTGTCACACAGTTTTTGCCCAGTCCCTTCCCTATAACCACCATGTCATAATCATTTTAAACCTTTTATGCCATTGAAAGCATTAGAAAAGGGACAAGCGTTCAGTCTGAAAAAATAATAATATTGTATTATTACCATGTTATAAAAATAACTTCAATTTTAATTATATATTATGAATTTCATTTTACTCTTTATTTATTTATTTAATTTCAATATTATAATTTATAATAAATTTTTATATAATTTAATTGATTATTTTAATTAAATATAAATATTTAAAATATATAAAATTTAAGTAAATTGAATTTATAATTAATTAGAAAAAACATAGGTTCAAATGCCTTTGTAGTCTAACTTGAATCAGCTTAATGTGCAACCCAACAAGTATGATACCAATCCGCTGAGTGTGCACCATCTCAATGAGTACAATACCATGATACTGATACCAATCCCAAGAGCAACTGGTAGTCCACTTCATGCTAGGTTAAACAACAATGATGTGGAATATGGGTTATAGGGTGCAGCCCCAATATTTGAGTTGTGCTTGGTAGTAGAAAAGGACTATGGATGTAACGAATTCCCCTATGTTAAAAAAACAACAACGAGAGTTTAGGTATTTCAAATAGAAGGTTTAAAATTTGAATATGGAGATAGGATATATTTTTTTAAGGAAAGATAACACACTATTAATAATAGAATTAAAAATGAGCTAACATGCCTAAAGCCCCTCAAGGAGTTTTTTGCTAAATTAAAAAAAAAAACATACCTAATGTTTGTCTACCTAAAAGTTACTTTTAATACCACAAACTCATTGTTGAGCAAGGTGCAGCAACAGTATTGTCATTGTTGTCAACACAGTCAGACAGATCGGTTGATGCAGTGGACAGGAGTTAAGAGGTTCTTCAGAGTATGTACAGTGATTATCCAAAAGATCGAAGTGGCCCATATGCTAAAAATCAAAAGAAAATCACAAGGAAGAAAACTGTCGCGATATCGTGACATGTTGAGCAAGGAAGAAAACTATCGCGATATCGCGACATGTTGAGCAAGGAAGAAAACTGTCGCGATATCGTGACATGTTGAGAAAGGAAGGAAAAACTATCGCGATTTCGTGACATGTTCGAAGAGAAAGCGCAAGCAGGAAAAACTATCGCGATTTCGCGACATGTTCGAAGAGAAAGCGCAAGCAAGAAAAACTGTCACGATTTCGTGACATGTTCAAAGAGAAAGCGCAAGCAAGAAAAAGTGTCACGATTTCGCAACATGTTCGAAGAGAAAAAGGCAAGTAGAAAAAGTGTCACGATTTCATGACATATTGGAAGAGAGATAGGCAAGTAGAAAAAGTGTCACGATTTCGTGACATGTTGGAAGAGAAAGAGGAGAGTAGAAAAAGTGTCGCGATTTCGCGACATGTTGCGAAGAGAAAGAGGAGAGAGAAAAAGTGTCGCGATTTCGCGACATGTTGAAAGAGAAATAGAAAGAGGAGAGAAAAAAGTGTCACGATTTCGCGACATGTATTGCAAGGAAGAGAAAGAAGAAAAAAGTGTCGCGATTTCGCGACATGTTGATTGGGAAAGAAAGAGAAAATGCAAGGAAGAAAAAGTGTCGCGATTTCGCGACATGTTGCATTTTCGCGATCCAAAGCGAAGAGAAAATGCAAAGAAGAAAAAGTGTCACGATATCGCGACATGTAGCATTTTCACGGTCCAAAGTGAAGAGAAAATGCAAGGAAGAAAAAGTGTCACGATATCGCGACATGTCGCATTTTCGCGATCCAAAGCGAAGAGAGATAGCAAGGAAGAAAAAGTGTCACGATATCGCGACATGTCGCATTTTCGCGATCCAAAGCGAAGAGAGAGGCAGAGAAGGAAAAAGTGTCACGATATCGCGACATGTCGCATTTTCGCGACTCGAAAGGGCAGGAAGGAAGAGAAGGAAAAAGTGTCATGATATCGCGACATGTCGCATTTTCACGACTCGAAAAGAGCAGGAAGGCAGAGAAGGAAAAGTGTCACGATATCGCGACATGTCGCATTTTCAGACTTGAAAAGAGCAGGAAGGCAGAGAAGGAAAAGTGTCATGATATCGCGACATGTCGCATTTTCACGACTTGAAAAGAGCAGGAAGGCAGAGAAGGAAAAGTGTCGCGATATCGCGACATGTCGCATTTTCATGACTAAAGGAGGAGAGAGAAAGTAAGAAGGCAGAAGTGTCACGATATCATGACAAAAGTAAAGAGGAAGAGTACGGAGGCGAAAGTGTCACGATATCGTGACATGTGTTTTCATGGGTACAAGCCAAGAAAAGAAGCAAGGAGGCAAAAGTGTCACGATATCACGACATGTGTTTTCATGGGTACAAGCCAAGAAAAGAAGCAAGGAGGTGAAAGTGTCACGATATCGTGACATGTGTTTTCACGGGCGAAATCCGAGAAGAGGACAAAGAGGCAGAAGTGTCACGATTTCACGATAGGTCGCTTTGGCGCGAGCTAAGAAGAGAACCCAACCGAAATAAGATATGTGATAGTTAACTAAAGTTATACGACAGTTATAGGGGCCGTTGTAGAAGAAAATCATGCAGCTAAAATAAGAAGAGTTAACTAAAGTCAGTACGACAGTTACAAGTGCAGTTACAGAGAAAAATCATGCAGCTAAAATAAGAACAATGAACTAAAGTCAGAACGACAGTTACAGGGCCAGTTACGGGTTGCATGCAAAAATATGGAAGTTAAAAATAGAGTCAAAACTTTGTTATAAAAGGAGGTCTACATGGAGAATTAAAGTGCCACTGAAAAAGAGTGAAAGCGCTCGAGATTAAAGCGAGGCAGATTTAATCTTGCGAAGAGAGCAAGAGGAGAGCGAGCAGGGTGTGTGTTGTGTGAAGAGTGGGCGATGTTGAGAAAGCAATAGACCAGTTAGGGTCTTGTAAAAGTGAAGGCATCTTTATGTCAATCTTCTAGTTTCAGAATAGAAGTCCAAGTTGGTGCTTGGCATCAGGGGTTGGTGCTCCTTCCAGTTGGTGCTGGTAAATCGGGGTTGGTGCTCCCTTCTAGTTGGTGCGGATAAATCGGGGTTGGTGCTCCTTTCTGGTGAGTTGGTGCTCCTTTCTATTGGTGCATAAATCAGGGTTGGTGCTCCTTTCTGTTGGTGCAGATAAATCAGGGGTTGGTGCTCCTTCCAGTGGGTGCTGGTAAATTGATTGTAAAATTGGTATTTTGCAAAGGCTGGATTTGGATGGGAGTCCAAACAGTCAATTTTGAGGAGTAGCCAAAACTGGTGAACCTCGGTACATCTTGTGTTGTGTGATGCTCTTTTGGTATATTTGCTTTATTGGGTTTTAAGTTTTCATTGTTTCGGCATTAAGAATTGAAGATTTAAGTTTTTAAGAGCTACACTGATTCACCCCCCCTCTCAGTGTCATTGTGAGACTAACAATTGGTATCAGAGCCAGCTTCCCTTATCAGGCTAAATCAGCTAGGGTTGATCTTGGATTAGTATGCAATGGGTAAGAAGAATAGATCCTCCTCAAATAAGGCATCTCAGTCAGTTTCAGTTCCTGTGGAAGAGAAAATTGAACTAGAAAAGATAGAAGGAGTGAATTCTAAAGTATGTGATGAAAACCTTGAGGGTGAAGTATATCTAGAAGGTGAGTTGATCGCTGCACTTGAAGAGTTGAATATAGAAAAGAAAAAGAACAAAAGACTGTCCAAGAAGTTGGAAGAATATGGGGATAAGATTGAAGATCTCTTCTTACAAATTCATAAAGCCAAGAAAATAGAAGAAGCCTTGAAGTCACACCTGGATGATAAAGTCGATGTATGTAGCAAACGTGAAGAGGAATCTAACAAAGTTATTAGTGATCTAAAGCTGCAAGAAGAAGAGTCCAAAAGGATTGAAGAAACTCTCAGGTCACAGATCAATAAGAAAGAGATTGTTTGCTGCAAACAAGAAGAGGAGATTGTTTTATTGAAGAAACAACTAGAAGAGGCCAATACAAATCTCAAATTTGAGAAAAGCACAGAGTTGCTAGATGAAATGATAAGGCAACAAAGAAGCCCCATGTCTAAGCTTGGTCTTGGATGTAAAGTTGAACAACCTTCATCTTCCAAATATGCAGAGAAGAAGAAGTTCACTGTTGAAGGATCGAAGCAAGAAAAGTCTGAAGTTGAATCTTCAAAAGGAAGAAAATATCAAAGGAGATCTACAGCAAAGCAACCACAACAAAAGAGGTTCTATCACTCTCACTCTATTCATAATAATGCTTTTAATGGCTATTGTTTTAGATGCAACCATTATGGTCACAAGGCAATTTATTGTGGATTGAATAATAGATCAAAGAGTTATGATGATAGAAATACATTTGCTTTTCGATTGAACACCATGTGCAATGTTTTAAATGTAATGGTCATGGGCACATAGCAAGGTTTTGTCCAAGAACTTTTGTATCTAATCTAAGGCAAGACAACAGATTTCATCAGACACAAAGAATGAAACACAGACAGGGAAGAAATCATGTGCATCAAAGAAAGGAAAATAATCATCCATCAAGGATGCACAAGAGACAACCACCCAAGAGAAATGTTCAAGTTCATGAAAAGGTTCAAAATAGGGATGCAGTTGAAAAACTCAAGCCCAAGTTCAAGAAAGGTTGGAGAAAGAAAGAAGAGAGGAAATCGTGTCTCCTTGGACTGAAGGAGATTACTCCTCTATTGCACTAAGCAGCTCCAGGTAGCACATCCTCAGGGGGAGCAATCTTAAAGTTTTATTTTAATGCTCCTATGTTGTTTGGTTATCTGAGGATGAAAGGCAAGTAGTCGGGGAGTTGTCGTATAGTTGTCAAAATGTGTTTCAGTTCATGTAGTTGTTTGTGGAGGTAATAAGCAGGAGCATGAGACGTTGGCTTGATAGAGCCTTATTTTTTTATTTTATTGTGAAATCTCTCTGGTGATGGTGGTTACAATAGCAGATAGTGTCAAACTGATGTGCTTCAGTAGAACAACATGGTGAATAGCTAGGTTTTTGATGCAGTAGCTGATAGGCATTATCTGAGATAGAACATGCAGCATAGGTCATCGTGTCATGGAAGCATAAGCTGGCAGGTGCTGGTTTTGAAGCCTGTAACATTCCCAATCTATAGATAACATAGAATCCATGTTGTGAGTACGTCTCGATTCATCTACCAATATCGAGGGAGGACTATGGTAAAGCTCTTCATGATCATTATGAAAATTACTGCCAATGTGTAGCTGGGAAGGCATGCATTTCTTAACCAAAAATACAACACATCGTTTGGTATAAGAGAGCATTAATTTTCTCTAAAGAAGTAGCCGTTATCAAAGAGATGCTAGAGTCAAAGCAAATAGTAGCACTAGCACCCAGTTCATCAAGAGTGCCAAGTGGCACATGCAAGGCAGAGACGTTGAGAGAATAGCACCCAGGTGGTGAAGCGCCAAGGAGGACAAGATGCCTATGCACCTAAGAAAGTCTTGCATTATTTGAGGAATGTGAGATATTGCTCGAGGAATCCCTTGATCGCAGCGAGGAGAAATGCTCCTTGGAATCGCGTGAAGAACGTTCGCCTAAGACATTGAGTAGCCCTGACATATGCCCTAGCAAGAAGCAAAATACTGAGTGTTGATGACTGCACGTAGATTGAGGTTCCAATGCTAGAGGTAATGGTCCACTGTCAATACCTGCGTAGGCGATGAAAACATTCATGGCAGCCATTAGAAACCAGAGACATTGAACTGCACAATGGATGCGAGGCAAAGTCGTCAGTCACGGAGGAGGTGGCAGTCAAAAGGATCAAGCTATACTAAATAAGTGAAAGCAAGGTACAATAAGAATTATAATATGATGAGCAGAGATTAGAGTGCTTATCCAAGAAGACTTTATGATAGAAAGAGTACCAGTGGAGGTGCATTCTATCTTGGAGACAGGTTGGTCACATGGCACAGTAAGAAACCAGAGTCAGTCTCCTTATCCACAATAGAGGCAGAATATATTGCAGCAACAACGTGCTGTACGTAGGAGAAAGTTGCAGAAGGGGAGTCTGTAGCAGCCCTTTGGTATTATTGTCAAAGGGGGAGAAGAATTATAGGAAATTGCACGTGTGTTGCCAACAATTCCAAAGGGGGAGATTGTTGAGCAAGGTGCAGCAACAGTATTGTCATTGTTGTCAACACAGTCAGACAGATCGGTTGATGCAAGTGGATAGGAGTTAAGAGGTTCTTTAAAGTATGTACAATGATTATCCAAAAGATCGAAGTGGCCCATATGCTAAAAATCAAAAGAAAATCACAAGGAAGAAAACTGTCATGATATCGCGACATGTTGAGCAAGGAAGAAAACTATCGCGATATCGCGACATGTTGAGCAAGGAAGAAAAACTGTCACGATATCATGACATGTTGAGGAGAGAAGAAAACGGTCATGATTTCATGACATGTTCGAAGAGAACGCGCAAGCAGAAAAACTGTCACGATTTCATGACATGTTCGAAGAGAAAGCGCAAGCAAGAAAAACTATCACGATTTCGCGACATGTTCGAAGAGAAAGCGCAAGTAGGAAAAACTATCATGATTTCGTGACATGTTGGAAGAGAAAAAGGCAAGTAGAAAAAGTGTCATGATTTCATGACATGTTGCAAGAGAGAGAGTAGGAGAGAAAAAGTGTCACGATTTCATGACATGTTGGAAGAGAAAGAGGCAAGTAGAAAAAGTGTCACGATTTGCAGACATATTCGAGAGAGATAGTAGGAGAGAGAAAAAGTGTCACGATTTCGTGACATGTTGCAAGAGAAATAGAGTAGAAAAAGTGTTGCGATATCGCGACATATTTGGCAAGAGAAAATGAAGGAAGAAAAAGTGTCACGATTTCGTGACATGTTTTGCAAAGAAGAGAAAATGCAAGGAAGAAAAAGTGTCGCGATATCGCGACATGTCGACATTTTTCAAGCAAAGAGAAAGAGCAAGGAAGAAAAAGTGTCACGATTTCGCGACATGTAGCATTTTGCGTCCAAAGAAGAGAGAGAGCAAGGAAGAAAAAGTGTCACGATATCGCGACATGTCGCATTTTCGTGACTGTAAAGCGAAGAGAGAGGAAGAAGGAAAAAGTGTCACGATATCATGGACATGTCACATTTTCGCGACTCGAAAAGGCAAGGAAGGAAGAGAATGAAAAAGTGTCATGATATCGTGACATGTCACATTTTCGACTTGAAAAGAGCAGGAAGGTAGAGAAGGAAAAGTGTCGTGATATCGCGACATGTCACATTTTCATGACTTGAAAAGAGTAGGAAGGCAGAGAAGGAAAAGTGTCACGATATCGCGACATGTCACATTTTCGCGACTTGAAAAGAGCAGGAAGGCAAAGAAGGAAAAGTGTCACGATATCGCGACATGTCACATTTTCATGACTAAAGGAGGAGAGAGAAAGTAAGAAGGCAGAAGTGTCATGATATCATGACAAAAGTAAAGAGGAAGAGTAAGAAGGTGAAAGTGTCACGATATCACGACATGTTGTTTTCACGGGTACAAGCCAAGAAAAGAAGCAAGGAGGCGAAAGTGTCACGATATCGTGACATGTTGTTTTCGTGGGTACAAGCCAAGAAAAGAAGCAAGGAGGTGAAAGTGTCACGATATCGCGACATGTTGTGTTTTCACGGGTGAAATCCGAGAAGAGGACAAAGAGGCAGAAGTGTCACGATTTCGCGATAGGTCGCTTTGGCGCGAGCTAAGAAGAGAACCCAACCGAAATAAGATATGTGATAGTTAACTAAAGTTATACGACAGTTACAGGGGCCATTGTAGAAGAAAATCATGCAGCTAAAATAAGAAGAGTTAACTGAAGTCAATACGACAGTTACAGGTGCAGTTACAAGAGAAAAATCATGCAGCTAAAATAAGAACAGTGAACTGAAGTCAGAACGACAGTTACAGGGCTAGTTACGGGTTGCATGCAAAAATATGGAAGTTAAAAATAGAGTCAAAACTTTGTTATAAAAGGAGGTCTACGTGGAGAATTAAAGTGCCGCTAAAAAAGAGTGAAAGCACTCGGGATTAAAGCGAGGTAGATTTAATCTTGCGAAGAGAGCAAGAGGAGAGCAAGCAAGGTGTGTGTTGTGTGAAGAGTGGGCGATGTTGAGAAAGCAATAGACCAGTCAGGGTCTTGTAAAAGTGAAGGCATCTTTATGTCAATCTTCTAGTTTCAGAATAGAAGTCCAAGTTGGTGCTTGGCATCAGGGGTTGGTGCTCCTTCCAGTTGGTGCTGGTAAATCAGGGGTTGGTGCTCCTTCCAGTTGGTGCTGGTAAATCAGGGGTTGGTGTAGATAAATCAGGGGTTGGTGCTCCTTTCTGTTGGTGCAGATAAATCAGGGGTTGGTGCTCCTTTCTGTTGGTGCAGATAAATCAGGGGTTGGTGCTCCTTCCAGTGGGTGCTGGTAAATTGATTGTAAAATTGGTATTTTGCAAAGGCTAGATTTGGATGGGAGTCCAAATAGTCAATTTTGAGGAGTAGCCAAAAGTGGTGAACCTCGGTACATCTTGTGTTGTGTGATGCTCTTTTGGTATATTTGCTTTATTGGGTTTTAAGATTTCATTGTTTAGGCATTAAGAATTGAAGATTTAAGTTTTTAAGAGCTACACTGATTCACCCCCCCTCTCAGTGTCATTGTGAGACTAACACTCATATCTTTTGATCAAAATTTTAATGTTTGCATAAGGAAATAAGGTTCAACCAATCTTTTTTTTTAATTATATGCTATTTTATAATTATTTAAAATAATATTTTTTATTTTTATTTTTAATAATGGTGAAAAAATAGGGTTTTTAAAGGTTCCAAAAGGTTTTACATTAGAGGAGGTAGAGAAAGATAAGACTAATTAATTATAAGCCAAACTTCAAGGTCAAAACAACTATCCAAAAGCAAAGATCAACCTACCACCTAGCAGGGCATAAAGGAGAATTTTTATTCAACTTTCTTTTAGAGACACCAATCTTGCTCTATTTTTGTATAAGACTAGAAGGGTAGTAAATACATCAAGATGCAGATACCAAAATATCAAACTCAAAGAGCAAGGGTGAATGCAAAAAACCAAGCATATTATTTGAGAATGGTAATCACCAGAGAGCAAAAGGGTCAGCCCCCAAAAAATACCCCCAAAGAGAGGATCACTACAACACAAATAAGATCTCATCCAAGCAGAAAGATAAAAAAAAGACCTATTGGATAGGTAGACCCAATGCTTCCAAAGCAACAATTGTCATTAATCGCAAAGGAAAATTATCTTCCCAAATTTTGAATTGGCCACTATCCACCCCCAAATTGGCCATAACATCAGTAGCCTGGTTACCTTCCCTATAAATATGCTCAATTTTAACTTCTAGCATACCTTTTGCATGAGGAACTTTGCTTTGAAGTTTTAAGACATGGAGGTTGAGGATTCTTGTCACTCAAATTAAGGAATTATGGAGGGAATTAGATGATGTGATTCTAGTTTATGTGAGTAGAGATCTAAATAAAGTGGCAGACTTCCTAGCTAAGATGGGCATTGAGAAGGAGGTAGGGGTTTAGTGGCATAGTGACATGGCTATTGAGGATGAGATGATTAGGTAGGTTGATGAGCAAATCCAATGTTTAGCTAATTTGGAAAACCATTACAGAAATATGGTGTAGGATATTTGTGATCCAATGTAGATCTTCTTTTATAGTTGTAAATAGGTGAACAACCATTGTAAAAATATGGTTTAAGAGATTTGTATCTAATAAAAATCTTCTTTTATTGTTGTACACATGTGTTCTCTTTGGCTAAGGCTAGGAGAAGTCTCATCCCAACTTGTAAATGATCTTTGTTTTAATACAAGTTTTTTCAAATTATTAAAAAAAATATATACCTTCTAGAATCTTTGAGGTGTCCTTAATAATATTCAGGATGAAAAAATTGTCAGTATTTCCAACCTGCAGATCTCAAATGATGTTCAAGTAGTTACCTTGAACGAGAAGTCTTCTGAAGCCCCTCTCAAAAATTTGATGAACACTTGAGAAAAGTGTCTAAACTTTAATTAGGTGGTTGGTTTGGATACCATAATCTTTAGCATAAGCCCAAATAACCTCACCATTATCATTTCTAAGAACACCCCTCCACTAGCCCTCACGAGGTTACCTTTGATAGCCCCATCAAAGTTTAGAATGACCCATCCTTTAACTAGTTTGTGTCATCTAGTAGCCAATATTTTTTGAATAGTGGATATAGAAGCATAATTCCCTAGATTCAAATTCCAACTAACAATAACCCCTTTCTCCACAACTTCCTCCCTACCATTTCCAGCAGTAAATACAACCAGGTTATTCTCAATAGCAACTTTAATCCTTATAAATACAAAGGATTCATTATTAACAATATACCTAAAAATTATTTTATTCCTCTCCCACCAAATACCCCATAAAAATGAATAAGAACCATATCCCACACCCTAGTGAGGTTGTGGCTGATGAAGGGGGATTTCCACTAAGTGAAAAGTTCCTCGAAAGTTTGAGGTAATGTCCATTTGATAGAAAAAGAATCCAATAAAGCATTGAGCACCTTATTTGAAAAATCACAATGGATGAAAACATGATCCATAGATTCAAAATCCTTAGAACACAAGAGACAAATATTGGGAAGATGAAATCCTTTCTTACATAAATTATCAACAGTCAAAATTTAGTTTTGCAAACACATCCACACAAAAAATGCAATCTTGGGGATCAAATGAGGATACCAAACCCTTTCTACCAAAAAAGATCCTCCCTTGGACAATGATTGGGCCTCATATGTAATTTTGACAGAAAAAGATCTTTAGGATAGGATAATGAGTCCTTAGAAGGAAGTCCCTGTCATTCTATTGAGAAAGAAAGTATTGTTGCAACATGTTCAAATTTATCAAACTCTGAAGGATCTGAAGGTCAGTTGTATGTAAAGTCACATGCTTCCAAATTCTCTTGCCATTAGTGATGATTATGTAATCAATTACTTTTCTCCATATTTTAGTGACAAAGGAACCTTCAAATCATAAAACTTGGGACTAAGAAAGAGGGGTTCAAGAAGAATCCAAGTATCCTCCCAAAAGAACACATCCTTACCATTTCTAATCTACCATCGCATACCCTCCGTAACAAAACTTATGACCCCAATAAACCATTCTAGATCACAAATCCCCCAGGAGGAGCAACACTTCTAAAAAAAGAATATATTTTTCTAGATTCTTACCTCTCATAATATATTTCCACAAATGGTCCTCCTCAACACATAATCTCTAGGCTATTTTTCCAACCAATGCCTTATCGAACAACAATAAATTTTTGATCCCAAGACCACATTATTTCCTAGAAGAAAAAACCCTATCCCAAGAGACAAGGGACACCCTTTGTTTATCCTCCACCCCAGCCCATAGAAATCTCTCAAATATCTGGTCAATCCTCCTTCTAAATTTGAAGGGCATTCTAAAAAGAGATATATAATAGACGTGAATGCTTTGGAGGGTAGCTTGAAGCAATTGCAACTTACCTGCTTGGCTTAGGAGATTACCTTTCCACCCAGCCAACTTACGTTGAATCCTATCCAATAGAGGAAACCACAAATTCTCCTTCATACTCCTAGTAAACAATGACATACCTAGATATAAATAAGGAAGGTTAGCAATGCCACAACCAAAAATCCCTATAAATCAATGTTGAAGTTGTCCCCCAGTATTCAAAAAAATATTTAACTTTTATGGAAGTTAATTTGTTGGATGGAAGCTTTCTCATACAAATGTAAAGTATTCAAGAATTCCTTAGCCTCTCTCATAGTAGTCTTCCCAAGAATTACAATGTCATCTACAAAATATTGATAAGAAACTACCTTTGCAATACCAACAAACCTAATGCCTTTAATCTTAGAGGACAAGGTAGCAACAAGAATCAATCTTCCTAAAACTTCAACAATCAAAATGAAAAGATATGGAGACAAGGGATCACCTTGCCTAATACCTCTTTGACCCCTAAAAAACCACTCAAAATTCTATTGATGATGATAAATAATTTTGTAGAGGAAATACAAACTCTAATCCAGTTCCTCCATAGATCCCCAAAGCCAAATTTCTGCAACACATTGTCAGGGAACTCCTAGAAGACCCTATCATAAGCCTTTGGCATGTCAAGTTTAAGAAGCATTCTAGCCAACCTACTTTTGGACATAAAATATAAAGTCTCATGAACTGTAATGATCCCATCCACAATCTTCCTAGCATGAAAAAAACCACCTTGTGTAGACACCCAAAAGTTGCACATTGTCCCTCTTTTCATCTGCGTGGTCAATCAATTTGCAAAACCCTCAAAAATTGCATAAATTGACTAATAACACTATTCATTTATCAAATAAACTATTCATCACCCTTAGTCCCTTTGGGCTAGCTAAGCCCCTTCCTATGCTTAAACCTAGGTCCTCATGCGACCTCATTCACAACTCAACCAAGGTTGAATTCTCCACCATGATCAAAAAGTATTTTATGGTCAAAAAGTCAACATTTTGGTCAAAATGTGCTTTACAACTAATCACATGCTTAATTAAATCTAATATTGATTTTATTTAAGCCTTCCACTTCACCTAGTCTAATTTAACTAGCCTAGCCTTCTACCTCACCTAGTCTAGCCTATTCTAGCCTTGCCACCTCTCATCCAGATATTTCTCCACCTCACACTCCCCTGGGTCATGAATGAAAGATGGAGACTTTTATACACAAAAGGCAATTTTTAATTTAGAGATATTTCCAAAAAGGTGTTCATAAGTCATCATGATTTGTGGATGGATGAGGGATTATCTCACCCAACCTCATTTATAAACCAGGACACCTCTTAGGTGGGCACCTCACCATAGACAACTCATAAGGGACACCTCATCCTCTCCCCCTCACCTTGGCCAAGTCTATAATAAGAAGGCCATTTCCACCATTTTGGAGACCACAACTTTAGCTTATAGAAACTCTGTAGAAATTACTCTAGACACTCATCCATGACACATCCATCATACATCCATCGCATTCACTTTTCCATAATAGTTTATGTTGCTTTCATAAAAATCCTGGTGATTGAGATAGACTATCAACATCAAAAAGGACATTTCTTGAAGGTGACCCGTAAAAAAAATGAAGAAGCAGTAGCATCGAAACAGTCCAAAAATTGATCTTGTAAGTTCTATCACAAAAGACAAGTTCACACGCCCCCGTGCGAACCTCTCGGCCCACACCAGGTTTGCACCCCCCATGCGAATCTCTACTACAACAAGCAGTATTCATCCAGTAGGTAGATATGGCATATTTTAGTGTTTTTATGCTATTTTTATCAGTTTTCATCATAATTTAGGATCATTTAAGGAGTATTTTGTCTATATAAATACAGGTTTTGATGGAGGCAAGCCCCCAAATTCTCTAACCATATTTTGCAGGTCAACAGGTACACAAAATACATCAATCCAATAGTGGCACACGAGCAAGAAGTCCATTAGCATTGTGGAACTTCGAGAAGATCGATCCCGTTGCCTTTGTACCAATTTGAAAGGGATTCCTTAGGGAAGACCCTATTGTAGCCTCCAGGGCAAGAATTGTAAAAGGATATCGATATGTAACATCCTTTATCATTTCAATAACTATTATAAATTTGAGCAAGTTTTGTTGTCATTGATATCAAGAGGTTTGATGTTTAGTTTTACCATCATTAATGTCAAAAGGTTGATTCTCAAAAAAGCAAGGAAGTGGTTAAAAGAATAAAAGGGTATAATATTTATTTTAAATATTATATGCCTAAAGAGGCCTAAAAGGTAGAAGACCCAAGAAAAGGGAAGCAAGTTTAAAAAGAAATAATAATATTATAATATTTAATATTATAATATTTGGGCAAAAGGAAGAGGTGAACAATAACAGGGTCCAAGGAATCATTAAAAAATATATCCCCAACAAAGTCCATTGAGCAAGGTTGGCAAAGGTTTTAATTTAATTTATTTAAATTAAAATATTTTAACCTAAGGTTAAAATTTTAATTTAAATAATTAAAGGCGCCAAGTTTAAATTTTTATTTCGAATTCAAAATTTGAAAGGGATGACGTGTTTCAAATGCAAAGGAAGAGTATTAATAGGAAATATTTTTCATTTCCTAAGACTGACACCAATGCAAGATTCGAATGCCCAAGTAATGGTAAATCGAGCGTTGCATTTTTGCGAAGGAAGAAGAAGCTTGTAAATTGTTTTAATAAAGGAGATAGACTTGTATTTATATTCGTATGGCACGACAAAATTATCCCATAGCGCTGAGTAGCACAAACGACGGTCTAAGGAGTGGCTAAGGCACTTGTAAGGAGCAGGTCATGGTTTTGAATCCCACACGATTTGTTTTGGCAAAGGAGGAGAGGAATTTTATCTTCGTTGAAATTCGTGAGCAGAAGGTATTGTATAGGTGTGGAGGTCCCTTCATTCATGTGTGGACGTGTAGCCCAAGCGATAGCTTAGCCTTGGACTAAGGCACTACGACAACTTAGGTCATAGGTTTGAGTTTGGGCACTGGTCATCGAAGACGTGCACAAATATTTTTGGTGACATGGGCCAAAATTAAGGTATGCAATTTTTAATTTAATTTTACCAAAGAATACGAGAAAGTGTTTGAGGCCACATGAAAATTAAAGGGCATGTGTTAAAAGTTTAGGGAGTCATAAGGGTTGTTGAAATAATATTTTATGCTTAGAAAATAAAATATTGGAGATTATAAGGTGTTAACAAAGGTACTTCATTTTTATGTATTGAATATTATTTTGAGAAGATTGGATATTATAAGGTGTTAACAAAGGAAATTTATTTTTATGTGTTGAATATTATTTTGAGAGTATTGGAGATAATAAGGTGTATTTGTGACTTGACATTTTATTGTATTTCTTGAATGGTGAGATAATTATTAAGGAGAATATTTGTGTGGAGATTTTGAGATAGATTGTTGCTATCTAACCTGGAATTGGCAAAAGGATTTGATTGTGAATAAAATAGATTTTGAAGACATATCTGCATCAAAGAAAAAAGGTATGGGCACACTATATTTTGTTTAGAGTGTTTTAAATGAATGTATGAAATATAAGGCGGAGTGAAAAGGATTGACAAATATTGTTGGAAATGTATGAGAAA
Source organism: Wollemia nobilis (assembly GCA_028583015.1). Taxonomy (NCBI): domain Eukaryota; kingdom Viridiplantae; phylum Streptophyta; class Pinopsida; order Araucariales; family Araucariaceae; genus Wollemia; species Wollemia nobilis. The sequence continues at coordinate 9,810,915 of JAQPPZ010000689.1, read as the reverse complement.
GTTTAAGTGCACCTTTTTGATGGATGATTTGATTTGAGAGAGAGATTGAGAAATATTTGAGTTAGGCTTTGAGACCCACATTGTGATTTTTGTTTGAAAAATTTTGAATACACTTGTTTAGATTTGTGAGCAAGTTGTGTTTCATTGATTGAACGATTGAGTGAAATTCTTGAGCATTGGATTTGAGTAATATTGAAAGTGAATGTGTAAAATTTAGAAACCAGATTTGTGAAAGTGATAGAATTAATTATTGAGTAGAACATATTGAGTTTTTGATAGAGTACATCATTATCTATATGTTCCAGAGGTTAAAATAATTATGAATGGAATATGTCTAAACTGCTTCAAGTAATAGGAATTACCTTGAATATTAGACAAAGCATTCAATAGCATTGTGTGTAAGATTTGAGATTGATTGATCATGTGTTGTGAGTTATTTTGAGTTTATATTGAGAGCAGATTGAGCAAGTTCCTGAGAGAACTTAAAGGTAGATTTGAGGTAATTCTTGGTGAATACTTGTAGATAGATTTGAGGTAAGTCTTGGTGAATACTTGAGAGCATATTGAGCAAGTTATTGAGAGAACTTAAAGGTAGATTTGAGGTAAGTCTTGGTGAAGACTTGAGAGTAGTTTGAGAAAGTTCTTGAGAGGACTTGAAGGTAGATTTAAGGAAAGTCTTAGTGAAGACTTGTAGGCATATTTGAGGTAAGTCTTGATGAAGAATTGTAGAAATATTTGAAATAAGTCTTGGTGAATACTTGTATGTATATTTGAGCAAGTCCTGGTGAAGACTTGAGATAGCAGTAAGAGCAGGTTTGATTTGTTCAAGCTTTGTGTTAAGGCTTGGGTTAGATCTAAGCAAAGTTGATTGGTGATTTGATCAATATTTGTGTTAAGGCTTGAGGATAGATTTGAGGATAGAGTTTGGTGTAGATTTGAGAGTAAATTTATGCTAGACCTAAGATAGAGTTAGAGAATATTTATACTATATCGAGGATAGTGTTTAGTGTAGATTTGAGATAGAGATTGAGCAGAGTTGAGAATAAGCTTTGGAGGTGATAGAGCAGAGGACAATAGTCTCTAGTGGATAGAGATCCATAATCCATGGTAGTGAGGACAAAGGTATTCTGTGGAGAGAGATCCACAAGCCAGTGTAGTGGAGGTAGAAGTCTTATAGAAGAGAACCAATAAGAGAATAGGAGAAAGAGTTATCCTACGGATAGAGTTCCATTAACCAGAGCAAGGGGAAAGAGTTCTCCTATGGAGTGTGATCTATATAATGGAAAAACAAAAATAGAAAATGTGTTGTATATTAAGGGGTTAAAACACAATATGTTAAGTATAATTCAACTTTGTGATCAAGGGTACATGGTTACCTTTCATCTAGATAGGTGTGAGATAAGAAAATTAGAAACTGGAAAAATCATTGCCAATGCAAGAAGAACCCCAAACAATCTATATATGCTCAATGAGATCAAATGGGAAAAGTGCTTTCTATATCAAGAAGATGAAAGTTGGTTGTGGCATAGAATATTGGGTCACTTAAATTTTGACAACATAGTCAACATAAGTAATAAAAAAGTGATCAGATATTTACCAAAAATAATAAGACCTCAAAGCACAATCTGTGCACCCTATCAACATTGAAAGCAAACTAGGACAACATTTAAATCAAAAGGATACATGTCATCTGATCCATTGAGTCTAATACATACTAATTTGTGTGGTCCTACCAGAACATAAAGTATTCAGGGTGATAGCTACTTTATACTATTTATAGATGATTATTCCATAATGATTTGGGTTACCTTCCTAAAAAAGAAATCAGAGGCTTTTGAAAAATTCAAAGCATTTAAGGAACTGATGGAAAATAAAACTGGCAAAGGGATTAAGTGTCTAATATATAAAAAAGGATAATGATTTACTTCAAATGAATTTGTAGAGTTTTGTGAACAACATGGAATCAAAAGAGTATTCAACAATAAGAACTCCTCAACAAAATGGAGTAGTTGAAAGGAAAAATAGGACTATTGAGAATATGTCTAGAGCTATGCTAAATGAGTCCAAGCTCTCAGATGGATTTTGGAGAGAAGTAGTCAACACAACAGTATACATAATCACTAGGGATAAAATGAGGGTAAACCATCACAAGACTTCATATGATATTTGGAAAAGAAGACCTGCCACTGTAAAGCACTTCAGGATCTTTGGAAGCAAGTATTACATAAGACAAGAAGATCAAAACTTAGGGAAGTTTGATCCAAGATGTGATGAGGGAATTTTCCCTAGTATTTCCTTAAAAAGTAAAGCCTATAGATGCTTCAACAAGAGAACACATACTATGGTGGAAAGCATAAATGTAATAATTGATAAGAAGATAAATTCAAGAGAACTAGTTCAACAAATAGTGTATCAAGAATATGAATGTTGTCAAGAATATTTTTGTGAGGAATAATATAAACAAGAAGAAATAACACAAAGACTTCTTTCCAAAACTCCATCTAGGTATGTATAGAAGCATCATCCTAAAGATCAAATCATTGGGAATCCAGATGAAAGACAAACAAGGAGAAGGATAATAACACCATCTCAACAAGAAAATTCCTCTTTGCTATCTAAGATTGAGCCAAAAGACTTTACTCAAGAAAGTGAGGATAAGTTTTGGATTAAGACAATGGATGGGGAATTTTATCATATAGAAAAAAGAAAGACTTGGAAACTTGTTCCTATTGGAACAAAATCTGCCTTCGGTTAATAGTGTTGCGCCTTAGACTTTGCCAACATTGAATAGACAGATCTTGCTTGAGATCATCTGTCTAGTCTCCAGAGAAGGCTGGTTCCTTTGAGTTTTTTAGAGAAAAGGGGAACAAGAGATAAGGGAAATATAGCCTAAGCTAGAACTTTTCTCATGGTACAGATTAGACAACAGCAAACATTGATGATGCAGTTTAGACAACAACAAAGCTAGAACTCTTCTTTATAGAAAACACGAATTCCTGAGTGTGACTTTTAGATGTTCGTCTAAAAGCATGTAAATATCTTTTAATGTTCAACTCTAGAAACAAGATTTATACGTGCATAGTCCAGATTTTAGAACAGATACATTATAAAACTTAGAGTGAATAAAAGTTAAAACACCAGATACATACAAGCACACAAAAGTTTCGAAAGCCAGAGGAAGAAATCTTTTATTGCTTGTAATCCAGTACATGCACATCAAGCTTGTAAACGTCCAAGAGCCGACCCTTTTTCTAGTCGACTCACTCCTATTTATACCCTAAAAAGAGTATCTTCTACTACGTACTTTTAATTTCTTCAATCAATTACAAGTAATTGTCTACAGTTTCTAATAATACACAAAGGATTTCCCACAGATTGGATAAATTTCCTTCTGGCTAATTTTAGGTGAGCCTGTTACTCTACAATCATCCAGCGGACCTGCCAGGTTATAATCAACAGACCATTCTTCAAAAATCAGCACTTGATGTCAGTGCATGTCCCCAGTTGCCAAAAATATACTCTATTCCTTTACAGCTGGCATGTCGCGAAATCGTGACATTCATCTCCTATTTTGCTCCTCTGCCACTTCCAACCGTGAAAATGAGACATGTCATGAAATCGCGACATTCATCTCTTCCTTTGCTCTTTTGCTGCCTCCCACCGTGAAAATGAGACATGTCACGAAATCACGACAGTTTTTCCTTGCTTTGCTCTTTTTAGGAATGAAAGCATTTCTTTCTCTTTCTCAATGAAAAAGAAAATGAGACATGTCATGAAATCATGACATTCATCTCTTCCTTTGCTCTTTTCTTCTTCCCGTGAAAATGAGACATGTCACAAAATGCGACATTATTTTTTTCTCTTTGCCTTCTTCTTTTGCCTCACGAAAATGAGACATGTCATGAAATCGTGACATTCGTCTCCTTGCTTTGCTCTTTCCTTCCAGTCATGAAAATGAGACATGTCATGAAATCGTGACATTCGTCTCTTCTTTGCTCTTTCCTTCCCAGTGAAAATGAGACATGTCGTGAAATCGACGACATTCTTTCCTTGCTTTGCTTTTCTCTTCAGCCGCGAAAATGAGACATGTCGCGAAAATCCTGACATTCTTTCCTTGCTTTGCTTTTCTCTTCCCAGAAAATGAGACATGTCATGAAATCGTGACATTCGTCTCTTCTTTGCTCTTTCTTAGAAAATGAGACATGTCAGAAATGCATCTTTTCTTTAAATGCATATGACATTTTTCCTTCTTTCTTTTTTGAAAATGAGACATGTCAGAAATCGAATATCTCTTCTTTCTCTTTCTTAGCCAGAAATTGCAACATGTCGCGATATCGTGACACTTTTTCCTCCTTGCTCCCTTTTGTTGCTTTTAGCTACGAAAATGCAACATGTCACGATATCGCGACACTTTTTCCTCTTGGCTCTTTCTCTTTGCTTTGGCCACGAAAATGCAACATGTCGTGATATCGTGACACTTTTTCCTCTTTGCTCTTTCTCTTGCTTTTAGCCATGAAAATGCAACATGTCGCGATATCGCGACACTTTTTCCTCTTGGCTCTTTCTCTTTGCTTTTGCCAGGAAAATGCAACATGTCGCGATATCACGACACTTTTCCTCTTGGCTCTTTCTCTTGCTTTTGCCATGAAAATGCAACATGTCGCGATATCGCGACACTTTTTCCTCTTTGCTCTTTCTCTTGCTTTTAGCCGCGAAAATGCAACATGTCGCGATATCGCGACACTTTTTCCTCTTTGCTCTTTCTCTTGCTTTTAGCCGCGAAAATGCAACATGTCGCGATATCGTGACACTTTTTCCTCTTGGCTCTTTCTCTTGCTTTTAGCCGTGAAAATGCAACATGTCGCGATATCGTGACACTTTTCCTCCTTGCTCTTTCTTTGCTCTTAGCCACGAAAATGCAACATGTCATGATATCGCGACACTTTTTCCTCTTTGCTCTTTCTTTTGCTCTTAGCCATGAAAATGCAACATGTCGTGATATCGCGACACTTTTCCCCTTGCTCTTTCTTGCTCTTAGACCGTGAAAATGCAACATGTCGCGATATCGCGACACTTTTTCCTCCTTGCGGTGTTTTGCTTTTTCTTTGATCTTTAGCATATGGGCCACTTTGGTCTTCTTGGGAAATATGCAAAAAGGTGCATCAGCTATTTTTCTGTAGTTAGTCACTTTTTGACTAACATTCTTGGCGCCTTTCGAGGGAATTTTTGCTAGCAAAAAAATAGAGACCAGGCCTTCATCCATTGGGAAGCGGAGTCACCAGCACAGTTGTGAAAAGAAAAATTTCGAGCGGAAAAACAAAAGAAAAAGAATGCACTTTGGAATACAAGTGATCTTCACCTTATCAGAACCTTTCTTTTACCGCTTAGGTATTTAACCTTTGTCTGAAGAACACAAAAATTCAATTCTAGGAGCTGGTCCCAGCTCTGGCCGTTGGCTGCTACCCCTGATGTTTAGATCTTCTGATTCTGTCCATGGCTGCAATTATCTCTTGATAAGCTTTGCACACTTGATTCTTATTAGGCCGTAAAAAGGGAAATATTTACAAAACTTCAAACTTATAATATACTGTACATATAATGGTGATCTGTAGCTTTTACTGGAAATACAATTTTAGGTGAAAAGCATTCACCGTGATGGGTAGAACCCATCCATCTTGATCTTTTAACTGGAAGGCATTGAATTGCTTTTCTAAAACAATTTTGAATGGCCCCTCCCAGAAAGCATCAAACTTGTCATGGTGTCCTGGCTTTGCTTTCTTGACATTCCATTTTAATACCAGGTCACCTATTTTAAATTTCTTGAAAGTGGTTTTCTTATCGAACCACCCGATTGTTTTTACCATATGCTTTTGATGATGATCGTAGGCCTATTCCCTAGATTCTTCAAGCTGCAGAAGTTGCATCATTCGGGCATCCATTGGATGACCTTCATCTTCGTTAACTTGGTTTAGCATCCTCAACGCGGGTATCTCCATATGAATCGGCAGAACAACTTCTTTGCCATAAACCAAAGCATATGGCGAAGTATTGATTGATTTTTTTATTGAGATTCTGTCGGCCCACAGGGCTTGATTCATGAGTGAGTGCCAGTTCTTCTTATTGTCCTCTAATGTTCTTTTCAGAATTCTCAGAAGATTCTTATTAGTAGACTCAGCTAATCCATTACCTTGTGGGTAATAATTAGAGGAAGTCTTCAGGTAAATTCCATATCTATTGACGAATTCGATCATCTTTGCACTAGTGAAAGGGGATCCATTATCCGTAACCAAAGAATCCGGTATGCCAAACCTTGTGATTAGACTTTCGATGAATTCTATCACCACTTCTGAATCAGCTTTCTTCGTAGGCACTACTTCGCCCACTTGGTGAAGTAGTCCGTGGCAGTGAGAATGTATTTGTGGCTTGATGATGAGTTTGGCTCTATTATCCCTACGAAATCCAACCCCCACTTCTGGAATGGTTCCTCGACTTGAATAGCTTTTAAGGGCATAGGTGCATTCCTATTTCTTCCCACATACCTCTAACATTGTTCACACCTCCGGGTCACTTTGTACGCATCTAGGAAGATGGAAGGCCAATAACATCCAGCTCTAAGGATCTTCAAAGCTGTAGTTCGGCCTGCATAATGTCCCCCTAAAAAACCCCCATGAAATTCATCTAACACTTTCTGCTTTTCATTATCGGGAACGCATTTTAACAATACACCATCGATGTTAATCCTGTACAACCCCTCTATTCGAAGGGTATATTTCAATGCTTGGGTTCTGAATCTCCTTCTCTGGGAAGCGTTCATATCTTCAGGACATGACCCAGTCTGAAAATACCTCACAAAGTCATCGATCCAACCCGAACTTGCTCTGTCTTGGTGTTGCTCTGTGTTTGCCATGACGGGGTGGCTCTCCCCATATCCACTTGCAGCTTGCTTGGCCAATTCCTGGCACAAAGCTCTCCCTCTGACTATTTTAGTAGGATGTATTTCTACATCATACTCTTGGATGTGAGTCACCCATCCAGCTCTTTTTTCACCCAATTCTCCTTGAATTATGAAGTTCCTTACATCGGGATGAATAACATACACCATCGTCCGACTCCGGGATAAGAAGTGTTTTAGCTTATTCAAGGATTTCATAATTGCGTATACTTGTTTTTCTATGAAGTTGTACCTTTCCTCATGTTTGTGCATGGTGGAACTCAGAAAGGCTATGGGTCTTTCTTCGTCATCTGCTCCTTTACGAGTGAGAACTGCAGCATAACTATTTTGCTCTCCGACAGCATATAGTATGAAACCTCGGGAATAGTCAGGGTTGACTAGCACAGGAGCTTGAGCGATGGCTTCTAGAATTTTTTGGAAAGCTTCTTTCCTTGGCTCTGTCCATTTGAAAGGAGCGTCCTTTTTCAATAATTCAGTCATTGGTTTAACTATTTGGGCAAAATCCGCAATGAATTTTTTGACAAAATTTATTTGCCCAAAGAAAGACTGCAAACCTTTCTTGTTAACTGGGAGAGACAACTCAAGAAGTGCCTTTACTCTATCAGGATCAATTGATAGCCCAGCTTTAGAAATAACATGCCCAAGGAGTATTCCTTCTTCCACAGCAAAAATAGATTTTGTAGGATTTAGTGATATCCCAAATTCCCTACATTTCTCAAATACTTGCTATAGATGAGTGGCATGGTCCTTTTTGTTGTGAGAAAAAATAGTCATGTCATCTAAATAGACGACAATAATTTTGTTCGCAAGCTCCCCAAAAGCTACGTCCATGGCTCTCTGGAAAGTTGCTCCTGCGTTAGATAATCCAAAGGGCATCCTTTGGTATGCAAATGTTCCCCACTTAGTGGTGAACGCAGTCTTGTATTGATCTTCATTTCTCACCCAAACTTGATTGTAACCGAGAAAAGCCGTCTAACAAAGAAAACCTTTCTGCTCCCGCCACAGTATGAAGGATTGGGTCAATCTAGGGTAAAGGATAGTGATCCTTTAAAGAGGCTCTGTTCAAATTTTTGAAATCGACGCATAGTCGTATCTCTCCATTTTTCTTGCGGATTGGAACTAAATTTGCCACCCAGGTAGAGTGCTTGATTGGGTATATTATCTTAGCCTACAGGAGTTTTAACAACTCTTGTTTCATTAAGGCTTCAATCTTGGGATTCACAGGCCTCTGCCTCTGCCTGAAAGGTTTAGCTCCTTCCTCCAGTTCAATGGTATGCTGAATGACCTCTTTCCTGTACACTTTCAGATCACTATAAGTCCAGGCTATTATATATGGATACTCTCTACATAATTGTTTTATTTTCTCTAGTTCTACCACTGTACAATCGGTCCCTACTTTGATCATTTTTCCTGGTTCTAGTTCTACTTCTTTATACCGACGTTCATCTACCTTGATCCTTCGACCTACAACTCTGTCGCTATTGTCAAAAAGGCTCTCCAGGGTGATCAGTCCCCTGGGGATATGGTTGTTTTTCAATTGAATAAGGCTCTCTTCGTCCTCTTCTTGTAACGCTCTATCTGTAGAGCAATTCATCTCGTGAATCAAAAAATCTAGGATCTGCTCATCATTTTTGAATACTTGCCAAAAAATGTCTTTGTCGGGCACTGAAGGCCTGTATATAAGTCTAACTATTTTAGACTTCTGAATAACATTGCTGATTGGGCAAAAATTTGATCCTATTGATGCTAACAGGTCTGCATGTGTGTTCTTCTCTCTGGAAATGGATTTCATGTTTAGTGCTTCAAAATTTTCCAATAGATCTAACACTTTGTTTTTGTAAGCCCTTAGGTAATGTTGCTTACAAATGCACTTGCCAGTAACCTGTTTAACGATCAGCTCTGAATCTCCATAGATCAGCAGTTGTTTTACACCCAATTTTTTAGCTTTCTTGAGTCCCAAACACAAGGCTTCGTACTCAGTTGCGTTATTGGTGCAACTCCATGTCAACCTATATGAAAAGACTTTTTCTTTTCTAGTGGGTGAAATCAGGACGATTCCAGCTCTTGCTCCATTTTTGCACCTTGACCCATCAAAGTACAATTTCCATAACTGGTTGACTGAATCATCTGTTTTAGGGACAACAATAGGGAGCTTTTTTGGTTTCTCAATGGAATAGCTTCCCATTTCTGTCTCTATCATAGCATTGAAGTCTTTCATTGAAAATTGATCTTCAGATTGGAGTTCCTCCAGGGGTTTCTTCCATTAAATCGATATTCTCGAATTCCTCGGACATCATGTTGATAGTAGCTGTTTCTTCTAGTCTTTCCACATGAAAAGTAGATGGTTTCTCATTGTAGATCCTGACTCTTTTACCTTTGAAAGGTACCTCCAAATGCGAATAATCTAGTGATAGATAACCTCCCAGTTTGGCTGTGAACTCTCTGGATAAACACATACCGAAATATGGTTCTAAGTCTACAATGACTACTTCTTGTATGACGACTGCTTCTGGCATTCTGTGGAGTTGAATAGGTATATCTTTGATCACCCCGACAGTTTTTATTGGAGTACCATCCAATTGCAACACACCAGGATGACTTCGAGTATATTCCATCCCCATTATGTCACATACGGCTTTCGGCATCACCGTAGTTGCGGCCCCTGAATCAATCATGCAATTGTGAACTATCCACCCCTCCATTTGCAAAGATAAATAGAATGGGGGCGGTCTATTTTTCCAGAGGTTGACACAAAATTTGCTTGTATAACATTTGAGGAAGAGGTATTATTCTTTAAAGTTAAAGATTCTTGGAGGAGGTCAATCTGACCGGGAATTTGCAGTGCATCATACATGCTTATTTTGGAGGGGGTCCTCTTCATTTCTTCTGCAATGTTGAACGAAAGAGTTGCAGCTAGGGATACTTCAGCACTTTTCTCCCTTCCACTAGTCGATGCGTCATATCTGTCTCTGTAGACCTGCGTAGCTTCTGTTCTTTGCCTTTTTGTCAATGAAGGAAATCTGAGTCTTTCCTTCGCTTGCTCTTGAGCTTCGCTCCCTTTTCTAGGAGGAAATTCTTTTCTTGGTGTAGTCGTAGAAGTTTGAGGAGGGTCAGAACGTCCTTTCTCACTGGACAGGTTCTTCTACGGAGTTGCCCTAGGGGCAGGAGGAAAACCTAGTGGTTGGAGTTCCTTAGGGTCAGCTTGTAATGACTTTTTTCTTGATCTTGTTAGGACCGATACTTGCTCCATTGATGGCATTGCCAAATTGTGGTGGACCTCTCTGATTATGTTCACCTGTCCCTTGCCGGTTTCTTTGGCTCTTTCATTAATAACCGCTTGCACATGATGTTGATGAATCATGCATGAATCTTCTCCATGAGGATCATTGCAAGTGGTACACCAGTAGTCAAAATTAGTGGGTTCTCCATTATCTCCTATCTCATTCGCATACACCACATTTTTTTTATCTTGTCCTCTTCCACTTGTTGAAGCACCTTCCTTTTGTATCTATGGAAATCTTCTTGCTTGGATATTCCGTTCAGCCTCTCTCTTTTTCATGGACGCCATTTCATTTGACAATGTCTTCATTGTATCAATTATGGTCGTGTATTGATCATTGGGGGGAGCTGATGCAAGGGGTGTGGCTGGTAATGCAGGGAATGTAGGGAGTGCAGCTATAGATGGGAGAGCATGCGTTGATGGGAGTGTAGGCAGTTTAGAAATTGATGCTTGGGAAAGCTCTGGTAAAATAGGCAATAGACTTTTTGATGGATATCTTTTTGTAGCGATGAGATCAGCTTCGCCCCTTGCTGCCTCTACATAGATCCCAGGAAAAGTGGTTACACGGGATTGCCTTATTATCATACTAAGATCTGAATCAAAAGCCCTTAAATAATAGCATATAGCTTGTTCTTCCGTGGGCTTTAGGCCTTGCGGTACTCTATCACGAGTTCTGGTAAATCTGATGTTGAAATCTTGGATTTCTTCTTGTGGATGCCTTTCAATGATAGTGAATTGATTCAGCAATGTGAAAGGATCTGCATGTATATTAAATTCATCGACCAGACGACCGACCAGTACTGCCCAAGAAGTAATGGATCCAGTGGGAAGCGCTCTGTACCAATAGAGCATCTTTCCTTTCAAAGATATAATCAACAATCTGACCATTACATCTTCTTGAGTGATGTTGTAAATAGATGCTAGCTCTGATACATCTAAACAGTGTTCATCTGCTGTTTTGCCTATTTTGTCGAAGCTCGACAATGCTTTTAGTGCAGCTTGTGGAATTTGGTGGTGTGTTCCCAAGTTCAAAGGGCCAGTTTGATTCCATACAAGATGCGTTGGGGTAGGGGCGGCTGCCATGATTGCTAAAGGAGTTACAACCGCTATAGGATTGCTTGCAGATGCTCCTACAGTGGGTGTTAAAGAGGTGCTAATGGTGCCGGGCGGATTTGATCTTGCGGCTAGCACAGGGTGTGCTTTTAGGCTTTCGAGATGTAGTTCAAAAAACTCGATAGGTTCTTTAGAGTTTCTAGCTCGGGATCTGGTTATCATATGGCTATATAACCAGAAGGTTTCTAGACAAGGTCTTTCTTTTATGGTCTAAATGCAACGGAGTCGCCAGGTGATTTTTCTTGAGATTTTTCAAACAAAAGGCTCTTAAGGTAAAACACCAAAACTTATACAATACTATGGGATTGCTGGTCCCACCGGGCGTGCCAAAAACTGTTGGAACAAAATCTGCCTTCGGTTAATAGTGTTGCGCCTTAGACTTTGCCAACATTGAATAGACAGATCTTGCTTGAGATCATCTGTCTAGTCTCCAGAGAAGGCTGGTTCCTTTGAGTTTTTTAGAGAAAAGGGGAACAAGAGATAAGGGAAATATAGCCTAAGCTAGAACTTTTCTCACGGTACAGATTAGACAACAACAAACATTGATGATGCAGTTTAGACAACAACAAAGCTAGAACTCTTCTTTATAGAAAACATGAATTCTTGAGTGTGACTTTTAGATGTTCGTCTAAAAGCATGTAAATATCTTTTAATGTTCAACTCTAGAAACAAGATTTATACGTGCATAGTCCAGATTTTAGAACAGATACATTATAAAACTTAGAGTGAATAAAAGTTAAAACACCAGATACATACAAGCACACAAAAGTTTCGAAAGCCAGAGGAAGAAATCTTTTATTGCTTGTAATCCAGTACATGCACATCAAGCTTGTAAACGTCCAAGAGCCGACCCTTTTTCTGGTCGACTCACTCCTATTTATACCCTAAAAAGAGTATCTTCTACTACGTACTTTTAATTTCTTCAATCAATTACAAGTAATTGTCTGTAGTTTCTAATAATACACAAAGGATTTCCCATAGATTGGATAAATTTCCTTCTAGCTAATTTTAGGTGAGCTCTGTTACTCTACAATCATCCAGCGGACCTGCCGAGTTATAATCAATAGACCATTCTTCAAAAATCAGCACCTGATGTCAGTGCATGTCCCTAGTTGCCAAAAATATACTCTATTCCTTTACAGCTAGCATGTCACGAAATCGTGACATTCGTCTCTTGTTTTGCTCCTCTCCTTCAAAAATTAGACATGTCAAAATCGACATTTTTCCTTGCTTTGCTCTTCTGCTCTTCCATCCATGAAAATGAGACATGTCACGAAATCATGACATTCATCTCTTCCTTTGCTCCTTTGCTGCCTCCCATCGCAAAAATGAGACATGTCACGAAATCGTGACATTCTTTCCTTGCTTTGCTCTTCTATCGCTTCCAGCCGTGAAAATGAGACATGTCACAAAATTGTGACATTCGTCTCTTCCTTTGCTCCTTTGCTGCCTCCCACCGTGAAAATGAGACATGTCACAAAATCGTGACATTCTTTCCTTGCTTTGCTTTTCTTCCTTCAGCCATGAAAATGAGACATGTCACGAAATCGCGACATTCGTCTCTTCCTTTGCTCTTTTGCTGCTTCCCACCGTGAAAATGAGACATGTCACGAAATCGTGACATTCTTTCCTTGCTTTGCTCTTCTTCGCTTCCAGTCGTGAAAATGAGACATGTCACGAAATCGTGACATTCTTTCCTTGCTTTGCTCTTCTGTCGCTTCCAAAAAATGAGACATGTTGCATTTTTCTTTCTAGGAACATGTCGTCAGACATTCTTCTTTTTCTCTTCTCTTCACCGTGAAAATGAGACATGTGAAATCGTGACATTCTTTCCTTGCTTTGATTTTCTATCGCTTCCAGCCGTGAAAATGAGACATGTCACGAAATCATGACATTCTTTCCTTGCTTTGCTTTTCTTCCTTCAGCCATGAAAATGAGACATGTCACGAAATCGCGACATTCGTCTCTTGCTTTGCTCTTCTGTCGCTTCAGTCGCGAAAATGAGACATGTCATGAAATCGTGACATTCTCTCTTGCTTTACTCTTTTGCCGCTTCTAGCCATAAAAATGAGACATGTCATGATATCATGACACTTTTTCCTCTTTGCTCTTTCTCTTGCTTTAGCCGCGAAAATGCGACATGTCGCGATATCGCGACACTTTGTCTCTTGCTTTGCTCTTCTGTTGACTTCAGCCGCGAAAAAGCAACATGTCGCGATATCGTGACACTTTTTCCTCCTTGCTCCCTTTTGTTGCTTTTAGCCGTGAAAATGCAACATGTCGCGATATCGCGACACTTTTTCCTCTTGGCTCTTTCTCTTTGCTTTGGACCGTGAAAAAGCAACATGTCGCGATATCGCGACACTTTTTCCTCTTTGCTCTTTCTCTTGCTCTTTAGCCGCGAAAATGCAACATGTCGCGATATCGCGACACTTTTTCCTCTTGGCTCTTTCTCTTTGCTTTTGCCCATGAAAATGCAACATGTCGCGATATCGCGACACTTTTTCCTCTTGGCTCTTTCTCTTTGCTTTTGCCCGTGAAAATGCAACATGTCGCGATATCGCGACACTTTTTCCTCTTTGCTCTTTCTCTTTGCTTTTGCCCGTGAAAATGCAACATGTCGCGATATCGCGACACTTTTTCCTCCTTGCTCCTTCTTTTGCTCTTAGCCACGAAAATACAACATGTCGCGATATCGCGACACTTTTTCCTCCTTGCTCCCTTCTGTTGCTCTTGACCGCAAAAATGCAACATGTCGCGATATCGCGACACTTTTTCCTCCTTGCTCCCTTCTGTTGCTCTTGACCGCAAAAATGCAACATGTCGCGATATCGCGACACTTTTTCCTCTTTGCTCTTTTTTGTTGCTCTTAGCCGCAAAAATGCAACATGTCACGATATCGCGACACTTTTGCCACCTTGCTCCCTTTTGTTGCTCTTAGCCGCGAAAATGCAACATGTCGCGATATCACGACACTTTTGCCTCCTTGCGGTGTTTTGCTTTTTCTTTGATCTTTAGCATATGGGCCACTTTGGTCTTCTTGGGAAATATGCAAAAAGGGTGCATCAACTATTTTTCTGTAGTTAGTCACTTTTTGACTAATAGTTCCACGACCAAAGGACAAAAATGTAACTGGCACAAAATGGGTATTCAAAAATAAGTTAAAAGAAGATGGACAGGTGGTCAGGAATAAATCAAGGTTATTATGCGAAGGTTATGCACAAGTAGAGGGAATTGAATTTGATGAGACATTTGCTCTAGTTGCATGGCTTGAAGCCATACAAATGTTTTTAGCCTTATCAAGTTTCAAAAACTTCAAGGTATATCATATGGATGTTAAGTCAACATTTATAAATGGTGTTCTAAAAGAAGTCTATATTGAAAAAACCAGAAGGATGCATATTAGAAGATAAACTAGATTATGTTTGCAGATTGAAAAAGGCACTGTATGGTCTAAAGAAGGCTTCGAGAGCATGGTACTCAAGATTGGATAAGTATCTTCAAGAACAAGGATTTAGAAAAGGGATAACAGACAATAATTTATACATCAAAAATTAAGGGAATGATCTATTAATTGTGGTTATTTATATTTATGACATCATTTTTGGGGGAAACAATGATAAGATGTGTAAAGAATTTTCTAAGAACATGCAAAATGAATTTGAGATGTCTATGCTTGGTGAATTGTCCTTCTTTCTTGGACTTCAGATTTCATAATTAGAGAAAGGGACATTTCTTTAACAAGCCAAGTATATAAAAGAAATGTTAAATAAATTCATATTAGAAGATTGTAAATCGATAAGTGCCCCTATGGTCATAGGATGCAAGTTAAGTAGGGATGAAGAATCTTTAGAGGCAAATCAGATATTATACAGATCCATGATTGGCAGCTTATTGTATGTTATAGCTACAAGACCAGACATAGTATAGTCAATGGGATTATTGGTAAGGTTTCAAGCAGCACCTAAGGAAACACATGTGGCAGTGGTAAAAAGGATTTTTAGGTATCTAAAAGGGACTATGGATTTTGGGCTTTGGTATCCCAAAAGTGACAGGTTCACACTGATAGCATATACAAATGCAGAATGGGATGGCAGCATTGATGATATAAAAAGCACAAGTGGAGGAGCATTATTTCTTGGAGTCTGTTTAGTCTCTTGGCTAAGTAAGAAGCATGTTTCAATATCCCTATCTATAGTAGAAGCATAATACATTGCAGCAATAGCCAGTTGTACACGTGTTATAGATTAAGATAACTCTAGAAGACTTCAAGATAAAACATGACCATCCTATTCCCATTCTATGTGATAACACAAGTGCTATAAGTATTTCAAAAAATCTAGTGATGCACTCCAAGACAAAGCACATTCTGATTAAGTACCATTTTCTAAGAGAACATGTGACAAATAAACAAGTTAGGTTGGAATATATCGCTACAAAGGAACAAATAGCAGATATTTTCACTAAGCCACTTTCAAAGGAAACCTTTGAGTACCTTCAAGGAAAACTAGGAGTAAGACTACTCCCACCCCAAAATTAACCACCTCAAGAGGAGGTGGGGGAGGGGCTAAGCTAAGAGGTTCATTTTTAGCCCCGAGCCCCAAAGGTGACCCTTTGCTATTGATTTCAAATGGGGAGATATTTGTGTAAGGGGGAGAGATTTGGTATTTGAGTAAAAAGGATAGAGCATTGAGCCAAGGGGAGCAATGTCATAGGGGGAGCAGAACAAAGGAAAGGTCAGGTTTTCATGAAAAAGAATTTGGGTTACCATCAATGACAAAGGGGGATATTGTTGGACATTTTGAGTCAAAGTTGTCATTGATGTCAAGAAACAAAGTTGTCATTGATATCTAGGAATAAGCCATCGATGATGTCAAAATGTCAAGAGGAACAATGCAGATATTAAAGGCAAAAGGGCTTCATAATATTTTTAATATTATGTGGAAGCATAAGTTAGAAGGTTTAAAATAAAAGGTTTTTCATAAAAACCCAAGGAAGCTTATTGCAAAGTTAAAGGAAGGTTTAATATTTTTTATAAAACATTTAAATTCAAAGTGAATTTAAATTTTATAAATAAATATTATTTATACAAATTTGTGCAATGAGAGAAGGCCTTAATAAAACCAAAGGGTTTTAAAGAATTAATTTATAAAATTTAAATTCAAAAGAATTTAAATAATTTATAAATTAATAAGTTTAAATCATAGTGTCGACATCTAAAGTGTGAAGAATTTTGAAGCATTGACGTGTATGTGTGAAGGAGTAAATCAATATAAAAACCATACCTTAAGAGGTATTAAAATTATCCTTTTGCTCGAACGTTAATGCATGCAATTGTGTTGAGATCTTGTGCAGAAAAAGAGAAGCAAATTTTTGTTTTATGTGCCAGCGAATAAAGATAAATCAAAAAGTGCCAAAAGTTGGAAGCCATCTGGGTAGCATGGTCTAGTGGCAAGAGGGCAGTGGTTAGAGTGCTTGGGTGCTAGGTGACCTGTGTTCAAAATGTGGTGGCAGCGTGTTTTGGTGGTTGTGTTTGTGTTGGAAGCGCCAAAGGAAAATGTGCACGTTTTGCTAGGCAAAGCGGGGAGCTTCATAGAGCACATGGTGCTCTCCAATCTCCAAGTGAGCGCCTAGATCACACAGCGGTTGGAGCCATGACTAGGGCACTAGTTGAGGTTGCATCGTGAGTTTGATTCCCACCAAGGCCAAGGTAATAAATTTTGATTATTATTTTTGTGTTCCCTAAAGTTTGACTTGAGGTCTTAGGGAGTTAAAAGGGTTGCTTAAAAGGATTGTTAGTTGAATATTATTTTTGATAAGTTGGAGGTATAAGGAGTTAGATTTATCTTTGAATAAAGTGTTTATGTCACATTGACTTGTTGAATTTATAAAAGGATAAAGGAAATTTATAGCATTGGATTATTTTGAAAAGAAGAGTGCATTGAATATTATTTTAATTGGGAGATTATAAGGTGTATGTGGGTCTTGATATTTATATTGTATTTTTGAGGGAGTTTATCATCTTATAGCTTCTTTGAGCTTGGAAAAGAAGTGTTTGTGGTTTTGGTAGATTTATGAGATTCCTTCATCATCAAGAAAAAATGTATGAGCACATTCTTCCACAGTTAAGTTGATTGGTTGGTTTTCTGAAAAATAAGTGTGGAGTGAAAAGGATTTGATTAGGGTTTCCTTATTGAGTGTGTTTAAGTTAATTATTTAAGGTTTTTTGGAATAAAGAGTTGTTATTGAAAACCTTGTTTTATGAGCATTGTTGTTGAAGTGAGTTGTTGAGCAAAGAACTTGAACTTGGGTTATCATTGTTATGTGAGATTAGTTGTTGAGCATTGTTGGAAATATTTTGAGTTGGTGTTTATATACTTGGACTAGGATTTGTAAGGAAGGATTGTTTCATTGAGTTATTGGTTGAGTAGAGTTGGTTGAGCCTAGTCAAGTGGATGTGTGAAGTGATTGTTCAAGTTCCATAAAAAAAACTATTCTATATTCTGATTTGATTTGAGAAAGTAATTGAGCATTGTGATGTGTATAGAGCATATTGAGTCTCTAAAAATTATCTTCATGTTTCTATGATATTGGACAAGTTTTAGTGTTGACTTGTTGAGCATATTTGAGATAAGTCTTTGAGAAGACTTGTGGACAGGTTTGGATAGGTTCTTGTAAGGACTTATTGAGCTAAATGGACAAGTTCTAGAGAGATCTTGAGAAGAGAGTTTTGTGCAGATTTGAGAATAGAGTTTGGTGCAGATTTGAGAACAAATTTGTGCTTGATCGGAGACAGATATTGAGGATAGATTTGTGGTAGATCGATGAATTGTGTTTAGTATATATTTGAGATAGATTTGAGTGCAATATTTAGAGGTGATAAAGTATAGAGGACAATAGTCTCTTATGGATAGAGATCCATTAGCTAGGGTAGTGAGGATAGGTCTTCTGAGTGAGGACAAGAGTCTTTAGTGGATATAAATCCATTAGCTAGTGCAGTAGAGGCAACAGTTCTTATAGAAGATCACCAACCAGAGTAAGATGAGAAATGAGTTCTCCTATGTATAGAGATCCACAAACTTGATTAGGGGATTGGTGTCTCCTTTGGACAAAGGTTCATAAAAATTGTAGGAAAAGGATTCCCAAGATAATTTATTTGAGAAAAATTTATAAGGAATATTTTCTCCGTGGAGTAGCCCACATTGGGTGAACCACGTAAAATCATGTCTCTCATGTGTGTGATTCTTTGTGTGATGTTTACTGCTCTAATACTACTCATTTTAATATTTGTATTTAAAACAAAAAGTTTTATCTTATACTGTTCACCCCCCCTCTTAGTATAAGCACATGTTATTCAATATTATTATTTTGAATTTGAAATTTGAAAGGGCTGATGTGTTTCAAATACAAAGGAAGAGTATTAATAGGAAATATTTTTCATTTCTTAATACTGACACCAATGCAAGATTTGAATGCCAAAGTAATAGTAAATCGAGCGCTACATTTTCATGAAGAAAGAAGAAGCTTGTAAATTATTTTAATAAAGGAGGCAGACTTGTATTGATATTCATGTGGCATGAAAGGATTATCCCATAGTGCTGAGTAGCACAGACAATGATCGAAGGAATGGATAAGGTGCTTGTAAGGAGCAGGTCATAGTTTCGAATCCTACGCAATTTTTTTGACAAAGGAGAGGATTCTTGTCTTCACCAAAATTCGTAAGTAGAAGATATTGTATAGGCTCGGAGGTCCCTTCATTCACATGTAGGCGTGTATCCCAAGCGACAATTTAGCCTTGGGATAAGCCGCTACGGTGGATTAGGTCGTAGGTTTGATTTTGGGAACTAGTCGTTGATTGTTGGTCATCAAAGATGTGCGCAAATATTTTTGGTGATGTGGGCCAAAATTAAGGTATGCAATTTTTAATTTAATTTTGCCAAAGTTTGGAATGTAGGAAAGTGTTTGAGGCCATGTGAAAATTAAAGGGCATGTGTTAAAAAGTTTAGGGAGTCATAAGGGTTGTTGAAATAATATTTTATGCTTAGAAAATAAAATATTGGAGATTATAAGGTGTTAACAAAGGTACTTCATTTTTATGTATTGAATATTATTTTGAAAATATTGGAGATTATAAGGTGTTAACAAAGGAACTTTATTTTTATGTGTTGAATATTATTTTGAGAGTATTGGAGATAATAAGGTGTATTTGTGACTTGACATTTTATTGTATTTATTGAATGGTGAGATAATTATTGAGGAGAATATTTGTGTGGATATTTTGAGATAGATTGTTGCTATCTAACCTGGAATTGGCAAAAAGATTTGATTGTGAGTAAAATAGGTTTTGAAGACATATCTCCATCAAAGCAAAAGGTATGGGCACACTATATTTTGTTTAGAGTGTTTGAAATGAATGTATGAAATATAAGGTGGAGTGAAAAGGATTGATAAGTATTGTTGGAAATGTATGAGAAAGTTTAAGTGCACCTTGTTGATGGATGATTTGATTTGAGATAGAGATTGAGAAATATTTGAGTTAGGGTTTGAGACCCACATTGTGATTTTTGTTTGAAGAAGTTTGAAAACACTTGTTTAGGGTTTGTGAGCAAGTTGTGTTTCATTGGTTGAATGATTGAGTGAAATTATTGAGCATTGGATTTGAGTGATATTGAAAGTGAATGTGCAAATATTAGAAACCAGATTTATGAAAGTGATAGCCTTAATGATTGAGTAGAACATATTGAGTTTTTGATAGAGTACATAATTCTCTATATGTTCTAGAGGTTAAACGAATTATGAATGAAATATGTCTAAACTACTTCAAGTTAAAGGAATTACCTTGAATATTAGACAAAGCATTTGATAGCATTGTGTGCAAGATTTGAGATTGATTGATCATGTGTTATGAGTTGTTTTAAGTTTGTATTAAGAGCAGATTGAGCAAGTTCTTGAGAGAACTTAAAGGTAGATTTGAGGTAAGTCTTGGTGAAGACTTGTAGATAGATTTGAGGTAAGGCTTGGGGCAGATATAAGCAAATTTAATTTGTTATTTGATCAAGCTATGTTAAGGCTTGAGGATAGATTTGAGGAAAAATTTTGGTGCAAATTTTAGAGTAGATTTGTTCTAGACCTGAGATAGAGTTAGAGAAAATTTGTACTAGATCGAGGATAGTGTTTAGTGTATATTTGAGATAGATATTGAGCAGAGTTGAGAATAAGCTTTGGATATGAGTAGAGGATAACAATATCTAGTGGATAGAGATCCATAAGCTAGGGTAGTGAGGATAGAGGTCTTTTGTGGAGAGATATCTACAAGCCAGTGTAGTTGGGGCAGCAGTCTTCTAGAAGAGCACCAGCCAAAGAAGAGGAGAAATAATTCTCTTATGGATAGAGTTCCATGAGCTAGAGCAAGGGGAAAGAGTTCTCATGTGGAGTGTGATTCGTAAACCAGCTAGGAAGATAGAGTTCTTCTATGGAGAGAGATCCAAAAACCAGTTGAGGAGATAGAGGTCTCCTGGATCAAGTTCCATGAACCAGAGAAAGGGGAAGAGTTCTCTCATGGAGAGAGATCCACAAACTAGAGAATTAGGGGATTGGTGTCTTCTTTGGATAGGGGTCCATAAACATTATAATAGGGAAGTGATTCTCAAGAGACTTGTTGAGAAAATTCTAGTGAAAGATTTTCTTTGTGGAGTAGCCCACATTGGGTGAACCACATTAAATTGATGTCTCTATTATATGTGATGATTTGTGCATTGATTTGATTATTTTTGTTGATATTTCCATTGATTATATTGGATAATATTGGGAAATAAAAGTAAAAGTTGGTCTTATACTATTAAACCCCCCTCTTTGTATAAGCTTGTGTTCTTTAATAGAAAAAGTAATGGATTCTATAATTTTAAATGAGAATTGTAGTGTATTTTTGTTGGTTTTATTCTGGCATTCCTGGTGGGACCCCCACCAAGCACTAGCTTAATCGCGTTCTAACACATATTGTGGCATGTTTCTGTATGGCAAGTAATTGTCATATTTGAAGAAATACCAAATCACAATGCTCGAAAACCCATCTCAGGAAAAATTGCAAAATGTTTGTTGGTGCACCGATGAGCTTCAAAGAGGTTAGAGAGTACACACTTGGGTGTGTGAATTCCCAAATCTACCTCCAAATTGATACCTAAAGCACATGTATTGGTTTCAGACACCCCAAAAACTAGCAAGGTAAGTTAGGGGAGGTTAAAAGACTCATGTTCTTGGGGATTGCATGCCTCCATACCTAGACCCCAAACCGCCTATCACCATGGTGTATGCAAGGTGAAATCATTCCTTGTATTTTTGTGCGGCAATAGTTAGATTATTTTCTTGTAATTTGATTTCTTCAAGTATATGCAAAATATTTTAAGATTTTGCGCTCTCTTGTTGCATTTATATTTTAATTTTGAACCCTTTATGTGCAGGTAACTATCTCAGGACCACCAAGGGCTTCAAAATCATCATCAAGACCACCAAATCAGTTAGCCCAGTATCTGGAAATAGGTTCGCACGGGCCCATATGAATATATCTCTAGAATACAGGTTCACACCCCAGGGTGTGAACTTTTAAAATAGACACAACTTTGGGACCAAGAAAAACCAGAGGATTTTGCATGCGCCTAGACGTAGGTATTCTGCTAATTCAATGACTATCTTTCAATTTTGAGGTTAATATCATCATTTGGATTTGCAATCAATCTATCTCATATGCTTGTTCATATTAGTTAGTTTTACCATCGCTTTCTAATTTATATTTAATTTCCAAAAGCATTTAATTAGATTTCCCTTCCACAAGCATCTAATTAGATTCCCTTTCCAACACATTAGTATAAATTTGATTTCATGAGGAAGCAGTTAACTAGATTTCAATTTCAAGTGCATCTAGTTAAATTTCAATTCCAAAAGTCTTAGATTAAATTTGATTTCATGAGGACGCATCTAATCTAGATTTTATTTCAAAAGCAATTAATCTAGATTTCATTTCAAAGGCAATTAATATAGATTTCATTTCCAAAGCATCTAATTAGATTTAAATTTCAAAAGCATTAGACTAAATTTATCTTTGTGAGGACATAATTAATTAGATTCCTTTTGAAAAGGCACTTAGCATAGTTTTCTTCTAAAACAGTTTCATACAACAAACACCACACACTCACGATCCAATATAAATAGTGTAAGGACTAGCTTTCATCTCCATTTCAAATTGGATTTCATCACCAATTCAATACTTGAGTTTGGTGAGGTCAGAGTTCTACCCTCCAATAGATCACCCCTCGTTTAGTGACCATAGTATCCCCCCAGGTGTGATCGTTATGCCATTAATACACGATCATTCCTTCCACTTTCAAGTGTTGGTTATCTAGATTTAATCACTTGAAGGTATCTTCAAAGTGGGTTAGTCTTAGAAAGCCCTTTTAATATAGGGCTTTTTAAAATAATTAGTGGATGCAGCTGATCATTACTTTGAATACCTTAAACGTGAGGGTTAAGCAAAAACATGTGTATGCCGGTAGCACCACATTGACAACATGACCTCTCTTCATGAGAGTATATTGACTCATTAAAGAATTTTGAGTCTCCCCACTTTGGATACCATTTTACTGTACCAAAATTCACCTAGGTTGTCACTCACCTATTGGAAATATAGTTCTATTATGTGCGCCTTTGGGCATTGTAGAAGGTTATATACTACGACATTCTTGATTCAAAGTAGAATTCACCCATTCCAATGATTTTTTCTTAGGGTGGATACAATAATATCATAAAAACACATGAAGATCAAAATAAAAACATTTTCTTGTTATTGAGTCTCACAAAAGTGGTTACAACAACATTCTAAAATTACTATAACTCACTGATCATTTGTTCCATAGTTTCACTTCCATGAAAAACACTACACTATCTATTTTCAGGTGGTTTGCACCCCCATGCAAATTTATTGTGCTCATATATATTCACACCACCCCATACGAACCTAGCTTCCAGGCTACAATACTGCACCGAATAGTTCCACACAACACACCAAGGATATCCATAGCAAAAATCCATCATCTTTCACTATTTCTCAAGGTTTGCATGACCTCGTGTGAATATTTGGTTTCAAGAGCGGTTCACACCCCTCGTGCAAACCTATTTTTTAGCTCATAAATTTTTAAAATAGCACACAAACACCTTACATAGAACTTATCCATCATTTGTATCTAGTTTTGAGGTTCAAACGACCTTGTGTGAATCTTCAATTTCAGGAGATCTTCACACCCCCCCATGCGAACCTGTATTTTTAGGAATATAAAGTGTACAACCCAATCATAGATATTATTAGAGTCCAGATTTCACATCTTTCGGTTGTTATCAAACTACTACACACATCACCATGCTAGTTACATGTAGTCAAACATGTGAAGCCCTTTGTCATGCCACTGAGGCTGCTCAACAGACTGTCATAACCTTAGGTGCCTCTTCTTCTCAGACCACTAATCTACATTTTGAGTCTAAGAAGGTTGCTTCCATTATCCCACCTGATCTATTAACTAGGACCCCAACCCCTAACACTAGTCCCATGTATGTATGCCACATCTTCAATGCCATCTCATCTCTTGGATGAGACCTTTGAGGAGACCCCTCCTTCAAATGATATTTCCTCTCTTGATCCCCCATCCACTTATTTATAGCATGTCATCTATACCCCGATTGGTCATCCCATACCCTTTATAGTTGCTGATGAGTTCACTCTACCTCCATCACCATATTCCACCCATCCCTTCCTCGAACATTCATCTCATCCACTTTTGGGAGATGAATCTAATGTTTTCGTTTCCCAAATCATGCTTGATGTCACTACTACTATCCATACAGTAGGTATGATCTCTATGCATCCTTCTTCTATGCCACTCCTTCCACATTCTCTTATCACATTCTGACTTTACAACAAGCCTCATCATGCTTCTAGCCCCCATATTATCCATCCTCTTTATTTCCATCCTTGCATTCTAAATATTCACCTTAGTACTTCTAGATACCGATACAAAATCCACCTCATCCATCATAACAATTTCAACAACAACAATTCATCCCTTATCCACAACCATCTCCATTTATGCCCTAGTTTGCTACTCATAAACCTACTAGCTATTCACCATTCTTCATATACAAACCCCCATAAACACCTTCTTCATCATTTTTCTTACCTCCACCACCTCTCTTTTGACCTCCACTGTCAAAACCTGCTTATCTAGCTAATCCACCCCACTATTCATTTCAGCTCGAATATTTTCTCACTATTCCCTCTTAGCCCCATTAGTTCTCATCCATCATGGCCCCCTATTCAATTTAATTCTCTTTCATCACACCCTCATCTCTTCCACCCCCATCTTCTACACCACCAACATTCTTTACCTCGCCATCCACATGGTCCTCCAACACTACTGCTTAGGTGCAATTGAATTTCTAATACGTGAAATAGTAGCAGGTGCCCATGCCTAGCCAACATATTCCCAGGTATTATGATCAGCAATAACCACCACCTATAGCCCAATATTCATACATCTCACCACACCCATCTCAGGTTCCTTTCTCATAATATCAATATATGTTAGTACTTGACCCACAACAAGCTGCTTACTATCATCAATGGGAGGAAAAATAGTTGCAATACCCTTCATATTTAGATTATTCATAGGTACCATCATAACCATTAACTTTATCTTCATCTTCACCTCCATTTATGGATTCCTTGAATACCACTACGGTGCTCTCTAGTGAATTTCAAGCTATGCAGGAACAAATTTGTACATTGGATTTATCCACAACTGGTTATAGGCCTCAAAAACCCACATATGATGAATTGTGTAATGAACCAATTCACCCTTATGTACCTATACATATCTATCCTTTTTGGTTTGAGATTCCTAAATTTGACAAATTCAGAAGTAAGGAAGATCCCAGAGATCACCTTAATAATTACCGTTTTGCTTGTTACCAACTCCATGATAGTGATCCCCTTGTGCTTCGTACATTCACAATTTCTCTTGGGGGACAAGCATTAGATTGTTACAATCATCTACCTCATTACAACTTATTTACATTCAAATATTTTTTTAATCTTTTTCTTGAGCATTTCTAAATCAATATCAAAACCAAGACTACCTTGTTAGATGTCTATGCTCTACACGAGTTTGATGATGAGCCCATTGCTAATTTTATCTCTCATTGGAGAGTGGTCATTCATGATATAACTTTTACTCTCCCACCTTTAGATCTCATCAAATTTTTTACCAAGAGTTATCACAAGCAAATATCTCAAACATTACAAATCCATCAGAGTAAAACATTTAACAAAACCATCACCCAAGCTAAGGTTATTGAGGACATCAAGGTCCACATAGGTAAAATCAAGCTCTATCCGAAGTAGTCCTACCCATACAACTACTGCTAAAATTGTAATCCATATGTACCACCCACTTCCAAACCACCTTATACCAATCAGGTAGTCCTTGCTTTTCCATTCCCACCACCTCAAATTGCATCATCTTAATCTCCACAATCTGTACCATCGTGACCTACCCAAAATGCATACCAAGTCAACACTCTAGCACCTCCCAATCCATACCAAGGTCGTAATCCTTGCCCTCCCCATCCACCATGCAATTGGATGCCTTTGTATTAGCCCATGTCCATATTATTCTATAGATTATATGATGGGGGTCTCATCGCTTTGCCTAATGTCCAACCTTATGATCCAAATCATCCACTTCTGTGGGACCACAAACTGCAAGAATTTTGTGATTTCCATTACCAACATGGTCACTCTATTTATGTGTGCCACATTTTTACCATAATGTGCAAGATCTTATCGACCAAGGTTCTATCCAAATTTCTAATCCCCTCGCACCACAAAATCAAAAGTTGGAGATCTATTAAAGTCCATTACCTGAGCATGGGGGTAATCCACCTTAATCTGATCCATTCCAGGTCAATCATGTCAATTGAGGTCCTTCTCAATAGGTATTTGTGGGTATGATCAATATTTTAACCCTTAATCAATGCTATCCACCCCTTGTTGATGCCCAATGTCCTTCAATCTCTCTTCCACCACTTGCTTCAAATACATCAACCCCTCCACCCATTCCTCCTCCTATACCACAAAATATCATCACTATCTGTGATAGTATTTCCCATCAGCTCCACACCACCCATGCAAGGTTATCCATTTATGACCTTCTATAGTAATTCCAACCTCATCATGAAGCCCTTGATTCCATCCTTCACTCTCTTGATCTTGAGACTCATGATACAAATGCTTTTTCTAACTTTATTGGCAATGTTTAGAGATACCTACAACCTTTTATAAGATTCCATGACCATGAAATTATGAAAGTTATAGGCGAGGGAGCGAATCCTCCATTGCATATTCAAGCCTCCATACATGCCATCACCTATAAGCATATTATCATCAACACTAGTTCCTCCATTAGCATCATTTCAAACTCCACCCTTGGTCATCTTCACCTTCCTCTTTCTCATCTCACTACTCCTTCTATCAGTGTTATGCATAGCGGCAAAACTTCACCATTGGGGTGAAAAACCCATTTTCAAAAATTTAAATTCATAAAATTTTTGAGACCCGGACGTCGGCCATGTAGCCAAAATTTTTAGGAAAAAAATAAAATTTCGGTGTTCGTTAGCCGTCCTTTGATGAGAGTATCACGAATATTTTAAAAAATTTGCAAATAATCCCGCCTAAATAAAGTACCATTTTAGCCCTAAAATTTTAGAATTTCTAAATTATCCTGCCAAACTTGCAAAGTATACCTCTATATATAATTAAAAACCTAGGGAAAATACCTACATAATTTGTCACAACATCGAAACCTTTTCTGCCATTGACCACAACAAATTCAACAACCGAACGGAACAGTGTCCTATTCTACTGTCGGATGAAACTAATTCTACAACTGATCGGAATAGTGTCATGCTTTGTAGCTGGACAAAACTAATCCTAAAATTGATCGAAATTATGTCTTGCTCTATAGTCAGATGAAACTAATTCTGTAATCGACCGAAATAGTGTCTTGCTCTGCAGTCGAATGAGACTAATTCTGTGCAACCGGATGAAACTTTTTGTGCATCCAGACGGAACCTGCTATGCAACCAACTAGATGTAACCTTCTGTGCAATCGGGAGAAACCTTCTGTGTAGTCGAACGGAACCTTTCATGCAGCCGGACGGAACCTTCTATGCAAGTGGATGAAACCTTATGTGTAGCCGAACAAAACTTGTTGTGCACCCAACTAGAAAATTTTGTATCTGTAACCTACAATCAGATGAAACCATTTTTGAGTCTGAACACTTTCATGCAATTAGATAGACTTGTGTTTACCAGGATCATTGTCTGCCTCTGACCGAAACCAGTATCTCTTCATACAGACATACTATCTTTTAGCACCAGGTTCTTTGTCACTTCTCTGTTTTTCTTTATATTGCCATGTTCTGCTTGTTATTTTTCCAGGTTTTGAATGTCATTGCTCTGTTGAGTGTGTTCCCTTTTTTTTTATGTTTTGTCATTGCTCTGTTGAGTGTGTTCCCTTTTTTTTTATGTTTTGTCATTGCTCTGTTGAGTTTGTTCCCTTGTTTTCTCTATTTTGCTTTGATTCTTAGTTTTAATTAAGATATTTTTTTATTGCTAAGATTATACATAAGTAAATGCTTTGGTTCTCTATTGAAATATTGATGCTCTTTTTCTCTATTAGAGTGCTTTCACCAGAATAATAACTAGTGGCATAAAATGATAAATTCACAATAAAGAATGGCTGGAAAAAAGTATGTATAATTTACTACCCAACAAGTGTTTATTCTATTTACAATAATATCTAAAGGCCTCCAGAAAATACATCCTCTTTAAATTTGTTTTGTCACTAGTAAATTGTCACCCAATGATGGAAAGAAGGGCACCAAATCTTCTGTTGAAAAGAGTATCCTCAAATATTTTAGCCAAACTTAAAAATGCGATGAGCCAACGACATCTGTGCAAATTCAAAGCAATTTTTTACTTACTAGTATGTGCTTGATTGACGATTTGTATATTTTTTTGTAATTTTTTTCATCCAATAGTGATAAAAAATATTATGGTATCCTACTATGCAAAATATCCTATCGATCCTGATATGCCTCCACTTGAAGATATTCCCTAAGAAGAGATAACTTTCATTGAAAATCCCCTTAGAAATGATATCCAATAAACACCTGATGACAACACACAAAATGACATCACAATTGAAAATGAAAGTGATAAATCAAAATCATTACAAGCGTCAATTGAATCTTCAACCAAAAATTCCAAAAAAAGAAAAGCATCTCTCTAGATACTTGGAAGTGAATTTAGGAAAGAATGGGCAAAAAGATTTCCCTGGCTTGAACCTGTCATGACTGAGGATAACCAAATTGATGAAAAAGAATGTAGATGCAAAATTTGCATTTGGAGACTTGGTAAGGATCATAGGCTTCAAAACAATATTGATACAATTGAAAAACATGTTGGCAAATGTTATGTTAAAGTTATAAAAAGTAATGGTGAAGTTAGTAAAGAAGTTAAGTCGAAGGATGCATCAAAATGTATGCATTTAAGATATGCTATAGAATATGACAATCACATGCAGAAAATATTTATAATGTTGGAAAGTTCAAATGCAGAAAATATTTATAATGTTGTTAAAAGTTTAAAGAATATTGCGGGAATGAATGATATAGAAATTGCAACAAAGCTAATTTGTGTTGGAGCTGATGGAGTTGCTATTATGCAAGGTCACAGGTCTGGTATGTGTGTTCGACTCCAAACCACAGTTGCACCATATATGATCCCCATTCACTGTATGGCTCATAGAGTAAATCTTACATATAAAATTGTGAGGACATTTTCAAATGTTGCTAAAGTTGAAAACCTTATTCATGATATTCATTCTTATTTCTCATTAAGTTCGAAAAGATTTGCAGAGTTTCAAAAATTTGCACTAGGAGTTACAAAAGGGAAAAAATTGTTAAAATATGTGGATACAAGATGGATTTCACTGTTTCAAAGGCAAAATATATGTTGTTCCGTTTGACTAACTTGGAAACACTTTTGACATTATGTGGTATTCTTCCAATGTTAAAATAAATGAACAGATTAATTAATCTTGCACAAGAGAGATATATCTATATCATTGATTTTATGAGGATGAGAAAACAAATATGCATGCTTCTTGATTCATTATATGTGTCTAATGCAGATTTTATAGAACCTGTATTTGATAGTTGGAATACATTGATAAATGTGAACAATCCAAAAAGCGGTTTGAAGTTTGACATCAATGATCATCTCTGTATTCATGTTCATGAAAAGATGATACCTTTTTATTGTTTTGAAAGACAATCAAGTATTGTTGTGGAAGATTTTGAAGAAGTTCTTGTAACACATAATAGATTTTATGTTGTAATACATAAAACAAAGAGTAATTTGTCAAATATAGTAAAAAATTTGACAGGTGAAATAAGAGAATGATTTCAGAGACATGAGTTGCTTGAGTCCATGGGTGTGGTTAACCCCATGTTTTGGGGGCCTTGTACTGAATACAATTATGCAAGTAAGTTGTCTATTAAATATATGGGTAATATCATTGACCATTTCGGTAAGAGTGTGGAAGTCAATGGTGTAGAAATTAATGGTCTACTCAACAATGAAATTTTGAAAGAACAATCATCGCATTTTGGAAGAACAATGGTTTTGCAAACTTCACTTATGACAAATATCCATGAGATTGGTTCCATTACACGTTTGTGGCAAAAATTGTATCCAAGCATAGTATTAAAAGATACTATAAGTGAATACTTTAGTTTATATTAATTATGTGAAACAATGATTTTGGGGTTAGTCGAAGATGAAAGAGTTTTCAATGCACTTGCTTTTGTTAAATCTAAAATTTGCTACAGACTTGACAAGAATTTATAAAATTGTTTAATAATTTATGTGTCCTCATATCAGTTGGATACATTTCTGTATGATAGGGCGTTGAAATACTAGAGTTCCTTGGTAGACAGAAGAGGAACGTTGAATACGATTGATAACGATGATGATGATGCTTTCAGTGATCAGATGGTGGAGACATATATTTCTGGACAAACTGATATGTTTCAGCTTCCATAGTGATAATTTTTCATGATTTCATTGACAATAATAAACACGAAGTGATTTGATAGCAAATTTCTCAATATTGTTCCAGATTTATATGATTTCAATGAATTGTTGTTTTAAATCATATTATTGTTTTAAAATTACATGGCTAAAATTATTTTTTGTAGATTGTAAAATTTTATGTTTGGGTCTTAGTGTCTCAACTCTCATTTCATGGAATATGATAATAACGAATTGATTTGATAGCAGATTTCGAAATATTGTTCCAGATTTATATTATTTCAATGAATTGTTTTTTAAATCACGTTATTGCTTTAAAATTACATGTCTTAAATCATTTTTGTAGTTTGTAAAATTTTATATTTGGGTCTTAGTTTCTAAACTCTCATTTCATTGACAATGATAAACACAAATTGGTTTGATAGCAGGTTTTTGTATATTGTTCCAAATTTATATTATTTAAATATATTATTTTTTTCATAATTTTCATGTGCATCATAACTTTTTCAAACCAAAATAAGTTATTGCAGTCCTTTTAAAACGTTTTCAAACAAAAATAGATATTGCATCATAAATAAAAATTAGATATTAGATATTGCAGTCTTTTTAAAAACCCAAATTATGCACATCATATCTTTTTCAAACCAACATTAGATATTGCAGTCTTTTTAAAACATTTTCAAACAAAAAATTCAAATTAACTAGTTCAAAAATATTTGTATTACATCGTTCAAAATTAGATATTACAATATTTTTAAATAAAACATAAATTACATGACATTTTCAAATAGAATGTTTCATATCAACTAGTACAAAAAGAAACATAACATTTTCAAACAAAAATTAATATATTGCAATATTTTTTTAAACATTTTCCAACTCATATCTCAAATTTTACATACCAATTACAAACATAAATTCTCAAATATTAGATAACATTTTCAAACTCAAATATTACATAACATTTTTAAACCCAAATTTTGTGCATCATAACTACAAATTAACTATTTCAAAAAGACATATATCACATCTTTCAAACACTTTAAACCCAAATATTACATACCATTTTCTAACTCTACTACATAACATTTCAAACCGAAAATAAATATTCTAGTATTTTTAATACATTATCAAACATAAATTACATGACATTTTCAAACATAATGTTTCATATCAACTAGTTCAAAAAGAAACATATTACAACATTCAAACATTTGTAAACATAAATATAACATAATATTTTCAAATAGAAATTAATATATTGCAATCTTTTTTAAACATTTTCCAACTCATATCTCAAATTTTACATACCAATTTCAAATAGAAATTCCCAAATATTAGATAATATTTTCAAACTCAAATATTATATAACATTTTTAAACCCAAATTTTGTGCATCATAACTACAAATTAACTATTTCAAAAAGACATATATCACATCTTTCAAACACTTTAAAACCAAATATTACATACCATTTTCTAACTCTACTACATAACATTTTCAAACCGAAAATAAATATTCTAGTATTTTTAATACATTATCAAACATAAATTACATGACATTTTCAAACATAATGTTTCATATCAACTAGTTCAAAAAGAAACATATTACAACATTCAAACATTTGTAAACATAAATATAACATAATATTTTCAAATAGAAATTAATATATTGCAATATTTTTTAAACATTTTCCAACTCATATCTCAAATTTTACATACCAATTTCAAATAGAAATTCCCAAATATTAGATAATATTTTCAAACTCAAATATTATATAACATTTTTAAACCCAAATTTTGTGCATCATAACTACAAATTAACTATTTCAAAAAGACATATATCACATCTTTCAAACACTTTAAACCCAAATATTACATACCACTTTCTAACTCT
Organism: Wollemia nobilis; assembly: GCA_028583015.1. Taxonomy (NCBI): domain Eukaryota; kingdom Viridiplantae; phylum Streptophyta; class Pinopsida; order Araucariales; family Araucariaceae; genus Wollemia; species Wollemia nobilis. The sequence goes on along the minus strand of JAQPPZ010000689.1, from coordinate 9,778,476 downwards.
ACTACATAACATTTTCAAACCAAAAATAAATATTCTAGTATTTTTAATACATTATCAAACATAAATTACATGACATTTTCAAACATAATGTTTCATATCAACTAGTTCAAAAAGAAACATATTACAACATTCAAACATTTGTAAACATAAATATAACATAACATTTTCAAATAGAAATTAATATATTGCAATTTTTTTAAAACATTTTCCAACTCATATCTCAAATTTTACATACCAATTTCAAACAGAAATTCCCAAATATTAGATAATATTTTCAAACTCAAATATTATATAACATTTTTAAACCCAAATTTTGTGCATCATAACTACAAATTAACTATTTCAAAAAGACATATATCACATCTTTCAAACACTTTAAACCCAAATATTACATACAATTTTCTAACTCTACTACATAACATTTTCAAACCGAAAATAAATATTCTAGTATTTTTAATACATTATCAAACATAAATTACATGACATTTTCAAACATAATGTTTCATATCAACTAGTTCAAAAATAAACATATTACAACATTCAAACATTTGTAAACATAAATATAACATAACATTTTCAAATAGAAATTAATATATTGCAATCTTTTTTAAACATTTTCCAACCCATATCTCAAATTTTACATACCAATTTCAAACAGAAATTCCCAAATATTAGATAATATTTTCAAACTCAAATATTATGTAACATTTTTAAACCCAAATTTTGTGCATAATAACTACAAATTAACTATTTCAAAAAGATTGGTTTTTAATTTTGCCTAATTTTTGAGCTCTGGCGATTTGGCGGGAAACCTTCTAAACTGCCGACGGCCGAGGCTCTAGGGTTTCTGTTCGGAAGCCTCTTCCAGGGTCTTTGGGGGTTTGCTGCTGGTCTTTGTTGTCGGCTCTTTCGTTGCCCCGGGAGGGCCCAATGGGGTCTCCTCCAGGTTTTCTCGAGGGGAAGAAGACCTCTTATGCGGAGATATTACGAGAAAACCCTGCGTCTTCCTCTGATGATGCTCAGCGGAGTGCTTTCCATCTGCTTTCCAGGAATGCGGGCAAGGGTTCTCCTGTGCATAGAGTCAATGGATGTCTCCCGCAATCTGCGTCAAGACCGAAGATAGTCATTGAACCAGAGCTGGTCGAAGACACGATAAACTATCGTGCTACTCATGATCTGATCTGCAAATTCATGGGCATTCGACCCACCCTGCACTTTCTGCATTCCTGGGTGAGACAAAACTGGGAGCCTATCGGTGAGTACTCCTTATGGCCCATAAGCAATGGGTATTTTATTATTAGTTTTTCTTCCTTATTGGATAGAAACAGAGCATTTGAATCAGAGAAGAGGAGCCATGGCCCGGCAGGGTTATTTGTCCAACCGTGGAGAGCGGGTTTCGACCCTCGCATTGAGCCCACGGCTGTCCCGGTTTGGATCCGGCTGTATGCTCTCCCGATGGAGTTTTGGGGTGAGCAGATTCTTGAACTAATAGGCAACTCTCTAGGTAGATTTTTGGGAGTTTCCAAGGATACCATAGAAGGAAACACTGCTGTTTATGCGAGAATTTGTGTAGAACTGGATATTAGCCAACCGCTACCAGCTGAGATGGAACTGGAGTTAGCAGGACACTCCTGGATACAACAGTTAGACTATGAAGCCCTACCTTTCCGATGTAGAGTCTGCCATATGCATGGCCATTTGGCAAGGCTCTGCCCAAATATCTTGAGCACCAAAGCGGATGCTCCACAGGGAATGTCAAATCGCCCCCGAGAGGGTAAGTCCACTTCGGTCAAGGAACCACCCATCATTCCCCCTGGTTCTGAGGGCCAGAAAGATGGCTTTGAACAGCAGAAGAGAAGAAGAAACAAAAAGAGAAATGGCAAGGAGCAAGCTCATCCCAAGCCAACCAACCGGTATGAAATCTTCAAATCTCTTGTGGATCAAGAAGACCAAATTATGGAAGGAACAGATGGGAACCTTGAGGATAATATCATCCTTACTCATGTTCCTCCCTCATCAACCCCTGTCCTTGAACAGGTGATTGACTCCTCTGAGACTTTGCAGCAAGAAAACCCAGGGACTCTGGTAATCCACTCCCCAGTACAGCCAGCTATCAAAGATGTTACCATGGGAATTGCAGAAAAGTTCAGAGAAAGACCAGTTCTTGGGATTACCCAGGTGGAGAAGAGGTCGAAAAATAGTAATTCCCAAGGGGTGGGCAGGAAATCCAATAAGGATCTAATTGCAGTGCAAGGAGATAAGCTAATCAATGGAGGATTGGCGAGAACAATTGATTCGTATTGCTCCCAAGGTTTCCAATGATTATTCAATCTTGGAATGTGAGGGGTTTAAACAGTAGAACCCATCAATCTGCTGTTCAAAGACTTTTAGAGAGAAGTAAAACAGACTTTCTGCTCATTCAGGAGACAAAAATGTCATTAGACCTTATGAGTAAAACTGTCAGCCGAATCTGGAGGGGTGCTGGCCATATGGCGGTGGCTGCTCTAGGTGCCTCGGGAGGGATTGCTACTCTTTGGAATCCTCTGGCGTGGATAGCAATAGAACATATAGCCTGGAGAGGTGTCCTCACATCTCTTTTTAAGAATATTGTTACAGCTGAACAAGTCTTAATTACAAATTTCTATGGGGCTCAGAACACCGATGGTCAGCGGTTTCAATGGAAAGCTGTTCAAAACATGAGGTTCTCCCGGGAAGATTATGATTGGATTATTGCTGGGGACTTCAATGCTAAATTATCTGCTAGGGATCAGGAAGGTGGCATCCCAGTTTTGGATACAGGGGACCGGCTGTTTATTGCCCAAGTCCAGGCCTTTAACCTTGTTGATATCAAAGGCCCTGGTACAAACTTTACCTGGACTAATAAGAGAAGAGAGCCATACAACAGGAGGGTTAAGCTTGACCGGTTTCTGGTCTCGGAGGAAGCTTATGTTAGATGGAATATCAAATTCCAGATTTTGGAGGGCCCAGTCTCAGATCACTCTCCCATTTTGCTGGAGGGAGGGACTATGTCAGGGAGGTATTACAAACCTTTTAAATTTGAAAATTTTTGGTTGCAAAAAGAGGACCTACGAAGGAAAATTCCACAGTGGTGGGAAGAAGGTCGTCTCCCTTTTGGAACAGCTATGTTCAAATTTCATAAACAGCTTCTTTTTGTTAAGAGTAAACTAAAACAGTGGAAGCAAACTAACAAATCTGATTTCCAGCTCCAACGGGCTCCCTTGTTGGCCAGATGGAATGAGGTGCAAAAACAATTCAGAGAAGGAATCATTTCTGAGCATCTTAAATTCGAGGATGACGCTTTACGCAAAGCGGTTGAGGACATTGATAATCAAGAAGAGATCTACTGGAAACAGAGAGCAAGAAATACTTGGTTATTAGAAGGAGACAGAAATACAAAATTTTTCCATCGCTCTGCCTGTGCTAGAAGGCAATTGAATAACATGGAATTCCTTCAAGACGAGAATGGAAACTCTTTTGACACTCTCCCTGATATGCACTCCCATTCTATGGAGTATTTCTCAAACCTCTTCAAGGAAAGTATGCAGCATGATGTGGAAGCCCAAAATGAAGTCATTGAGGGCATTCCCTCTATTATTTCTCATGAAGAGAATCAGGCCCTTCTTAAGCCCATTGATCGTGATGAACTCAAGAAGGTGGTCTTTGGGATGTGCACAGGAAAATCGCCTGGTCCGGATGGTTTCCCTATTGAGTTCTTTCAGGCCTTTTGGGATATCCTGGAGGAGGATGTGTTGGCTGTCATTGAGGAGTCCCGAACTAACAAAAGAATGCTCAAGGCTCTAAATCACACCTTTATCACCTTAATTCCTAAAGGAGAGGGGGGGGCTCACATTTCTGATTTCAGACCTATTGCCTTATGTAATGTGATCTACAAAATAATCACTAAAATTATGGCTGAAAGACTAAAACCCCTTCTTCAGAATATAATCTCCCCTGAGCAAGGGGGTTTTGTTGAAGGAAGACAGATCTTGGATGGAGTGATCTTGGCTCAGGAGGCTATCCATTCTATGCACAATTCAGGTAACAAAGGAATGTTCATCAAACTGGATATGTCTAAGGCTTATGACAGAGTAGAGTGGGGCTTCTTGGTCAAGATGTTGGCAGCCTTTGGTTTTTCTCAGGACTGGATTGCCTGGGTCTTGAGCTGTATCTCTACGCCTTCCTACTCTGTTTTAATTAAGGGACTTCCCTCGCCACCTTTTGGAGCCTCTCGGGGTCTCCGCCAAGGAGACCCTTGCTCTCCTTATCTCTTTCTCATCTTGGCTGAAGGATTAGGCAGACTCCTCCTGAGAAGAAGACGTCAAGGACAGATAATAGGAATTAAAATCGGGGCTGAAGTTTTGACTCATTTACAGTTTGTGGATGATACTGGTTTGGTGGGAGTTGCCAGCCTCAGGGAAGCAAGAGGAATCAAAGATTCTCTTAACGTCTACCTCCGGGCTTCTAATCAAGTCATCAATGAAACAAAATCAAAAGTGGTCTTCTTTAACCTTGATCAAAGGTCACAAGAGAGAGTTATGGAGATCCTGGGTTTCACTAGGACCTCTCTTCCGGTTGTTTATTTTGGGGTTCCTCTGCATTTCAAAAAACTGAAAGCTGATTTCTGGAAGGACCTTTTGGATGGCATCAAAGAGAGAATGAATCACTGGTCTCATAGATGGTTAAGCTATGGGGGCCGACTAACTTTCCTGAAGTCTGTTATTCAGGCCATGCCAATTTATAAATTCTCTATTCTGGCTGCCCCTCCATCAATTTGGAAAGAGCTGGACAAAGTGGCTAGAAGTTTTCTCTGGGAAGGTGCCAAAGGAGAGAGGAAATGGGCCTTGGTTGGTTGGGATAAGGTCACCCAGCCCAAGGAAAAAGGTGGGCTGGGATTAAGAAGCTCCAAGTTTAACAATCGGGCCCTGGCTGGTAAATTGTATTGGAGGTGGATTTCCCAGCCTACGTCCCTTTTCAGCAGAATCCTTTCTAGTAAATACTTGGGTCTTGTTCATCCCAACGACTTGGGCCGCTTTCCTTTGGAGGGTAATGGATCTCTTGTGTGGCAGGCGCTCAAGCTCGGATCTCGCATTATCAAAGATCAATTGTTCTGGAAAGTTGGGAGAGGGGAGAAGGCCCGGTTCTGGACTGATTCTTGGGATCAGAATCCTCCTATCCTTGCTGTGTTTCCTGAATTGCATCCGTTAAAATCAGCTCTTGAAGATAAGGGATGGATTAATATTGAGAGCTACTTCAATACCAGCCAATTGGGGGAGTATAAGGTTCAAAAGTTTAAGCGGCTGGGTGAATGGCCTATTCCAATCCCTCCGGAGCAGGCTCCAACTCTGGAAAAACTATTGTCAGAAAGGTTTCTTACTGGGAGAGATGAGGAGGATGAGCTTGCCTGGGGCTTTGGGAACCTTGGGGTTTATACTGTGAAGGAGGGCTATGATTCGATCCTTCCTGAGCCCCCCCCACACTCTTTTCCAGTTCAAGAATGGAGGAAGATATGGCATCCCAAGGGCTGGCCGAAAGTGAACTTCTTTGCTTGGCAGCTGATGCATAATGGTATCTTGACCTTTGACAACCTCAGAATTAGAGGCATCATTGGCCCTTCCCAGTGTGTTTTATGTTATAGGAATGAGGAAACTGTGGATCATCTTCTGTTTGATTGTCCTTTCACACAGCAGATTTGGCATCGTTGGTTTTCCCACTTTAAACTTCAGGCTATTGGAGACTTGTCTCGGACCAATTTATGGGAAAGCTGGAAGAGAGGTAGATTTACATCTAAAGCTCTTCGTACTGGCTGGGAGCTCGGTTTCCTTTTTATTTGGTGGCAGGTGTGGTTGGAAAGAAATGCTCGTATTTTTCGTGAAACCTTCTCTTCGGTGGATGGGATATGGCAGGTCATCTGGAGCAAAGTTGTGGAAACCGTTGCCATCTATGCTGAGGAGGAAAATCAGCTTGCTTCTAAGCCTTTGGAAGGGAGAGCTGCTGATCTTGAGAGACAGGTAAGAAGTTGTTGGAAACCTCCCCCAGAAGGCTGGGTCAAAATCAATACTGATGGAGCTGCAAAAGGCAATCCGGGCAATGCTGGAAGTGGAGTTATTTGCCGTGATCATGCTGGGACTGTGCTCTATTGGGAATTGCAAGGTCTGGGATATGCCACAAACAATGAAGCTGAGGCCTTTGCTATTAAATCTGCCTCCATCTGGGCCGTCAAGCAGGGTCATAGAAAGATAATCATTGAGTCTGATTCCCAAATCCTGGTTGGTGCTCTTGATTGCATGAGGAACTTTGCCTTAAAAGCTTGGAGGCTACGGATTCTGGTCTCCCAAATTAAAGAGCTTTGGAAGGAATTAGAGGATGTGATACCTGTTTATGCTAGTAGATCTCTTAATAAAGCGGCTGATTTCCTTGCTAAGATGGGTGCTGAGAGAGAGGTTGGGATGCATCTGCATAGTAATATGTCTGTGGAGGATGCAGAGATTAGACAAGGCCTTGAACAAATTTTGAAATAATGTGCAAAGTTTTTTTTGCTAAGGATCTTTTTTGTCGCGATATCGCGACATGTAGTGTTGTCGCGGCCTCTGGCTGGTTGCTGTCGCGATATCGCGACAGGTTGAGCCTCCGCGGCCTTTGGTGGGTTTCTGTCGCGATATCGCGACATGTCGCGATATCGCGTGTCGCGATATCGCGACAGGTCCCACTTTCGTGGTCCGTGTGGAGTTCTTGCCGCGATTTCGTACCCTTTATGAAGTTGAAAAGCAAAGTTAAAATTTCGTCGCGTTTTCGTGACAAGTTTGAGAATGGGAAGCTGCAAGGAAATCCTGTCGCGATATCGCGACACGTTTGGCACTTAAGCGGCTGGGAGGAAAATTGTCGCGATATCGCGACCTGTAGCGCTGTCGCGGCCTCGAGTTGGTTTTTGTCGCGATTTCGCGACAGGTTGTGCCTTTGCGGCCTTTGGCGAATTTCTTGCGCGATATCGCGACATGTCGCGCTGTCGCGGCTCTTGTTGGGTTTTTGTCGCGATATCGCGCCTCTTTTGAAGATGCAGTTCAAAGGTGTTAATGGGTCACGATTTCATGACAGTTTGGTTAATTGGAAGCAGCTTGGCATTTTTGTCGCGATATCGCGGCACGTTTGGCTCTTAAGCAATTGGATGGTTAATTGTCGCGATATCGCGACCCCTTTGTGGCATGAGTGCCGTTTAGTTTTTTCGTCGCGTTTTCGCGACTCCTTTTGTGGGCGGCTGTCGAGGGCCCTTCTTGTCGCGATATCGCGACATGTCGCGTTATCGCGACTGTTGGCGCCGAAGCGGTCGTGTCGGGGGTGACTGTCGCGATTTCGCGACATGTCGCGTTTTCGCGACATGTCGCCTTTTCGCGCCGTTTGTTCTCTTTGTCCTGTGGCTGCTAGTGTTGCCTTTGTGCGTTGTCCTTGTTGTGTTGCTCTTGGTTCTGGGTCGGGATGTGTTCTCTCCCGCTTGTATCTGGTCTTTGTATTAATACAAGTTTTCATTTTTTTCAAAAAAAAAAACTATTTCAAAAAGACATATATCACATCTTTCAAACACTTTAAATCCAAATATTACATACCATTTTCTAACTCTACTACATGACATTTTCAAACCGAAAATAAATATTCTAGTATTTTTAATACATTATCAAACATAAATTACATGACATTTTCAAACAGAATGTTTCATATCAACTAGTTCAAAAAGAAACATATTACATCATTCAAACATTTGTAAACATAAATATAACATAACATTTTCAAATAGAAATTAATATATTGCAATATTTTTTAAACATTTTCCAACTCATATCTCAAATTTTACATACCAATTTCAAACAGAAATTCCCAAATATTAGATAATATTTTCAAACTCAAATATTATATAACATTTTTAAACCTAAATTTTGTGCATCATAACCACAAATTAACTATTTCAAAAAGACATATATCACATCTTTCAAAAACTTTAAACCCAAATATTACATACCATTTTCTAACTCTACTACATAACATTTTCAAACAGAAAATAAATATTCCAATCTTTTTAAAACATTATCAAACATAAATTACATCGTTCAAACATTTGTAAACTCAAATATAACATAAAAATTTCAAAAAGAAATTAATATATTGCAGTATTTTGAAAACATTTTCAAACTCAAGTCTCAAATACCACATACCAAATTCAAATAGAAATAACATATTTCAGTCTTTTAAAAACATTGTCAACATTTTCAAATTTCAATTTTTTGATTGGTGCATGGATGCTTCACTAGTGTTTGGAGTTGTCGTTTCTTTTCCTTTATCAGCTTCTGTTTCTTCTGGCAGTGCTCCAACTCTAACAAGGTTGTCACGTACTTTCACAATACTTGACACACATGCAACTTCTTCTTTGTTTGGATCTTCAAGTATTATTGGAAGTGTTTCTTTCATTTTATCAAGCACCATTTCCGGATCTTCATGCAACTTCTCTCTGATGAATTTTTTAACTTATTATTTTCTGCAATCTTTGATTGCATTTTCTTTTTCATTTCCATTGATTTCATCAAACATGATTTTGCTATAAGAATATTGACATCCATGCTCTTAACTTGTGTTTTCAAGTTTTCAAAGTTTGACTGCAAAACAAATTGAAAACTTTATTCAAAAGGGATACATTGAAATTATTACAAATTTTCAAGAAATATAAAAATGTAAATGCAATAGAAAATTGGAATATATATAACTTTTTTACCTCAACCAATTCTTTTGTAGCCTCAGCAACTGCAACCCTTTCCTTATCAGAAGCTCGTAAGTTGTAAAATGCTTGGGCTTCAGCATTAACATTCTCCAATCTACGAACAACAACATTTAAGAAATCATCCTCATAAATAAAATCAGATTTAATTATTCATGAATTAGCCTATTTTAGCAAGCCATCAAGTTTTTCAGGTTCATATTTGACTAAAGAATAAATAGAATCTCTTTTTTCATAATTTTCATATCGGGCATTAATTTCCTTAATAAGGACCTTTGCCCGATATTCCCATTCTTTCAACTCTTGCATATATTTCAAAACAAACTCTTGAATTGTTGACTCGGTACTGGCTGCCAATAAAATATTTTCATTAAAATTGACAACATCATCCTCAGTTTTAGGACCTTGAGGATGACGATTGCCTCCTTGGATAGGTGGTTTTGATGTTTGTTGAGTTACAGGGACTTCTTCTCATGCTCTATATTTAAGCACATATGTTGCCCTAAAGCCTTCATTTGGGCCTTGCATCATGTAATCGTCATCAAGAGGAATATTGTCCAATCCCTGTCCAAAACATTCAAGTTCCTGTGAATTTGAAGAAAATGTAAACTAAGAGAATCCAATTCCCACCAAACTTGGTGCTGGTCTTTGTGATGTTTGTGGTTGTGAAATCCCATGCCAAAAATTTTGTGAAGTGGCTTGTGAAAACAAATGTTTTCCAACACCGACTTGCCCTCACATAGGTTGAGGCTGTGACTGTCCTTGTTGATTGCATGTAAAGGGTGACTGTCCCTGTTGCTGATTGCATATAACCGGTGAGTGTGATGCTTGTGGAGGAGGTGGTGGTGGCATATGCCCTCTAACTTGTGATGTTACTACTTGATCAGAAGAATAAACTAAAAACAATAAATTTTTTTTGTTATAATTCTGCTTAAAATAAAAAGAAATCTAAATTTTAATTAACTACAGATAGAATCATAGATTTACCAGATGAAATGTGATGCAATTGTTCTACATTGAGGGAGGGGTTGGCCACACTAGATTCGGCTTGCACATTTTGTGCAAACCTAGATGTACGAGACACCCCATGAGTAGCTACTTGCTTGGCATGTTTGTGTGACCTTTGCATAGTAACAGTTGTTGCTTCAGAACCCGTATCTTCAAAATCACCTGTTTGCTTTGGCCTGTGACCCATATTGGCAACAATTTGTTTAGTCCTTGAATTTTTTGCCTTCACTTGCATATAGATAAAAAAAATTAAAAAAATAAATATTGTAAACTATAAAATAGTATGTCAAAGACAATGATGTAGTTATTACCCTCAATTCCTCTTGTGTCATGGCAATAGACAATAGTTTTGAATGCATAACAGTTGGTACAAGAGTAGTTGACAAATTATGAAAAGACTTAAAATATAAAGCTAAAATATAATTTACACTGCCCACAATGGGCTGAGTCTTGGAGGGCTGAGTCTTGGTGGTTGCAAGTTTGACCATGTGCAACTCAGTCCTAACTCAATTAGAAATATATGTACACCTTTCATACTTTTCATTTTTTTCAGACTGAACAATATAATACAGTGCCCAAAATGGAATTTTTGGTCTTACCAACAGAATAAGCCTGGCCTAGAAAAACTCATAATGGCCTTCAAAGTTTGATGGTTAACATCGTTAATCGTTAAACCTCTTTTTGTTTTGGCGTTAGAAGCTGCATACAAAAATTTGGTGTCAATTTAGAAATTTAAAACATTGAAAATTAATAAAATACATTTAACAAGATTTATACTTGCCAAATATTCTTATGAAAGATCGTAATTGTTATCGAGGTGTTCTTTGTTATCTAGAGAAAGCTGTGACCTCGACGACACTTGATTAAAACCAATAAATAGAAGACCTATCAATCTGTGAATATCTCCAGGGGTGATGCTGAAAACAATATTTTTAGATCATAGATTAATGCTTATAGTACCCCTGTCGTAGTCATAACCAGAGATAATATGTTGTAGGAGCACTTTGTATGTTTTGAAATATGGCATGGAAAAACCTACATTATACAACTACTCAAAGCTCATCCCTGGCGTTGTCATGAGATATGAAATAAAAGTGCACGTAAAATTCTTAAATTTTGGTTGGATTGTAGAAGGGGTATCCATTGGAAGTAGTTGGAAGTGGAAGAAAAATGATTGGGAATGGAAACTGAAAGTTCGATCAAAAAGGTTAGCTCTGGTTGTAGCTATCATAGAAAAGAAATGGAAAAATGACTTTTTGATGCCCTTTTATAGACTTGAAACATATTTGACACGTGGCAACATCGTATTAGACATGTAGGATGAAACATGTAGTATTAGACACGTGACAGTTTGGTAGCGGTCAGACTAAACTATGCTATCGATTCATAATATGCATCTGATTTAATGATGAAGCATAGTATGTATCTGGGGCACCGAGCGGTTGCATATTATGCAACTAGTTTAATGCTGGAGCATGGTTTGCATTCACCCGATACCTAGATGCATAAAATGCACCCGTTCGACACTCGAATGCATAATATACTTTGATTTTAAATTGGTTGCATAATTTGCAACCATACGATGCCCAGATGCATTTATGCATCCACCCAATGCTTGGATACATTTATGCATCCGCTCGGTTTTCGGATGCATTTATGCATCCGCTCGGTTTTCGGATGCATTTATGCATCCGCTCGGTGACTAGATGCATAAGCATCCGCCCGATGCCCGGATGCATAAATACATCCGCCCGATGTCCGAATGCATAAATGCACTCGCCCGATGTCTAGGACCATTGTACCATCATGATATTAAATGCATCCATCTATTGCATCCGGTTCGTGGTCGTAAAAGGCCAAGATCCAAGACAAGACATGTTGGTCTTCTTCCTGACGGATGTAGTTGATTTCTTACCTACTACACCCATCAGAAAGAGGCCACCCTTCTTGTGTTGAATCTTCACCTAATTTACTATGAAGAAAGTTTCTTATTTAAGCTTTGAAATTAGAGTACACTAAACCATGTCGGATAAATAGTTATGTGGGATAGATAGTTATTTGGGATCAACTTTGCCAATATTGCATGTGTTTTCCTCCTAAAAATGTCAATAGCGATAAGCTACGTCATGCTACAATCCTTATGTTTACTAGACACAATATCATATCTCTTACTAGAATTTCGATACTTATTATGCACCCATCTCGAGACCATTTCATGTTTTGCAACCCATTCAAAACCAGATCATATTATGCATCCGTTCCATGACCGGACCGCAATTTGCGTCCAAGATTTTTCCAGGATTTTAAATGTAATCGGTATCTTTTTGTCCTGGTCCAGAAAAACTTTAAAATTTGCCCTTTTTTGCCAATTTTTTGAGAAAAATAAAATCATTTGCCATGCCAGCATACATGTAGTTCGACAGATTTCATCGTCATTTCGAAATAGTTTCACCATTTTTTTATAAGTACCTTTCGGGTCCTACCTCTTATGCATAACCCTACCTTCTATGGACCTTCAAGCTTTTGATGGCTCCATGCACCATACCATCGGTACCATCGTCCTACCCATTAAGGCCAGTGTCAAAAACCAAGTCCACTCTCTTTCATATTATCGAAGGTGAGATACAATATAACATCCTTTTGGGATACCCATGGATTTGGGACATAGAATGAATCCTCTCCATGCTACACCATTGTATCAAATATGTTAATAATGGATTAGTCCACTGCATACCCGCTAACGGTGACCCATTCAAATTTTACCATATTATCGCACTTCCATCAAGTATGCACTTATCATATACACAATTTTCTCCCACCCCACGCTGTTCTCTAGATACCACCTATCCATCATCCCCACAATCATATTCCACACCTAATTTGAGTAACATTGCATCAACCTCATCAAATCTACCATAGCCTCCTAGCACTCCTGCTATTCCTATATTATCATATCATCCATCTTCACCCTTCATGCTACTTTCCCCATTTACCTTTTCTACTACACCCTCCTTAGCATCATCATCCAAAAACCTTCCTATTCTTCCTACTCCACATCCATCCCTCCACCACTTTGTTACCCATTCTATGTGGGCATGGGTAGTCTCCAGCTCACCAACCACATATGCTATTCCCACCTCTCAATTCACCCTAGCCAATCATACCATCATTGGAACATCTGTTGAGTGCTATGAATGGACACAATGTGCCACTCGACTTGATGAACAATTATCTCAATTAGATCCTTCTAATTCATCCCCTTCACCCACCAATCTACTTGCACTCATTCCACCATCCTCTCTACCACCCAGGGATCCTCCCCTCAACATAAGTGTATGTCCCTCCCCATGTTTCTATACTCATGACCACACCTCGTCTGGGTGAGTATAACATAAGTAATGCTTGGGTTATTCTCTCCACCATCCAGTCCACCCACGACTTTGTTCGGCCTCTTGATGTGCTCTTGACTATCGAGGTACTTGTTCCCCTTGGTCCACCTAACAATTGCACAAACTTCATATATGGGGAACTTGACTCATCTGTCGAACCTCCAACACCTCCACCACCACAAACCAGATTTTATGGTAATCTTGATCACATGTCCAATACTAATTTTACCTGGCATTATCTTCACATGTATAACTGGAATCGTTATGTTCTAGGAAGATATGAACAAGGGTGTTGCATCCTCATCAATCCTCCCTTATGCATACCTACCAACCAATCAAGAATTGGTTACCATCCTACAACAATCAATACCCTCAAAAATAATTTGCATAATCTTGGTCTTGATCCCCTCGAGGTCCTTTTTGATGATGAATTTAAGCTTAATCTTCTGATAGATAGTTTGTAGCCATATTCAAAAATAAATATTCCATTTGCATTCTTCCATCCATATCCACCCCATGAACCCCTCCCCTATTTTTAGGTTGAAGCCCTTGCTCATCAATTCACTGACCTATCCCTCGATTCACCTTCATCCGTCGATCCACCTTCTTCACCTCCACTCATCATCCCATTTATCCCCATTCATGAGATAGCACCAGTTTGTGGCACACATTCTTGTTCCCCTTCCCCACCTATTGTGTTATGCCTAGGCCATAACCAACCATTTCTAGATTCATTGCTATCCTTCTCCGATTCATCACCACCTTCATATCCTACCTCCACAATATCTAACATCTCTGTTAACATTATATTTATTGACTTATATGCTCCACTTCGATATCCAAATAATCATAATTACGTTCCAGCTCCTGTCACTGACTTCGTTGATTTCAATGACATCTCCTCCACACCTTCAAGTGCTGAATTCCTTCTAACACCTCAATTGTTGTGATCCATTAATGAACCTTTACCATATGTTCCACATTATATCCCATGGATTAATCATACAAATTTTTATCTAGATGATGAATTCTAGATTCTCGAAGCCATCGATGAACTTCATCTCATCCCCACACCTGCCAAACTATATGATGATTCTCACATGCTTGTCAAGGACACTATTGAAGTTGACATTGGCAATGAACCTGATCACCCTCACATTGTCTATCTCACCGCTAGCATTTTTGATGAAGAGCGTGTCCTTTTTACCAATTTCCTTAGGTAATATATCAAGGTGTTTGCATGGTCATATATGGATATTTTAGGCCTTGATCCATCGTTAGTTGTACACGACCTCATCCTATACGACAATGCCAAACCTATCCGAAAAAAGTTGCACCGCATGCACCCCACTGTTGCTCTTATGGCTAAAGAGGAGTTACAGAAACTCCTTGATGTGGATTTCATACAACCTATCGATTACCCCGAGTGGGTTTCAAACATGGTTCCTATCAAAAAACCCAAGGGGGGTATCCGTATTTGCACTAATTTTAGGGATCTTAAAAAAGCTTATCCTAAGGACAATTTTCCACTGCCTAATGTTGACACATTGGTCGATGCTACCATGGGACACAAAATGCTATCACTCATGGATGGTTTTTTGGGTTATAATAAAATTCATGTCAACCCAGACGATCAGCATAAAACTTCTTTCATGATCCCATAGGAGCCATTTTGATACAATGTTATAACCCTTCAGCCTTAAGAACGTTGGGGTAACTTACCAATGCACCATGAAACACATTTTTCATGATCTTATGCATAAAACTATTGAGGATTATGTCGGCGATATTATCACAAAATCCAAAACCCATGGTCAACATCTCGAGGACCTTCACCAAATATTTGATTGTCTTCTGGAACATAATGTTCGATTAAATCCAAAAAAATGTATCTTTCATTTCAGAAAGAGGTATCGAAGTCGACCCCCAAAAGGTCCAAGCTATCATTGACATGCCTCCCCCTACAAATCTTAAACAACTACACAACTTGTAGGGAAGAATTCAATCCATCTGGTAATTTATCGCCCAACTTTCTGATAAGTGTCAGCCATTCAATCATCTTCTCCAAAAGGGGGTTCCTTTCAAATGAGATGATAAATGCCAAACCACACTTGATGCCATCAAATCATACCTGACATCTCCACCCATTCTATTGCCACCCCATCCAAATTGACCTTTCCATCTATACATTTCCGCCACTGATGTCGTGTTGGGCACGCTCCTTGCTCAAAAGAATGAAATGAACCAAGAACATGTCATATACTATATAAATAGCACATTGATTAGTTATGAAACAGGGTATGCCTACATGAAGAAAATTTACCTTGTTGTTCTCTTTGCCACACAAAAGCTGCGATATTACATGATTAACCACACTACCTATGTAGTCACCTGCAATAACCCACTTCGCTACATGATGGGTAAGAGCTATCATAATAGTCAGACAACCAAATGGATCATGCTTCTTATAGAATTTTATCTCAAATTTATTAGTCAAAAATCCATCAAAGACCAAGTTATTTTTGATCATTTGGCTGATGTCCCTTTACCAAGTGGTGCCCCATTACTTATCCAGCTTCTCGATTATTATGTATTCTATACTACCAAAGCTGAAGAATTAGTGGAACCTGAGTCAACCACTGACTTAAACCTCTTTTTTGATGGATCTCATTGTGATCATGGAGGGGGTGCAAGTATAGTATTTTTCACTTCGTAGGGGGAGCCACTCCCCTTTTCCTTCAAATTAGGCTTTTCTTGTACCAATAACAACCCCAAGTATGAAGCTCTTATCCTTGGATTAAAGTAAGCAATTTGACTGCATATTCAGTGCCTGAACATATATGGTGACTCTCTTATCACTATAAATCAAATTAAGGGAGAATGACAATGTCGTTGTCCAATCCTTCAGTAGTAAAAACAAGTCATCGAGCACTTGTTGACCCAGTTCGAGTGGTATGACCTTACTGCTACTCCTTGTTATACAAATTGTTTTTCTGATACTATGGCTTCTCTAGGTTTGTTAATTCCACAAAATCCACTTTTTGACACAACTCACATGTCCATACACACCCTCTTCCATTCTACTATTTCTACTAACTTGCCTTCTCGTGATGATGAAATTAATATCGTCAAAGCTGAACCACATGACCCATGGTTTTCCCAAGTCAAATATTACATTAAACTTGGTATTCTCCCACTTGATCTAAATCATACTCACAAACCAAATTTTAAACTATGCGCTATCCGCTATACATTGCTAGGTGATATCCTTTACAAACGTAGTTACGATGGCATCTTATTGCATTGTCTAGAGCCCTTCGAAGCCCAACGCATCACCCAAGAGGCTCATGATGGTACTTGTGATGGTCATTTTAGTGGTATGACCATGACCAAATGCATCTTACGCATGGACTATAGCTGGCCCACAATGGAGCATGACTGCTATGATTATATTAAAAAGTGTATCAAATGACAACATCATGCCAATATTACACACTTGCCTTCTCAAGCTCTTTAACCTATTCAATCAGTATGGCCCTTTTCATAATGGGGTTAGGATATTATCAGTAAAATAACTCTTGTCTCATATTGCAATCACAAGTTCATCATTACCACAATCAAATACTTTACGAAATGGGTTGATGCCATCCCTTTAGTTCAAACGACTAGTCCTAAAATTGTTGATTTTGTCACCCAAAACATCATTTATCATTTTGGCATCCCATCCAAGATCATCTCTGACAACAGTACACCATTAAAAACAAGAATGTTCATGCATTATGTGAGAAATGAAACATCAAGCATAGATTTTCTTCTCCTTACTACCCATAGGGTAATTACCAAGCCAAAGCTATAAACAAAACTATGAATGTAAGAACACGACACTTAAAATTAAATAGCAAAAAATCAAATAATGCAGTGAGACACAAATATTGCACAAAATAATGTATTCAATAATATGGGGGAGTCGATAAACTCCTTTTATTACAATAAATGTTCAATGCCAATATTTGATACAATATATATTATAGTGGCGCTAGGGTTCTCTGAAACCCTAGCTAGTAGCAATGGCAGTGTATTCAGATTCGGGTGTGTTATTGATCCCAACAGGTGAGTGGGCTTCGAATATCCAAGGTTGGGTCACTCCAGCTTCAACAGTTGTTAAATAAGATGTGGAATTCATAGATCTGCATATACAAAACAAAACAAAGAGAGTTAGTAATACCTGTGAGGACTACACAGTGTGAGGCCCTCAGAGATTAATAAAACCCTAGTTTAATAATAAAATTAGAGAGCATGCAAGATCAAAAAATTACTAAATAGGATATACAAAAATGAGATTTACCTTGCTATTGATCAGTTATTATAGACAACATCACAGATCTGTTGATGCAACAACTTCAGATTTGAGGTTTGTAGATGGCGATAGACTCTGCTGTGCACTTGGTAGGCTAGGATACGAGCTTCATAGGCTCTAGTTTGCACCTAGGGATGTGGTAGGCTCTAAAGAGTGTCTGGAAAGCTCTGTAGTGAGATTTGCAGGCTCTAGCGTGCACCTGCAGACAGGGCAGGCTCTGGAGAGTGCTCGATAGGCTTTGCAGCGAGCTTTGCAAGCTTGAAACAACACTTGCAGGGTAGGGTGAATCTATAGAAGCAGATCAAAGGGATGGTGATGAAGGTGGTGGATGGAGGATGACTATGGTGATGAGGGAGGACAAATGGATGGCGGTTAGAAAAACAAAAGTATTATTGGCAGACTAGGGCTTCAGATATTTAGGATTCTATGTTAGGGCTTCATCAATAATTCATTTCGAATGCAAAATCTCATCTCCAAGTTCCAGGGTTCCAGTTTTTGAGCATTTATAAATGCTCTTACTTATAATTCAACTTAGGGTTCTCTTAGGGTTTCGACTTGACCCTTTTTAATCGTGTAGTTGAAATTAAATTGAATCCTAAGGTTGAGATTGCTTTTTGAATGTGGCATGGATTAATGAAAATGGAGGGTGGAGATTAAATTTGATCGGACGGCTGAGGTTATTTGAGTTTATTTATATATTTTATAATAAATATATTAAAATATAATATAAAATATTATATAAAATATAAAATATTATTAAAATAAGTCCCATTTAGGCTAGGAAATGGGAAATTGGGAAGGTGGAATTGGACCGAAATAATTGGTGGGAGAGGGGGATGGAGGACAAGTGGAAGGTGGGATGACTAGGAAGGTGGATGAATGGCTGCAATTTGGTGTCTACAGATGCCCCTTTTTGTACCATGTTGCGTGAAACACAATATGGTGCAAAAATATGAGACACTTGCATGGGCTATGGGCAACAGAAACCGCTTCTCTCGTTGGAATTGCACATTGGCGTTGAAGACAAAAAGAATGAAGAATTTTTAGAGTTCATTGCGTAGCTTACCCCCTCAATTGGCGAATGAGAAAATTCTCACGAGCCAATTGAAAAAGCATGGATTTTGTGCAAACGATGGATGAAGGATGAATGATGATGCGATGTGATACCGTTTTTGCCCCAACGGTTGCGAAAGGGGGTTGGTGTATAATACCATGATGCTTGAAGAATGATGATTGATGATTTGATACCGTTTTTGCCCCAACGGTTGAAGAAAAGAGGGTTGGTGTATGAACCATGATGCTTGAAGAATGATGACTGATGATTTGATACCATTTTTGCCCCAACGGTTGAAGAAAAGGGGGTTGGTGTATGAACCATGATCATGTAAGATGTATCCCATCGTGGGAAATCAAAATCAACATGGTTGTCCCAAATTTGGGGGTGATTCGATGTTGTTGAAAAAGATGCCTCACAGGCGTCATTGAGTATGCAAGATATGAAAATGTAGAATGACTGAGTCACCGCAGGGCTGGCCATTGACTGTAGAAGATTCTTCGTCAATTCCATAATGGAACCAATCAAACCTAGCGAGCTTGTCTGCTTTGTGACTATAGTCAGATGAATGAGTGATTGATATTAGTTATCCATGATTTCGCATCCCATGGAAAAGGATGTCAATGATTCTTGTTTGGCGAATTCTTCTTGGTAGTGTTTCACTTAGAATTTGAGGTTACTGATATGATTATGATTCTTGGCAATGAGATAATTGGTGATGATCATGATTAAGTGTCCTTATTATAAACTATTCATGTTACCGAATTGCATGGATTACTATCACTGCAACCACCAAGTTTATAGAATAATTTATTGGATACGAGGTTCACTTAGAGCCAACTGATGAGATACCGTTTTTGCCCCAACGGTTGAAGAAAGGGGGTTGGTGTATAATACCATGATTTTTGAAGAATGATGATTGATGAGATACCATTTTTGCCCCAACGGTTGAAGAAAGGGGGTTGGTGTATAATACCATGATTTTTGATAAATGATGATTGATGAGATACCATTTTTGCCCTAACGGTTGAAGAAAGGGGATTTTGATGATGTGAAAATGTGATGAAATAAAATGATTTGTATCTGTTCTTTACCCTTAACAGATAAAGGGGGTTTTGATGATGTGAAAATGAAGTGATTATGTCTGTTCTTTGCCCTTAATAGATAAAGGGGTTTTTGATGATGAAAGTGTTCTTATGGTAGTCTATCCATCCTACTGGATTGCATGGATAACTAGTCACTGCAACCGCTAGGTTTATAGGATAAACCACTAAATACAAGGTTCACTTGATAGGAATGCAAATGTGATCTATTTTTGCCCCAATAGATGAAGGGATTTTTGAGAAATGAATGAAAATAACATGATTTGTATCTGTTCTTTGCCCTTAACAGATAAAGGGGTTTTTGATGATGTAAGATGAAAAAGTGTCTGTTCATTGCCCCTAACAGATAAAGGGGTTTTTGATGATGAAAGTGTTTAGGTAGTTACATCCTACCGTTGCATGGATAACCGCACCCGTTTATAGGATAAACCACTAAATACAAGTTCACTTGATAGGAATGCAAATGTGATCTATTTTTGCCCCAATAGATGAAGGGATTTTTGAGAAATGAATGAAAATAACATGATTTGTATCTATTCTTTGCCCTTAACAGATAAAGGGGTTTTTGATGATGTAAGATGAAAAAGTGTTTGTTCATTGCCCTTAACAGATAAAGGGTTTTTGATGATGAAAGTGTTCTTATGGTAGTCTATCCATCCTACTGGTTCATGATAACGTGTAACATTTATAGATAAACCACTAAATACAAGGTTATTATAAATTAAATTTCTTTTTTCCCCAATAGAGAAGTTTTTGAGAAATGAATGAAAATAACATGATTTGTATCTATTATTTGCCCTTAACAGATAAAGGGGTTTTTGATGATGTAAGATGAAAAAGTGTCTGTTCATTTCCCTTAACAGATAAAGGGATTTTTGATGATGAAAGTGTCCTTATGGTAGTCTATCCATCCTATCGGATTGCATGGATAACCAATCAACCACTAGGTTTATAGGATAAACCACTAAATACAAGGTTCACTTGATAGGAATGCAAATGTGATCTATTTTTGCCCCAATAGATGAAGGGATTTTTGAGAAATGAATGAAAATAACATGATTTGTATCTGTTATTTGCCCTTAATATATAAAGGGGTTTTTGATGATGTAAGATGAAAAAGTGTCTGTTCATTGCCCTTAACAGATAAAGGGGTTTTTGATGATGAAAGTGTTCTTATGGTAGTCTATCCATCCTACCGGATTGCATGGATAACTAGTCGTTGCAACCACCAGGTTTATAGGATAAACCACTAAATACAAGGTTCACTTGATAGGAATGCAAATGTGATCTATTTTTGCCCCAATAGATGAAGGGATTTTTGAGAAATGAATGAAAATAACATGATTTGTATCTGTTCTTTGCCCTTAATAGATAAAGGGGTTTTTGATGATGTAAGATGAAAAAGTGTCTGTTCATTGCCCTTAATAGATAAAGGGGTTTTTGATGATGAAATATGAAAAAGTGTCTGTTCATTGCCCTTAATAGATAAAGGGTTTTTTTTTTATGATGAAAGTGTCCTTATGGTAGTCTATCCATCCTACCGGATTGCATGGATAACCAGTTGCTGCAACCGCTAGGTTTATAGGATAAACCACTAAATACAAGGTTCACTTATGAATGGATAATGATAAAAGAACGTAAATGTGATCTATTTTTGCCCCAATAGATGAAGGGATTTTTGCAATTTGGATGATGTGAACGCAAGGCAAAGGGCGCAACCTTTGACAAAAGAACGCAGTCTTTTGAACCTAGCAATTGACTTGTTGATGATGTGATGTGATTGAATGATTGAATTGTTTATTGCAAGTGTGGGGAAGGTGTGAAACCTTGAACACCCCCAAGTTCTAGCTGTGATGTTGATTGATTAGGGGAAAGGTGTGAAACCTTGAGCACCCCCTAGTTGTGATGTTGCTTGCTTGATTGGGGGAAAGGTGTGAAACCTTGAACACCCCCAAGTTGTGATGATGTTTGAACTTTCTAGCGATCTTTGCATATGTGAGTTTGATATATATACATACATGGCTTTTATGTTTGTGTTATGCTTTTGTGTTAATGTGTTAATGTGAATGCAATGCATGTTTAATGAAAATGTTTTTATGGAATGCCTTATGGATGATTAATGCAAGCTAAATGATGTATGTGCCTAATGCTTATATGGATGATTCATGCAAGCTAAATGATGTATTATTGATGCAAGTAAATGTGTAATGAACCTAAGCTATATGAGAGGGATGCATGGTGTTCGAATGATCTTTTTATAGTTCAAAAATTTTATTGGCCATGTTTGATGTCCACTGTTTTGTAATCAGGGGTACCCAATTTTAACGACTTTATGCAACTTGATGTATGACGCAGGCATGAATGTTGACATGGAAGAAGATATGGATGTTGATATGGAAGAAGATATGGATGTTGATATGGAAGAAGATATGGATGTTGATATGGAATGAGTACTGCAACATTTTCAAAAACTCAAACATACTAGTATTATCAATCAAACTCACTTGGGTTGTCTAACTTTCTTTAGGACCAATGTGTGTGCAAGTGAGGTTCAATTACCAAATCTTGAGTGTGACAATGACCCTATCTAATCAAGAACCAGTGTGTGTGCATGTGAAGTTCATTGACCCACTATGAGTAAATTGGGCATGACCTATTATGGAGATGACCTGAAGCTAGCCTGTCCTTATGTGCGGTCAGAGGTCTTCCTGTTTGCCAAGGAGACATGTCGCCCCGCATGAGCTTACTCCACTGCCAGCCAGGCGTCTATAGCCCCGATGAAGATTCACTCCATAGTCCAATGGGATTTGATCTTTTAGGCCTTGGGGATGACTACCCATCCATGCTAGGGATGTGAAGTACGAATCCTTACGACTTGAGGGATCAAGGGTGTTTGGGATTTTATTTGTTAATTTTGTATAGAGCTTTGGGGAATCGGATTCTCAACCGAAGTGTGATGAGAATTTTGACCCTATCCTTACTACTCTATGTTTTTATGCTTATGTTTGAAGAGTAATTGAGGTAGTGGTGAAAACCACTATTTTTGCTTTGGACTATGTTGCATGATGGGACAAGCGAGGATTATCCCTTTTCGCTTCAAGGTACTACCCAAGTATGGTACTAACCCTCTTTGGCTCATAATGTTTTTAAGATGTGATGGAATGTGATTGGTTCAAGATTGTATTCGGAATCAATTGGCAATACTCAAGACCTTCTTAATGTGTAAAGTGTATTTTTGGTCCCAAAGAAAATCGGACATTCATTTGGAGGTTGCTTGCTACACTAGTAATGGCTGAGTGATTGAAAATCTAGGCTTTATGATTTTTGACACGGGATGTGGTTTGACATATGGATTTTGCGAGGGTTGCATGATTTCTTCAAACTAGGTACCCCCAATTGTTATAACTTGACTTTGTATTTGTGGCCATATCATCATTACTAAGTAAGATCATTCGAACATGGGATGGGATGAATGCAATTATGAATGACTATAGCGGAATGTATATGAAATGTGCAATTATGAATGTATGAATCTAGATGTATGAATGCAAGCGAAAATGAAATGCATGTGAAAAATGCTTATGAATGCGAATGTGGAAGTGTATATGCAAATGCCTATATGTATGCATGCTTATGAAAATGCAATTTGATTTTGTTGTTTTGTTATTTTGATTTTTTTTTTTAGCCATGTATGTACATATATAGTAATCACAATAAGCATGGAATGCTTTCAAGTGTATGATGTTCATCAGCTCGGGTTTGTCTACTCCCACTAACATAGTAAGCTTATGACCAAAGGAGTTGGGTACCTTTGGGGCCTTTTGAAAATTTGATGTGACCAAAGGGATTGAGACCTTTGGAGCCTTTTGAAATTGATGTGTGACCAAAGGGGTTAAGACCTTTGGAGCCTTTTGAAATTGATGTGTGACCAAAGGGGTTAAGACCTTTGGAGCCTTTTTGAAATTGATGTGTGACCAAAGGGGTTAAGACCTTTGGAGCCTTTTGAAATTGATGTGTGACCAAAGGGGTTAAGACCTTTGGAGCCTTTTGAAATTGATGTGGACCAAAGGGGTTAAGACCTTTGGAGCCTTTTGAAATTGATGTGTGACCAAAGGGGTTAAGACCTTTGGAGCCTTTTGAAATTGATGTGTGACCAAAGGGGTTAAGACCTTTGGAGCCTTTTGAAATTTATGTGTGACCAAAGGGGTTAAGACCTTTGGAGCCTTTTGAAATTGATGTGGACCAAAGGGTTAATACCTTTGGAGCCTTTTGAAATTGATGTGTGACCAAAGGGGTTAAGACCTTTGGAGCCTTTTGAAATTGATGTGTGACCAAAGGGGTTAAGACCTTTGGAGCCTTTTGAAATTGATGTGTGACCAAAGGGGTTAAGACCTTTGGAGCCTTTTGAAATTGATGTGTGACCAAAGGGGTTAAGACCTTTGGAGCCTTTTGAAATTGATGTGTGACCAAAGGGGTTAAGACCTTTGGAGCCTTTTGAAATTGATGTGTGACCAAAGGGGTTAAGACCTTTGGAGCCTTTTGAAATTGATGTGTGACCAAAGGGGTTAAGACCTTTGGAGCCTTTTGAAATTGATTGTGACCAAAGGGGTTAAGACCTTTGGAGCCTTTTGAAATTGGTTGTGACCAAAGGGGTTAAGACCTTTGGAGCCTTTTGAAATTGATCAGCCACCGAAGTGACCGAGGAGTGGGGTATGTTTTCCATTACACAATTTAAGTTACTTGTTTTCTTTTGCATTCTAGCTTGAACTATGAAGTGCGTAAACAAAAGATATGCAATTAAATCCAAATAACACCAAACCAAACAATCTTGTGTAGGAATTTTTAAAAGTAAAAGAAAATACAATGTCCTAGGTTTTACCTTGTGTGGCTTACCTCATTCATTATTATTTAAAATGTATTCCTTTTTATTATTATTTGATTTACTTACGTTATGGTACTAACTCGAAATCAAACAAAAGTAATAAGTCAAAACATGCTTAATGGAAAACACATCAAATCCACCTATTACGTAATGATGGAATGGCTATTGTGTAAGCCATGTTAGTGATGAAAGGGCTATTGGTTAAGCCATGTAAATGATGAAATGGCTAAGGTTGAGCCATGTTAATGATGAAATGGCTAAGGTTGAGCCATGTTAATGATGAAATGGCTAAGGTTGAGCCATGTTAATGATGAAATGGCCAAGGTTGAGCCATGTTAATGATGAAATGGCTAAGGTTGAGCCATGTTAATAATGAAATGGCCAATATTGAGCCATGTTAATGATGAAATGGCTAAGGTTGAGCCATGTTAATGATAAAATGATGAAATTTTAAGGTTGAGGTAATGAAATGGCTAAGGTTAATTCAGTAATGATGAAATGGCTAAGGTTGAGCCATGTTAATGATGAAATGATGAAATGGCTAAGGTTGAGCCATGTTAATGATGAAATGATAAAATGGCTAAGGTTGAGCCATGTTAATGATGAAATGATGAAATGGCTAAGGTTGAGCCATGTTAATGATGAAATGGCTAAGGTTGAGCCATGTTAATGATGAAATGGCTAAGGTTGAGCCATGTTAATGATGAAATGGCTAAGGTTGAGCCATGTTAATGATGAAATGATAAAATGGCTAAGGTTGAGCCATGTTAATGATGAAATGATGAAATGGCTAAGGTTGAGCCATGTTAATGATGAAATGATGAAATGGCTAAGGTTGAGCCATGTTAATGATGAAATGATGAAATGGCTAAGGTTGAGCCATGTTAATGATGAAATGGCTAAGGTTGAGCCATGTTAATGATGAAATGATGAAATGGCTAAGGTTGAGCCATGTTAATGATGAAATGATGAAATGGCTAAGGTTGAGCCATGTTAATGATGAAATGGCTA
This sequence comes from Wollemia nobilis, assembly GCA_028583015.1. Classification (NCBI taxonomy): domain Eukaryota; kingdom Viridiplantae; phylum Streptophyta; class Pinopsida; order Araucariales; family Araucariaceae; genus Wollemia; species Wollemia nobilis. The sequence goes on along the minus strand of JAQPPZ010000689.1, from coordinate 9,752,893 downwards.
AGGTTGAGCTATGTTAATGATGAAATGGCTAAGGTTAAGCCATGTTAATGATAAAATTATGAAATGGCTAAGGTTGAGCCATGTTAATGATGAAATGGCTAAGGTTGAGCCATGTTAATGATGAAATGGCTAAGGTTGAGCCATGTTAATGATGAAATGGCTAAGGTTGAGCCATGTTAATGATGAAATGGCTAAGGTTAAGCCATGTTAATGATGAAATGATGAAATGGCTAAGGTTGAGCCATGTTAATGATGAAATGATGAAATAACTAAGGTTGAGCCATGTTAATGATGAAATGATGAAATGGCTAAGGTTAAGCTATGTTAATGATGAAATGGCTAAGGTTGAGCCATGTTAATGATGAAATGGCTAAAGTTGATGTTAATGATGAAATGGCTAAGGTTGAGCCATGTTAATGATGAAATGGCTAAGGTTGAGCCATGTTAATGATGAAATGGCTAAGGTTGAGCCATGTTAATGATGAAATGATGAAATGGATAAGGTTGAGCCATGTTAATGATGAAATGATGAAATGACTAAGGTTGAGCCATGTTAATGATGAAATGATGAAATGGCTAAGGTTGAGCCATGTTAATGATGAAATGGCTAAGGTTAAGCCATGTTAATGATGAAATGGCTAAGGTTGAGCCATGTTAATGATGAAATGGCTAAGGTTGAGCCATGTTAATGATGAAATGATGAAATGGCTAAGGTTGAGCCATGTTAATGATGAAATGGTTAACGTAAAGCCAAGTTAAATGTATTTTCCATTAAGTTGTTTTGGTTTATTACTTTCTTCTGATGTCTTGTTAATACCATAAAGTACTTAAACCCAATATTTAAAGCTTATCAAAATAAAACCAACTGTAAAAACTTGTACAAGAATTTAAAGATAAAAGAAAACAATAGTCCTAGGTTTCACCTTGTGTGGCTTACCTCATTCCGTATTATTTTCTTCATTAATGTGTGGTTCCTTTTAAAATTGTGTGGTTGGTGTGTTTGATGTTACCTAATATTTGTTAAATGAAATAAAGGAAAAATCTATGGTTGGATAGGGCTGCGAGATTCTTGTTGGTAATGACCTCCAACAAGTTTGCTCTGGGGTAATCCTATGGTGTCTAAGGGCAGATATTTTATGGATGGAGATGAATGCCACCGTCACCAAACCTCAAGCAATAGTTGGTGATGAAATCCAACTACTACTGTTAAAAAGTGGAGCATGCAGTGTGTGATGTTAATTTTATGTTTCTTGTTCTTTATGGTGTGCAGACAATGTTAAAGATGACTAATTTCACTAATCTAAATCAGAATCCAACACAAAGATGCAAATTTCATCTAAAGAGCGTAGAGTACACCCTTAAAATCCCTACCTACAAATGATACCCAAAGATATCAAAAGAGCATCGGAGGGTTCGTCCACCTCTCTGCCAAAGGGGCCAGCCTAGGGTAGGATTACTTTAAGTGTCCAAATGTTGTTCCTATTTAGATACACAAAATTTAAGTGATATTTAACCCTAAAATGCAAAATCTAGGATGCTTTTATGCTTCACATGCACTCAACAATGCAAACAATCACCTAGATCTACGAATTTAGGACAAGAAATGAATTTGAAATATTGAAACACACACAAACCCTAGATATGACTTGCTACAGATTCTTTCTCAGATTACTTAATGTTAAACCCAAAAACAACAAAAAATAGCAGTAGAAAACATAATACGTAAATTGTTAAATGACCAACTAGGGTTACGAAACTCACTTGGAAGCCTTAGCTCTGCTTCAAATTAATGCCAGGCATAGCCAGACGCCTGTGAAGGCATAGGAGAGCACTTGTGTAACATGGAAGAACGTTTGCGTAACACAGAAGGACACTTTCATAACATGGAAGAGCGTCTGTGCGATCTCTGGAACTGTTGCAGAATGCTTCAAAAACCCTAGCGACAAATGCAGTAACTTTTAAATTTTTTGAAAAATCTACAACAAAAAACAATAACAATAAATTAGCAAGGTAGATCTATCAAATAGTGAAACCCTTGTGGGGTCCCACCGTGATCGCCATTTGTGAATGCAAGAACATGACACTTAAAATAAAATAGCAAAAAATCAAATAATGCAGTGAGACACAAAGATTGCACAAAATAATGTATTCAATAATATGGGGGAGCCGATAAACTCCTTTTATTACAATCAATGTTCAATGCCAATATTTGATACAATATATATTACAGTGGTGCTAGGGTTCTTGGAAACCCTAGCTAGTAGCAATGGAAGTGTCTTCAGATTCATGTGTGTTCTTGATCCCAACATGTTGAGTGGGCTTCGGATATCCAAGGTTGGGCCACTCCAGCTTCAACAACCATCAAATAAGATGTGGAATTCATAGATCTGCATACACAAAACAAAACAAAGAGAGTTAGTAATACATGTGAGGGCTCCACAGTGTGAGGCCCTCAGACATTAATAAAACCCTAGTTTAATAATAAAATTAGAGAGCATGCAAGATCAACAAATTACTAAATAGGATATACAAAAATGAGATTTACCTTGCTATTGATCAGTTATTGTAGATGGCATCATAGATCTGTTGATGCAACAGCTTCAGATTTGAGGTTTGTGGATGGCGACAGGCTCTAGCGTGCACTTGGAAGGCTAGGACGCGAGCTTCATAGGCTCTAGTTTGCACCTGGTGAAGTGGTAGACTCTAAAGAGCACTTGGAAAGCTCTACAATGAGCTTGATAGGCTCTGGCGCACACCTACAGATAGGTCAGGCTCTGGAGAGCGCTCGATAGGCTTTGTAGTGAGCTTTGCAATCTCATAATAGTGCCTGAAGGGTAGGGTGAATCTACAAAAGTATATCGAGGGGATGGCGATGAAGGCGGTGGATGGAGGATGACTATGGTAGTGAGGGAGGATGAATACATGGTGGTTGGAACAATAGAAGTATTATCGGTGGACTAGGGCTTTAGATCTTCAGGATTCTATGCTAGGGCTTCACCAATAATTCCTTCCGAATGCAAAATCTCATCTCCAAGTTCTAGGGTTCTAGTTCCATGGTTTGAGCATTTACAAATGCTCTTACTTATAATTCAACTTAGGGTTCTCTTAGGGTTTTGAATTGATACTTTTTAATCATGCGATTGAAATTAAATTGAATCCTAAGGTTGAGATTGCTTTTTGAATGTGGCATGGATTAATGAAGATGGAGGGTGGAGATTAAATCTGATCAGACGGTTGAGGTTAATTGAGTTTATTTATATATTTTTTATAATAAATATATTAAAATATAATAAAATATTATATAAAATATAAAATATTATTAAAATAATCCCAATTAGGCTAGGAAATGGTAGGAAGGTGGAATTGGGCCAAATAATTGGTGGGAGAGTAGAATGGAAGACAAGTGGAAGGTGGGATGACTAGGAAGGTGGATGAATGGCTGCAATTTGGTGTCTACAAAAACTATTTATGCCATTCTTTGCAAGACCATTTTAGAATCACATCGTGATTGTCATAATTAAATATCACTGGTATTATGGGCATATCGCACAAGTATTCATACTCCAAATTGGGCAACCCTATTTTTTGTTGTATATGGTGTTGAAGCCATCATGCCCTTGGATCTTGAAATACCATCCTTACACAACTCAATGTAAGAATTCATTGATGATGATACAGCTCGTCAAGCCAGGTTAGATCAGTTGACCCTATTGGATGAACGTCACATTCATGCTATTGAACATACACATATTTATCAAGATCATCTTTGACGTACCTATAGTTCTAAGGTACACCAACAAGAATTTCAAGTTGGAGACTTAGTCCTTAATGAGAACCAAAAAATTACTAGTCAACCGCGTCATCTTCATGACAAATTTACACCCAATTGGCTAGGCCCCTACATGGTCACTCAAAAATTTGGATCAGGGGTATATCGCCTTGCTACGTTAGAAGGCATTGCTAAACTTGAATCCATTAATATTATTCATCTTCAAGAATTTTATGCCTAATATTAGGCAACACAAATCATCATTACTTGTACATATACTTGTGATTATAAAAAACAAACAACAACAAAAACACAAAAACAACTACAAATACCATTTTTGGCATTTTGCAGCATTAGATCAAATTGTATTTATATCAAAATATGCTTTATCTACATCTTTTTTTCTTCATTATTTCTCCTCCTCCCATTCTTCTATAATGAATTTTGTATGGTCACGCTTTGAGCATCTACATATCTTTCATTCCCCTTTCCTATCTTCATTTTCCTCCCTCTTCTTCTCTTCTTTTATTATTGTTACTCATCAATGTTGTATGGTCACGATTCAAGTGGCTACATACCTTTGATTGGTTTATTTTTATTCTCTTCTTTTTCCTTTTATATTATCTTCTCCCTTCTTTATTCTTCTTCGTCTATCATTCGTCCTCTTCATTTCTTTTCCCACCATTTTTTTGTTCACACCATCGCCCCATTTCATCGTATATAATACTAGGGAAACCTTGCACATAAATTCCCACTTTCATTCACCTCTAGCATCACATAATTTATTTTATACTTCACTTCACCTCCATACATTTTGGTATACTCAAAAATTGCATTCATACATGCATCTGTACATAATCATTATGACTACCGTGCTTGGAGAATTAAACATGCACATGCTAGCATGACAGTTTTGGTGCCCATTCCCATTTTCAAGAGATAAGATTATTGAAATTTTTTGAGTGCTTCACCCATATACAGTTATATAATCAACCACCATCCAAAGTTGGCACACTTAAAAAGCATTTATAGACTTCCCTTGGTTAACTAGCTCTCATTCATGGATTAAAATTGCACGTCCTACACATTAAGAAAATTTTTAAACTAATGTTGGCTACACTGTATGTATACTGAATGCCTAGAAAAAATCACCATGCTCATCATATCATTCACATGATTTATCTCAAACCTGAGGATTGACAAAAGGACAAGCTACAAAGCAAGAGCAAAAGGGCATAAAATAAAATTCAATGCCCATAAAAAAAAGGAACAACAATACAGGGGCTGAAAACAAAAGGAAAAGCCTCCAAAGTACTATCAAAAAGCTTGAAATATTGCATTCCTTAGGTCTCTATTGATGAGCCAGATTACAGGCTAAGTTACCATGCAACTACAAACCACCCTTTTTCAAAATGGTCTAATGAGCATCACTTTACACACACAAATTCAAGATTGAGGTCTTGTTTACCAAGATAGCCTAGAATCCATTTACGAAGTATTGATCAGTTATTCAATGGGTTTTATTACTTAAAAACTGTAATGTTTGAATCCCTTTACTACAATATTAATATCCAACTTCATTGAAAAAATAAAATGGATTACATCATTTGCTTATTGCAAAGATGCAACCACTTTATCCAAGCACTACTCCTTCACCCCTGCATTCTCATCACATGCATATTCACTCTACCTTATTTCATATGTAACATCTTATTTATCTATGCATTCAATTATTCCATGTATATATGTAGTTATCCTATGCCACACCTACATTATTCATACTCATACATCGCCATAAGTAGAAGAAAACATACACATAAATGCAATTAAACATGAATGTTATAGAATTTCATGTATAAATTTGTATATATCTCAAAAATTTGCCATCTGACTACAATAAAGTATGTGTTTGCCCTTATGGGTGCATCACCATATGACCATATCATGTACATATATCTACCTATCAAAAATTCCATATGACTACAATAAGGTGTGTATCCATGTCGATACAGAACCCAAAAAAATAGCTCATTATACCTAAAAAAAACACATGTAAAAATGGTAGGTTGATACCCCCATAGCTACCCTCATAGCTACATCATTTGCACTATCCTGTAGGAATCTATCCGCTCCCCTCCTCCATAGGTACTTGCTCTGCCACCCCCTATGTTGACTGCACATCCCCCATCTCCACAACCACTGGTATCTCCACCCGTATTGGTGGTGCCAACCTTATTGCTTGTGATGCTACAAGTGTGAACATTTGTTGAATCCTTGCCACTAATGGTAAAATTTGTTGACTTCGGTGTGAACCCACCTGTGACAATGACACTGAATCCAAATAGGAGGGAACAAGTATCTTGTACGTTAGTAGCTTCACCTTGCACCTTGAACTCTTTGCAACCTCACTCATGTTGGTTTCTATCAATCCCACATTTTCCTAATGCAAACACCCCACCTCCACATGTGCCTGCTCTAGCTATGGAACTATCATCGCCAAGCCCTTAATTTTTGTCTTTACTCACTTCTTCACAACCAGGATATCATGCATGCACTGCTTTAACTCCATAATCCTCGCTAGGTGATTAGCTTTTATGGACTCTATCTTAATCCTAGCTACATCCAACAACCCCTGCAGTCACTTAGTGGACTCAATCATCTTGTCCCACTCACCTCTAAGCAAATACCGCTCACCTCTAAGAACATCTTGCTCCATACTTAGTGTATCCCTCTCCTCTATCACGTGCTGCAAATGAACCCTGACCTCATCTCTCTCCTCCAATGTGACCCTCAGGTCTGCCTCCACTTCCTGCCTCTCCTCCTCCAATATTGAGTGATTTATAACTTAATCCATATTAGTGTCCAAAATATTATCCCTAAGCCTCTTCACCTCCCCTTGTAGCTGCTGCATCTCATCCTCAATCACCATCACCTCCTGTAGCTCTACAACAAAATCAAAGGCATACAACTTTACTATTGTATCCCCACTAATTCCACCCTCATATATCATTGATGACTCATAAATGAATCATCAGTTATGTCCATCACAAGTACATCCTCCATCATCGCTGCACCCTCTTCTATGCCCTTACCCTCCTCCATCTATGGCCCTGCATCGCTCTCACTCACCAAGTGATTCCACTCATCATGGTGAGGCCTAACTCACCTAATAAACTAGTCCAAATCTGCCTCCTCCTCCTTACCCAGCTCAGGTGATCCCTCATCCCTACGTCCCTTTGTCTGCCCTAGCGATATTTATCTCATCCCACCCAAAAATAACCTTGTAGGCAAGAGTTCTACCACCTCATCCCATATATCCACCATCCTGAGAACTGACTCCCATCATTGTCTAGACCACCACACATCATAATATGGTATGGTCCCTACATTGTCCAAATCAAGGAGAACCAATGGATCATCATATATCAAGTTAAGTGGTGGTACCATTGGCTCTAGCCCTATATCCCCCACCATTTTGAAGATCACTACAGGCGGATCTGGTCATCCTTGCTGCAACCCAAACTATCATAAAAATGGAAAATACTCTATCTATGATAAATAATTCCCTACCACCCATCACCCCTACCTTATGCACACTAACTACTCTACATCCTTAGCCCAATCAGGTGCCCCTCACCACAACCTCCATCACACCCGATCCATATATAAACTACCAAGATCCTTCCAATGATACATCAGATCACCCTAATGTACTCTCTTCACCCTCCTCTCCATATCTGCCCTCTACTTCATCGTATAGGGCACATTGTGACCATCTATAGTATGAGCATCATGGTGTAACTCTAACAACTATAAAATTAGGATATACTCCTAAGACCACACCTGTAGTAGTGGGTTAACATTGATTCATATCTGCTCTATCCTCACTACCCCATGGAGCTCTCTGTACACTTGTGCTAGTAACACAGGTGCCCATGCATACACTATGCTCTGCTTAACCATGATGTACACTATCCCCATTATATTCTAGGGGAATATCACCCCTAAAGTATCTGGTAAAGCATGGATCACTATCATCAGTATCGCCATCGCATGATGATTAGAAAGGAACTTATTCTACCAATACTTTGCATAATCAATCCCACCCTTCGCATCCACCCTCTTCCATCGATGTCCAAATACCCTCTCCAATATGCCACATCATGCATCCTTCTTCACCACCATCACTGTAATCACCTCTAATGGAAATTGATAGATGTGGTATATGTCCTCTGAGGTCACTATCATCTCCCCTGTGGGTATGTGAAAGGTGTTCCTATCCGGATTCCACCTCTCACATAACACGAAAATATATGTGTGGTTCACATGAACCTTGCACATCTCCCACACACCATACATGCCAACCGCCCACAACCACTCCCCATCCTCTGCATGCCACACATATTGCAAGGCCTTTTTGAACATTCACAACTGATGTTGTGCAAATATCTTCTTCATCTGACACAAATCACACATCACATGTCAAAATTCATTCACGGTTTTTCAAAAACAACATCACTGTAAATAACAAAAAAACAAATTCATGCATTTTATGCTTTTAAATCACATAGCTAGATTTTATTTTATACATATATTTTTATATACCACATTGTAATTAAATCCATTACATTCATTACATCTTTTCGGTTACACATTTGAAAATAAACTGCAAAATCGTGCGTTCGCATGACCCTGTGCGAACTAGCACATTTGCACGATCCCGTACGAACCTCAATTTTAAAAAAAAATTCACATGCACGCATTTGTCCATCGCCCTCCAACACATGCATACATTCCACGCACACGAAAAACAACAAATTCATGCCCAAACACGCCAAAACATCCAAAACCCCCCTCACACATGCATGCAACACAAGGTCATAAAGATGAAGTTAAAATCGTAAAAAAAATACAAATCTAGATACCCATTTGACCACATAGCATGGTTCACTTGTCAATTTTCACATGTATACACTTTCACATCCAAAAATACAAGTCCCATCCCATTTATGCTTTCCTAGGGTCAATTCTACTTACATGCAAAAATAGAAAAAACCCCGAGATACCCATTTGGCCTTTTTCTCACAAAGTGCATGTATTTCATTCCTCCTAAGCATACATGTCTGATCTACACCATTTCAATAAAATATAGCATTTTTTTACCCTAACCAATTCACACTTTAATCAAGAAGGCATAATCCACTTACCTTTGGTGTTACCGCCCCTGCACTCATACTTGCTGAAGCACTCGCTATCTCATTCAACATGATACGCAATCTAGCAGCACCTCGCTTATGTATTTTTCCTCCACAACCACTCCTCCTCCTTCTTCATGCACAAATGATGTTAAATGCATCGTCTTTAGCCTTAAAATGCACTTTGCACAGATTCACACGACCCCGTGCGAACCACCCCCATTCGCATGACCTTGTGTGAACCTTCTTTTCTTGCTCAAATTCATTCCACCCACATAAAAATCCCCTGGTATTTCTCCCAATTTCCCATTTTTTACTGATTTTCATGCAAATTTTTTACCTTTTTCCTCTATCATTATCAATCATTTTATCGCTGATCTTCGTCTCCTCCATCTCTAATTCATCGCTTAAGGGGGTAGTCATACAAAAAATCAAAAGCTACCTTGCACATGATCAAACAACCAAAAAACCAATCATGGACACAATAAATGCCTAAGAATTTTTTTGTTGAAGATTATCTCAAGTCCTCATGCTAGGATAGATACAAAAAGTGAAATTTCTCTTCTCGATCAAAAATCCAATCCAAAACAAATCAATGTTTGATAAAATCTCAAAATACCTCTGACTGTAGACATCTCATGGATTTCAATATTCATAGTGGCAGTCATAAAACCACTTGTGAACGAAGCTCCTGAAAGTTTTATCCCACGACTCTAACGGTTTGTCAAACATTGTTAAAAGAGCTCATCAATAAATCATAAGAAAAAATTTGCAAAGGTACTTGTTTCATCCATAATTGAGACATCTCAAGTTGATCATAATGCAAGGCAATCTTATGCCTTCCCCCAAAAATAATCAATCTCAAACCATTTTTTTTATCAATGTGTCTCTCGCAATAATTCACATTCCATCAAATCACAAATTCTTCACCTTCCAAACCATCTCATTAATCTATATCATCAATTTTTGTACTAAACCATGTTTTACACAATCTAGTACAAAAAGGGGTAAAATATAGACTAATAAAAGTCGCACCTTGTCCCTCTCCTCATCTTCGCGATCAATAAATTTGCAAATCCCTCAAAAATTGCATAAATTGACTAAAAACACTATTCATTTATCAAATACACTATTCATCATCCTTAGCCCCTTTGGGCTATCTAAGCCCCTTCCTACGCTTAACCCTAGGTCCTCATGCGATCTCATTCACAACTCAACCAAGGTTGAATTCTCCACCATGGTCAAAAAGCATTTTATGGTCAAAAAATCAATATTTTGGTCAAAATGTGCTTTACAACTAATCACATGCTTAATTAAATCTAATCCTGATTTGATTTAAGCCTTCCACTTCACCTGGTCTACTTTGACTAGCCTAGCCTTCCACCTCACCTAGTCTAGCCTATTCTAGCCTTGCCACCTCTCATCCAGATATTTCTCCACCTCACACTCCCCTAGGTCATAAATGAAAGATGGAGACTTTTGCACACAAAAAGAAATTTTTTAATTTAAATATATTTCCAAAAAGGTGTTCATAAATGCCAAATAGATATTTTTAGCAAAGTCATCATGATTTGTGGATGGATGAGGGATTATCTCACCCAACCTCATTTATGAACTAGGACACCTCTTAGGTGGACACCTCACCATAGAAATCTCATAAGGGGCACCTCATCCTCTCCTCCTCACCTTGGCCAAGTCTATAAGTAGAAGGCCATTTCCACCATTTTAGAGACCACCACTTTAGCTTACAGAAACTCTATAGAAATTACTCCAGACACTCATCCATCACACAACCATCATACATCCATCACATTCACTTTGCCATAATAGTTTATGTTGCTTTCATAATATTACTAGTGATTGAGATATGATATTAATATCAAAAAGGATATTTCTTGAAGGTGACACATCAAAAAAGTGAAGAAGTAGCAACACTGGAATAGTCCATCTTGCAAGTTCTATCACAAAAATACAGGTTCGCACACCCTTGTGTAAACCTCTCAATCCACACTAGGTTCGCATCCCTCATGAAAATATCTGCTACAATAAACAATGTTCATCCAGCAGGTAGATATGGCATAGTTTAGTATTTATATGCTATTTTTATCAGTTTTCATCATGTTTTAGGCTTATTTAAGGAGTCTTTTGTTTGTATAAACATGGGGGTTGTATAAACACTCTAACCACATTTTGCAGGTCAAAAGGCACACATAATATATCAATCCAACGGTGTCACATGAGCAAGAAGTCCATCAAGACTGAGGAACATCGAGAAGATTGATCTTGCTACCTTTGTACCAATATGAAAGGGCTTCCTTAGGGAAGACCCTATTGTAGTATTTTGGGTAAGAATTATAAAAGGATATCGATCTGTAACCTCCTTTATCATTTCAATAACAAAAGTAGTGGATTCTATAATTTTTAATGAGAATTACAGTGTCTTTTTGTTGGTTTCACCTTGAAGAAGAGAAATCATGAAGGGGAGAAGCCTTTTTAGCCTATTTGCAAGTGTCTTAGTAAGAAATTTATATAGGGTATTGCATAACCTGATAGGTCTAAAATCCTTTAGAGAAGAGGTAAGTGTATTAGTAAGAAATTTATATAGGGTATTGCATAACCTGATAGGTCTAAAATCCTTTAGAGAAGAGGCATCATATTTCTTCAAAAGCAAAACAACAAAGGCAGTATTCCATGCTTGTAGCAAAGAGGAAGAAGATTGGAATTATCTTAAGGCTTCTGAAATATCTGAATGAAGAAGGTGCCAAAACCTAAAAAAAACTAGTAGGGAACCCATCCAACCTAGGTATTTTGTCCTTATTCATACTAAATAGTTTGGTCCTGATATCATCATTAGAAAATGGGGCATTCAAAGCATTATTCATATGAACTGTCACCACTTGGGAAATGTTCCTGAGAAGTTCCTTCAAAGCATCCCCATATTCCTCCATATCTCTAGAAAAAAAATCCTGAAAGAAGGATACCGTGACAGTAGTAGTTTCTTTCTTATATTTAAGGCATTCACTGGAGTCCAATGTAACTTATATTATTTTGTGAGCACTCCTATGTTTCAAGTTTGAGAGGTGGAAAAACTTGGTATTCCTATCCCCTTCCTTAAGCCACGTAGCTCAAGATTTTTACCTCCAAAAAGACTCCTCATTGGTAAGAATATTATGGAATTTTGCAAGAGTAATTTTCTCTTTACTGGCCAACTCCTCTGACCAACCTTCACTTTGACCTTTTTCCTCAATTTCCTACAATTCTTGAAATATTTTTTGCTTCCTATGGAAGGGGTTCCCAAAAACTTCTTGATTCCACCTCTTCAAGTTAGTTGTTATTATTTTTAGCTTCTTTGCCACTTGGAACATATTAGTGCCATAGAAATCTATATTTCACAAAGCCTTAATAAAACCTTCAATATCCTAATGAGAAAGCCACATTGTCTCAACCCTGAAAGGATAACCTTTCAAGTGTTTCTCCTCTATGAATTCTAATAGTAATGGGTTTTGGTCAAAAGCAATTCTCAATAAAATCCTCAAAGAGCAATCTTGAACAAGGGCCCTATCAATCCTAGATTGAATTAGACCCCCTCCCCTTCTTCTATTATACTAAGTGAATTTAGAACCTTGCAAATCAATATCTACTAGTCTTATGGAGGTCAATAACTCACCAAAATCCTACATACTATCTAAAAAAATAGCCGAGCCTCAAATTTTCTCACTAGGGAGTAGAATGGAATTAAAATCATCAAAAAGTAGCCATGGTAGGTCAAATGAATAACCAAGGTCTTTTAAATCAACCCAAAGTATTCTTCTATCCATAGCAACATTGGTAGCATACACATTGGTAGAAATCCAAGAAAAAATAGTTTTTTTTACAACAAAATAAAAAGGAAGAGAATATATCAACCTGATGAATGAGATTGCCCTCCATAGAATTGATATTCCAAAACATCCAAAAACCTTTGGAATAACCATGAGAAAACCTACTCACACCTTCACACCCCTTCCAAACAAACCTTCGTAATCTATCAAAATCCTCATCGCCCATCTTAGTTTCTTGTAAGAAAAGAATATTAGGCTTGAAACATTTTCTAAAATTTTTTAGCACTCTTTGTTTAGTCGGGGTATGTAGATCCCGAATATTCCATGAGATAATCTTCATTACTTCAAGGATTGCGGAGCCTTCCCTCTGCTCAAAGGTAATGTAGGCTAGGAGCCATTATCCATATTTTGAATTGTTTTCTTTAAGAGCACCTTAGATTTATTTGGTCTTCTTGGCCCCTTCCCACTATTAGATTCATTTTTTTTGTGTGTGTCTGATGGGTAGCATAGAGCCAATCATTCCCTTATTGCTTGCTTTTAATGATTGGGGAAGGAGCTATTGTTTTTGAGCTCTCTTCTTTAGTTTCATATTTTTCTTGTTTAGAACTTCTTAAAAGACATTTTTATCCGAGGAAGACAAGACCTCATATGATTCCCTGTCCAAAGCATTTGTAGAAATCTCTCTTGCTTTTACATCCCAAAGAGACTTCATGATAGCTTCGTATTTTTTCTTATCAAGAGATGCATCAACCCTAATATTATATAAAATAGGGGTAAATTATCCTAAAAAGATCTCAACATGAGCCTAAGTAGAAGGTTACTGATCCCCTTGATGATCTAGGATCTCTGCTTCTTTATCTAGAATAGAATCCAACCCAACCTCAACACTAGAATGCATCAACTATCCTAATACAAAAAAATTATTTGTATTCACCACTGCACCCTTGGAATGCCTACCAACTTCTAGAAAAACCCTGACAACTTTAGAACAATATTCTTTTTCCTCTAAGCACTATTCATCAATTTCATCTATGAAAAGACCTTCAACTACACTAGCAACCAAGGTTTCTCTAGGAATAAACTCCTTAGGAGCACCATGAACACATTTTCTATGTACCCCTAACTCATATGTTAGAAAACTTAGATTTGAGGTCAACTTCCTTTCCCAAGCCTTTTTTCCTTCATCATCTTTTTGAGATAGAGTGCAAGTGAAGCTGAGATGACCAAACTTCTTGCATATCGAGCATTTTCCAACTATGTTCTCATATTTCAAAGGTTGGATCCAGACCCCAAAATTAATCTCGATTTCAATTGAATTTAGAAGGTCCTTATCAAGCACAACATTAAAACAAAATCTAGCATACAAAAACATAGATCTAGCAATAGTATCAAGATCTATTGCCACCATCTCTCCTATTTCACTTGTGATTTTGGCTAGGATCTCCTCATGCCAAAGATATAAGGAAAGTCTAGGAAGGTTAACCCACATAGGATTTGTTCAATGAATTAGGAATTAGGGTTGAAATTGGGTGCCCACTTCCTTAGGAACAAACCTCTACACCCAAAGAACCATGGACCACCTTGAAGAATCCTATCACGATCCTCCAAACCACTAAGCCTAACCAAGAAAAAATCCTTAGGTGATGCATCAATCTCCAAATAACCCTTAGGATACCATTTTAATTGAGCCCACTTTCAAATAACATCTAGATCTGGATGAACCTCAACAAATTTCCCAACAAGAGCAAAATCCCCATGGGAAGCAACCATATCTGTAAGAGGATCTGGAACCACAAGTCTTATTGAACAAGAAAGGAGATTTAACCCTAGGCTCATTGATTTTTGCTTCCCCTTAAGAAGACTAAACCAAATAATAAATCTATATCAAAGTAGCTCAACTTTTAATTTTTTATTTGTGTAAATATATTAATGTCTTATTATCATTATAGCCTCAACAACCATAATGAATTTTAAGAAAATATTAGTTCCATGATATATGCATTACATCAAGTTTATGTTTTTAACACCATCCCAAACATGTTGAACTTATATTTACCAAATATCAAAATGATATTGGTAATTCACAAGAGGATCCAATATCCCCTAATGAGACATACTTACCATCTCATGGAATATAAGTGGTGTTAATGCCCCCTCAAAGCATAGGTGTATCAGGGACCTCTATTTAAGTAATAAGTCTAATATTTTGTATATCTAGAAAACTAAAATGACAAAGAAAAAGTTTTTAAAACTATGAAAGTAGTATGAGAAATATGTTAATGTTATGCTATGGATTTAGGAGTAGTAGGGGGAATTCTAACATGTTAGAATCTAGTTAGAACCTCCTATGAAACCATTCATAAAACTAGGCATTAATGAGCCTCGTTAGTCACATGCTACTTTGTAGATATTCATTTCATCCTTATAAATATCTATGGAACTAAAAATCAGTTAGGCATATTAGAAGTATGGAGTGGGATTGAAGCCTTTATGAGACGTAAAGACCAAGAAATTTGATTCATGATCATAGGATATTTTAATGACAACCAAGTTGGATAATGTTTTGGGGGCATTAGAAAATAACCCAAAGTATACATGAGTTATTTTATTCAAAACATTAATCTATGGGAGGTTGAGTTTAAAGAGGACACCTATACATGAACAAACAATAGGATATACTAGAACCTAATAGTAGAAAAATTAGACAAATGCATTCTCTTAGGTAATTGGCTAGATGAAGGAAATTGTGCTAAAATTAGTACCTTGACAAGGATTGGTTCAGATCATTGGCCAATAAGAGTTCAAATGGTGGTAAGTGAATTAAAAAATATATATTTTAAATGTGAGTAGATGTGGTAAGACAATCCTCAATTTGTTGTTTTTTTTTGAAAAAAAAATGAAAAACTTGTATTAATACAAAGAACAATTACAAGCGGGAGAGAACACATCCCAACCAAGAACAACAAGCAACACAACAAGAGAAGAGCACAAAGGCAACCCAGCACAACACAGAGCAAAGAAGTCAACTGGGCGCGAAAAAACGACATGTCGCGAAATCGCGACAGTCAACCCCGGCTCCCCCACTGCGGTGCCAACAGTCGCGAAAACGCGACATGTTGCGAAATCGCGACATGTCGCGATATCGCGACATGTCGCAAAGTCACGACGACAGCACCCACTTGCAACCCTTCGACAAAAGTGTCGCGAAATCGTGACGAATTCACCAAATGGCAACCAGATCGCAAAAGCGTCACGAAATCGCGACAGTTTTTGCCAACCCACTGGAGAGCCAAAATTGTCGCGATTTCGTGACGGGTTTTCCTTATGACACCAGACCGCCAAAAGTGTCGCGATATCGCGACGGTTTTTCCTTTCGGCTCCCAGTTCTCAAAACTGTCACGAAATCGCGACGAAATATCCTCTCGACACCCAGTTCTCAAAACTGTCGCGATATCGCGACGAATTTTCCATATTGCTCTCCATCTGCAAAAGTGTCACGATATCGCGACAATTTTGCCAGTTAGCACCAAATTGCCAAAACTGTCGTGAAATCGTGACCACTTAACCAAGCGCCTTCCCCAAGGACCGCGATGGCACGACATGTCGCGATGGCGCGACATGTCACGAAATCGTGACAAAAGCCCATCAAAGGCCGAGAAGACGCAACCTGTCGCGATATCGCGACATATCACGATATTGCGACATGTTGCGATATCGCGACAAAAACCAATCCTCAATTTGTTGTTATGATAAATCAGATGTGTAATTATTTAGGAAATGGTAGGTTGTATACACTTTCAAAAAAAATTAAATCAATGACATCTAGGTTAAAACAATGGAATAAGAACATTTTTGAAAATATTTTTGAGAAGAAAAAAGTAAAAGAGAAACTTTAAATTTTTTAAAAATATGAGCACAATAATCCAAGCTCAGAGGAAAGGAAGTTGCTATCATAATATTTTAAGGAAGAGAAATTTTGAAGATTAAGATCAGGAAAAACTTGGTTAAAAGAAAGATAACATAATAGGATGGAAATAGTACAAAGATCAACATCTAGAATTAGTAGAATTAAACTAGTATAAAGGGTTTGGATTGAAGGCCAAAGTGAAATAAAAAATAAGGTAAGGTTTTTTTACCAAAATATTTTAGGAGCAGAAGATATTGAAGTTCCTAATGATAAACTACTGCAAGAAGTAACTTTAATTATAAAAAATAAAAATAACAAGCAGCTGATGGAGCCTATTACTTTGGAAGAATTTCATTAAACTCATTTATCTTTTGATAAGGATAAATCCTCGGGTTCATATGGGCTCTTAGTAGTATTCTATTAGCATAACTAGTAAATAGTGAGGAATTATTTATTGGTAGCAATAGAATAGTTTAGGGTGAAATTGTACATACATTATAAAATAAATGCAACATATCTTTACCTTGATTCCAAAAATTAAGGATTCAAAATTATTTGATTCATTTAGTCACATAAGCCAATGTAATATGACATATAAGATAATATCCAAGTGATGGAAAATTAGTTAAGACCACTATTATAAAAAATTATTTTAGAAGAGCAAGGAGGAATTATGAAAGGAAAATAGATCATGGATGGGATCATAGTAGCTCATGAAGTAATACATTCAACAACTTATAGAAAAGAGAGATGCATTTTTAACTTGATATGAATAAAGCCTATGATAGGGTTAAATGGAATTTTCATTTTTTAGTATTAGAAAAGTTTATATTTGGGAAGAAATGTGTCAGATGATTAAAGCTTGTGTCTCTATAGTATCATATTTAGTGTTGTTCAATGGGCTAGTATTAGAATCATTTAAAGCCAAGAGGGGTCTTGGACAAGAATATCCTATATCACCATATCTATTCATTATTGTGGTAAAGTTATTGGGAATGAATTTGGAGAAAGCATACAAATATGGGTTAATAAGTGGACTTAAGGCTAGTAATAATATCGACAACATCATTGACAAATAATTTGTAGATGATACAACTCTTTTTGGGAGGGCAAGGAAAAATGAGGATAGAGCTTTGAATAAATTATTAAAAGAATATGAAAGAATGTCAAGGTAGAAAGTTAATAGGAAAAATTTAAATTTTACTTCCTAAACAATCTAGCTAGAATCAAAGAAATAATATATAGGTTAATTCAAATGTAGGAGGTAAATTTTCCATCAACATATCTAGGGATGATCTTATTTGAGGGGAGAATGAGAATAGAATTATGAAATCTAGTTATAAGTATAGTTCAAAGTAAACTATTGACATGGAAAGGTAGATGATTATCATTAGCTAGAAGAGTGTAGTTAATTAAATCACTCTTATAGGCTATTCCAACATATTATATGTCCTTGTATATTATGCCAAAATTAGTAGAAAAAAATATAATCTATATTATGTGGTTATTTTTATGGTTAGGATTCAATGATAGAAGGAAATTTCCTTTGGTGAAATGAAGCAAGGTGTGTGATGATAAAACTAGGGGAGGTCTCGATTTAATAGCTCTTATGAATGTAAAATTATCTCTAAGGGTAAAGTAATTTGGAGATTGTACAAAGAGAGTCAAAGACAATGCACAAGAATTATTCTAAGTACATTGAGCCCAATGAACCAAACTTAATATTTACTAAATTATCACTACTAGATTATTTTGCACTATGGAAGGATTTAAAAAATAAATTGATCTAGTGATTAAAGGTCTAAAATGGGTGATGGGAACTAGAGAATTTTTTTCTATTTGGATGGATACTTGGTGTGATAAAAAACCACTCAATCTAGATCCAATTTTGAAACCATGAATGAGATTACTTCAAGACAAGTATGGTGATAGGGTTTTAAACATTATGTACATGGATTAGGAAGGAATATACAAATGGAAAGAAGATTATTTTATAAGTATACTCGACATTTTTTTTTGGATTTGGATAGAGTGAGAAACCTTTACAACCAATAATTAGAGATGAGCATTCCCATCCCAACCATGACCCCTCGTAAGGTTGAGATCTAAGATTCTCAATCGATTATTAACACACACACATTGCAATTTGAACCTTGGACTTCCTGAAAAAGAGCCAAAGCCTAGACCATTGCGTTGTCCCCTTGGAAAAGTATACTCGACATTGTTACTAGAGGTAATTGAGTAGAAAGATAACAATAATGGAAATTCTAAGGGGAACCAATGATACATTGATTTATGAGTTGAATAACTTAGGAGAATAGATAGCAAGAAGAATATATAATGTAAAGCACCAACAAAATAAGAATACCATAAGAATATGGATAGATATTGGGGATAGCCCATTCATTCCAAAAATCAAAATATTTATATGGCTAGTAGGTCATACAAATTTTTTATCCTAGGATAACCTAATGAAAATGGGTTTTCAAGGCCTTTCACAATATGTTCTATGTAAAAAGGAGGAAGACAATATAGATCATCTCTTGGGTCACTATTCAATATTTTGGGAACTATGGAAATGAATTCTTAAATGTTTGGTAAATGCATGGTGATGAATGGAAAAATTGAATAATGGTTAAGTAATAGAAGAGCACTTCTAAAAGTGAGGTGCTACAAACAATCTAGGATATATCAAAAGATGCAATACTTCAGATTGTATGGCTAGAAAGGAACAAAAGTATATTTAAAGGAGAGAAAAACAATTTAGACGTAATGAAAAGAAATATTTGTTTAACCATAGAGAAGTCTAAAATAAACCTATAAACTCACACCATCCCTAATTTTGAAGCAAAGAGCCTTGAAATATGGATTCAATTCATCAAATGAAATTATTATTTTGGGTATAGGAGAAACAAAAGGAAGGAAAATAATATAAAGTGGAAACCACTAGAAGTGGAGTTGGTCAAATTGAATTTTTATGGAACATCTAAAGGAAATATAGGACTAGCAGGAGGAGGAGGAATAATTAGAAACAATAAGGGTAATATTTTATCACATTAAACTTTCAATAATGTATTTTAGAAAAATAATAAAGTTGAAGTTTGGGTGGCTTTGGAAGGGTTAAAAATATGCAAAAAATAAACTAAAATAAAATATGAGTGGAAGGCAATTCACTAATACTAGTAAATACAATTTTGAGGAAAGCAAAGTCTCCATGGAACATACAAGATATCATTGTGGAAATACAAGACCTTGCCACAAGGTTTGATGAAATCATGTTTATACATACGTTAAGATAAAGGAACAAATATACAAATAGGCTAGCCAATAGAGGGGTTTTTATTATGGGTGGAAGGTGATTCACTAATAGTAGTAAATGCAATTTTGAGGAAAGCAAAGTCTCCATGGAACATACAAGAGATCATTGTGGAAATACAAGACCTTTCTACAAGGTTTTATGAAATCAGGTTTATACATACGTTAATAGAAAGGAACAAATATACAAATAGGATAGCCAATAGAGGGGCTTTTATAGAGAATCATGAAGTTAAATTCTCTTTTCTATGGTTAGAGAAAGTAGCGAGTTTAAATAAAGCTGAAAAGAAAATGTTGACTGCTTGAATCAAATAATGATTAGGTTTTACTTTAATTTTTCCATTGGTAATTTTTACTATATTTTATAATATTTATGTGTTTTCATACAAACTATTTATTACAATTTTTATGGTTGCACCTATGCTTTATGAAGGAAATTAGCATTTCAGATCTAGTAAAGCAAACTATGATATCATAAAATTTTAGAAATATTACTCTACTAAGATGTAGTGCCTATAAAATAAAGGTGGATTTTTGGTATTATAAAGGCTATTGTAGAAAAATTTCATGAAGAAGGATGCTAAATTTTGGAATATTAGTATTTACAAAGAAAAATGAAGAAGATACCAAAAAATGAAAATAAAGAATTTAGACTTTTTATGAAAAATATGTAGGTATCTAGCTAAAACAACTCAATTGAAATGAGAATTTAATCTATTTGGAAACTCTCAAGCTTTAAAGGAGAGAGTTGTGATTTTTAAAGGATGAGGCAATTGAGTACAACCCCTTTTTTTTCAAAAAGAAAAAAACAAATAATTTTATATTAATATTGAATGATTTCTTTGCAAAAGGTAGATGTAATCATACACAACTTCCTATGGTAGGGAGGTAGGAAATCGGAAAGAAAAAAGTTCCACTTGGTTAATTGGGAAATGGTCACCAAAGATAAAATTCAAGGACTAGAAATCAGAAAAATGGATATTAGTTTGGAAAGCACTAAGAGCAAAACTTCTCTGGAACATGCTTAAGCACAATCGGGCATGGCATTGCATACTAGTCAACAAGTATGTAAATAATAAAATGGGTATTGAAATGCTCAAACACAGATAAAATTCCCAAAGCCTTATTAGTTTGGAAACATATAGTGACAACAAAGAGCATAATAGAGGATAGAATTTCTTGGCTATCGGGAGATGGTAATTCAATTAATCTATGGGAGGACCCAATCCTAGGAAATACACCATTAAGAGAGAGAATTCCAATTTAATTGTAGAATCACTTGGAAAGCAAAAGAATACTCAAATTAGGTGACTTGTTTTATTGGACCTAAGCAAATTTGAACTGGATCTCCCCTCCCATTCCATATCAACTTCAAGGAGATTAGGATTATTTTAAGTCCCATGTGGCGAGCATTAGACCTCTTCATCCCACGATGCTAGACAAACTTATTTGGGTTAGCATCAATAGTAATGGGTAATACTCAATGTATCTAGAAGTCCAACATTAGCAGCCTACCAATAAAAAATATCGATGGTGTGGAAAAATCGAGCACCACCTAAACTGCAAGTATTCAACTGACTAGTCTCTCAAAATAAAATATTAACAGGTGATAATATATAAAATAGGAGTATATAAGGGCCTCATGTTTGTTACAGGTGCATGCAAAACAATGAAATAATTTTCCATATTTTGTTTGAATACCCAAAGGCAATTTCAATTTGGTTAGGAATAACCAAAATTCTTGGCACTTCCTACTTTAGAAGGTTAACCATAGACACATGTTTTACTGGAACAAATAATATAAAGGCAAACTGGAAAGTAAGCCCCTCCTAAAATATTTGTAGAGCTCTATACCATATTTTATCATCTGACACATCTGGTTGGACAAAAACTAAAGAATTTTTGAAGGAAAAGGTAAGGATAAAAAACTCTAATACGAAGGATAAAAGAAGAACTAGTCTTAAATATCAAATCTAGTTTCTGTCAATAGCAGTATGAAGAAGAATTATCATCCACAACAAGAAGAATGATCGACCAACTTAATATCCAAGCTTTCCTGACACAGGGAGGCTATGGAGCAAACAATTTCCTACCTAACATTCGTTTTTCGATGCTCTTCTTTGATGGTGCCTCTAA
This sequence comes from Wollemia nobilis, assembly GCA_028583015.1. NCBI lineage: Eukaryota > Viridiplantae > Streptophyta > Pinopsida > Araucariales > Araucariaceae > Wollemia > Wollemia nobilis. The sequence goes on along the minus strand of JAQPPZ010000689.1, from coordinate 9,730,750 downwards.
GTCCAACCACGATCAAGTAGAGGTAGGGAGACTGATTCTTACAGGATCCCGTGAGATCCTACTCAAATATATGATTATATTGGGAACACCATCTAACAACATGGTAGAAGCTATTGGATGCAAAATCAGCTTAAAATTGGTGGTAAAACAAGGAATCACTCAGGTCACTGTTTATGGGGATTCTAAACTGATAACAATTATTGCCAAAAATAAAGATTTTAGATCTTTAAAAATAAATATTATTCAATATGGGATTAGATAATTAGGCAGGATAATTGGTAAAATATCCTATCAACATATAAGACAAGGATTCAACAAAGAGGTTGATATACTAGAGAATCAGGCTATAAATATAGCCCCTGGTTATTACTGATAAATCATCAAGAAGCATAAGGGTGGGGGTGGTAGAAGCATAAGGGTAGGGGTGGTATGCAAGGATGACAAGGAATCAAATAATGAGGTATTTTTTTATCTTCAAGTTTTATTTTCTAGAATATTCTGTTCACTTTGATCTCTCTGATTAGAGAGTTTTGTATATTTTTATTAAGTAAATAAATCTTTTTTTTTTTAAATATTAAATGATTTCTATAAAAAGATATTTATTTTGTTATATACAATCATACACACACCCACCCCCTCACACACTCACCCACACTATGGTTTGAACCTTGGACCTTCCAAAGAAGATTCAAAATTCGAACCATTGCGTTGTTCTCCCTAGGACAAAAAAAGATATTGAAATAATAAAGGAATATTAATTTTATTTTACAAAAGTTAATTTTTATTCTAAAATTGTATTATTTTGTGTATTTTTTTTAAAGAGGTTGAAAAGTGGGGGCATATCAGGGACCACCCTTCTTGTGAATTGAACTTGGGTCTCTATTAAGAGAGCCCGATGACTTTTGCCATTGTGGTGTCCTTGTTAGAACATTTTTTTTGTGTTGACGTAGATCCATCTAAATAATATATGCATGATGATCTTAATTTAGGATCTATAAACAGTTTATCAACTAAAACTAATTAATACTAAATAATAAAATTAAAATTTTAAATATTAAAAATATCGTTGAACAATATATTATCATTTTAAAATTTATTTTCACATTATTAAAAGAAAAAATGCACATTCATACACATGATATTTAATGTTATAAAATATGACATTACATGGTAAGTGTAATTTTAAATGAATTTATTTATTATTAAATATTTTATTAAAATTATGTGATATTTTTCATTGTTAATTATCTTTTTAAATACTTTTGTTCAATTTTTTTACAAATATATTATATCATTTAATATTTGTGTGCTAATGTTAAATGAAAAGATTCATCTAAATAATATGTGCATTATTTTATAATCTATCAATTGAAATTAATTAATATTTGCTCCTAAGGGCTAGGTGGATTGGTAATTGTCTATCTGGCTAGGCACTTACCTAGAAGAGACCTAGGTTCAAACCTTGGGGGTATGCCTATTTGCAAAGGTAGTTGTCTGCTTTGAATCCTTTGAGTGTTTCTAGACCAATGACGATGGTACGAATCGCAAGTGATCGATGGTCCTCTTCATTTTGGGTTATAAAATAACGAGGTGCAGGGTTATGCACAATGGCGAATATTCACAAACTAGGCGAATATTAGCATTTTTAAAAATGCAAATTGGCGATTTTGGGGGACCCTGGACGTCGGCCATTTCACCCAAAAATTTTGGGACAAAAAATTTTAGGTGTCGATTCCGTGTTGATAATAGTATTACGTATTTTTTTTAAAATTCTCCAACACTCCCGCCTAAGTCGTGGACCATTTTTGCCATTTTTTTTAATTTTTAACTTATCCCACCAAATTCGCCAACTATACCACTATATATAAGTAACATGCCAGAGATACTTTTTCATTTAAAACATTCAAACTATTAGAAAATTGAGCAGGCACAGAGAAAAGTAAAACCTTCAAAGCAAAAATATGAATTGAAACATTCGATCTATTGCAGAATTCCACCGAACTTCAATCATGTGCAGAAACTAGTCGATTCGGATCAAAACTCTACTCGGACCAAAACCGAACCCTTTTCTGCACTCGAAATGACTACCATATATAGTTATGTACCCAGATCGACATTCGAACCATGTTTTGTACCCGAAACGAGATTCCAACCTCATTTTCCAACCGTTCCGACTATCGAGCCTCTTTTACCGCTCGAACCGACTGTCAAACATCTTTTTCAACCCGGACCAAAGCCGAACAACTTTTTCACCTTGATCAACTATCAAAATTATTTTACTCCGAGACCGACTAACAAATATTTTTCCCACCCGGACTGATTGCTAGACCGCTTGTTCCACCCAAACCGACTGTCAGTTTTTTTTTCCTTCTGGCCCGATTGTCAAACCATATTTTCCACCTGGATCACTCGAAAATCCTTTGTTTCCATCCGAACCGACTACCAGACCTCTTTTTCCACCCAAACTAACCATCGAACCTCTTTGTCCACCCGGACCATCAGTCGGACCTTTTCTTGCACCAGGTACTCTGTTTCTCTTTAGACATTGTGAATCTGTGATCCTGTGTTTTTTTGTTTTATAGAGAATAGTAGTTGAAGCAGTTGTAATAATAAGATCTATTTTTCTGTCATCTAATTGTTGGTTTTTATTTTGCTATTTTTTTATCATTTACTAAAAATAAGTCAATGCTCTATTCTCCATTTTTCCTCTATTTTCTATCTATGTTAAAACTCTTTGATTCTCTATTTCTATTGAGATCTATTTTTCTGTTATAAGATTATAAATAGGTAAATGCTTTGGTTCTCTAAGGACATTGTGATGCTCTGTTTCTCTAAAGACATTTTGATTCTCTGTTTCTTATCCATTTTGTACTAGAATCTTATATTTTTCCACATTTGTATCTCTGATTATATCTCGCATACACAAGTTTTTTTCTTACACTGATTTGAATTTTTATATTGATTAGTTTTTTGCTCTTATTAGTTATAGGTGCTATCTCCAAAAATAGAGTATTTGCATACACTAAAAAATCACAATAAAGAATGACTCGAAATAGGTATTTATTTTCTACCAACCATCCATATGTTTATTCTAATTACAATATTATCTTGAGGCTTCATAGAAGTAAGATGTCTTCAACATTTTATTACTTTTCTAAATTGAAAAATATTTTCTTTACAAGTAAAATGTCACCTACTGGTGATGCAAAGAAGGGGGCCAAATCTTCTGTTGAAAAGAGTATCCTAAATTATTTTAGCCATATGTTGAAATCCAATGAGCCATCGACATCTGTGCAAATTCAAGGTACAAATGATTTTTGACTACTAAACAGTTAGGTGTATTTGTTAGTTTAAATAATGCTTTCTTCCTCAAATGGTTAATTTGTAGTTTGTGCCTCTAGCCATATTGCATGATGATATGAATCATATTTTTGTTTGTTAGTTTATTTTGTTAAATTAAAAAATAATTAAGAATAGTATTGTATGCTACTATGCAGAATACCCTGTCGACCCTGATATGCCTCCACTTGAAGATATTCCTCACCAAGAGATGCCTTCTAATGAAAATTCTCTTAACAATGACATCCAACAAGCACTTGAAGATAATCCTCAAAATGACATGCCAGTTGAAAATGAAAGCGATAAATCAAATACATTACAAACTTCTTTTGAATCTTCAAGCGAAAAAAATAAAAAGAGAAAGGCATCTAACTAGGCTATTGGAAGGGCATTTAAGAATCAATGGGTAGAAAAATTTCCCTGGATTGAGCTTGTCCTAACTAAGGACAACCAAGTCGATGATAAAGTATGTAGATGCAAAATTTGTAGTTGGAAACTAGGTAAGGAACATAGGCTGCAAAATAAGATAGATACAATAGAAAAACATGCTGGCAAAGCTTATGTAAAAGTTACAAGAAGTGATGGTGAAATTAATAAAGAAGTTAGGTGGAAGGATGCATCAGAATGTATGCATGTCAGATATGCAATAGAATATGACAATCACTTAAAGCAACAACAATCTCTTGTTGAGAAAGGTGGAACGATTGAAGCCCAATTTCATAAAATTCATAAGACCACCTTAGCTTCAAAAAGTTTGCAGTTTGTTGTTGTATATAGTATTCTCAAGAAGGGTAGACCCATGTCCGATTTTATTGATTATAAGCACCTGTTTCAACTAGTTGATGTGCAAAACCTTCCTAGTTCCCATTGGTCAGATCGAAGTGGTTGGGAAATGGTAAAATATCTATCATTAGTTGATAAGGAGGACTTGAGGGAGAAAGTAAAACTTGCCAGATTCATTTCACTTTCTATTGATGAGGTGATGGCTATGGACAACACATCCTGGATTTGCATGCATGTGTATACATTTCAAAATAATGTGAGGCAACCTAGTTTGCTAGGATTACATAAGATGGTTGAAAATTCAAATGCAAAAAATATTTATAATGTTGTTGTGACTAGTTTAAAGGATATTGCGAGAATGAATGATATAGACATAGCCTCAAAGTTAATATGCGTTGGAGTTGATGGTGTTGCTATAATGCAAGGGCATAGGAATGGTCTTTGTGTTCGACTCCAAACCATAATTACTCCATATATGATACCCATTCATTGCATGGCTCATAGAGTGAATCTTGCATATAAAATCATGAGCACTTTTGAAAATGTTGCGAGAGTGGAAGACCTCATTCGTGAAATACATTCTTATTTTTCTTGTAGTCCAAAAAGGTTTGCAGAGTTTCAATAGTTTGCACTAGGAGTTATAGAAGGAAAAAAAATGTTAAAAGATGTGGATACAAGGTGGATTTCATTGTATCAACCTGCACATAAAGTTTTTATAGAATATCAATCATTAATAGGGTTTATGTACACAAATCGTAGGGCAGTTGATAAGGCAAAATATTTGTTGTTTCGTTTGACTAACTTTGAAACCCTATTAATGTTATGTGGTATTCTTCCAATGTTACAGGAAATGAGTAGATTGATTAAACTTGCACAAGAGAGATCCATCTATATCATTGATTTCATGAGGATGAGAAAACAAATATGTATGATTATTGATAGGTTATATGTGTCCAAAGCAGATTTTACAGATCCCTTGTTTGATAGTTGGAATACATTGACAAACGTGAATGATCCAAAAAGCTTTTTGAAGTTTGACATCAATGATCATATTTGTATTAATGTTCATGGAAATTTGATACCTCTTTATTATTTTGAAAGGCAATCAAGTATAGTTATGGATGATGTTGAAGAAGTTCCTGTAACACACAATAGATTTCATGTTGTTTTACACAAAACTAAGACAAATTTGTCAAAAATAGCAAATTATTTGACAAGTGAGATAAGAGAACGGTTTCAGAGAGATGAGTTGCTTGAGGCCATGGGTGTGGTTAACCCCATGTTTTGGGGTCCTTGTATTGAATACAATTCTACACATGAGTTGTTTATTAAATATATGCTCATACTTATTAAGCATTTTAGTAAAAGTGTGGAAGTCAATGGTGTTGAAATCAAAGGTATACTCAACAAAGATCTTTTAAAACAATAGTCATCACATTTTGGAAGAACAATGGTTGAGCAAACATCACTTTTGAGTAACATCCATGAGACTGGTTCCATTGCATGTTTGTGGCAAAAATTGTATCCAAGTATTGTCTTACAAGATACTATTAGTGAATACTTTTGTTTATATGAATTATGTCAAACAATGATTTTGGGATCAGTGGAAGATGAGAGGGTTTTCAGTGCACTATATTTTGTTAAATCTAAGCTCCACAACAGGCTGGACAAAAATTTAGAAAATTGTTTGAGAATTTATGTGTCATCGTATCAACTGAAAAATTTCCCTATGATAGAGCATTGGCATACTAGAATTCCCTTGCAGGCATAAGGGGTACAATGAATACAACCGATAAGGAGGATAATGATGCTTTTAGTGATCATATTGTGGAGACACAGATATCCACTATGCTTACTAGTGATATTGGACAAGTTGAGAAATGTTTGTTTCAGCTACCTAATTTGTGATTTTTCTCGTATTTCACAACAATGATAAATTTACCTCTCTTTGTTATCATATTTCACAATATTTTTTCAGATTTATTAGATTTCACAATATTGTTTCATAATATTGATAAATTTGAATTTAATGATAAATTTGTTGTTTTGGAAATGGTTTTTAACTTCTTTCATATAATAGTATTGTAAATGTATGAATATTGTTAATTTTTTTGAAATTATTTTAAAGCTTCCATATAATGATAAATGTATGAGTATTGTTGTTTTTGAAATGGTTTTAACTGCTTTCATATTGCCAAATTTTTAGACAAGCTGAGCAGTGTTTGGTTCAGATTCTGAATTTTAATTTTTCAATGATTTCACAACATTGATAGACATGAATTCATTTGATAACATGAATTCATTTGTAATTTTTCAATATTCGTATATTGTTGTATTATTGTATTTGTTCTTTGTTTGAGATTAATATAGTATATAAAATTGTATTGTCATAGATGAAAAAACATCAAAATATTATAAACAACAACCATAAAATAAAAGAGGACACAAAATTAGTAAATACCTTTTTCATATATAGATTCAAAATATATTACAATGTGTTTAATTGTTGACTGAAATACAACAAAATATTCAGTCAACTTGTAAACTTTTCAACCTAATTCTGAGATTGGGGGTTTGTTATCGATGATTCTCCTAGAGCTAAGGATTCTCCTAGACTTGCCTCTTCTATTGATTTTTCTCCTTCATGTACACCATGTATTGGTAGTGCTCCGGATCTCACTAAACCTTCTTCTACTTTGTTAAAATTCCCCAATAATCTAACTTCTTCTTGGGTAGGATCTTGAAGCACTTTCAAAATAGGATTTTTCTCTAGCCCTTCCCTTATCAGGAGATCCGGATCCACTTTAAGTTTATCCCTCAGATATTTTTTAAAATGTTATTATCTCTTACTTTCTGTTGGATTGTCCTCTTCATTATTATTGTCATTTCTAAAAATTTCTTTGCAACCTCTATATTGACTTGCATGCTCTGAACTTGTAATTTCAAATTTTCAAAATTTGACTACAAAAGAAAAAAACATAAGTTAGTAGAGTTATATGACATAATTTAAACAAAACATATGCAACTAAATTCTCACCTCGGCCACATCTCTTGCAGCCAAAGCAACTTCAATGTTTTTCTTATTGGAAGCCCATTGGTTATAGTACGCTTGGGCTTCAACATTGATGTTCTCAATTCTATTCAACATAATATTTAAAACTTCATCATCGGATGAAGTCCTACACGTCATTGATCTTGATGTGGCCTACTGTAGCAGACCACTAAGCTTCTCTGGTTCATTCTCAACTCAAGAAAAAGTGTCTCCCTTCTATTAAAATTTTTATAACGGGTATTTATTTCCTTTATAAGGACTTTAGCCCGAATTTCCTAGTCCTTCATAACTTTTAAATCTTGAAGCACCCTGTCTTGGAGGGTTGCTTCAATACCATCACTCATTGAATATTGTACATCAAAATTAACTTTCTCATCCTCGGATTGAGGATGAGAGTGGGCTTCCCTAGCAGGAGGTGATAATATTTGCTCAGTTGATGGGGGTGTTGTTTGTTCTGCTTTTGCATGTGGATCTTCAAGCACATTTATCACTTGAAAGCCCAAAATGTTGCCCTACAAAAAATATTCCTCATCAAGTAGAATATTATCTAATCCAACATTTGTCGTTGACACCTCTAGTACGAAACTTGTGTTAAATGAAAAGGTGGGGAAAACCCCTACGATCTTGGTTGTAGAAGTGTTTTTCCCCTTCCATGGGCCATATTGACCTGGCCTCTCATTTGCTGCACCTATGGTTGTTGTCGTGTTGGCGGTGGCCTCATGACATGCTGCTCCTGGCTTCTCACCAATTGTTCTTGAGAGCCACCTAAAAATAGTTAAATAAGAAATTGCCAAAATTATTAAAAAAGATAGAAAAAAACTTTAATTTCAAGTAAAGAGACAATGATTTACCTGACGATGATTGGATCTCATGTACAATTTTGCGGTTGGGGGTGGTGCACAATTCTGAAAACATATGAAAATATTTAATAAAACTTATTATAATTTTATGTAACAAACTAACAAATATACTGATAAAATATTGAAAGAGAAACTTACGTGTAGGAGGGTTGATCTGACTCGATTCAGGTTGATTTCCAAATACAGGTGGAAGAGAAGAAGATCGAGGAGTAACCTATCGTATACATTTTTGTGGCCTCACCATTGGTGATGATTCTGATTCATTGTCTTCAGAATCACCACATGCCTCATGCATGTGACCCCTTATGCCAACATCCTATTTTTTACTTTTTGTCACTGCCTTTCTCTGCATTTAGGTGCAAATAAAAATTAAAACTAAAAATAGAGCTAAAATATATTTAAAAAATGGATGTGAAACATGGACTTACCCTCAACTCCTCTGGTCTCATACCCATGTTCAGTAGTGTGGGATGCAATACAATTGGTATTTCAGCATTTTTCAAATCATGAAAACTTTCATAAAAAAGAGCTAAAATAAAATTAACCATCACCACCATTTTGACTTCCTCCGTCTCGACATCATGCAACTCTATTCTGATGCATTCTAAAATGTACGTGCACCAGTCGAACTACACGTCTTGAAGGCTGTGAATGATATACGCCAATGCCCATAATGGAAGTTTCGTTCTTCCAAGCAAAAATAGTCTTGCTTGGAAGAACTCAATAATGGCCTTCAGATGTTGATTTCCAACACAGTTGTTTGTTAAGCCTCTTTTAGACTTAGCCATGGAAGCTGCACCAAAAAAATTAGATGGGAAATAAAAAATGTTAAATTTTGAACAATAATAGAAATAATTGATGAGAATTATACCTTCAACCACTTTCCATGAGAGATCGTAATGATCCTCCAAGTACTTTTTATCATGCTGAGACATAGAGAACCTTGGAGACACGATAGGCAAACCCTTGTGCAGAAGATCTGTTAACCTCTGTATGTCAAAAGGTGTGATTGTGAATGATAGTTGTTTATTCTGAACTATCACATTCATTGTTGCATGGTCGTGGTCGTAACCATCAATGATAGTTTGTAGAAGGTGCTTGTCGGTCTTGAACTACGATATTGAAAGCAAGTGTTGCAAACCTGATGCAGATAGCCATGAATTATCATAACCAGGGGTGGTTGACAAATCTATCATGGCGGTACAAGTAGCATTCTTGAACACTAAATTTCCAGTGGTAGTTTGAGTAGAGGTGGTAGCGTTGGCCATTGTTCATTGTTAAAGGAGAAATTGGATTTGAAAGGGTGTGGGGTGATGGTGGATCGAGAAGGGTTCGAGTGCAATCATAGAAATGTAACAAAAAAAATGACTTGTCGATGTCTATTTATAGATAAAAATGATCAGATTTGGACATGTGGTAGAATGTCATTCGACATGCAATGAGGTTGACCGATCGCATGACACATGGTAAAGTAAACATTGGTCTAGTGATAGACCTTGTATTCCACCCGAGTCGTAAAAGGTAAATTGGACCTTGCATTCCACCTCGTTTGATACCCGAACCTTGATTTTCACCCGATCCATTAGCTAGACCTTGTTTTTCACCCGGGTCATTAGTCGGTCCTTGTTTTTCACCCGATCCACTACCCAGACCTTGTTTTTCTACCCGATCTATTAGTCAAACCTCATTTTTCACCCGATCTATAATCTGGACCTTGCATTCCACCCGGTCCATTACCCGAACCTTGTTTATCACCCGATCCATTAGAAGGACCTCATTTTACACCCTGGTCATTAGTCGATACCTATTTTTCACCCGATCCATAAGTCGGTCCCTATTTTCACCCGATCCATAAACCGAACCTTGCATTCCACCCGATCCATTAGTTGGACCTTGTTTTACACCTGATCCATTATCTAGACATTGTTTTACACCCGATCCGCTAGTCGGGTATCATTTTTCAACCGATCCGTCATCCAAACATTGTTTTCCACCTAGTCTATAGTCGGGTTATGATTTTCACCCGATCCGAGCCTGGACTATGTGTTTCACCCAATCCAAGCCCGAATCGTGTTTTCCACCCGATCCGAGCCCGGACCGTGTTTTCCACCCGGTCCGACCAAAACTATCAAATTCACCAATTTTTTTCAATTTTTTTGAAAAATTAAGGTAATTCACCATTTCCTCCTACATGAAGTTGGCCAAGATTCGCCAGGGTTTCAAAATGGATTCACCAATTTTTTACAAGTACATTTTGGGTCCGACCCCTTATGCATAACCTCGACGAGGTGGTATAGTCTTGTTGGAGGTAGCCCATGTGGTTTGAACCCTACACTTGGAAGTTACTAAAAATAGTGTAGATGTAACCAACTCCCCCATATATCAAACAAAAATTAATATTTTATAATAAATTTAAAATTTTAAATATTAAAAATAATATATTGACATTTAAAAAAATGAACATTCATACGTAAGATTCATTGTCACTGAAATATGAATAAAAAGTAATTGATTACATAAGCATCACTAATGGCAAGAGGATTTGGAAGCATCTGACTTTATATACAACTGATCTTCATATCCTTTAGATTTTGGTAAGTTTGAACATGTTACTGGAACAATACTTTCTTCCTCAACAGAATGACAAGGACTTCCTTCTATGGACTCATTCTCCTAAAGGTATTTTTCTATCAAGACTGCATATGAGGCCCAATCATTGTCTAGGGGAGGATATTTTATTGCAGAAAGGGTTTGGTATCCTCATTTGATCCTCAAGATTGCATCTTTTGTGGATGTGTTTGCAAAACAAAATTTTGACTGTTGATAATTTATGTAAGAAAGGATTCCATATTCTCAATATTTGTATCTTGTGTTCTAAGGATGCTGAATCTATGGATCATCTTTTCATCCATTGTGATTTATCAAATAATGTGCTCAATGCTTTATTGGATTCTTTTTCCATCAAATGGACATTACCTCGAACTTTCAAGGAACTTTTCACTCAGTGGAAATTTCCCTTCATCAGTTACAACCTCACTAGGGTGTGGGATCTAGAGGATATTACTAGGGATGAATCCTTTGTCTTTAGAAGGATTAAAGCTACTATTGAGAATAACCTGACTATCTTTGACGTTGGAAATGGTAGGGAGAAAGTTGTGGAGAAAGAGGTTGTTGTTAGATGGAATATGAATCTAGAAAATTTTGCTTCTGTATCCACTATTCAAAAATATTGGCTACTAGATGACATAAACCAGCTAAAGGGTGGGTAATTCTAAACTTTGATGGGGCTGCCAAAGGTAATCCCGAGAGGGCTGGTGGAGGGGATGTTGTCAGAAATGATAATGGTGAGGTCATTTGCGCTTATGCTGAAGATTATGGTATTCAAATTGACCACCTAGCTGAAGCAAAGTATTTTCTCAGGTATTCACCAAGTTTTTGAGAAGAGCTTCAGAAGACTTCTCGTTCAAGGTGACTCCTTGAGCATCATTCAGGATTTGTAGGTGGGAAAGACTAATAATTTTTTCATCTTGAATATTATTGAGGACACATCAAATATTTTGGAAGGTCTGTTAGAAGTTAAAATTAAGCATATTTATAGGGAAGGTAACCATCTTGAATATTATTGAGGACACATCAAAGATTTTGGAAGGTATGTTAGAAGTTAAAATTAAGCATATTTATAGGGAAGGTAACGAGAGTGCTGATGTTATGGCCATTTGGGGGTGGATAGTAACCATTTCATAATTTGAGAAGACAATTTTCCTTCGCGGTTAATGACAATTGTTGCTTTGGAAGCATTGGGCCTACCTATCCAGTAGGCATTTTTATTGTCTTTCTGCTTGGATGATATCTTAGTTGTGTTCTAGTGATCCCCTCTTTGAAGGGTATTTTTTGGGGGCTGGCCCTTTTACTCCCTGGTGGTTACCATTCTTAAGAAATGTGCTTGGTATTTTGCCTTCATCCTTGCTCTCTGAGTTTGGAGTTTTGTTATCTACATCTTGATGTATTTACTATCCTTCCAGTCTTATGCAAAAATAGAGTAGGATCGTTGGTGTCTCTAAAAGAAAATTGAATAAAAATCTCCTTTATCCCCTCCTGAGTAATGGGTTGGTCTTTGCTTTTGGATGGTTGTTTTAGTTTAATTTCTATTTCTGTTGGCCTTGGAGGCTGGCCTGTGCTTAATAACCTTATCTTTCTCTGCCTCCTCTAATGTAAAAGGTTCTGGGACCTTTCAAAATCTTGTTTTTCACCATTAATAATTTTTTTTTTTACAAAATATGACATTCCATCGTAAGTATAATCTATCTATTTACTATTAAATATTTTATTGAAATTATGTGATTTATTTTATTATAATTATCTTTTTAAATATTTTGGTCAAATTTGTTTACAAATATACTATATTATTTAATAATATTGTGTTGATGTTAAATGAAAAGATCTATCTAAATAATATGTACATGATGTTGTTGCTTTATAATCTATCAACTAAAATGTCTAGATAGGAAGACCCACTTCAATTCACAACAAATGTAAACTCATATACCCTCAAATTTTATTTTAAAAAAATATATCAATTAAAATTAATTAATATTATATAATAAAATTAAAATATTAAACATTAAAAATAATATATGGACATTTAAAAATAAGTACACATTCATATAAATAAAATTTAATATTATAAAATAAAAAATTAATTTATAAGCATAATTTAAATAAATTTATTTATTTTAAAATATTTAATTGTAATTATATAATATATTTCATTGTAGTTATTTTTAAAATGTGTTTAAAAATATATATAAGCATTCCTTTTAAATACCCATACTTTTATTGAGTGTGCTAGTATACACAAGATGACATATAATATGTTGTTACTTATAATCTATCAATTGAAATTAAATAATATTTTATAATAAAATGAAATTTTAAATATTAAAAATAATATATTAATATTTAAATAAGATTTATTTTATCATAAATATAATTTTAAATAAATCTGTTTATTATTAAATATTTTATTAAAATTATGTAATGTATTTTATTACAAATATCTTAGTCAAAATTATTTAAAAACATATTATATTATTTAATATTATTGTATTGATATTTAATTAAAATATCCATCTAAATAATATGTAGATAATGATGTTTTTACTTTAAAATCTATCAACTAAAACTAATTCATATTATATAATAAAATTAAATTTTAAAATATTAAAAATAATTTATAATATATTTTATTTTTATTTTTTATTTATTTAGTAAATATTTCTTATAAAAATTCGTGGTGGGGATTGAACTCGGATCACATAATTGATAATGCAAGTGACAATAATATATAATATATTAATATTTTAAAGAAATATATATATATATATATATATATATATATAAAATTTAATATTATATTATAAACTATGGTATTAGATTGTAAGTGTAATTTTAAATAAATTTTGTAGATCAATTGGTTCGACCCAACTTTATAAGGGGGAGGAGGTTTAAGGTTCAAATCTTTGGCCTTGTCGAATTGAACACTTGTTTCTTTGGTGGTTATAGTGGTAGATTGCATTGTGTGACAACATTCGAACAGGATACGCAGTATTGACCGTCATAAAAGACAAACAGTGTGCCCAAATCATCATAGCGGACCACGAGATCATCATAGCAACTACAAATTTCACTATGTAAAATATAAAAAAAATAAATAAATTTATTTATTTTCAAATATTTAATTAAAAATATGTAATATATTTTATTGTAATTATATTTTTGAATCCACGTGAGTGTGGTCTACAGACAATGTCTGATGTCACTTACATTATCGATGATGTGATCCGGGTTCAATCCCCATAATAAATGTGTATAAAAAATATTACTTAAAAAAATATATTTTTAATCAAAATTTATTTAAAAATATATTATATATATAATAATCTCTTTTAAATGCTTTTATTTGATATGCTAATATACACTCTCTGACATATAATATGCATCATATGAGATATAAGGTGCATTCCTTAAATGTAAATTTATTTAATTTTTAAATTTAGTTATATGGTATTGAAATTATCTTATTATTTATATTATTAATATGTTAATATATGAATTAAAATATTATGTATTTTAATGGTGTTTTATATTATCACTTATAAAAACATTTAATATTTTATAATTAAATAATAATATTTAAATAGATGTTATAAGATAAATTGTCTTAAAAAATTTATTAATTATATTAATAATATAAAAATAATAATTTATTTTTATATTAAATATAGATTTTATAATAATTTTAATTTTGAACATTTCTTTATTTTATTTGGTTAGTGTGAGAAACCCCTAGATCAATGCACAAGGCTGAGCAGACTTAATATTTTTTATAACTAAATTTATGTGTAACATAAGATCTTCATTTATAACAATATAGCTCCTCATAATTTTTTAAATATTAATAGCATAATTTTTTTAAATATTAATACACTCACTGTTTGGCATCCCTATCCCAACCATGACCTTTTATAAGGGAATATTAATACCATTATTATTTATATAATTTAAATAATTAAATTAATAAAATATAAAAAATTATTAAATAATTCAATTTAAATGGTTAAATGATAGATACTTTAAAAAATCTAAATACAAGTCTAAGGCTCAAATCATACAAAAGGTAGGATTATACACCATGTTAGAATTGTATTGTATTTTTATATAGTTGAAGTATAGTTGGATAACTATATTAGGTGAAAAACATCTTGACAAGGGTTGTCTCATATAACCTATGATCCAACCATATACAGGTAAACTATGTCCTCTTAAAAATTGTTTCATGTGACCAGTAACCTTAAACTTATTAAAAACTACTTTACTCTATTATTTAGTATAAAAATGTTAAAATATAACTGGATACCAAAATTAAACTTTTCTTAACTTAAATAAGAAAGTTTAGAACATTATGCCTCCAATGGCTAGGTGGATTGGTAGTTGCTTGTCTGGGTTAGCCCAACACTTACCAAGAAGACACCTAGGTTGAGGGTAGCCTATTTACAAAGGTAGTAGTCTAATCTAAATCCTCACGTTTGGTCAACAATAACAAGGTAGAATAGGTTTGGTGGGAGCAGTTCCTGTGGTTTGAACCATGTGGTCCCCTTCATGCCTAGTCAACAACAACGAAGTGGAATAGGTTTGGTGGAAGAAGCTCATGTGGTTTGAACCCTCCTCTTGATAGTTACTAAAAAAAATAGTGTGGTTGTAACCAACTCTCCTATGAATTAAAAAAAAAAATTCAAAACATTATATACAAGGACAAAGCAGTGGTTATATCTTTGGTCTCTCTTTGAAGAGGTCCAAAGTCCCGATTGGTCAACAACAACGAGGGGTGTTATAGGTTTGGTGAAAGCAGCCCATATGATTTGAACCCTGCGATTGAAGTTAGTAAAAAATAGTGTGGTTATAACCAACTCTATGAATTAAAAAAACAAAAAAATTAAAACATTATCTACAAGAACAAAGCAGTAGCTATAATTTTGATTTTTATTTGAAAAAGTCTAAAATTCAAACCACCAACAAATCGTCAAGCCAAATATTTGCCGAGGACTCAAAAACAAGAAAGTCACTAACAATGATTTCTTTTCAAAGTAACATTCTAATTTTAGTATTTGTAGCCGCCAAGCCAAATATTTGCCAAGGACTCAAAAACAAGAAAGTCACTAACAATGATTTCTTTTCGAAGTAACATTCTAATTTTAGTATTTGTAGCCACCTGCAACTACGTCAAAGCTGCATTGAAATTACATTTGTCTTTCATTTAATAATTTAACCATTGCATCCGAAATTAAAGCACTAAAAGGTGGTGTATTTATTAAAACAACGCAATCCATCCATCGGAAAACGCCGAAGCAGAAGCAGACCTCCTAGCGATCTGTATACTAATGTGAAACTAAATTAAATTTATGAGATATTCCAAGCGATCTGTATAAGATATTCTACGAGATTTGTATTTTTTTTTGATAAGGGAAGATATATATGAAAATAACTTTTAAGTAACTAAAAAACATTTTGAATGGATTAGGTCAGATAATAATCGCCAAGTGTTTCTCTGAGTAACAACTAACCATAATGTTTTTTTTAAAAGGAACATTCTAATTTTAGTCTATGTAGTCACCTGCAACTACGTCAAAGTTCCATTTAAATCACATTCATATTTCATTAACTAATTTAACCAGATAGGCATGCCATCTGAAATTAAAGCAGTAACATGTAGTGTATTTATTAAAACAACACGATCCATCCATCCATCCGAAGATATGTGGATAAGGCAAGGTTTATATGAACGTAACCCTTAAAATCCTATGTAAATGAGGTCATTATTTTCGTAGACCTTGAACACTTTTTTTCAAAGAATGAAGAAAAATAAAAACATATCCTGGTCCAAAGTTAAGATGTCACCTTCTCCTCAAATGTCTCGAGACTGTTTTAATCCTCTGGATGAAAGATTCAATTTTTATTTTTTTAAGTATTCCGCAGTTTAAGCAAAGATTCTAATCTTTCTTGTAACAACAAGAATTTTTATCTTATAAAAACTCCCTCCACAAATAGATTCTGCAGCAAGAGCAACACCAGACACACCAGTGGTCTTGAAATATGGTTACCTCTGTCTATATATAACCGTCTTTTAGACAGATAGTAGAATACGAGTGATTCTTTCCAACCATAATGGATTTAAAGAAATACAGAATGATATGTGCAATGTTATAAAATAACTTGCTTCTTTGTGATTTGCAATCAGTTTGGAGGATTCACTACGCAATCCTAATGGTGATGGGAATGGGAATGGTTGATGTGGGTACTCTGTATTCCTATTCATATTTAATGAAGATGGTTATAGCTGTGGCCATAGGCCTAGTGTCACTTTATGCTGTTGTTGAATACGTTGTGAATGGTTTAAGAAAGCTGCCACCAGGGCCGCGAGGTTTGCCAATTCTAGGAAACCTCTTGGATGTGGGCTCCAATCCTCATCAGTCCCTCTATCGTCTGTCTCAGCGCTACGGCGATCTCATGCACCTCAAGTTAGGGGCCAAGGACATGGTCGTAGCATCCTCGGTAAGGACTGCAACCGCAATTTTGAAGACATATGATCACATGTTATGTAACAGGCCTGATGCGGGCCTTGCATTCGACATATTGACTTACAATCGCAGCAACATTACAATGGGCCCTGACTGGCATTTGCTCCGCAAGGTCTGCCACTTGCCCATGTTCAGTGCCGCAAGTTTAGAGAAGTGGCAGCTCGTCAGAGAAGGAGAGATAGCCTCTGTGATCGCTTCCATTTTCCATCTTCACCAGCTTGGTAAACCTGCTGACATTGCGGAATTAGCTCACGCCTTCACATTGAATATTATTGGACAAATGGTGTTCCAAACAAGAATTGGCGATAAACAGGAGGCCTTCCAATTCAAGCGCGATGTCGATCACTTCTTACGGTTGTTCGGCGGGTTTAGAATTGGAGATTTCGTGCCGTTTTTGAGTTGGACTAATCTGGGAGGATCCCCGGCAGAAATGCACCAAGTGCTGCGTCGCATCGATGGCTTTTTTGTTAAAAAATTACAAGAGTTGGAGCAGAAGAACCACAAGGAGAAGGCCTTGATACAAGTGTTGCAAGCACAGGCAGAGGAAGGGCGAATCAGTGATGTGAATGTAAAAGGCATTGTTCTGGTAAGTTTATCAATATAGAAAGTATATAGAATTTTTTGAGTAATATTTTTTATACACGTCTGTTATGGGCATCGAATTCAGGTCATATCATCGATAATGTAAGTGGCATGCAAGTAGTGGCATGCAAGTGAATCCAGGTCATATCACCGATAATGTAAGTGGCATGCAAGTGAATCCAGGTCATATCACCGATAATGTAAGTGGCATGCAAGTGAATCCAGGTCATATCACCGATAATGTAAGTGGCATGCAAGTGGCATCCTTGCCGGTAGACCACCTGGGAGTGTAAATAAGTTGATCAGATGGATATAGAAAATTTCAATCATAGAATATGTCGCTAGTAACGATAGTGTCAAGTTCAACTTTGGATTGTGGGTGTATCTATGTCACTAGTAACGATTGTGTCAAGTTCAATTTTTTTGCTTTGGATTGTAGGTGTAAGTAAGTTGATCAGATGGGTATTTTAAATTTCAATCATAGAATATGTCACTAGTAAGGATTGTGTTTGCTTTGGATTGTGGGTGTAAGTAAGTTGATTAGATGGATATAAGAAATTTTAATCATGGAATATGTCATAGTAACTGTGTCAAGTTTTTTTTTTTTTTTCTTTCCATTGTGGGTGTAAGTAAGTTGATGAGATGTGTCATTTGTTTCACTTTTAAGATAAAATATGTGTTTATTTGGTTTAGTTAACTTCGTCATTACCCAATATTTTAGAATAATATTGATTTCGACTTTGACCTAAAAAAAAATGCTTTTATACTTGTGCAGGATATGCTGTTGGCAGGAACAGATACGGCATCGAAAACGATAGAATGGGCGATGACCGAATTGATCCGGCATCCTGAGGTGATGCAGAGACTCCAAGAGGAAATTGATGGAGTGGTGGGGGAGCAAGAGACGAGGGTGAGAGAATCTCATCTGGGTCGTATGAAATACCTCAAGGCGGTTGTGAAGGAGACGTTGCGACTTCATCCTCCGACTCCATTGATGTTACCCCACGCCGCTCCTCCGGAGGGCTGTTGCCCCGTGTTGGGATACACAATTCCCAAAAGCTCGCGTGTTGTGGTGAACGTGTGGGCGGTTGGAAGAGACCCGCTTAGATGGCAGGACCCGCTTAAGTTTGATCCCGCTCGATTTATGGAGGATCCCATCGATGTTCTGCACGCACAAGATTTTGGAGTGATTCCCTTCGGAGCCGGCAGAAGAATGTGCCCAGGCAGAAATTTAGGGTTTCGCATGGTAGAATTGGCCGTCGCAAGTTTAGTTCATGCATTCCAATGGTCTCTTCCCATGGGAGAGAATCCCAAAAATCTGGACATGTCTGAGGTTTTTGCACTTTCTGTTTCGAAAGCTGTCTCATTGCAGGCATTAGGCACTCCTCGTCTGCCTCCTCATCTCTACACCGATAACTAAGGCATCTTGTTTGCTGATGAATAAATAGATGAATAATAATAAAAATAAATCACACTCACATTTAAACTGGAGTAGTATGTAGTTTGATCTGAATTAAGTTAATAGTTTGATCTGAATGTAGTTAACAATAACTAGATGGAATAGGTTTGGTAGCAGCAGCCCTTGTGTGGAAGGAGACACAAATTATTCTTAATGCTCTAAAGAAAAAAAAAAATATTCAAGATTGGGTGTTGGTAGTCTTGGTTTTATATTTTACCATGTAGTCTCAATTATAATAGGATTAAAGGCTTCAAGCCACTTCAAAGTTGTAAAATAGTATGGTTGTGACCAACTCTACTATGCAACAAAAAAATAATAATAAAAATAAATTGTATGGCTTTTATAATTTACCATGTTGTCTTAATTATAATAGGATTAAAGGCTTCAAGCCACCAATGGTCAAAGTTGTAATGTTAATAATGGTTTTTTATTAGTTTTAAAATAATTTTAAAAACTATTATGTAGTAAGATTATTTTATTTGAAGGGTGATTATTTTAATTTATATTTTATAAAAATTTAAAAAATATCAAATTTTTAAATTTTTATAAAGCTTAAAATTAACAATGACACTAAAGAATATATTAATTTATATTTATCATTTATTTCAAACGTCAAAAGAATAGTAGTTTAGTTAGTAAAGCAATCATATGTGGATTTTGAAGGTCTTATCTTAGTTTATTGGATTGAACCTTGATTGTGAATTGGAAGGTGTTGTAAAATAATGGGACATTGTTTTTTCCTTTTGTACATTTGAATTTGCTTAGGATTTAGATTTATATTTAGTAGTAAGAATTTACTCAACTGTCAAATTGAAGGCATTCCATTGAGTGTGTGTTGTTCATTGATTTTGGATAAGGATTAGCTTAAATGTTGTTGGATCAACATATATACTTTAAATATTTTAAACTCAAAAGAAGTGGATGCATGGTTAATGTGTGGAATTATATACTTTAATTTAAGCATACATAAATTTACAAGGTTGAAATGATTGCCAAATAGATTTTTAATTTTCTTTTTTAAAGGATATATAAGGATGAAGTGTAAAAAATATGTATTAGGATACCATGTGATGTGGTCTACCGGAAAGGATGCCACTTGCATTATCGGTGATGTGACCCGGGTTCAATCCCCACGATGGATGTGTATAAGAAGTATTACTCAAAAAAAAAAAAATTATTAGGATGAAGTGTAAATACTAATATTGTTTTTCTATTAAAAATAAATGTTGCCTTAGACTTGGATATAATTATTATAAATAACTCAAAATTGAACTAGTTTTCTCTCTTGTATTGAGATAGAAAAGGGTCCCTAACTACAAGAATTTTCTTCTTCACATGTCAATATATTAGTGAAATGAATACCTAATGGATGTTCATCTTTTTATTTGATAATAAGGTATAGTTAGATTAATCCATACCAATAAAGGCCATATTTGAAGAAGTTATACGGTACTAAAGTTTTTTGGGTTGATGTTATGAATAAGGAGCACATTGATTACATTTTATTGAATTATGAGTAAGGTCTCTTGCTATGAATTATTACATCATAAATAATGTGAATGTAAGTTGAGTGAAACTACTCAACACATGGTACATAAGATTCATTATAAGTCAAGGGTAGTTGCAATATTATTATAGTTGGTTATGTCATATTTAGGCATTCATTATACTCAAATATTCATCATTTTATAATGCACAATATTAAAGCATCTAAGCATTAGAAATATCAGTGGTAGCAAGTCTCGATGGCTTAATGAGGAAGAACATTAAGTTCTTGCTCAAGCTTCAACATAGAGAAGCCCTAAAGAGCTCTCTATTAAATAAAATATCTTAGGCTAAGTAACCTTGCCAATGACTAGTATTTTATTAAATTTGGTCTTAGGGTATAAAAACCCTACTAAGGACTAGACTTTTGCTAAGAAGGATCTCAGGATAAAAAATCCATTCAAAATATCATAGTATAAGAAGTGGCGATATTAGGATAAGAAATCCTACCAAGGATTAGCTAATACGTAAGTCTTTATGTCATACAAATTTTCAAGCACAAATTGAAGACAATCATACATTTAGTCTAGTCATCAACAAGCAAGGGAAGGCAACAAGACAAAAAAAGAAAAAAAAAACATCCTAGATAATTTCTTCAACTAGCATGAGGTACCATTCCCCATGTGTTATTTAAAAAAAAAATGGAACTAATCACCCACAAGGTAAGCACAAAATGACAAGGACTGGCTAGAATTCAAGTCTTTATGCCATACAAATTTACAAGCACAAATTGAAGATAATCAAGCATTTAGTCCAATCATAATCAAGCAAGGGGAAGGCACCAATATGAAAAAGGAAGCAAAGACATCCTATACAATTTCTTCAACTAGCACAAGGTATCCTACCCCTTGCATTGTTTTAAATTTTTTTTTGAAACTAATCACCCATGAGGTAAGTACAAAATGACAAGGCACACACGAGTACAAAGTAATTTTTTTCTTGTTAACTAGAAATAGGTCATGTCCAACATTAAGCTATTGCCTAGGTGATTTGTGTTTCAATGATTTACAAAATATAGCACATATAGAACTATATATAGAATAAGCACTCAATAGAAGAAGGGTCATCAAGAATTATGTATGATGATACTCTAAAAAAAAATTAATACATCCCCAATAAAGAAAAATACTAGGAATATGTCAAATATATATTGAGCAAAACATGTTAAATTTCAAATGTTAGAATGGTGTTGAACAAGAATACTCTTCAAATTTAGATGTCTAGACAAATTCTTAAGAGAGTGATATTATCATATTCATAGGGTGTTGAGCATCTAGTTAATAGGGTACGATTGAGACATCGACATCAGTAACAGTTGACCAATCAAAAGAGAGTTAACTAAAAACACTAGCAAAAATATATGTTCACTTTATTTTTCTACAAATATGAACATCTGAGTAGATAACCAATTATTTCATCTAGTACATTTTGATTCTTTGATTTTGAGCACTCAAGTCAAGCGAGAGGCCAATTGCGTGTCTAGGCATTGGAATTTCATTTTAAGCAAAGGTAAAATAGTAGCTTCTTATTACTAAAAAAAGAGACCACATTGTTCAAAAGGTTCAATAAACACAAAGAAATTCATAGGACAAATTATAATAATCGAGAAATTGAAGTGATCA
Organism: Wollemia nobilis; assembly: GCA_028583015.1. NCBI lineage: Eukaryota > Viridiplantae > Streptophyta > Pinopsida > Araucariales > Araucariaceae > Wollemia > Wollemia nobilis. The sequence continues at coordinate 9,708,374 of JAQPPZ010000689.1, read as the reverse complement.
GTCAAGTCATTCACCTGTTAAGTTTAAAATCAAGTGCAACTTCATTATCACTAAAAATTGAAATCAATGTCACCTCCAAGTTATCCTACATTGATGGTGAGAACAATAATTAAATTTTATAAATTTTTTGCTTCCTTCCTGTATTATTGTAGGTAAAATAAGAAGAAGCGTATAATATTTTGAAAATTTAAAATATTTTAAAGAATATTCCCTAGAGGAAGAATATTCCATCTATTTATTATTTTGCCTAACAAGACATTATTTTTCTCACAATTTGAGACATCAATCAAGTTATGAGTATAGATTTATATATACTCACTAGAAAACATTTTTTGAGGTTGATTCAATGGAAGTAAAATTTCCAATTTTGTAAAAGTTTAAAATGGATAGTGGTGCACTGAAATTCCTATTGCCTAATTTCTAACTATTGCAAGGGAATAATAATGTTGCCTAGAAGACCAAACTCAGAACACAAATCAAGTTTTAAGAAGTATGGGAACTTGTAGACATGTCCATTACCCATCCTAATGTAGAAGATGAAGAGCTAAAAGATTTGATAAGGTAGACAGAAAAGCTTGATTGATCATCATGTTTGGGGTAGTTGATGAAGTATAAAAATTAATTTGTAATTCTATCATTGCTAAAGATGCATGGGAGAAATTTCAAACAATATTTGTGATAAGGAACCAAAATCAAATCCTATTTCTCCAAAGTCAACTTCATTCCTTAAAAATGAAGAATGGAGAAAAACTCGAATCTTTCTTGAGGAGAGGTGCTAAACTATGAGCATAACTACAAGCCTTGGAACAAAACATATCTAACAAGATACTTGTTCCTATTATTTTGAGATCTCTTCATTCTCAATATAATGTATTGATGACAAATTTGAATATCATTAGGCAAATGCCAACTTTTGAAGAGTTTGTGAACTTACTTCAAAAAGTAGAGGCCTCACATACAACACAAGAAGAAGAACAAGTTTATCTTACAAATAAAAAAGGGAAACAATCATATTAAATAGACACATGACCTCAATAATGGTTCCAGTAATAAAGAAACAATTCTCACAAGCATGATATTAGCAGAAGAGAAACATTTTTCACACAATATATGTGTGAAATTTGTCGTAAGAATGGACACACAGTGAAGTAAATTTGGCATAATCCCTTCATAAATGGGTCTTCTTCTCAAGAGATGCATCAACAACAAAACTGTTCATCATCATATAAAATAAATCCAATTTGGAAAAAATGTACAACAAATTAATGTAGCTAAAGAGAACCAAATTAAAAAAGAAGAAAAGGATCATGAAGAAGAAGAAGAAGAAGAACATGTATTTGGTGCCCAGGCATAGCTAGTTCAACCAAATTTTATTTGGTATGATTTTGAAGCAACCCATATTATAAACCTTCAAGAAAATTGGTTTCATACAAGTCATACAAGAAAAGTATCTCTATCATATAACACAACTGGGGATATCAAGATCTTAGTTGATTTTTCCAAGCCACAAGAGAACCAATAGGAAAATAAGACTTTATCCACAAATTTACAACTTCAAATGAAGCAAAACCAAGTGTCTAAGATAAAGCAACTCAAAATTTAAGAGTTAAAAGGAGAAGACAAGGACCAAGAATTCACTCATAAATTACTCAATATTTGAGTATTTCATCAACAACACATCATGCAACGAACCAAAGAAAGTGTGAATACATCACTTCTCACAAGAAAAGCAACAAAGCCAAGATAAAGAAGAAATAGAAAGTAATTGATCTCACTATAGTAAGTGATGATTAAAACATGAAGTGGCAATAGTCGTTAAAGTCACTGGCACATAAAATATGACAATGCAAGACAAAGATATTTTTAAGGAAGAATATGATGATTCAAAGATACCTTTTATGAATATATGTGCATATCTCTATTCACAAGAGGATCATCAATGAGATAATAATCTTCACTAAATTCATAAATATTTTTGAAGAAGCAAAGTGTGTCTTGGTGTGCATGATCGGTGGTATCCGACACTCCTAAATATTATAGTTCAAAGTTTTCATTAGTGGGGGAATTTACTCTATTCAAAATATAGATATTCCAACATCACCCTAGAAAATAGCTTCCTTTGTTAGCTTTTGAGGTAGATCACAATGAGAGATGACAATCACAAGATGTTGAAATATGAAAGAAAGTAAACTCACAATATTTCTAAAATATGCTATAAATAGAAATGACGAAATGAATACAATATTGCTATGGAGGAAATGGACACTCCATGCAAGATGCTATAGAACCATAATGTGCTCCATCACTAATGGAGTCATCCACTACTCCTACTACTACCTACTAACTTGCTTATCAAACTCTTACAATGATGGCCTCTTATAGTGGAAGATAGATTCCTTGCCCAACACTCTAACTACCTATACAAGGGACACCTTGTATTTTTACAACTTGCACATTGACACTTGTGCATATATTACATTGCATGAAGTAACTAGATAACTTCCCCCTAAATTAATCTAATGTCCTAAGTATGTACCTAGGAAGGTACATTTACATGATTCAAATGATGTAATAGACTCTAACTCTAACACCCCCATGTATTACATTATTTGGGTACTGAAGATTTTTGGTCTTCAATATAGATCTTCTTCCATTGGGTAATGGACCTTGTATTCTCCTTCATTGCTGGCTCTGATCAGATTCATCCAGTAGTTTTTTTCTTTGATTGATGCAGGTTAAGCTTATGTTGTAGATTCCTCTTTCATCTGCTCAACAGGTTCAGTATTTGTAGTGTAGTTTCTCTTTTTTATATGTTTTTTCTTCTTCTTCCTTCTTCTCTTTCTACGATTCTGCATTGGAGCTAGTGTAATTTTTGCTTCATGGCAAATTAGTTGATCATCACAATAATATTGTTCCTTGTTGAAACCTTGTTTCTTGTGTTGAGTAAGTACAAACACAATCAATGATAGATAAATCATTAGACACTCTTCTTGTGAGAATATAATCAATTTTTGTGAGTTCCACCATGTTGTGAAGAGGATTTCATGGAGATAATTAATCAAGGTTGTAAAGTTACCTTCTCTAGCTTCCTTAAGAAATAAGGATAATTTATCTTTATTTCTAGTTGATAGATACTTGTATCCTTCAAGAGTATCTATTAAATTTTGAGAGTAAAATTTTACTTCTTGGAATAGTTCTTCATTATTGAAAGCTTTTCTCAGAATTTCATCCATGAAAATTTAGTAGTATATCTTATAGCTCCTAGTCTTCGGTTATATATAACCCTTAGAATATAAATTATTTATTTGATAAAGAACTTCATTAACCTTTAGGTTATGTAGACTTCCTTATATCTCCCTAATGATGAGAGTTCACAAACCTAATAAATTTTAGGTTTTGTATCAAGATTACATCTACCCAATAAATTTTGAACTTGATAATTTTTGTTTGATGTTAATATTATCAAGTTTTGTAGAATACCTTATGAATACCTATGATATTTTGGATAGGATGTATTATCAATATAGTGCTTTTGTAAATTGTAGTTCAAGTCTAAGTTGATTTTGTAAATTTTTGTAAATACAAAAAATAACTTTTCTATATCCTTATTACTCCTATTGAACTAAGCACTATTTTAAATTCTTTGAAGAGGTTTTGGAGTTGGTATTTTATTTCCTTTCATTGAGTGTTTTGAGACAAAACTATAAAAAACCAACTTTTGAATACTTTTAATAAACCTCTTTAAATACCCTTCTTTTGATTGATTTAATATTTTCTAATTTCCAATTCCTAATTTGATGTTGTATTCCTTATAACTCCCAAGTTTGGAAAATTAGAAAATAATATTTGCAAATTATTTTAACAATTATAATATCCCTTATTCCTCCTTGACCACTTTTGCAAATAATAAATCTAAAGTATGCTTGTGTAATAAGAATGTGTTTCCTTATAACTCCATAAACCTTATGTTAAGATAAGCATAAATATTTTACCTCAATTGCTCCTCACTATTGTACGTCAGTAGATCTATTGCTATGTGCTACATAGCGCTTGTGGGCAATTTCAAGCCCTCTTTGATCGGTGTAAATTTTCCTTCAAATGGTGATCAAACACCTCTACAATATGATGGTTTCAAATACCTTTCACTGGTCTTCTCCAAATGCTGGCTTTATGACAATTTTTTTACTATATTCCTTACATTGTATAGATGTTTCACCTTGAAGCATTAACTTGATTTTGACTGCTTCTTGCTTTGCTTGACTACGTTTTACTACTATGTCCTTCGCTCTCTCATATTGAAGTCTTAAGAAGGATGGGCTTCATGACAAGTGTCACACGAAGCATTACGAGCCCTCTCTCTTCGATAATAATGAGCGATCTTTGGTAGTGAGCGTTTCTTTGGTAATAAGTGTTTCTTTGGTGGTGATAGACGTTCCTTTGGCAATGATTAGTGTAACTCTATTTAGGTGAGTGCTTGAACATTGGTAGATGTATATAGTTCATGCCAAGTGGCTTGTGCATGCAATATTTCTTTCTAACACTCTAAGTAACCCTAATTTCTCCTTTATCTTAGCACCCTACATGAGCTTGCTTTTCCTTGGTATGCAAGCTTTATTTTGCTAGCTGGCTTGAAGAAGGCGATGGATGGCTATAACTGGATAGCTTCTCGGTACACCTTTTGATATTTTCTATTGGTGGACACTTGATTCAATGGAATCCTTAGGTATTGCTTCCTCTCTCTCTGCACTTGTTTGTAGATTTCTAATGTTGATTTCTTCCTTCTTTTATCGTTGGTTAGAACACCCAATGCTTCGATTTTTACATAGATATTCCTTCATTTAATATTTTCCTCCTTTATACATATGCATGAGTGTTAATATCTTCTTCCAATAGATCCACTATTACAGGTGATACACTATCTTATTAGGTTGATTCTGATAAAAATAATGGTGTTTTTAAACACCTCAGCTCCTAGATGTGTGAGCTCTTTGGTAGCTCCTTATTTAGCTGTAACTTTGTTGTCTTTATGGGCTCATTTACTTGGTTGCAAATATATTGAACAAGGACATGTGAGCTCTTTGATAGCTCTTCCTTTTTGCTATAGATGTACTTTTTGTGTGATCTTTGGATAGCTCCTTCGCTTGGCCACAAACCTATTAGATGAAAGATGTTTCACCTTGAAGCATTAACTTGATTTTGACTACTCCTTGCTTTGCTTGACTATGTTCTCCTACTGATGCGTTGTCGTTAAGCACATCATTAAATCTCAAAGATCTTATCAATCCGGGGTGGTGTCCAAGGCTGTCTACGATAGAAGGCTAGGGCAGAGTACAATTCAGGCATTCAAATTTCAAGCATTTATTGGGTGAGACAGATTTGGTTTAGCCTTTTGGTGTCACACTAAACCTAATCTACAGAATGGAAACTTGCAGGAACTAAAAACTAATTCTAAGTTGCAGGAATTGAAATCTAACTACAATTGCAGGAATTGGAATTGCTAAATTGAAAGTCTAATCTACTTTTGCAGAATTAAAATAACAAAATTTAAATTGCTGAATTTAAATGTTGTTGAAATGAAATCCTAAGTTACATTTGCAGAATTGAAACCTAGTTACTCTTGCATAATTGAAATGATGCTTGTAAATGAAACTTATGCTAAAAACACCTGTCAATGTCCTGCCACAAAAGGTCGTCAAGCTTCTGCTACAGGAATTGACAACAAAATGAAATATGCTGAAAATGGAAAGTTGCTAAAACAGAAAAGCAGGGAAAACATGGAAAGCAAAGGAAAAATGCTTAATATAATTTGTCAGCTGACACACACACAAATTTTGTACACAAACATAATAGAAAACATAAAGAACATTATACAAACTTAAAACAAGAAAAGTAAACTTGACAAGTAATCTGTTAATTCTGCTATAGCAAAATTACAGATTAAAACCTGCCATAAAAATCCTCCTTCTAGATCTGAAAGTGGGCCCATACTTCCTGATCTAGAAGGAGGTGAAAAGCACTCCTTAACTAATTAACACTCAAAATAGAAAATGATAAAATAACTGCACTTTTATTGATGACAAAACATGCTGAAAACTGTTATAGAAAATTACTGTACAATCCTAATTGTTGCTATTGAAAACTCTCCTCTATTCTAATTCCTAACTGGCTCAACCAAGGAGGGAGCTGTGTTATTTATATAAATATTTACAACATATCCCATGCTCAAATCAGCCTATGTGCTACTTTACAGTGATTTGCCAATAATTTTGGATCTGAAATAAATGCAAATCTGGACAGTTTGTGTTGCAGTAGTAGTCATTGGCCCTTAGAAAGCATCTTCAGTGGTGGGAGTACGTGGGAGGAGTCTAGAAATATCTCACACATATTTCTCCACTTCATAATATGCCATTTCTATCTTGCAAACAACTTCCTATTATGCTGTAGTTATTTCTGGGTTTATCCTAGAAGAGGATCAATTGATCTTTTTCCATGAATGGTGGCTTTGGACGACAAGGACGACAAAGACAGCTGGGGGATATTTTCCCTTAACCTTCTCAACCTTCTTTCCCTTTTTCCACCATCAAAAAATAGTCAAAAATTCAAAAAGCACTTTCTGTTCTCAATCCGGAGCTAAGTGGCTCAATCCGAAGAGACTGTATTTCTCAATCCGAAGAGACTGTATTTCTCAATCCGAAGATACCTGTTCAATCCGAAGATCTTCGGAATGACCAACTGTGTGCTCTTCAAGTGATTTTAGCTGCATTTCTCAGGTGGATTAGCCCTCAGGATCAGATTGCAATAGCCTTCATTCCTCTCCATGTGTGAATTCCATGCCTTGCCATTCATTGGTAGCTTGCTGGAATTTACATGGTAAATTACTGCATTTTCCAACTCTACTGCATAGTTGTAAAATATTGGCATTTCTTGCAAATTCAAACAAATTAGAACATGGAAAAATTATTCAAATATCAACATGAAGGAGTACATCAAGTTGCTACTGAATTTATACACTTCATTCACCAAGTAACCATGCTGAAATAGTGCAATAGTGTTGCACAATTGTCCCTGCTCTGTTATACCTTGTTGCTGCCTATTTAGACCATGTGGGAATGCTTCTAAATAGGTCAGATGTCTTCTGTAGTCCTTCTGAACTCATTCCATCCATATCCTCATGCTTTGCTTGACAACTTCAAGGTGTTCCTATAAAGTGACAGCTTGCTGATTTTTATATGGCTATTTTTTTTCAGATTTTCAGATTTATGACAGTCCTAAAATTTTGGCTTCAATGTGGATTTGAAACAAGTTGAAGGGCAGGAAAACATTCAAAAACCATTGAGAAGTTAATGGATATCAGCATACCACATTTGGTTAATTGAAATGCATGTTTTTACTTGCTACTTAATCAAGCAAAATCAGTCACAAAATGCTGAAAATAGTCAAAAACAGAGATATAGTATTCCTAACATAAAATCATGCAAACACTTAACAAATAGTATATTTTAGTCAACTATTTGGCAATTAACTTATCATATGGTAGTCAAATATTGTGCAATAATGAGGCATTTTTGGGCCTCATCATCCCCCCCAACTTGAACTGATGCATGCCCTCATGCATCTTAGTAGGCCATAGTAATATGCAGGTTTTATTCTTGTGAACAACATCCTTTGCTACCTGCTAACCGAGAAATTCCTCCTTGCTGCACTATATCAAGTATTTTGCAATTAAGCACATGTATGACTCTTTTTCTGTCTTTCTACAAGTTTTAGTGTTGCAAGGTACCTCTTAAAGGCTTGATATCATGTGATTCATCTTGCAATAGTCTTATTGTGGAACCGTATTTGGCAGATGCACTACTACTGATGGAATTTTCTATTCTTAACAACATTTCAGCCTGAATGCTTATTTCTGTTGTTTGCACCTTTTGAACAAAATTGATAAAAATTTTGGATTTGAAATGCTTGAGGGATGTACTTACTTGTGGTAGAGCCTTATGAACCTCAATATTTGATGTACCCTACTCTTTTTGCTATTATGTAGCATTTTCAGCAATTTTGGTACAATTTTTGCTCATTCCGAAGATATCCTCTCATTTCGAAGATATCCTGCTCATTCCGAAGATATGCCTGTTCATTTCGAAGATATGACTGTTCATTCCGAAGATGCATCAAAAAATGCAGAAATGACCTCCTATGCAAAATTTAGCTACAGATTCTATTGTGGGCCCATCTCTAGAGTGTATAAGCCTTCCATAACATCAAAAATCCCTTCTTCATCCTTTTGTTTAGATGCTATTCTTTGTTTTGTATGTTGTTGTTTTATTCTAGTAGTACTAAAATAGAACCTTCAAGTGCATTTTGTTGATTATCCTCCTTCAATTTATCGGACAATTGTGAGATATAAACTTGCAGTTCTCCTTCTGAAACTTGCCCTACAAATTGAAATAGAATTGTTGCCATGTCTGTCCCAAAATCAGGTTTTTGCATAGTTTTGGAATTTCCATGCAATTAAGGGCATAAGGGGGTGTTTCTTGACATCTTGAACATGTTCCATTTTCAACTTGCCAATATTGTATGAATAGTTTATGCCAAATACCGATTATCATACACTAAATGCTAAATGTTTACTATGAATTAAATGCAAGAAACACATACCTTACTATCCTGAAAATTGGTCATGCACCTTACAAGCTGCTTTTGATGATTGTTAGCAGGCTATCTGAAAACATAAACATAACACATGTGCAATGTGAGATTTGTACAATGGTGGAACAATGATGGGTAGATCAACAAGGCAATGCATGCCAAAAAATTGGTTTTCATGCAAGCCAACTCAGTAGCGCCTCCAAGAAGGTTTTCACTACTGAATTATTCATTTTTTTTTCATCATTTTTTTCTTTTTTTTTTTCATTTTTTTTCATCTCTTTTTTTTCATTTTTTTCATCAAAAGAGGCTGCCATTTCTGGTTTTCAACCAACTTCTGTCCCTTTTTTTTTTCAAGTGCTTCAATGAGAGAGAACATCTCTCACTCTTATTTGGATAAGACCAATCCTTATTCTGCAAAAACATGTCAATTGTTGTATGAAAACACCATCTCTTTCTGTTGAAACCTGCAACATTGATGCAACCTTCCTTTCTAAATGAGCAGTAAGAATCTTCTTACATCATAATTGCCTCCTTATTGTTGGAAATGAAGTATTGGCTCCATTGTTCCTCTTCCTTGCTGAAATTGATGCTTGTCCTCATGTATCCCCATTTTGTGGGACATGCCTTTGCTGCAAATTTTTTTCTCTCTTTTTTTTTTTTCAATTTTTCTTGTCTTACTTGTACCCAAGAAGGAAGTTCACAAACAAGACTATTCTTCTTTTTGCTTTTCTTGTATTTTTTTTTTCTTTTTGTCAAACTTTTTATCATCACTCTGAATCTGATATTGAAGAGAAATTCTCTTCCATTATGTGTACATCCAATGGAATCTCCTTCAAGAACTCCTCCTTAGTTAATGGTGCATGGTATACCCGAAGGCAATGTCCATTCACCACTAACATCCTCCATGAATTACCAATGGGAGAAAGAAGCACTGCTCCATATCTGAAAACTTCTTCAATCAAGTGTTGTCCATGCCTCCTAGTCTGCAAAATCTTGTCAATATGTACTTGAAACAATTAAATACCAATTCCCAAAAGATGTTAAGTGCTTACATCAAGATAAAATCTTGATATACCCTTGTAATTCCATGTAAAGGGATTGAAATATTGTTTCAAAATAGCAACAATTTTGCTTTTTGTTTATAAGTCAGCCAGCTAATAATGTTCAAGAATTTTCTTGGCTGCACTTCAATTTGTTTCATTCCTAGGAGGACAGAATTTACCCCTTTGTAATTTCTTACTAAGGAGTTCAATGGAAGTAAATTTTCTATGTGCAGTTTTTCTAGTTTTTCTCCTTTATCCAAGGCTAATTTCTTGTGTGTTTGGACTAAAGGTTTTCTGTGTATCTCCATTGATTTTTGTCTCTTCAAGCTCGGTAAGTTCTTGTTTGAGCACAGTTGGATGTTGCTGCAGTCAATAACATTTCCTACAAGTTTTTTTTTTTACCAGATTCAGCTACATAGACAGGGGATGCCTATCCTGTATTATTCAGACTGATCACAGGTTGGGCTAAAAAAGACATATTTTTGGTTTGCACAATAAGACAAGAAGTGTACAACTTTAGCAGATCAACTACTTGTCATGTAGGATCACCTCTAATGAGATCAACTATTGTCTATGTAGGCTAAGAATTGCTAGGTTGCGGTTTAGCATGGTAAAATCCTAACAATATTTAAGTAATAATGGCAAAACTCTAGGATCACCGTTAAGTTGTAAACTCCTATTTTGATTGTGCAAAAGTTTTGTGATTTTTTTTTTTAATAGATTCAGCTTACATAGACAGGGGTTACCTGTCCTGTATTATTCATATTGACCACAGGTTGGGCTGGAGGTAGTGGTTTTACTTGCTCTGTTTGTTGTTGTTGGGATCTCCCTTGAGAAGAATTTAGACCAGGCAACAAATTTTGCATCTCTGAGTTGTGGAAGTAAATGGCATTTATCAGTGATATGTCCTTGTGAACAAATGCTACAAGTAGCTGATATGATTGTTATGTTCAAGGGATAGTCTTGTATATCTGCCATGATGTCTTCCCAACACCTAGTACAAATTTGTTTATACTACCCTAATGATATGGATATAAAAATGATAGTACTAGCAGATGGCTCCTCTAAGAGATCTTATGTTTCTTGATAATGAGGATGATGAATTCTTTCAATTTTTATCAAGAATTTCAAACATAAGCAATTTAACCCCTAGGTGTGAAGATCACCTCCCTGTGGTTGCTTGTTTTCTAAATGGACTGAAATGCAATTTACCAAAAATTGTTACTAATACCAATCATTTATCCAGATTTTACTCTGAAGTTCACAATTTAGTATAATTAACAATTATTGGGCTACTTTTACCCTCTAACAACATCGTGTTCCCCGACAACGGTGCCAAAATGATGCGTTGTCATTAAGCACATCATTAAATCTCAAAGATCTTATCAATCCGGGGTGGTGTCCAAGGCTGTCTACGATAGAAGGCTAGGGCAGAGTACAATTCAGGCATTCAGATTTCAAGCATTTATTGGGTGAGACAGATTTGGTTTAGCCTTTTGGTGTCACACTAAACCTAATCTGCAGAATGGAAACTTGCAGGAACTAAAAACTAATTCTAAGTTGCAGGAATTGAAATCTAACTACAATTGCAGGAATTGGAATTGCTAAATTGAAAGTCTAATCTACTTTTGCAGAATTAAAATAACAGAATTTAAATTGCTGAATTTAAATGTTGCTGAAATGAAATCCTAAGTTACATTTGTAGAATTGAAACCTAGTTACTCTTGCATAATTGAAATGATGCTTGTAAATGAAACTTATGCTAAAAACACCTGTCAATGTCCTGCCACAAAAGGTCGTCAAGCTTCTGCTACAGGAATTGACAACAAAATGAAATATGCTAAAAATGGAAAGTTGCTAAAACAGAAAAGCAGGGAAAACATGGAAAGCAAAGGAAAAATGCTTAATATAATTTGTCAGCTGACACACACACAAATGTTGTACACAAACATAATAGAAAACATAAAGAACATTATACAAACTTAAAACAAGAAAAGTAAACTTGACAAGTAATCTGTTAATTCTGTTGTAACAAAATTACAGATTAAAACCTGCCATAAAAATCCTCCTTCTAGATCTGAAAGTGGGCCCATACTTCCTGATCTAGAAGGAGGTGAAAAGCACTCCTTAACTAATTAAAACTCAGAATAGAAAATGATAAAATAACTGCACTTTTATTGATGACAAAACATGCTGAAAACTGTTACAGAAAATTACTGTACAGTCCTAATTGCTGCTATTGAAAACTCTCCTCTATTCTAATTCCTAACTGGCTCAACCAAGGAGGGAGTTGTGTTATTTATATAAATATTTACAACATATCCCATGCTCAAATCAGCCTATGTGCTACTTTACAGTGATTTGCCAATAATTTTGGATCTGAAATAAATGCAAATCTGGACAGTTTGTGTTGCAGTAGTAGTCATTGGCCCTTAGAAAGCATCTTCAGTGGTGGGAGTACGTGGGAGGAGTCTAGAAATATCTCACACATATTTCTCCACTTCATAATATGCCATTTCTATCTTGCAAACAACTTCCTATTATGCTGCAGTTATTTCTGGGTTTATCCTAGAAGAGGATCAATTGATCTTTTTCCATGAATGGTGGCTTTGGACGACAAGGACGACAAAGACAACTGGGGGATATTTTCCCTTAACCTTCTCAACCTTCTTTCCCTTTTTCCACCATCAAAAAATAGTCAAAAAGTCAAAAAGCACTTTTTGTTCTCAATCCGGAGCTAAGTGGCTCAATCCGAAGAGACTGTATTTCTCAATCCGAAGAGACTGTATTTCTCAATCCGAAGATACCTGTTCAATCCGAAGATCTTCGAAATGACCAACTGTGTGCTCTTCAAGTGATTTTAGCTGCATTTCTCAGGTGGATTAGCCCTCAGGATCAGATTGCAATAGCCTTCATTCCTCTCCATGTGTGAATTCCATGCCTTGCCATTCATTGGTAGCTTGCTGGAATTTACATGGTAAATTACTGCATTTTCCAACTCTGCTGCACAGTTGTAAAATATTGGCATTTCTTGCAAATTCAAACAAATTAGAACATGGAAAAATTATTCAAATATCAACATGAAGGAGTACATCAAGTTGCTACTGAATTTATACACTTCATTCACCAAGTAACCATGCTGAAATAGTGCAACAGTGTTGCACAATTGTCCCTGCTCTGTTATACCCTGTTGCTGCCTATTTAGACCATGTGGGAATGCTTCTAAATAGGTCAGATGTCTTCTGTAGTCCTTCTGAACTCATTCCATCCATATCCTCATGCTTTTCTTGACAACTTCAAGGTGTTCCTATAAAGTGACAACTTGCTGATTTTTATATGGCTGTTTTTTTCAGATTTTCAGATTTATGACAGTCCTAAAATTTTGGCTTCAATGTGGATTTGAAACAAGTTGAAGGGCAGGAAAACATTCAAAAACCATTGAGAAGTTAATGGATATCAGCATACCACATTTGGTTAATTGAAATGCATGTTTTTACTTGCTACTTAATCAAGCAAAATCAGTCACAAAATGCTGAAAATAGTCAAAAACAGAGATATAGTATTCCTAACATAAAATCATGCAAACACTTAACAAATAGTATATTTTAGTCAACTATTTGGCAATTAACTTATCATATGGTAGTCAAATATTGTGCAATAATGAGGCATTTTTGGGCCTCATCACCTACTATGTCCTTCACTCTCTTAGATTGATATCTTAAGAAGGATGAGATTCATGACAAGTGTCACATGAAGCGTTATGGACCAGATCTCTTTGATAATAATGAGCGCTCTTTAGTAGTGAGTGTTTCTTCGGAAATGAGTGTTTCTTTGGTGGTGATAAATGTTTCTTTGACAATGATGAGTGTAACTCCATTTAGGTGAGCACTTGAAAATTGGTATATGTAGAGAATTCATGCCAAGTGGCTTGTGCATGCAAGCTTTCTTTCTAATGCTCTAAGTAACCTTAATTTCTCCTTTATCCTGGCACCCTACGTGAGCTTTATTTTCCTTGGTATGCAAGCTTTCTTTTGCTAGATGGCTTGGAGAGGGTGATGGATGGCTACAACTAGATAGCTTCTCGGCACACCTTTGATCTCTTCTCTTGGTGGACACTTGCTTCAATGGAAGCCTTAGGTATTGCTTCCTCTCTCTGCACTTGTTTGCAAATTTCTAATGTTGATTTCTTCCTTCCTTTGTCGTTGGTTAGAACACCCAATGCTTCAATTTTTACATAGATATTCCTTCGTTGAATATTGTCCTCCTTTCTACGTATGCATGAGTGTTAATATATTCTTCCAATGGATCCACTGGTGTAGGTGATGTGCTACCTTATTGGGCTAATTTTGATGAAAAGAATGGTGTTTTTAAACACCTCAGCTCTTGGATGTGTGAGCTCTTCAGTAGTTCATTCTTTAGCTACAACTCTATTATCCATATGGGATCCTTTACCTGGCTACAACTCTGTTGAACAGGGACATGTGAGTTCTCTGATAGCTCTTCCTTTTGGTCGTAGATGTATTGTTTGTGTGAGCTTTGGATAGCTTCTTCACTTGGCCACAAACCTGGTAGATGAAAGACGTCATTTTTCCCCTCTATAAATGGTAAAGCCTTTGTTCTTTCAAGGAATAAATGAGGTGTATTTTGTAATATGTAATTTTACACCTAAAATGAAGAATCTTTACAATCCTTCTTGATTCTTTTGAATGATAGTCAATCCAAGTTATTGATAGTGAGGATTCTTGAACTTTGTGCTTGAAGAAAGAATCCTTTTATTCTCCTTGAGTCTTGAGACTACTAAGGTCTCGATTTGAGGCTTCCTTAAAGGATTTTAATGGTGGTTTTTTTCTACTCCACATTTCTGCTTGTAATGGTGGCTTATTTTTTCCACTAAAGTGTTACAAATTTTATGTGCTTCTTAATCAACATAAACAAATATAGAGCAACTAGTTAAAATTTTAACTAGAATAGTGTTTAATAGATGCACTATAAATGGTAACAATAAATTCACCTTATTGCTTCACTAATTTCTTAAATATGCTCTTAATAATTCCACTACAACTTTTCAAATATAATCTACAAATTTCACTACAAACACAGTTGTAGGATCCAGTCTTCTTTTTCAAGATATAAGATAGGTAGTTGATAGATTAATGTAATTTTGTAATCTAATCAACTCCAAATTAATGTGCAAATGAACCTTAAAATAAAATTTCCTTTTTGCACTTCTATGAATACTTATAATGCAATATTTCTCTTTGCAATTTCTGATCTAACATAAGGTGCTTTAACAAATTTGTTGATTAATATGAATAATGAATTTTGCACCAATAGTTGCTTACCATTTTGACAACTCTTCCAAGTAGCTCCTCCACCAAAAAGAGGTCTCGAACTTCCTTTTATGAGCCTGGGTTTTAGTGACTTGGTCTTCTCCTTTCTATTGTGGACTCAGAGGATCCTTTGGAAATCCTCTAGTATCTTGGCTTTGATAAACTCCTTTTGTCTTCGAGTCTTCTTGTTGAATTCTGACTTCAAGTAGGATCTTCTTCTTCTCAAGACTCTAAATGTCTTGAGGTGTTTTGTATATTCTTTAGTGTTGGAAATTTGAGTGATTTTATGTTGTCATTGATGTCACATGGATCACATTGAGTTTTGGTGGCCAAAGCATTTCATAAATAAGCATTTATGATATTTTGGAGAGCATGGATATATACAAGGTTTTTGTGAAAACCAAGGCAAGCAAAATAAAAGGTTTTATTTAAAATAATGGATGGAAGATTTGAAATGGGTTTTTCTTAAAACCTAGGTTGGCTTTTCGTTTCGTCAAAAAAGGTGCCCCAGTGATGGAGATATTTAATTTTAAATATTTAAGTTTAAATTTTAAATTATTTAAAATTAAAATTAAAATTTAATTTATAGCGCCGACGTCAAAGAAAGGAAAATGCATAAAACTAATATTTAATTATAGCTCCGACGTCAAAGGAAAGGAGGAGGACATATTTATATATATATATATATATATATATATATATATATATATGCACCCAAAGTCTTGATTTATTACTCTAAGCGCTGGATTTGATTTTTGGATTCGAATGGTAAAAGAGCATGCACATCGTGTGTTGAAGTGTGTGTGAAAAGGGTTTTAAAAGGCTTACAATTTTCACATTCTTTGAAGAGACTATTGTGGAGTAAAGACAAACGTATAGGCCTCCTTGGCCTAGTGGTTCATGCGATGTGTGTGAAGCAAGAGGTCTTGCATTCGATTCTTGTCGGAGGTGTTTTGCCATGTTGAAACGCATGAAGCACGTTTTGTTTTCGAAGGGCATAGATGTTCACAACATAAGGTTTTGTTGTGTGCTCCTTTTGAGCACGTGAGGGTGTGTGGCCCAATGACAGGTTGGTTGTGGTTAAGGCACTGAGCAAGGAAGGTCACAAGATCGAATCCCGTCAAGGACAGAGGCAAGTTAATAATTTTTAAATATATTTTATTTTTCTAAAGTTGCCCTAGGAGGAATAAGGGTTATGATGCATGTTTAAAAAGAGAGATTTATGGTGATTTATTTTTTAGAAGTATATCATATTATATATCGTTGGAAATATTATTTTGAGGGCTATTTGATTAACTTGATTAGAGGGAGAAATAAGGTGTGTGTAAAGAGATATTTTTTATTTTGTAAAGAGGTTCAAAAGTGAAGGTTGCTTTTTTCTTTTTCAAGAGATCAATTCATTTATGAAGTTACATGGTGTATGTTATTGAGTAGGAGTAATAAGGTGTTATTTGGATGTTATTGTTGTGTTATTAATAAATATCTCTAACCCTTGTTGAAAGTTGAAAAAGAAAGTGTGTTGAGTGAGACAGATTTTATGGATAACCAAAAGGCTTCTTCATCTTCATAAAAGGTATGGGCACATTATCCTATTGATTGTTTATGGTGGTTGATTTCTGAAATATCATTGGAGAGAAAAGGATTAATTGTGGTTTCCTTTTCTAAAGTAGTTGGTTGAATGCTTCAAGGTTTTATGGGTTGAGAGTTGCTATTAAACCTTGTTTTATAAGCATTGTTGTTGAAGCCATTAGTTGTGTGAAAAACCTGATATAGGGTTTGAGAAGAACATGAGTATCATTGTTATGTGAAGAATGTTTTATTAGCATTGTTGTTGAAGCCCATTGGTTATGCAAAGAACTTGAACTTGAGAAGAACATGAGTATCATTGTTATGTGAAGAATATTTTATTAGCATTGTTGTTGAAGCCCATTGGTTATGCAAAGAACTTGAACTTGAGAAGAACATGAGTATCATTTTTATGTGAGATTTGTGGTTGAGCATTGTTGGAAACATTTGAGTTGGTTGATACATGATTGTACTAGGGTTTGTAAGAAAGAGTTGTTCCTTGTGGTAGTTGGTTGAGAAGAGTTTTTTGAGCCTAGTCAAGTGATTGTGTGAAGTGGTTGTTCAAGTTCCATGAAACAAACTATTCTATATTCTAGATTTGAGTTGAGATTGATATTTGAGGATAGAACATATTGAGTCTCTAACAATTCTCTTTATGCTTCTATAATATTGATTTTATTTGAGATTGGAATTTGAGTATAGAACATATTGAGTCTCTAACAATTCTCTTTATGCTTCTATGAGATTGAATTATTGGGCAAGTTCTTTGTGAGCTTGCTAGTGCAGATTTGGGCAAGTTCTTGGTGATATTTCTAGCAGATTTGGGCAAGTTCTTGGTGAGCTTGCTAGTGCAAATTTGGGCAAGTTCTTGGTGAGCTTGCTTGAGCATATTTGGACAAGTTCTGTGTGAGCTTGTTGAGCATATTTGGACAATTTCTATGTGAGATTTTTGATCATATTTGGACAAGTTCTATGTGAGCTTGTTGAGCAGATTTGATAAGTTTTATGTGAGCTTGTTGAGCATATTTGGACAAGTTTTGTGTGAGCTTGTTGAGCAGGTTTTGAGTGAGCCTATTGAGCAAGTTCTAGGTGAGCCTATTGATAGAGCTTTGGAGGTGACAGAGTACAGATAACAGAGTCTTAGTGGATAGAGATCCAAAAACCAGGACAGTTGAAGATAGATCTGAGTGAGGAGTCTTCAAGTGGAGATAGATCCACTAGTTAGTGCAGTAGAGAGACAGAGTCTTCTAGAAGATCACTAGCCAGAGTAGAAGAGGAAAGAGTTCTCCTATGGAAGAAATCCATGAACTTGAGATTAGGGTATCAACATCTCCTTTGGACAGAGATCCATAAACATTATAATTGGGAAGGATTCCCAAATAAATTGATTGAGAAAGTTTTAGTAAAATATTTTCTCCGTGGAGTAGCCCACATTGGGTGAACCACGTAAACTATGGTGTCTCTATTGTATATGGTGTTTTTTGTATTGCATTATTACTGCTATTGATACTGTTGTCTATACACTGCATAATATTGAATTGAAAAGAAAAGTAAAAAGTTGTATTATACTTTTCACCCCCCTCTCAGTATAAGCTTGTGTTCTTCAATTGGTATCAGAGTGGGTTCCTTCAAAAAGGCTAAAATCTTGAGAGCAGATTCTACAAGAACACAGATGGCTTCATAGAATGGATCATCTACAAATAAGGCTCCATTGTTTGATGGTAACAACTATGCTTTCTAGAGCATGAGAATGAAGAAATACTTGATATCACAAGGATATGAGGTATGGCAGATGGTTGCAAAAAAGTATAAGGTTGAAGGTGATCTCGAGGCAGATAAGACTATCAGGAAATTGGTTGAGATCAATGCAAGGCCAATGAATTGTATTTTGAGTGGGCTACGTGAGACAAATTTTGCAAAGGTCATGGTATGTAATTCAGCAAATGAAATGTGGACCAGTTACGAAATACCTATGAAGGATATTCCAAGGTAAAGTTGGCAAAACTACAAACTCATAGAAAAATATTTGAGGAATTGAAAATGAAATATTCTGAAGATTTTGCACAATTTTTACTTCGAGTTTATGAGATTGCTAACACCATGAGAGGTCTAGGATTTCATATGGAAGAATCATATGTTACTCAAAAGGTTTTGAGATCACTTCCCATGAAGTATGATGCAAAGGTTTTAGCAATAGAAGAAACAATGGATATCAACAAGCTAACAATGGAAGAAATACAAGGAACTCTCACAACTTATGAGATGAGGAGAAGTAAGCATCAGGTTCCAATAAAAGAAATTGCATTCAAGGCCTTAGAGAAAAATAAAGAGAAAGTTCCAGAGATAGATAGAGATTCTAATAATTATGAGGAAGCTAACTTCATCAAAAGGAAAAAGGACTTAAGAAATTACAGGGATATGAAGAAAGTTAGATGCTACAAGTGGTGATTTTGTTCACTATGCATACAAGTGTCTACATGAAGAAAGTAGTGATGATGAAAAACAGGGTCACAGAAGAAAAGAAGATGGAAGGCATAAACATGACAAAGATTATAGATACAAGCAAAACAGGTATGATAAGAAGAAAAATTTTCGTAAGACAAAGAAAACTTTCTACATTGAAGAAGCAAGTGATGGTTCAGTTCACAACAATGAAGACCAGTTAGATGAAGAAGAATATACATTCTTTGGAATAAGTGAAGAATGAACACCTATTCCTAGGTATTGAAGTTAAAGAAGAGGATATATCTATTGAAGAAGTACACGAAGAGTTTGCTATAGCCATTGAACAAGCAAATAGGTACAATAATGGTCTAATAATACTAAAATACTTCATATACGGAGATTTTGGGCATTTAGATGATGATTGCACGTACTACAGCAATTGCAATAAGGAAATTTTATTTATTGAAAAAGGAAGCAGTAGTTCCAATAATAGTTCTAGTAGCAGTTCTAGTGACAATTCCAGTAGCAGTGATGATGAAGAAGAGGAATCCACAAAACAAGAAAATAAAATTAGGAGATTGAAAAGTAAAATCAAAAGGTTTGAAAATAAGTTTCATGAAAATGAAAAGGTCAACATAATGCTTAACCAACACATTCAAGATTTGGAAAAAGAGCTTCAAGAAACAAAAGAGCTTGGCATCACTATTTCTGAGCAATTGAAGAAGAAGAAAGAAATATGTAATCAGTTAGAAGAAGAAGATCAGAAATGTTTGGGGACCAACATAAATAAGTTAGCATGATTTCAAAGGAATTCAAAAAATTTGGATAATTTTTTGAGTTTACAATGAGATCCATTTATAAATACAGGGCTTGGTTATGAAGAAGGAAAATCAAAAACAAAAACACATGGACCTCTATTTATATCAGGAGGCTTTGTTTCAAAAATCTATAAGGAAGAACCGGTCCCTAATGAAAAGGAAGCAGCAAAAATGGATACTTGCATTTCAGAGGCTATAGAGATGTGTGCCATTTTACTATTTGACACAAATGAAGAGAAAGAAGATGAAGGTTCCAAAGCACCAAAGGTCTCATATTTCAGGTTTGGGGAATCATACTCAAAGGGAAAGGAAGTTCTAAAATATGAAAGCAAGGAAGGATCTAAGATTTATGAAGAAAGTTCCAAAGTTCCTATGGATCCAAACATCCAATTTGGATCTTGTTTTGAGATAGGTGAATCAAGTTCAAAAGGAAAAGAAATTCTTGAAGAGGAAAGCAAGTAAGAGGACTTAGATGCTACAAATAACATTCAAGGGTGCAATGCACAAGTCAAAAATGATTACATGAATAATTATCAACAAAGGTATGAGGAACCAAGGTATGAACAAAGAGCTTTTCAAGAACATTGTTTTTCTTGTAATGGATTTGGACACAGGGCTATACACTACAGATCCATGGATCAAAGAAGTTTGATTTTGCTAGAAGAAACTTCAAAGGAAGAAGGTATGGTTTTTAGGGACATTGATTCTTATGCAATAGGATTTTTCATAGAGCTTCTTAGTGCAAAGAAAATGAGCAACATGGTTTTGGTTTTAGAGCTACGCAAATCAGAAGTCATGGCCATAATGGTCATGAAAACAAAACTTCACAATACAGGGTTCAAGAAAGGAATGGATATGGAAATTATTTCAAGAAATAATTCAGGATATAGGCACCATACAAAGGCTACAATATCAACTATTTTAATTGTAATAACTTTGGACATATTGCAAAATGGTGTAGGACTCAATTCCAAACAAGTTCAAGACAAGCAGGTCAAGCAGTTTCAAGGCAAGAAGGTCAAACAGGTTCAAGACAAGAAGATCAAGTAATTCATCAAGAGAAGGATATCAAAAAAATATGGAAGGAAGTTTACAGAGTAAAGAAACAATGTAATATGGAAGTAAAAGTACTCCCACCCCAAAATTAATCACCTCAAGAGAGAAGGTGGTGAGGGGGCTAAGCTTAAGAGTCATATATTTTAGCCCCATAGGTGTACCTTTTGACATTGATGTCAAAGGGGGAGATATTTGAGTAAGGTGGAGAGAATTGAGTTAGGGGGAGCAACCTCCAAAGAGAGCTTTGAGTTAGGGGGAGCAGCCTCCATAGAGAGTATTGAGTCAGGAGGAGCAACTTTGATTCTCAGAGATGGTTTTTACAGTGATTGTGGTGATTTACAATAGATGTGTTGCCATCAATGACAAAGGGGGATATTGTTGGAAATTTGAGTGATTTTATGTTGTCATTGATGCCACATGGATCATTGATATCACATGGATCACATTGATTTTTGGTGGCCAAAGCATTTCATAAATAAGCATTTATGATATTTTGGAGAGCATGGATATATACAGGGTTTTTGTGAAAACCAAGGTAGGCAAAATAAAATATTTTATTTAAAACCATGGATGGTAGATTTGAAATGGGTTTTTCTTAAAACCCATGTTGGCTTTTTGTTTCATCGAAAAATGTGTCCCGGTGATGGAGATATTTAATTTTAAATATTTAAGTTTAAATTTTAAATTATTTAAAATTAAAATTAAAATTAAAATTTAATTTATAGCGTCGACGTCAAAGAAAGGAAAATACATAAAACTAATATTTAATTATAGCTCCGACGTCAAATGAAAGGAGGAGGTCATATATATATATATATATATATATATATATATATATATATATATATATATATATATATATATATATATATATGTCCAAAGTCTCGATTTATTACTCTAAGCGCTCGATTTGATTTTTGGATTCGAATGGTAAAAGAGACTGCTCATCGTGTGTCGAAGTGTGTGTGAAAAGGGTTTTAAAAGGCTTATGATTTTCGTGTTCATTGAAGAGGCTATTGTGGAGTAAATCCAAACGTATAGGCCTCATTGGCCTAGTGGTTCATGTGATGTGTGTGAAGCAAGAGGTCCTGCATTCGATTCTTGTCGGAGGTGTTTTGCTATGTTGAAATGCATGAAGCACATTTTTCAAAAGAGATCAATTCATTTATGAAGTGACATGGTGTATGTTATTGAGTAGGAGTAATAAGGTGTTATTTGGATGTTATTGGTGTGTTATTAATCAAGATGTCTAACCCTTGTTGAAAGTTGAAAAAGAAAGTGTGTTGAGTGAGACAGATTTTATGGATAACCAAAAGGCTTATTCATCTTCATAAAAGGTATGGGCACATTCTCCTATTGATTGTTTATGGTGGTTGATTTCTGAAATATCATTGGAGAGAAAAGGATTAATTGTGGTTTCCTTTTTTAAAGTAGTTGGTTGAATGCTTCAAGGTTTTATGGGTTGAGATTTGCTATTAAACCTTGTTTTATAAGCATTGTTGTTGAAGCCCATTGGTTATGCAAAGAAATTGAACTTGAAAAGAACATGAGTATCATTGTTATGTGAAGAATATTTTATTATCATTGTTGTTGATGCCCATTGGTTATGCAAAGAACTTGAACTTGAGAAGAACATGAGAATAATTGTTATGTGAGATTTGTGGTTGAGCATTGTTGGAAATATTTGAGTTGGTTGATACATGATTGGACTAAAGTTTGTAAGAAAGAGTTGTTCCTTGTGGTAGTTGGTTGAGAAGAGTTTTTTGAGCCTAGTCAAGTGATTGTGTGAAGTGGTTGTTCAAGTTCCATGAAACAAACTATTCTATATTCTGGATTTGAGTTGAGATTGAGATTTGAGGATAGAACATATTGAGTCTCTAACAATTCTCTTTATGCTTCTATAAGATTTATTTGAGTTGATATTGGGATTTGAGTATAGAACATATTGAGTCTCTAACAATTCTCTTTATGCTTATATGAGATTGAATTATTGGGCAAGTTCTTGGTGAGCTTGCTAGTGCAGATTTGAGCAAGTTCTTGGTGAGCTTGCTAGAGCATATTTGGGCAAGTTCTTGGTGAGATTGCTAGTGCAGATTTGGGCAAGTTCTTGGTGAGCTTGCTTGAGCAGATTTGGAAAAGTTATGTGTGAGCTTGTTGAGCATATTTGGACAAGTTTTGTGTGATCTTGTTGAGCAGATTTGGACAAGTTCTGTGTGAACTTGTTGAGCATATTTGACAAGTTCTGTGTGAGATTGTTGAGCAGATTTGATTTATTTTTGGTAGGTAAAAAGTTTTATTTACTATTCGGGTTGAAGGGTCTCGTCCCTATTACATTGGGCATCAATAGTGCCAATAGTACAAAATTGACAAAATCTAAAAACAACAATCTAGGGGCCCATCCCCCTACAGACTAGACAGACCGTAGACAAAGACATTGAAAATAGAACCGAGTTGAAGCAATTACAAACAAAGGTAGTCCAACTACCTGAAGTCACCTTCCCAGAACTACTGGGGTTCCTCTTTACCTTCCTGCTTAGCAACATCTTTCTGATCAGAGGCCAGGAGGACCTTGAGCACTGCAGGGAGCTCCTAGATTTCAATAATGGCGTTGGAGAGGAAAGAGCCAACCTCCCTGATGATATTGGTGGTGGACTTCAGGTGGTCCATAACTTTGCTGATGTGATTGAGAGTGGCGGTGCGCAGGAGGTCTTCAACACTACTTGTCGCCTCTTCGTCTTCATCGTTGATGACCTTGGGGGACTGGCATGGAATGCTCATGTTCTTAGTCTTCAGCCGATGGGATTTCCTGCTCTTCTGGGTGGGGTGAACTACTTTTTGCTTACTTCTCAAGGTCGTGCCATGAGGGCGGTGGTCCGAAGGGATAGAGTCCTTGGGAGTGGGGGTAGGGGAAGCTTCCTTCTTATCGCTAGCTTGGGCAGGGGTGGAATTGATCGGGGGGAACCGATGGGAAACTCAGATAGCATGGGAGTTTCAGCAGAAGTGGGGGAGAGGGGGGACTCACCTCGACCTTGTGGGTGGATGCGGAGGAGGGCTCAGGGCTAGGGGAGCGAGCAGGGAGACCACCAAAAACCTGGTGCGCAAGGGTATGCTTGTAAAGGATAGAGAACAATCCTTGGTGGTGAGGGGGTTTCGAAGACTTGCGATCCCTGAGGTTCACAATAGTTATGTTGATAGACCAAAAGAGGAAGTCAAGGATATTAACAGGTTTTACATCATGAAGGTGGTTAACGAACGCGAGGTGGTAAGCCCATAGGGGACTGTTGGGATTATCGATGATAATGTATTGGATGACAGGGATGACAATGGTGTCCCACGACCGAGGTAGGGATGAGCGAAGCACACCCTTTTTCTCCCACACTAGGTCCTTCCCCTTGTCGGGGAGATGGTCTATTTCATCTTTGAAGTTGTGTCTATCCCTTCGGATGGCTCTGCCTACAGGTGGTAAACCAGAAACTTTGATAATAGTGTGGATGCTTACCTCAAAGCGAAGCCCTCGAACCTGAACTTCACCTTCGTTCTAGGAGCTGACAAAGTCGTTGGTCACCTGGTCATCTACGCCAGTGAAAATCTTGAAAAAAGAAATGAATCTCTTGGCATCGAGCAGGGCTTCAGTCGTCGGATCGAGCTGGAGGTTCGTGGGCTCTGTGATGGCCATCGCACCGTAGAAACTGGGACAAATAGTGCTACTGCAATAACTTCTATCAAACTGAATAAAGTGCCTCAAGCGAATACTCATAGTATGGACAGGGTGGGGACTATAAGGCCAAAACCTTAGGCAAGAGGGGTAACCAATCGCCATGATAAATTTGAGATAGAATTGGGAACAACAGGCATAGAGACCGGTCTTATCAGGAATCGAGGGGGAAGATGACCAAAAAGGAAGGAAGTGAGGAGGTGGGCGGACCGGGTGGTGCAAGGAGTGAGTGAGGGTGGAAAGAGGAGGGGGTGGTGAGTGGGCATCGAGGAGTGGGGGAAAATGAGGATGATGGGGTGGAGGCACGAAGAAAGCAGAGGCCAGAGGGAAAGACTAGGCACTTTGGCATGAGTAGGGCAATCCACATGATTGGACGTACAGACAATACTCCAAAAAATGATGAAGAGAGTTGAGTCCCAAAGAACCATGGTGTTGAGGGAAAACACCTTTGGTGTTGAAGAAACACCTTCGTGGCAGCAAGAGCTGCTAATAGTGACATTTTTCCATTTTTTCCTGGTGTTGAAAGAAAACACCTTTGGTGTTGAAGAAACACCTTCATGGTAGCTAGCGTTGCTCTTTACGGCTACACTCCACATCATGATAGGCTACCACAATAACATCCTAGGGGAAGACATCTTCCTAGATGATCAGGTTGGTTTGGTTGGTCGCTCTATTGGCCAGAAGGTCTGCCACCTTGTTCGCCTCTCTAAACACATGGTGAATCGTGCTTTGTGGGCATTGACGAAGGGAAGCTTGGCATTCTTGAATAATGTTATGGATATTCCAACCTCCATTGTTGTTGTTATTAATATGATTAACCACTATAGATGAATCACCTTCAAAAATGATAGGTTTAGTCAAAGACCTACTGACCTCAATACTTCTCCAGAGAGCTCGGGCTTCCGCGTAGTTGTTGGTTTGGACCCCTAAGTTTTCAATGAAAGCCATAATGATGTTGCCATCATGGTCCCTGATGACACCGCCAACCCTTGCATCCCCCGGATTTCCTTTGGAGGACCCATCAAAGTTGACTTTAAGCCATCTTGGGGGTGGGGGATTCCACTTGACATTACTCCTAGTGTTGGGGGGATTCTGAGTTTTGGAGCACTCGATGGAAATCCCTAGAGTCTTGATCAAGAAGGACTCTATCCTAGATGTAGGGAAGTCCATGCATGGGATGAGGCTGGCATTTTTGATAGCAAAGGACAAAGCTCTGTTGGCCACTATTTTTAGATTTTTGAGACTATCATTGAAGATGCAATTGTTCCACTCCAACCAGATTTGCCAAATCGCATGGTGCAATAGGGCTTTCCAGAGGAACCTGAGCCTAGGATTCTTGAAAATAGTGGGCCACTGGGTGAACAAGTCAAGGATAGTCTTGGGCCACACCCATTTGACGTGGAACTTGCTGATCAGGGAAGAAAAAACATCAAAGGCAAAGGGGCATTCAAGGAGGAAGTGTTGGGTGGACTCCCACGCCTGAGTGCATAGATAGCATCTATTGGGGATGATGACACCCCTCTTGATCAGGTTGTTAGTGGTCAGGATCTTGTTGTGGACCATGAGCTAACAAAAATGGGCCACCTTCGGGACAAGGTGCTTGAGCCAAATGGTCCTGGTTGTGGCAGGGTTGTCAATGGTGTTGGGCCACTTAGGAGGAATGTCTACCAATCGAGAAGTAGATTTCATAGAGAATATCCCATCGTTGGTGCCTTTCCAGTAAAGTTTATCTACCATCTAGATCTGGGGAATGAAATTTACCCTAAGGATAGACTGTAGGGACACCATGGCTTTATCTATGACTATGTTTCTGACTCTGAATTGGATCTGCTTCCACCTACGACTATCTTGGTTGATAGCAATGAAGTCGACAACTCTAGGACCAAATCTATTGTCAGTAAGGTGTTTGATCATTGCAATGTCAGGGTCTTTGGTGAGGGGCTCATCCCTAGCCCATGGGTCATGCCAAAAATCAATGTCCTTATCATCCCCAAGCTACCATCTAATCCCTCATTGAAGAAGGTGCTTGGTGTGGGTTATGGATCACCAAAAATGGGATCCAGTGTTGGGAGTCCCTTCATCCCTGAAAGAGTGTTGTTGTAGATACTTTCTCTTGATAATAGAAACCCATTCCAAATTGGCATTGGTGACAACCTTCCATGCCTGTTTGGCCAAAAGGGCCTAGTTCATGAAGTTGATCCTATGCAAATCGAGCCCACCTCTATCTTTAGGGGTGCACACTTTGTCCCAGGCCACCAGGTGAAACTTCCACTGGTTGTCAGTCCCTACCCATAAGAAGCATTTTTGAATCTTCTCTAAAGCTTCTCCCATAACCATAAGGATTTTGAAGACTGATAGAAAATACACCGGGATGCTTTGGAGGATAGACTTGACCAAGGTGGCTTTGCCTGCTTGGGAGAGGAGGGCCCCTTTCCAACCTACCAGTTTCCTATGAATTCTCTCGATGACATTGTTCCACATGGTCTTGGCTGGTCTCCCTTGGAACATTGGGAGGCCAAGGTAGGTGGTTGGGAGATCAGCAATGGTACAACCCAAGATGCCCATAATTTTGACCTGCCGCTTTATAGGAGTGTTGATGAAGTAGAGTTTGCTCTTGGTGAAATTGATCTTCTGACCAACAGCTTCCTCGTAGAGGTTGAGGATAGACTTGATGATTTTGGCTTCAAAAATAGAGGCTGAAGTGGCCAATAGGGTGTCATCCACAAACTGCTGATGGGTTGAAGGTTGGAGGTTGGAAGCAGCCTTAATACCGGATATCAACCCTCTAGTGCAGGCATATTTGATAGCCCTCCCTAGGCTCTCAACTAGGATGATGAAAAGGATAGGGGAGAGGGGATCCCCTTGTCTCAGTCCTCTGGTGCTGGGGAAATACCCTGCTGTTGATCCATTGACAAGGATAGAAAACCAAGTAGAAGAGATGCAGTTCGAGATTAACTTGACCCAATTCTCATGGAAGCCAAACTTGAGGAGGACTTTGGCTAGAAACTCCCGGTCCACTCTGTCAAAGGCCTTATTCATGTCAAGCTTTAGGAAGAAGGTAGACTTGTTGGAGTTATGGGCTGAGTGGATAAGCTCATGAATGGTGATGACACCATCAACAATATTCTGGCCCTTGATAGTACTTCCTTGGTAGGGGTCGATGATGGAAGGGAGGATGCCTATGAGTCTATTGGCCATGGCTTTGGACAGTATTTTATAAATGACATTGCATAGGTTGATGGGGCGATAATCAGATAGGGACTGGGAATTGGGCCCCTTGGGAATGAGAGCGAGGAAAGTGGAGTTGACATCCCTAGGAATGGATCTGGTGAGCTACATTTCAGAAATAGCTAGGCAAAGGTCGGGGCCAACTATGTCCCAGTAGGTTTGGAAGAACCTAGGGGAGAACCCATCGGGACCTAGGGCTTTGTCTGGCTGCATGGAAAATAGGGCCTGGTGGATTTCTTTAGGGGTTAGAGGGCTGAGGAGGAGGTCATTCATGGCCTTGGGGATGGATCTAGGAATGTTCTCGAGAAGGGCATCCATGGCTTGATTGGAGGAGGAAAGGTGGGAACCAAGGAGGGATTCAAAATGGTAGACAACTTCATCCCGGATCTGGTGGATATCTGAGGTGAAAGACCCATCTTGCTTGGTGAGGCCCTTAATCCTGTTAGCTCCTCTATGCCTGAGGGTGGAGATGTGAAAAATTTGGAGTTGGAATCTCCTTCCTTAAGCCACAACTATCTCAATTTTTGGTGCCAGAACATCTCTTCCTTTCGTAGGGTATTATGGTATTCTGAAAGCAGGACCCACTCCTCAGCTCTGAGATTGTCATCCCCCTACCCCTATTGGAACCTATCCTCAATCTATTTGAGCCTACTTTTTATGTTATTCTTATTTTCAAATATATTCTTGAATGTCTCTTTGTTCCACACCTTCAATTTGGCTTTAATCGACCAAAGTTTCTACGTTACCTAGTTTATGATAGTCCCAGGGAACCTTTCCCCCCACCACTCGATAATCTAATTTTTAAGATCTGGGTGCTGGGTCCACATTGATTCAAAATGGAAGGGGGTTTTGAATTGAGATCTATTTACCATTTCAAAAATCAGGGGGCTGTGATCGGATCCAATTTTTGGGAGTGCCTGTAGACTGGCATCACCGAAGAAGGGGAGCGCTTCTTGGGACAGCAAAAAATGGTCTAGTCATTCTTGGATGAGGTCTCCACCCATCCTTCTATTGCTCCAAGTGTACTAGGACCCTCTCAGTTGGACGTCCATTAGTTCATTTGAATCTACAAAATACGCGAAGTCATCTGTGGTTTTGGGGGTTATGGCATTCCCACCTCTCTTCTCTGAAGGATGCAAGGGGGTATTGAAGTCCCCTACTA
Organism: Wollemia nobilis; assembly: GCA_028583015.1. Lineage (NCBI taxonomy): Eukaryota > Viridiplantae > Streptophyta > Pinopsida > Araucariales > Araucariaceae > Wollemia > Wollemia nobilis. The sequence goes on along the minus strand of JAQPPZ010000689.1, from coordinate 9,679,368 downwards.
GGATCCAGGGGACGTTGCTGAAAGCTTACCTCATCTGAGTGAGATTGTTCCATAGGATCGATCTGCCCTACATAGTGTTAGGGGCATACACGTTTGTCATGACCCAGGAGAGTTGGGTGTTGGAGTCATGGAAGTAGATGTTGGACAGGCGCCCTTCACCTGAGATGACTCTACCTTCAACCTTGGTAGGGTCCCAGAGATAGAGGAGTCCACCTGAGGTGCCAGATGTCGGTGTGTAGGTGAACTCACATTTTCTCCAAATGGTCTTGGCAACTCTCGGTGACCAGTGCTCACCTAATTTGGTTTCTTGAATAAGGAAAATGGTGGGATTAGATTCTTTCTGCATGGCAGCAACCAGTCTTTGTTTGGCTACCCCATTTAACCCTCTCGCATTCTAGGAGAGGACTTTCATTTGGAACTTTTGGAGGGTTTTTTGCCCCCTTTGCCTTGCTGCATGGGGGGTTTGGATCTCTTAGATTCTTCCCTGTTGGCGATCCCTAGTTCCTGGAATAGGGTTTTTTGGGTGCCATTGGCTATATCTTCAGCTGTATCATGACTTCTCAGGTCAGCGCCAGAGGGCCTACCCTTTTTCCTATCACCTCCTACATCAATCTGGGATTTTTTGAAACTTCGAGTTTGTTTTGGACTCCATGGTTCTGGGGATTCTTGGGAGGAATCATCACTGTCAGTCTCGGCATCACAGGATTTAGATGGGGAGAGGGGCGACCCAGTCCCATTGGGTGGGGAAGATTTAGGTGGAGGATTGGGAGACTAAGGGGGTTTGGGGGGAGAGCTCTGGGATTCATGACCATTGTCGGGTGGGGAAGAAGGGCATGGGGGAGGAGGTGGAAGAGGGGTTTTCTAGGGGAGGTTGGCCTTGGGGCAGGGTTGAGTGGTTGGATTTGGGATCGGGAATTCCTCACAGGGAAGCTCCTCAACATAGATTTTATCATTAAGACCAGAATTGCTGAGTAAATTGAACTTGTTAGAGATTGTGAATAGACTACTTGCCTTATGCATATCATCACCTGGAGGAGGTAGGACCTATTGCTTGCCCTTGTGGCTCTGGCTCTGTCCCATTCTGGCTTTCATTTTCTGGTTTTCTCCATGGACTGGGTAGGCCAAAGTCTGGGAATCGGTCTACGCGCCTTTGCGATTCGGGCACTAGGATGAAATATGCCCTTGAGTTTGGCATTCGAGGCAAAAAGTGGGTTTATTTTCATACTCCAATGGCTAGCTCCGATGGAAAGATCCATAAATTAGGTTAATATGGTCAGGGAGCTAAGTTTCCAGGTTGACATTGATGCATATGCGGGCCTACGTCAGATGAGTCCGGGTGCGAGTAGCTGGGTCAATGGTGACCAATTCCCCGATTGCTCGGGCTATCCCCTAGAGCGCATCTTCGTGGAAGAAATGTGAGGGTAGATTTGGGAGGTGGATCCAAATGGGAGCATAGTTTATGCTCTGTGATTCTGGGTCGAACTCTGCTCCCCACTTGCGAAGGAAGAGGCTTCTTCTTTCGAAGAACCATGGTCCCCCTGATAAAATGTGGTCTGCATCTTCCTGTGTGTTGAGGTGAATCATGAAAAACCCCCTGGACATTGCAGATAGTTCCAGGCACCCTCGAGTTTTCCATTTGATCATCGCCCAACGTCGAAGTGAATCCATATCAGGTCTTCCGCCAACAAATTTCCCTACCAGGGAGAATGAATCTAGGGTAGCATACTCCTCCATGACTTGCTCTGGATAGAAGACATCATAGCCCTAGGTTACAAAGGTGTTTGATGCCGCAAGTGGAGGTTTAGGTTTCCCTTGGAGTGCTTCCACAAATGAAACCTGGTTGATCCTCTTGTCGTCCACTGTTGTTTTATCCGGTGGGTCTTTTCCCCTATGGACTCCATTCTCATCATCTACCATACCTACAGAGGTCTTACTTGTTGTTTCACTCCTTGTTTGATGGCTATTGGAATCACCGTGCATAGGTGCAACATTCCCCAAGCTCTTACTCCCACCTCTCTGCTTCTCACCCACCAAAAAATCAAATTCGGATGTTCGCTCGCCATCGCATCGACTTCTATGGAATTTTTAGATTAAGTTTTTCATGGCCTTTGTTTTGAATTTGACTTTACCAATAGAGATCTTTAATCTCTAGTCTTCACTATGACTCTTTCTCCTAAAGTCTCTTTTGTAGTATTCTTCTTTTACAACAACTAATATCTGCACTATAAAGGCACTATGACCTTTGGGTAACAAAGTTAAAATCTCCTAGCTTTCTATTGTAGAAGGTGTCTCAATCATCTGATATTTAGTTCCCTATAGTAATAAGAACCTTCAGGTAATAGTTACCAAGTTCTAGGTATTCTATATGATCTTCAATAGATTATCTATCAATCTAGTGGGTTTAATATTGAGTCCTAATCTTCATAAGTTTTCTTGTAACTCTGTGGAGAGACTCTAGTCAAATACAATATCAATACTTTTTGAAATTGATATTTATTTCAGTCCTCACTTGTAACTCTCCCTAATTCTACCACCTAGACTCTTCTGAGAATTGTTTACAATGACTGGTCCAATGGTGCATCAGGTTGAAAAAAAACTTAGACTTGATAATAATTGTGGTATTCCTATTGACCTACTATGACTATATCTATTGTGGCTCTAATACCATTGTTAGATTTTGAGGTAGATTACAATGAGATATGACAATCACAAGATGCTAAAATATGAAAGAAAGTAAACTCACAAGATTTCTAAAATATGCTATGAATAGAATTTACGGAGGAAATGGACACTCCATGCAAGATGCTACAGAACCATAATGTGCTCCACTACTCCTACTACTACTTACTGACTTGCTAATTAAAATCTTACAATGAGGGCCTCTTATAGTGGAAGATAGAATCCTTACCCAACACTCTAACTAGTTGTCTAGTTGTACAAGGAACACCTTGCGCTTTTACAACTTGCATATTGACACTTGTGCATTTATTACATTGCATGAAGTAACTAGATAAATTCCCCCTAAAGTAATCTAATGTCCTAAGTATGTACCTAGGAAGGTACATTTACATGATCCAAATGATGTAATAGACTCTAAATCTAACATCCTTCAAGTTAAAATCTAGAGCTAAACCTAGAGCTAAGACTATGACGTAATAGGAGGGGTATGTTAGGAATTATTACATCATAGATAATATGAACATAAGTTGAGTGAAACTACTAAACACATGATACATAAGGTCCACTAGAAGTCAAGGGTTATTGCAGTATTTATGATAGTTGGTTATGTCATATTTGGGCATTCATTATATTTAAATATCCATCATCTCATAGTGCAAACATCTAAGTATTAGTAGTATCATCTCTCTGGTTTAGCCATAATCCTAGGAATGAATGATGATAAAAAATTTTGGGTTCATGTTATGAATGAGGAATCCATTGATTTTATTTTTTATTGAATTATGAGTGAGGTCTCTATGGTTTAGCCATAGTGCTAGGAATAAACAATGATAAATTTGGTTAGATTGATGTTATGAATGAGGACCACATTGATTACATTTTTCTTTGAATCTTGAGTTGGGTATCTCTGGTTTAGGCATAGTGCTAGGAATGAACAATGATAAAGTTTGTTGTATTGATTTTATGAATGAGAAATGCATTTATTACATTTTCATTGAATTATGAGTGACGTCTCTCTAGTTTAGACATAGTTATAATAATGAATGATGCTAAAGTATTTATTTTTGTTGGATTATTTTTTTTTATCATTTAAATTTAAAGTGGGTTTTTATCAAGGGACCCAAAACCTGATTACAACAAGTCAAAAGACTTTTTAAACAAGGCCACAGGAAGGCCACAAAAAAGGACAATAAAAAATACAGAGGAAAGGCAAAAGGATTACCTTTTAGGATAGGCTTAAGGATAGCCTTTCAGGATGGGCTAAAGGATAACCTTACAGGATAGGCTTAAGGACAGCCTTCAAAAAGGACACAAAAAACACACCCAAAGCAGGAAAATAGGAAATTCCCACCCTTATGCAAATTTGAAAAACCCACCCAGTAGGAGAAGGACACAATGGGAAAAAACTAATTGAAACTCTCACATAGCCACAAGTTTGAACCACCCAAAATGCAAAAAAATAGTAACCCACCAAAAATTGAAATGTAGAATCCTGCACAAGGGAAATTACAAAAACTAGGTAGAAAACACTAGAATACCAGAAAACAAAACCAAAAACCCCATGAGCAGCAGGATGGGGCCTAGAAACCACCCAAAAAATAGGTATGCAAAGGAACAACATCTCGCATAGGCCTAAACAAAGGTATAACAATCAGGGGGACTCCATAGGCCATGAAGTCCCATTGTAATAAGGAGATCTACTTAGAAGCCAAAGGAAACAGAGAAAAAATCAGTGTAGAACTGCAAGCCATGAGAAAGAGGTGGTGAGGTCCTAAGAAACCTCAACAAGAGAAGCCATGAATCATGAGCTATCGATGATAAGCACAGGTCCTCAATTCCAAAAAATGTAGTAAGAACCCTAAAGCATCCTCCAACACCAACGATGAACAGCTTCATGGATCTAGGATAGGATGACCAGTAGGAACATAGCAACAATCAGCATAGAGGCCCATCCCCAAGCCACTAAAAAATCTAAGAACCCACCACCAATCCCACATCCAGAAACCCAAAGAGTAGCACCACATGAATAAGCACGTGGCCCCTTCCTAAGCCAAAAAGAAACTATGAAAAGCTGCTCATGAAGCCAAACTCCTAAGCCATGATATACTGCACCAAAAGAACCTCCAATCCTCAACTTCAAATAAGACCCTACAAGAAAATGGAATAGAGCAGCAAGCTCCAAGGAAAAGGATTCCTAAAGGAACTCAAGAATCCTAGGGAAGGTCCCAAGGAAAACCTAGGGACATCCTAGAAAACCCCAAGGATGTCCCAAATCATAGGCACCAAAAATAAAACCCACCAGAAGGCATAGAAAGGGGCAGATAAATGGAAAACTTACCTCCCACCCCAAGCAGATCATCTGAAGCACTAGCCAACCAAGGAATAAGGGTAAATGGAGTGCCAAGGAACTAGGGCGGGACCCAGGGATGTCCCAAAAAAATGCCAGACATCCAAAGATCATAGGAACCAGAAATAACCCCACCAAAAGGTATGGAAAGGGGCAGACAAATGGATAAGTGACCTTCCATACCAAGGAGATCATTTGCAGCACTAGCTATCCAAGGAAGAAGAGCAAAGGAAGTACCAGGGAACTGGGATAGGACTAGGGATCTAGGATAGGACCAGGAATGGGCTGCAAAGAAGTGGAGAAGGAATTCCCAGGGAAATCCCCTGCAGCTCGTGAAGGTCTCCCCTTATTTTTATTGGATTTTAAGCCATATTATTTTAATCTCGATATTATGGATCTTTGAGTAGACTCAAATATAATAGCAATAAAAATATAATATAGCCAATATAAATAATAACATTTAAAATAATATCAAATATGAATGTAAAATAACCAAAATAATTCATGCAATAACATGAATAACACTTATAGTATAATTGCTCAAAATATACATACAAGCTTCAATATTATTATAGCTTGAATGAATCATACAATATCCAGACCCTTCAATTCTTTGATACAATACATGGAGCTTTACCTCCATAATATAGCCATACTAGATTAATCTTCAACTACTTGACTATTGCTCTCTATATGACAACTATCATGTACTTTGGCTTCTCATCTTGCCCCTTGTATACATGAATCTTGACTCTCTACTTACATGCACACATAACTCTATAACACTTGCACACTTTTACATGACAATTACACTTCTACATGCACACATAATATATGACATGTGTGCACATCCTCACATTATATATTTGCACACTTAATTACATGACACTTGTGCACTTTCTCTCATTACACACTTGCACTCTTACATACATGACACTTGTGTATATCCTACACATAGAAACTTACATAAAGGTAAATATAAATCACACTTCTAAACTATAGACTCAAATCCTATTCTAATATTTACATTGTACCATAAAGGTACCATGGGGGTACAATAGCATGCACTAATGTAAAATTCTCCAACACCACCCTGTATTACATTATTTGGTTATTGAAGACTTTAGTACTCAATATGTGTCTTCATCTCTAATCTTGTGTTCATACTTTGTCTGTTATCTCTACAAGATAATATTTGTTGGAAATTTGAGTAAGTTTTGTTTTCATTGATGTCAAGAGGTTGATGTCCAATTTTCATCGTCATTAATTTCATCAGGTTGTTTTTTCCAAAAAGCAAGGAAGAGATTTAAAGGAATAGGATATAATATTTATTTTAAATATTATATGCCTAAAGCGGCCTAAAATATTGAAGACCCAAGGAAGGAGAAGCAGGTTTAAAATAAAATCCCAAGGAAGGAGAAGCAGGTTTAAAAGGAAATAATAATATTATAATATTTCAGGCTAAAGGTTGAGGTGAAGGAAATGAGGTCCAAGGAGTCATTAAGAAATAATTCCTTCAAAAGACCCATTTGGTAGATAGTAAAGGTTATTATTTAATTTATTTAAATTAAAATATTTTAACCATAGGTTAAAATTTTAATTTAAATAAATAATAAAGGCACAAAAAGTTAAGTTTAAAATTCGAATTGGAAATGTCGACGTGTTGGAGTGCATAGCAAAAGGTATAAAAGGGGCAATGGTTTTTATTCAAAATTATCCATGTGATTTGTATGCCCAAAGCAAAAAGAAATTTGTGCGTTGCTTAAGAGAAGAGAAAGGAATTCGCATGTGTTAAATTTAAGAGGGCAGGCTTAGTGATAAATCCAAGTGGAGCGCAAAATAATTTCCAAAGCACTTGGTAGCTCAAGCAATGATCAATGACTGGTTAAGGCGTTCGTGCAAGGCAAGTTAGAGGTTTGATTCGCATCTCTTTCATTTTGATCGCAACAAGAGTTTTTGATTATTTTGGAAATTGTCGAAAGCAAAGGATAAAGGGTGCATCATGCGCCTTAGGTTTTGTGTTGGGCGTGTAGTCCAACGGTAGCCTAGCCTTGGGCTAGGGTGCTGTGACGGTGGTAAGTTTCGGATTCAAGTTTGGGTGCGTTCATTGTGGGTGTAAATTTTTTGACGTGGGCCATCACATAAGGTAAGCGCTCGATTTAATTTTTTCCAAGGTGTGAATAGCGCTAGGGGGCCACGTGATAGTTGTGAAGGCACCTAAGGCCAAGTGATTAATTTTTTCTAAAAGTGAAAGATAGGGAGTCATAAGGTTGTTTGATATTTTAATTTTTAATTAGAATTATAAATAAATATTGGAGATATAAGGTGTTAGAAAGGAAATTAATTATGTTGAATGTTATTGTGTAAATATTGGAGTTAAAAGTGTTAAAACAAAGGAATTATTTTTATTTTGTTAAGTGTGAAGATTGGGTTTATAAGGTTTTTCAAAGGAGTTTGATTGTTTATGAATTGAATATTATTTTTGTGAAGTTTGGAGATTATAAGGTGTACTTGAGACTTGATATTTTGTATGGTGAGATAATTATTCAGGGAAATATTTGAGTGGATATTTTGAGATAGATTATTGCTATCTAACCTTGAAAGTGGCAAAGAGGATTTTATTGTGATTGAGATAGGTTTTGAAGACATATCTCCATAAAAAAAAAAGGTATGGGCACATCTTCCTTATGAGTGAAATATTGTTGGATTGAATGTTGTGAAATGCAAAGTTGGAGTAAAAAGGATTGTTGAGTATTGTTGGAAATGTTGAGTGGGTTTTCATGTGCATGAGTTGTGTTTGTTGAAATATCATGAGTATCATTGTTATGTGATATTGAAACTATATTGAGCTAGGGTTTGTGAAAGAACATGAGTATCATTGTTATGTGAATTTGGAATAATCTTGAATCAAGGTTTGATATTCATAGTGTGAGTTGTTGGAAGTATTATGAAACACTTGGTTAGGGTTTGTATGCAAGTTGTGTTTCATTGAGTGAATGGTTGAATGAAGTTGGTTGAGCATTATTGTTTGAAATTATTGGAGTGATAGTTCAAGTTTGGTGAATCAAATTATACTTTATTTCTGAATTGATTTGAAAGAGAGTTTGAAAGTGATTGAGTGTTTTGTGAGTGTGAAACATATTGAGTCTCTAATCATTCTCTATATGTTTTTGTGGTTAAACAAGATTCTGAGTGAAACTTGTTTGTGGTATTGAAGAGTTTTTTTTTGTAAGAGATTAAGTTGAGTTTGTGTATGCAATTTTTATAATTGATTTGAATAATATTTTGTGAAAACTAGTGGACAGTTTTGAGTAAGTCCTAGAGAGGACTTAAGGACAGAGTTAAGCAAGTTTTTGTGAAATCTTGTGAGCATATTTGAGTAAGTCCTAAAGGGTACTTAAGGACATATTGGTGTAAGCTTTTGTGGAAGCTTACAAGAATATTTAAGGCAAGTCTTAGGTAAGACTGGTTGAGCAGTTTAGACAAGTTCTAGGGAGGACTTATTGAACAGATTTGAGGCAAGTCTTGGTGAAGACTTGTTGAGCGGATTGGACAAGTTCTAGGAAGAACTTGTTGGACATATTTGAGGTAAGTCTTGGTGAAGACTTGTTGAGAAGATTGGACAAGTTCTAGGAAGAACTTGTTGGACATATTTGAGGCAAGTATTAGAGAATACTTGAGAGTAGATTGAGCAAGTTCTTGAGAGGACTTGTGGACATATTTGAGGCAAGTCTTTGAGAAGACTTGAGAGCAGAGTTGATTGATTGATTTGTTCAATCTTTGATTTAAGGCTTGGATCAGATCTAAGTAGAGTTTATTTGTGATTGGATCAAGCTTTGTGTTAAGGCTTGAGGATAGATTTTGGTGCAGATTTAAGGATATATTTTTACCAGACCAGAGATAGATTTGTGAGCAAATTTATGCTAGACCAAGGATAATATTTAGTGTACATTTGATACAGAGATTGAGTAGAGTTGAGAGTAAGCTTTGGAGGTGACAGAGTAGAGGATAGTAGTCTCTAGTGGATAGATATCCATTAGCCAGGATAGTGAGGATAGATGTATTCTAAGTGAGGACAGAGGTCTTCAGTGGAGAAAGATCCACAAGCCAGTGCAGTGGAGGTAGTAGTCTTCTATAAGATCACTAGCCAGAGCAGAGGAGGATTTCTCTTGTGGATAGAGATCCATAAACCAATAAAGGGGAAAGAGTTCTCTTATGGATAGAGATCCATGATTTTTATTAGGAGATTGGTATCTCCATTAGACAGAGGTCCATAAACATTGTAATAGGGAAGGATTCCCAAGAAGATTGTTGAGAAAATTTTAGTGAAATATTTTCTCTATGGAGTAGCCCATATTGGGTGAACAACGTTAAATTTGTGTCTCTATTGTGTGTGATGATTTATGCATTGCTTTGATTACTATTTTTTATATTGTCATTGATATATTGGATAATAATGTTTGGGAAATAAAAGTAAAAAGTGGTCTTATATTGTTCACCTCCTGTTCTTCAATTGGTATCAGAGCGAGTTCCTTCGGAAGAGTTTAACATCTTGAAGGAAAAAGCTTATAGGAACACATATGGATTCTCAAAGTGGATCTTCAAGAAATAAGGCACCATTGTTCGATGGAAATAATTATGCATTTGGAGTGTGAGAATAAATATTTACCTAATGGAACTAGGAAATAATATATGGCAAGCAGTTGAGGATGGGTAAATACCGCCAGCTACTCCACCTAAAGATAAATATGGTAAGCTCCTACAACTAAATAATTAAAAGGCAATGAATAATATTAAATGGTTTATGTGAAACAAAGTTTGTAAAATTTATGCATTGCACATCAGCAAAAGATATTTGGGATAAAATAAAAAATATATATGAGGGAGACAAAAAGGTCAAGATGGCAAAATTGCAAAATTATAATAAAACATTTGAAGACCTAAATATGAAGGATGAGGAATACATTGCTTCATACTTACTTTGTGTGGATGAGGTTTCTAATTGCATGCAATAACTTGGGTTTAAAGTTGAAGAATCAGATGTGTGTCAAAATATTTTAAGGTCACTCCCTAAGAGGCATAGTGAAAAGGTTTCATCCATAGATAAAATAAAAGATATTGAAACTTTGACTAGGGATGAGTTACATGGAACTCTCACAGCTTTCGAGATAAGAATAAAAGAGGAGTTTATTCCCTAGAAAGAAGCAACCTTCAAAGTTACAAAGAAGACAAAGGGTAAGAAGTCAGATTCAGTGATGAAGAAGTAAACTATGGCAGAAGGAACAAGGACACAAGAAATTATAAAGGTACAAAAATAGTTAAGTGTTTTAATTGTGGTAAATATGGTCACTATGCATCTGATTGTTGTTTGTGACCTTCTACTCATATTATTATTATATTGACCTTTAATATTGTGTCTATTTTATATTTGGGACCTTTGTGATTTTGTGAGATAACCTGTGATATTTTATGGTAGGAAGGATTCAAAAGCCAACAAGGGCAAAGTATCATAAGCCACTTCATGATCAAACATAATTATAAGTAATACTTCATATGAATTATTATAATTATAATCACAACATCCCTTCTTTATACACCAATATTATAAATCTTCCTCCCACTCATTATTGTAATATAATATAATAATATAATCAACCCTAGGTTATGTGTGGCCCATGCCAACTATCCATAATACCCATATACAATATAATATCATATCCCCATATGCCTATTCCTAGGTACCATAACACATTGTGATTTTACATAAATGTAGGGTCCCCCTTGCCTTGCTATCATCAAGTCAAATATTATAATTAGATCCTCCTTACTACTTTAGTATCATGTAGCCCTCCATAAATTGCCTTTATACTTGTTGGGGTATTCCCTATGCCACATGTTTCTAGTAGCCAAGATGATAAAATCAACATCACTTATAAATATGTTGCCTCCTCATCATTGTGATAAGTATTTTCCTTGATCTCCTTGATTATTTAATTGATAGATCATTAACTATCCATTGAATCAATGTTATACATTTGTGACATCATATGATTGTTAAATTAACTAAGTTTTATTTCAACATGCACTCATTATGTTCCACTAAAAAATCAATCAATATCAACATGATGAATCATCGTGTTGGCCACTTGGAAATTTCCTAGTTTCATCAATAATTAGCTAGGCTTGCATGATGTCAATATTTCATCATTACCTTTGTCAAAAAAGCATCAAATTGGGTGCTTTAAATTTACCTAGTGATTCTTGTTAGTGCATTTTATTATTTTATACATTAGTTATCCTAGCACTTAGGATAAGCTTGCTTAGGTAGGTGTTGACTTATTTATCTCTCATAAATACCATGTGTCACATTCTCACTCATTGTGTTGACTTATTTGTCTCTCACACATATGTGTCATAGTCTCATTCACTATGTTGACTTATCCATCACTCATTGATGTCATGTGTCACATTGTTGAGAATATTCCTTGTTGGGTATTTTCTATATATATCCATTTCATTCCTACACTTAAGCAATGGAAGAATTGGAGGGTATATGTAGTTTTCATTTGTAATTTTGCACTTGTTGAATATTATTTTATTAGTATTTTACGTATTTGTGTTTGTATTATTAACTAGAAAATCTAATAATTTTTCTTATGCAATTGCTAATGTAACTTGATTACTTCACCTAGATATTGGATCTCATATCTTTATCTCAATCCATAGATGAAATCACATGGTATATGAGCTTGAGAGGGAAGGAGCTTATTTATTTCTTGCTGAGTCATCATAGACTTTAAGCATTACTTATTTTTGAAAACTTCATTCAATTTTTTGGAGTCTATATTTTTGTAGAAACATTATTTTTTTGTAAACTTAGTGGTAGTTTATATTGCAAACTTGTGCATCCACATTGTAGACTTGGACACTACAAATGTAATAACCCACCTTGGTAAGAATCATTTATGAGATGGACTATGTATTGATTTAATGATTCAATGCTTAGTATTAATTGCAATATGGATGTTTTATTTGGAATTATTGCTTTGCTTATGTTTTATAAGAATATGGTACTGTTGATTCTATGCATGGTTGTAGGATCAAGTACTCTCATAGGTGGACAAGAAAGTTGACCACAAGGAACGAGAGACCATATATAAAAGGGAAATGATTACGATGAATTATTTATCAACATCTTAGGGTAACATGGATGAATACCCTTCATGTAGGTGCATTGCATTTTGCTTATGCTCATGTTTGCACCATTGGACCAGGAAGTTGCTTGCAATGAGTCTCCTTAAAGTAAGTCGATGATAGCTTAGTCTATCTTAAAAAATACCACCCACTTGAGGATAAAAGAATGGTGTGGAACATCATGGGATGTTAGATATGGATTGTTTCCTTGTATTCTTGAAGTGTTAATTATATTTTGATGTTAATCTTCGAATAAATCTAAGGTTGGCTTGAATAATCCTTAAACCATGATTGAAGTTGGTTTCTAATATTTGGATTATTTTATCTTTGCAAATAGCTAAATGGTGGGCCACCTTTAATCTTAGATAAGAATATTTTATTTATTTCTCCTTGTTCATTGAATAGATCTCGATAAGGGTCAAAGTGGTACTTGTGTTATTCAATCCTCATCGCTACATGGTTTGGAACTTGGATGGGGATTGGAGTGGGCACATGAAAAATGTTCTTAATTTTCTTTTCAAAGTGCTCCATGCATGAAGGTGATCAAATTTCTCCTTGCTCAAAATAATATGGGGATTTGGGGCAGGGGGAGGAGTCTTTTGGATAGAAGATAGAGGGCAGGAGTAAAGGATGACTTGGGAAGAAGGAAGGAGACCAAATCTAGAGCTTGTAGATCTAGTGTGGATGTAAGAGGAACTTGATCTAGGTGTCTTCTTATTTTACTTTGTTGTAGGTTTGTTTTAGTTGGTTGTTGTTTGGATTATTTTGGTGTTGTACTCCCTTGTTTTATCCTTATCGCTACCTATGTGGCATTTGTTTATTTTTCCATCTACTCACTTGCTTGACTCATGTGCATTTGAATCGATTTTTTTCCTCCCTATGTAGTAGAGTTTTATGGCTTGTTGATAATTGGACAATGGTCATGTTTTCCTTACTATACATAAGCCTTCTTAATCATTGTTGAATGATTGTTTTGTTGCCTTGCTCTGGGTGAAGTCACCTCGGGTTTATACCTTTGAGTGTATGGGGTTTTTTGGTGTGTGCCTCCCTTCCATTACATCAGCCTATGCATAGACTTTTTTGTGTAGTACTTCTATTTTTGGAGCTCACATTTTTGTTGAGGGTTTTGGTTGTTATTTAAGTCTTATGTTATGTTGTTTCTAGATAATTTTTAACCTAGAATTGGCCCTATGCTTTAATTTGCTTCGCATACTTAGATTCTTATATGTTTGGCTCTACATTTTGGATAAGTGCTTAATATTTAGTGTTGTTTTATTGTTGTTGCACCCTAGGTTTTCCTTTTCACCCATGTTGTACCCTTCCTTTGAGTCGTTTGGAAGGTATGCGTATTTTTTTTATCTTTCATTGCTTGACCCCTTGATAGTCTGGTCTTGATTTTCAATGCAAGCATGGCCACCTATAGAGTTTTGTTAGTTTTTTGTCGATTGTATTTAAGCTTGTTGTGGTTTTCTTGTTATTTTCCTTTATGCTTTAATTAAATTAAGGTAAAGTAAGGAACAATTTGAGCCTTGACTTAATGGCTTCTATGTTAGACGAGTTTAGAAGTAAACTAGAATGCAAATGGTTTAATTGCAAGGAAAGTAATCAGTAGATTAGAATATGTGTTGGATTATACAATTTAAGTAAATAAAGGTAGAGATCCAAATGAGCGTATGAAATATTTTGGTAGAATCTTCTTGGTATGTTCTCATTCTTGGGAAATGAAAATTAGGAAGGTTTTTAAATGGATATTAATGTCAATTTCTGGGTCTTAAGGAAAAGTGAAATCATAATGGAAGGAATTATGGGGTTCCTTTGTGTTTCTTTTTATGGAAGGAATTTATAGGGTTCCTTTGTGGCTTTCCTTGGAATAGGAATTTTTTGAGGTTTCCTATATAAATCTGGATTGATATACTTTGGAAGAGTTAGGGTTGGAATTAAATTATTGTGGAAAATAATTTGGGGAAAGAAGTATGGGATTATTTATGCTTTTGTTTTCTATGCATTTGCATCTTGAAAGAATCATATAGAAATGCATACATATTATTTTATGGAGCTGTCCTAATCCCTTTTACCCACCTTTCTACTATGGAGAGCAAGGAAGTTGTTGAAGAAAGTGGAGGGTAGGTCTTTCTTTTTAGATATGTTAATAGTTTCTTTTCTAAAACCATGTGGAAAAATTAAGTTGTAAATCATTCTTGGAGAAAGAGGATTAATATAATAGAAGGATTGTTTAAGTAATCTTTGTAAGTTTGGATTATGTAATGATGTTCTCTTTTATTAATGATAGACTTGGGAGTTTGTAAATAATCTATCACCATGGATTTATTGTTAATAATTGATGAATTATGTGATTGTTCAAATCTGAATTCAATGAAATCTCTTTTGGTAGTTATCATGCTTTACTTAATCATGAGAAAAAAGGTTTTGTTCCTTTACTTGTAAATAAATTGTTTAGCATGTTCTTTTAGCTATGTAGAGAGAGAGAGATATTTGGTTGATTAGTTTCTTCATCTTGTTGTTCTTTTGGGATTGGGACTCGCTCTTTAATATCATATTGAAAATTCTATATCTTAACTCGAGCTTGGGGTACTTATGGGGGAGGCAAATCCTAGGACCTATGTATCCATGGAAAATATATCATGTAGAGTGGTAAGTTTTTGGACTACCCATAGAAGAGATGAGGTGGTCAAGCACTAAAGGCAGTGGTTCACTATAGAGGTTTATATAACCAAATTCAAGGTAATACACCAAAGGAACCAGCATAGACTAATGTATACTTGGCAAGGGAAATGATGTTCTCCCTTCTCTAAATATTGAGAAGAGATAACCCCAACACTATGGTCAAGATATCTTATGTTCACAAAGAATACAAGAAATATGGGGTGACTATTAGAGCATCCTTTATGCAATAGAGGTATACAAGATAAACCCCAATAACTACAAGAGTGTGGCCTCTCTTATCCACTCAAGTGATATCTATAGTGTTACAAACTCGAAATGTGGTTATGCCTAGTATTTATTTAACCATGAATACTCCTTGGAACCTTGTCTAGGTTATTTTATTAAAAAAATTCTCTCTCTCAGGTTGATCAGTTTGGGATTGTTACTATTGGTATCAAAGCTCTAGGTTTAGTATTAGAAGCTTTCATTATGGAGAAATTAGGATTGGTTAAACTTGATGAGTGACTTAAGGATGAAAGGATATTCCTTTGGGGATGGTATCTTACGTGGAGTAAAGGTGACCATTAATATTATTAGTGGATGATAATACTCTATCATTAGTTTACATGGAAGATGTAACTAATTAGAAAGTTAGACTTACAATTTAGAAGAGAAATTGTACCTGACTTTGATCTTTGTATGGATAGGGAATATGGCACCAAAAATTAGAAAGAGGAAGAGGATCTTCTTAACTACCAAGGCAAGCTAGTCAGGATAGTATCAAGGCTAGACCCCTAGGGAAAATTTTGGAAAATTTAAACAAAGAGGCAGAGAACCTCACTGCTATTATTTCTTTTTTTAAAGATAAAATAGAGTAGTAGAGGGAAAAAATGAACCAACAAAGGGATAAAATGGACCAACAAAAATAACTATTGGAAACTATAGTGATTCAAATTTCATAGAATAGAAATCCTAAGGTTAGACAAGAAAGAAATCCTCCTATAAAAGAGCAAGAAGTTAAGGCCCTTATATAAGCAAAACTAGCTAAGGATTTGAAGAATGTAAAAACCTCTAAATTCATTGGAAAGGATAGGGGTGATTTAGCTAAGGCTTGATTGAATGATTTGGATACCTTCTTCTCCATGAAAAACTATTCCTCAATGACCCAAAAAATTTGGACCACTCTCCATTTATATGAGATAGGGTTAGAATTATGGAACACTTTTAAAGCCAGATATAATATTTAGACAATAAATCTAACGTGGGAAGGTTTTGTTAAAGCCTCTAAGAAAATGTTCCTCATATAACAACACTATGTGGATACATTCAAGGATTTTTCCACACTTTTCCAAGAAACAAATATGGTGGAGATTTACTACTAGAATTTTTAAAGTTGCTTAAGTATGTACCACTTTATGAGAAAGATGAGACTATGAAGGTACATTACTTTATCTTAGGAATGGTTCTACGGTAATATTAGTAGTAAATATGCATAAACCTAAGAATCTACAAAAGGTTTATGCTCTAGCTTGACAAGTTGAGTCCAACCTGCAATTAAATAAGACTTTCTTTAATTATGCAAAATTGACAAAAGATGATCAACAGGCCCTAAGAAAAAGGAAAATTGTCAAGTTTATGAAATGGATACAAGAGCAGAGCAATAAAATCAAAGGTAATCCAAATTTTTAAAGGAAAAATTATGAAAAATAAGATAATTTCAAGAAGAAATTCCAAAAGTAATAGTACTCCTCAACTGCAGACGCAACCAAAACCATCACAAGTAGAGATGGAGAATCTATAGTGATTAGAGGTCTTTTTACCCATAGATGATCTCAACAATACAACTAAATAAAGTTATTAGAAATGTGGTATGGTCTACATCATTAAGTTAAACCACAAGACTGAGGATGATAGGAAAGAGGAATTGTTAAGGAGAACCCAATTTTGCATGAGTTTAGGGATGTTTTTCTTGAAGATCTTCCTAGGCTACTACCTAAGTATGAATTTTATTTTACTATTGAAATTTTGTTTTGTTTGGAACCTATTCATAGAACTCCTTATAAGATGAATCTTATTGAGATGCAATAGTTAAAAGTGCAACTTCAAGGGTTGCTAGAAAAAGGGTTGATTAAACCTAGTGTGTCACCATGAGGTGCACCTGTTCTTTTTTTCAAAAAAATGATGGTTTACTAAGATTGTGCATAGACTATAGAATATTGAACAAAGAAACTATCAAGAATAGGTACCATTTACCCACCATATTTTTAGATATTGATTTGAAATCAGGATACCATCAATTGATAATATAAGAGGAGGATACTCAAAATATTGCTTTTAAGGCTAGGTATGGGCATTATGAGTTCATAGTATTACCTTTTGAGCTTACCAATACATTAACAACATTCATGAATTTGATAAAAAATGTGTTTAGGTAGTATCTATATTAGTTTGTCTTAGTATTTTGGGATGATATCCTGATATATTTTCGAAATAAAGAGGAGCATGATAGATATTTGAGAATTATGCTCAAGTTGTTGAGAAAGAACCAACTCTATGGAAATTTGTCAAAGTATGACTTTTATGTTCCAGAGGTGTAGTATCTATGGCATATCATATTTTTAGAGGGGATATTTGTGGATCCAAATAATATAGAGGCCATTTTGAGCTAGTTGTCACCTATATTCTCAAAATAAGGAGGAGCATGATAGACATTTGAGAATTGTGCTCGAATTGTTGAGAAAGAACCAAATATATGGGAATTTGTCAAAGTGTGACTTTTAAGTTCTATACGTGCAATATCTAGGGCATATCATATCTATAGATGGGATAGTTGTTGATCTAAATAAGATAGAAGTCATTTTGAGCTGGTCACTACCTACTAATGTGCATGAAGTGTGGAGCTTCATGGGCTTGATTAGGTATTATAGGTATTTATAAAGGATTATTATAAAATAGCCTACTCAATAACTAATATTCAAAGCAAAGAAAAGGACTATAAATGGATAGACAAGTATTTTTAGTTGCTTAAGCAGAAGCTTACTACTGCACTTGTTCTAAATATTCTAGATCTTCAAGGAAACTTTTTAGTGTGTACTTACTCTTCTTTGGAATTTTTGGGAGGGGTTCTATCCCAAGATGATTCAGTCATAGCATATGAGTCAAGGAAACTCAAGAAGCATGAGGTAAACTATGTTACGCATGATTTGGAGCTAGCAGTCATTGTGCATGCTCTTAAGATTTGGTAACATTATCTACTAAGACCAATCATCAGAGTCTGAGGTATATCTTTACTCAACCAATGTTGAATGCTAGACAAAGAATATGGATCGAGTTCCTAGTAGAATATGAATTTGGTATAGAGTATATCAAAGGCAAGAAAAATAAGGTTGTCAATTCCTTAAGTAGAAGAAAGCATATAATTGCTTTGAACCATAGTCATGTGGACTTAATGGACCAATTCAAGAAATGAAATCTTAGGATCAGTATTGTAGTTAAATTCAAGCTAAAATGGGAATAAATCCTAGAGATAACAAGGATTTCGTCATTAAATATGGACTTTATGTTTAAGGACATGGTAGTTATACCTAAAATTTGTGATTTTAGGAGACTACTCATGCAAGAGGCACATATATCTCCTTACTCCATTCATCCTAGAGGGGCAAAGATGAGGGAGAACTTGAAAAATAATTTTTACTAGTCAGGGATGAAGAAGGATATCACTGATTTTATTGCTTGATGGAGGAGCATAGACATTTAGTAGGGCAATTATATCCACATACCAATGCAAGAATACCAGGTCATATCTATGGACTTTATTGTGATATTACCTAAGACTAGGTACTAGCATGATGTAATTCTTGTAGTGGTAATAAGTTAACCAGGGTTGCACACTTTATACCCTCGAACACCAAGGATGATGTGCTAGTAGTGGCAAATACGTTTAAATCTTATTTTCAAAGAGAAACTATTATAATGATCCTTGAGACTCCCGTGGGTAAAGTAACAAGTATAGAAAGATAAGTATGAGATTATCTTCTTGGTGGCTTATTTTATTATGTTTTTATGCATGGTTGCTTGCATAGTATTAATGGTATGATTAAGTTGCATTGCATTTGGAGTTGTCTTGATCCCTAAGTATTCCTCAAGAGTCATGGGTAGATTCTCTTTCATGGAGAGGATTGTAGATTTATAGATGGCTTGGAGATTCTTGTGGATGGCTTCATAGTACCTTTGAATGTATAAATGCTATGGAAATAGAGGCTATGTAAAATAAATGCTTTGTTAGATGAGTTTTGTAAACTTGATATTTGTACAAACTAAGAGATTGTATTGCTTTAATGTTACCTTGGGTTTTGTTCATTAAGATGATACTACAATATTTTAGTAGGATAGATAGTTTTGAGCTCTATCAATTTGTTGGAATGTATCTTTATATTAAAATCTTGGATCATTTGAGTTATGGCATCTAAATTAAAGGAATGTGTCTTTATGTAGCTTTATGTCAAGAATTTGAGTTAAGAAAAATTTGGCTTTTATTTTAATTAAGATGCATCCTTGTTTAACTAATATAGCTTTTGGATCAATTATATGATGGCTATTAATTTGAATAGAATACTTGTGATATTTATGTTACTTTACTTAAGTAGTATGTATTTAAGTGCAACATAATTAATTCTAAAGAGATATCGTTATCTTGGGTTAGTTAGAATCTCTTGTGGGACCCAAGTCAAATAAAATTCCAATCTTGGAAGGAGTTACATGAATGCAATAATTAGGTAGATATGAGTATTAGGAGTTGCAAGAATGCAATAGTTAAGAACTCATGAACCTGGAAGGAGTTGTGTGAATACAATAGCCAGGTTTCTTTTGAATCATTGCAAGTTGAATAAATAGGATCGGGTGTATCCCATCTAAGAGTTGTGGCGCCCTTCATAAGACAATGGTGGTGCATGATTCCTAGAATGTGTAGGTTTGAGTAATCATGTCCAATACTAGGTGAGTGGTATTGACCTTAGTTAGCCCATGGAGGTGTGGTAACTAAGCACCAAGACTTTATGCTTGACCAAAGTTTACCCATGGAGGTGTGGTAACCAAGCACCAAGGCTTTATGCTTGAATAACCTACCTAGATGGACTTAGGTTTTGGTTAGGGAATAGACACTCCCATTTTAAGTATTATGGATCTTAAAGGATAATCCCCACATTATGGTCACATTATCCTGGACCGTATAGGGTATGGAAAAATTGAGGGTACCACATTGGCATCCTTCTAAAAAATGAGGTTTAGCAAGGTGAACCCCAAAAAAATACAAGAGGTTGGCCACTCCTATCCACTGAGTGTCATCTACAGTAACATAGAACTCAAATGTGGTGAAGCCTTGAGAATGCTAAAAGAAAAATATTGGAAAATCTTGAGAACCTTACTTGTGTTTGGTTTAAAAATAAAACAAAAAATTTCTCTCTTGGGTTGGTAGTTTTAGGTTGTTACAACAAGATGAGAATAACTAATTTATTTAGGGAAGAATAACCTAAAGTTATTTTAGAAGGAACTTCAATAGAAAATGGGAAGGAAAAAACATAAAATAACATTGCAACCATCAAATGATTGGAATATGTAAGACAATTGTATGAATGAGAGCAAGAAGAAGAGGCTCCTCCCATAATCATCATAACAACAAATTTACTTACCTTAAGAAAGGTCAAGGAAGGTATTAAAAATATAGGAACAAGTAGGCTTGTGATATGGATAGACTACAAATAGGATACTTAAGATGACAAGTAGAGGACTTGACACCATACATCAAGAGGATTTCAGAAACATCATCCAGTGTGGCTTTACAAGGGAATTGACAATAATTCTAACAATACCTCTCTTGAAGAGTGGAGATGTAACTAACCCCTCAACAAAACCATTATATGCAATCCCATATTTGCAAAGTTGTTTGGAAGGATGGTTGAGAATAGAATCAAAAAATGAGCAAAAAAAATAAATATGACAAAAGGACAAATATTTTTTAGATTAAAATACTTAACAATAAACCACATCATCACTTTGACATATCATTAAAAATATGGAATGAAAATTAGATACTTATTACTATTTTGTTAACTCTAAGAAAAATATTAACATAGTGCCTAGAAGTAAACTATGGAGTAGACTTAGGCATGCCATAAAAGTATAGAGTAATATTTTATGAACTCTATTATGAGGTCTAGGCTAAATTCAGAATGCAAGTAGGTCTTTCAAGATGCTTTAAAAATTACATAGGGGTTAAGCAAGGATGCCCATTATCCCATATCTTATTTGGATTATGTATGTATATTTTAATCATTTATATAGAATTAAAACAAGCCCCACCCATATTACATCATGATCACATGGTGGTATTACAACAAGCTTGGCAATTATGCATGTATTGTTTGGCAAGATTTGAACCTTGATCTCCTCTTTCAAAGTTGAGGAATCTAACTGGTTGTGTCAAATAATTTACTCAACTTGTATATTGAAAAATTAGAAGAATGGCTATATTTGAGAGGAGGGGACAGTGTTTATTTGGGAAAATATGTGATGATAATTCTGTTATATACAAATGATCTCATTTTGATTACAAATTCAACACAAGGTTTGAGAGAGCACTTAAAGGTCTCAGAGCAATTTTGCAAGGAGGTAGACATGCAAGCAAACAATAGCAAAAACCAGGATCATGATCTTCTTCTTTTTTAGTTGGGTATATGGTACTAAAACAAGCCTTGTCCATATTATATCATCAACATATAGTGGTATTACAATAGCTTGGCCATTAATGTATCACTCGGTAATATTTTAACCTGGGTTTCCTCCTTAAAAGCTGAGAAATCTAACTAGATATATTTATGCCATTCAATAAGATCACGCTCTTCTTTAATAAAAAGAAAAATAATCAATTAATTTTTTATTTTGAAGGCAGTCTTTTGGAAGAACTAACAAAGTATAAATATCTTGCGATAAACTTCAATAATAAGCTCACTTGAGAAACATGTAGAACAAGGATAACATTGGGAATATGGAGAACAACTTTTGCATTATAAAATAAAAGTAAAGATACTAAATATATGGGATTGAAAGACTATATGAGATTTTTTGTCTACTAGTGGTACTAGTGATGTTGTATGGTTATGAAGTGTGGGTTGACAACACATCAAACTTAAAATGGAGATAAACAAAGAGGATTTAGAAATGTTTGATTGCAAATAAATTCAAAATAAAAGCATAAATTCCATATGAGATTCATCTAGAGGCAACTACTATGACTTGTCTTTTAAGATGTCCAAAAAAAATCAATGATGGATGCAAATAGAAGGCTTAAAGCTATAATGGAAGAATATTTGATCAAAATAAATAAAACATTGATGAATCAAAACAACAAGTGAATGAATAAATGAATTGAAATTTAACTTGGATGAACTCCCAAATAATAAGAAAGAAATAAAGGCATTTTTTAAGGAAAAATCTAGAGTAACTATGTGGCAAAATAAGTTTATAAGAAAGAAAGAACATTATGTCATTGAAATTATCCCCACATACAATCACCACCAAAAGGCTACATAGGGGTAAACATCAATTGGAAAGCACAAATACTAATGGCCTAGTTGAGGACCAACTTACACCAACTTACATGTGAAACAAGAGGATGGAAAAGATCAAAAGAGGAATGAGAGAAGAGAATTTATATCTTTTGCACATCAAGTGTGGTCAAGACCGAGAAACATTTTATTTTGGAATTCAAGGCATAAAGTGACATTTAAAATGGATATGTCGACGTTCTAACAATAAGCATTATGTTAAGAGAAGAAATTTAAAAAAAGATAAACATTACAAAAATAAAAGTATTTGGGCTAGATTTTAAGCTTGGTAGCTACGATTCTTTTTAATTTTTATATTGTACAGTTTGTTTTGCTCTTGTAGATGTAAAGAACCTTTTATTCTATTTAATTCTTATATTAGATCTCTTTATATCATCAAAAACAATTGGTGGTTAAAATTAAATATAAATATATAAAGGTTTCCTACGTTTTTTTTAATGGGTTATATGGGATTCAAATTAATTATATTTAATTAGATGTAAAGAACTTTTTATTCTATAATTCTTATATTAGGTCTCTTTGTTGGTTAAAATTAAATATAAATATATAAAGGTTTCCTAAGTTCTTTTTAATGGGTTATATAGGATTCAAATGAGTCTCACCCATATTATATCATAACTGCATAATGGTATTATAATTATTTGACAATTATATATGTATCGCTTGATAAAATTTGAATCTTAGTTTCTCTTTGAAATTCAAAGAATTTAACAAACCAAACCAAATAACATTTGATACAAAATAAAATAAAATTTATAATTATATTAATTCAAACAAAAATGGGTTTTCTCATGAGAAATAACATCAGAGAGGATCAATCCCATTGAAGGATATTTTAGCAATAAGGGTCATGGCCAAGAATGGGGGTCATACATACTTCAGTACCAAATCCTCAAAAACAAGGAATCTCATACCTGGATAAGCTTTGGAACCCTAGATAGCTTTAGTGACTACCAAACACAAGCAAGGACAATCATAAACACCATGGGAAAGTGACAAAAGGAGGATTCTCTGCTTGGAAGGGTGAATGTATATTTACCATAGGCAAAAGAAATACCAGTCTTGGAAGTAGCAAAGGACTAGGTAGCCCAGGAACCTAATAGGTAAATTTGTGGGTTTTAGACCATCCTTACACTTCCTCCACATGTAGATAAGGAAAAAATGATATCTAGAAGGAGAATGCAAGATTCAAACTCTCCTAAATGGGTATTTTTTGTGGATTTCACATCAATGGCAGACCAACAAAAATTATTTGAGAGAGGGTTATATCATCACGGGCCAGTGAAACTATTCTTGCAACCATGGAATATAGGATTTGATATCAAGGTGGAACCGATCGCAGTACCAATATGGGTAAGATTATATACCCTTACCCTTGAATTTTGGAAATAGGAGGTACTTGAGGCAATAGGCAACTTACTAGGACATTATCAAGGTAGATCAAGAGAAATAATTTTAGGAGGATCGACAACTTTTGCTAGGATTTGTATAGAAATGGACCTTAGTAAACCTCTTCCAATGGAGATAGACCTAAAAATAAGGTATTTTGTTTGGTTTTAGCAACTAGATTATGAGGTTGTTCCCTTCATATGTAGGATGTGCCACGCTCATGGGCATTTGGCCAGAATGTATTCAACAAGGATCATCAACTAGAACAAGAGGGGACAAAAGCAACTATTAACATGGCCAGCCAATCTCTTCAACAGAAGGTAAATTAAAATATAGAGGAAGACCCAACAGACTTTGAGAGCTTCCCACAAGAAATCAAAATGCCAAATAGAATAAATCAACAAAGTAACCAGAGACAAGGAGAAAAGGTTGTTAGCTTTTGATTCTTAATGAAATATCAGTCACAAGGCATAAAATGAGCATGCAATATTAAATATATGATAATGGCAATATTCTAAGCATGTAAAACTCATGAGAAACTTCTATAACTACTCATAAAATAACCATTAATGAAATCTCATAAAAATATTACATTGATAAAAATGGAGGTCTCAAACTCTCCATATTTCTTACATGCTCTACATTGTATCTACTACTACTCTACTCAATGCTCTCTACCTTCTCTCTATCACTCTCTCAAATTCTCATACAAAGGCCAATATATAATGGATGTGACTCTTGGCCTTCCATATTCCTATGACTCTTCATATTCCTATTCTATAGACTCATGTACACATGGACAACATGCATATTTACATCATTGCACATTCTAATAATACTTGTGCATTTATTACATTGCATAAAGTAACTACTCAAACCCTAATATAAGGATGTACCCATGGTGGTAAATTAGCATGTACCAAATAATGTATATATTCCAACACCCCCTTGTATTACATTATTTGGTTATTGAAGACTTTAGTCTTCAATATGGATCTTCATATTTCAAATATTCTTCAACTTGATCAGGTTCTTCTTCTTCTTTAATATGTAGATGGCCAAGTAATCCAAAGTATTTTTGTCCTCTCATATTTCTCATTTTGAATTTTTCATTTCCCCATTGACTTTTATGATATATAGATTTTTCATTTTCTACAATCTGTTTCTCATAAAATGCATTAGTGTTGTTTTGAAATACAACAATATATTGTGAAATCTCAATTTAGTCTAGAGCATATATATATCATTGTGGATTGATACTTTAGCTTCTACCTCATTTTTATTTATTATGAGGCACTTATTGATCCCATTTATAAATCTAAAATCAACCATCCTTTTACCCTCTACCAACTTGGCTACTGAAATAAGATTTGATGTTAATCCGGGAACATACATTGTATCATGTAACAAAAAAAATTGGAAATGATGTACTAGGTGTTACACACTCATATCCATGTACAATATAGGTTTTTCCATCTGCAATTTTTAACCTAATATTGTTAGTGACTTCAAGACAATAAAACCATTGTAAATTTTCTATCATGTGATGACTTGCACTAGAATCAATAAACCAAATGTCTTTTGCATTTTGACTTGTAGAGTTTCTTGTGCTTGAAGTAATTTTACATTTTTGATATGGAATATTGTATGGATTTTGATATTGAATCCTTCCATAGTGTATCTTGTGATGATATGTTCCTCTTGCTAACTTATCCATTATATTAAGAAATTGTAGTATTCCTTATGTCTCCCAATATTTTCACCTTCTAGATTCTAACCTTCAATTATTGTAGTATATGATCAATCAA
Source organism: Wollemia nobilis (assembly GCA_028583015.1). Lineage (NCBI taxonomy): Eukaryota > Viridiplantae > Streptophyta > Pinopsida > Araucariales > Araucariaceae > Wollemia > Wollemia nobilis. The sequence continues at coordinate 9,653,665 of JAQPPZ010000689.1, read as the reverse complement.
TAGTCAAATTTCTAAATAGAATTCCTTTTAGCTCTTTTAGTATTAAATATATAATATTTTATCTTTCAAAGCCTTTGAAGTTGACTACCTTATGACTCCCTAGTTTTGAGTATATGATCAAGTTTGATATGATCTTTTCAATTCTCAAATTTTGTAGAATACCTTGTATCTACCAAATATTTTGAGTATAATATAGCATTGATAAAATACTTAGCTTTCTTAATTTTCCTTTGAGTTGAATCCCTTTTATCTCCCTAATTTTCAACTACTATTCTTCACCTTATTTTTTCCTATTTATGAATAGAAAGCTAAAGATAGTTTTGATGCACTTTCAATTTTGATAAGGTTCTCTATTTTCAAGACCTTTAAGTTGGATTCCTTATGTCTCATTAATTTAAGCAAGAGACTAATATCAAATGTAATTTCCAACTTTTCAATAACTTTATGTAGTGCTTCAATTTTTAATAGTAAGGTTTCTAAATTTCAAGAACCTAAATTAGTGTTTAACTCCTTATAACTCCTTGTTAGGAACCTGCTATTAAAATAAGGAAAACTCATACAAAATACTAAAAATAAGCATAAACTTATGCAATGACACAACATAGAAAGTAAATACAGAATAAAACACTCTCACAATAAACACTATATCGCAAGCCTCTTCGATGGGGCAACCTCCTTCAATATTTCATTCACTTGCAAAAAGATACATTTGTCCATGGCTTCATAGCTTTTAAAGAAAGACTTCATGCAACCCTAACCCTAAGCTCAAGAGTTGGCTTACATGAAAAATGCCACTTGAGCTAGAATATTCTACCAAATATCGGTTACAATCTTGATAACAGTTACATAATATGGCCCCACTTGGCTAGGAGCCTAACTTGCCACATACATTATAAAATATTACAAAATAACATTATAGATGGGAACCCCCACGATGGAAGTGGGTCATTACATAATAATGAGAATTACAAAATAGTGTTAGGATGGGATCCTAACATGTCCTTCCCCTTCAAAAAGCTTTGTCCTCAAAGCTGAAGGTGAGGAAATTGGTGTTGGTGTTGATGGAGAGACTCCCATGTAGCATCTTGTAGCTGGAGTCCACACCACTAAACATGGACCTTAGTAATGGTGTGGTTGTGAAGAGTGTGAGTCCAATGATCCAAAAATTATTTGGGATCATGCAATATATAACATTCTTAATCTAACTCTGGGAGTGACGATTGAACCTGTACCTGATTGCCCACCACCGTTTTGAGAGAGAAAATATGAAAAACAAGATGGAGCTTGGATGTAGGTGGAAGGGCCAATTTGTAGGTTGTGGCACCAATCTGTTGTAACACCTGGTAGGGCCCATAGTATTTCATAGCAAGTTTCAAGCACCTGTGAATTTATAGGAACAACTATTTGTATGTCTATAAGCAAAGTAAAGCCATATCACCCACATCAAAATTGTGCTCATAATGGTTTTGGTCATCTTGTTGGTGCATCCGGTTCTGGGTTGCATCCAAATTCATCTTCAGTTGATGGAGGACATCGACATGCTGACTAAGATTAGTGTCAATTACATGGACCTTGGAGCTACATGGAATGTAGGACGAAGGCATGGGTGGAGGCTGAACAAAAATTACCTCAAAATGGGTAACCTTGGTTGTGAGAGGAAGTGTTGTACCACCACTCGGCCAAGGGAAGGTACTTCACCCAATGCGTAGGATGATCAAAGATAAAGGAATGAAGGTAGATCTCCAAAAATTTGTTAATAATATTCATCTAGCCATCCATTTATGGATGCTAAGCTGAGCTCATTTTGATATGATTTTCCTACAACTTAAACAATTCTTGCTAAAAGTGACTAGTAAAGTTTGGGTCACAGTCAGACACAATGGAGGAGGGAATACCATGAAGGTAAAATATAGAATCAAAGACAATTTGAGCAATGGTGGAGGTTGTGTAGGGATGGGAGAGGGAACAAAAGTGAGTATACTTTGAAATATGATCCACTACCGCAAAAATAATGGATTTACCACTAGAATTTGGTAACCCTTCAATGAAATCCATGGAAATATCAATCCAAACTTGATCAAGAATTGGTAATGGTTGGAGAGTGCCTGTAGAATGCACCATTTTTTCTTTCATTCATTGGCAGGTATCACAAGTTACCATAAAATTTTGAATGTCCACTTTCATGCCCTTCCATAAAAGGGTACGCTTAAGTCGCTCATATGTTTTGATAAATCCTGAATGACCGATAGATGGAGCAGCGTGCAGTTCATGTAAGAAAAGTTCCTATAGGGATGATGTGTGGGGAATAACAAGGTATTTGTGGTGACACAAGTTTTGGCCATCCCAAGCGTAGCTAGGACATGAGGTAGAGTTAGTGTGTAGAGAGGCAATCAAAGTTTGCAAGCCTGAATCTTGAAGTAACTCTTGTCATAAGAAATTGATCCTTTGTGGAATGGATGATGAAACGGTGCATAGCATACTATGATCCTCAAATTAGCGAGAGAGAACATCATCCATAATGGTCTCATTGCCCTTCTTATAAGTGATATCATAATCATAGCCCATGAGCTTAGAAACCATTTTTTTTTGTTTGGGGGTGGCAACCCATTGCTCCAAAAAATATTTGAGACTTTGATGGTTAGTTTTAATGAAGAAATTATGCCCAATGATACAGGGTCACCAATGGGTTATTGCATGTAGAAATGCTATAATTTCCATAGCATAAGTGGATTTTCCCATATTACGACTAGAGATTTCTTGATTAGTGAAAGCCAATGGTCGTCCTTCTTGCATCAACATGGCACCAATATCATGACCAAAAGCATTGCTTTCAATGATAAAGAGTTTAGAAAAATATGGCATGTCTAAGACTAGAGTGGTGATCATAGCATGCTTTAATTCTAGGAAAGTCTTTTCAGTGGGTCCCATCCAAGTAAAATATTCCTTTAACATGGAAGTGAAAGGAGATGCAATTTTACCATAGTTACGAATAAATTTATGATAATAACCTGTAAGCCCTAAAAATCCTTTAAGATCCTTGAGAGTGCGAGGTTTTGACCATTCTTGAACCGCCTGGATATTATTGGAGTCAAATTTGATGCCATCCTTGGTGATAATGTGTTCCAAATACTCCACTTTGGTCAACCCAAAATAACACTTGGACCACTTAGCATAGAGTTGATGTTGTGCCAACAGTTGTAGAGTCTAATCCACATGAACAAGATGCTCTTCCCATGAGCGGCTATATACCAAAATATCATCAAAGAAAACTAGGATGAATTTTTGAAGGAATGGGCAAAAAAATTTGTTCATGAGGCTTTAAAAAGTGGAAGGAGCATTAGTCAAGTCAAATGACATCACCAAAAAATCATAGTGACCATCATGAGTATAGAAGGTAATCTTAGGAATATCCTCATCCTTGAGCTTGATTTGATGATACCTAGAGTGAAGGTCTAATTTGGAAAATTACATAGTCCCATGTAGTTCATCCAGTAACTTGTCCACCACTAGGATAGGAAACTTATCCTTTATGGTGATTTCATTGAGCTCAAGGTAATCAATACACAACCACCAGGACCCATATTTCTTGCATACTAGTAAAACTGGGGAAGAGTAAGGATTATTGCTTGGCCGAATGACACCAGATTTTAACAACTCTTGTACTAACTACTCAATTTTTTACTTAAGAGTATGAGGATAGTGATATGATCTAATATTGGGTGGTGCATTACCAGGAAACAAAGGAATAGCATGGTCATGAGAGCAACGAGGTGGTAATTCTAATGGTTCAGCAAAATTAGAATTGTTCTTGGCCAAAACAAGTTGCAAATCGATAGGAACAGAATCATCCTCAGAAGGATGACGTTGGATCACAAATATCTAAGCTATGACACATTGAGATGATTTTTTTAACAACTTTTTCATCTGACTGGAACTAATAATCTATGGAAGCCCTAACTTTGAGCCATAGAGAGTGTGGGACTATCCATTCTATGAATTTGTATCCAAAGCTTGGCAAAGTTCCATGAGATGGTTTCAAATGTGCTCAACCATTGATCTCCCAACATGATATCACATCTCCTTAGTTGAAGCATAAATATATCTTGTTTGAGCTCATATTCTCCAATTTTTACTTTGACATTACGACATTTACCCTTGTAAGGTAAGGTCCCACCATTGGCTACCATAACCTCAAAGGAATTGCATGTATGTATGTAACAATTCACCTGCTTGGCAATGTGGGGATCATAAAGTTGTGTGTAATACCAGAATAAATTATGATGGTAAGATGTAGGCCCTTGAAATAACCCACAACTTTCATGGTTTGAGGAGTAGTAATGCCAACAAGAGCATGAACAAAAATTTCAGCCTATGGTTCTTGGTTTTCTTCCTCTGGCTTGGGAGGTTCCTCTACTGATTATGTGTCATCATTTGTGGTCACTAGTGTCAGGATCATTGACATATATGATGAAAAACTTCTTTTGGGTGCACCTATGCCCACGAGAAAAAATTTCATCACAATTGTAGCACAACCCTTGGGTGCATCGCACATCCATTTTGGCAGTAGTTAGACATTTGGGTGCAGCAGTGGGTGCAATATTTTTTTGTTCATTATGAGTTTGGAATCTAGGAGAAAAAGAGGATCTACCTGTGGAAATTCGGATATCCGCCTCTAAGCTAAAAATTTAGATTCGGCCAAATGAGCCAACTTGATAGCCTGCATCATGGATTGTGGTTTAAACATCGTGACCTTAGCTTGGAGATCTTCCCTCAAATCACTAACAAAACAACTCATAAAGAACCCTTCATTCTTTTCCATATTTTTGTTGGCCAATTTATCAAATTGTATTTGGTAATATTGAACTATCGAAGTTTATCTCAAATTTGTTAATTGTCCTATAAAATCATCATACTCACGAAGGCCAAAGTGAGTGAGTAATTGAGACTCAAAGTCTTCCCAAGAAGGATTAGAGATAGTTTTCTATAAACATTGGTACCACTGTAAAGCTTTAGATTCCAAGTTGAAAGAAGCCATTTGAACTCGGTAATATACAAGGACATCATGGAGGTTAAAAAATTGAGCAACATGACATAGCCACCCATCCACATCCTTCCCATTGAACTTAGGGAAGTCTAATTTCAGCATCTTAAAGGTAGGATCACGATCATAGTGAGGGTAAGAGTTATCTATCGCACTTCATTTACCTCGATCAAAAAATTGAGTGTTCAGTATGGTACTTAGACTTAATTGGAACATCTTGCAATCTGGACTCAACTTCTACAAGTTGTTCTTGTAGGTAGGTTCTGGAGGTATCAAAATCAGTTCTAAAATTTTTAAATTCTGCCATCAGGACTTGATTTGTGCTTTGCATACTATTAGCGGTGCTTATTAGGGATTCTAACAATGTGGTGTTTGGTCTACCTCTTTTTGATGTCCATGATTGCCACCAGCCATTTGGGATACTTTTGAACCTCTTTCACTGAATTAATAAAAATATAAGTGTTGTTTTAGGAGTTACTATTTTTAGTAAGGAGTCCAAAAAAGTGCTTGGGTGTTATATATCAAAATGATCAGCTCAAAAATATGGTCACAATGAGCTATGTCCCATAATGCATATTTTGGACACCCCAGAATTTTTTTTTTTAATCCTCTATTTTGACAATTCTACCGGTCTGGTCGATATTTTATTTTGAAGCTAGGGTTCAAAATTTGGGTACTAGATCAACTATCTCTGACCTACGTGTTCTATCAAATGACCATCTTGTCACTGTCTTGTATCTATCCTTGTCACAAGTATTGTAGTTACTAACATTGTTCATATCACTGACCTAGAGATTATATGTACTATGCAGTTACTGACAACGGTGGTTCTATTTTTGACCCTGACCACTTGTAATTTTTGACTATTATAGATGATTGTTATTGTTACTACTAATCGTACTATTATTATTATTGACCTAATTGTTACTATCACTGACCTGACTAGAATTTATCACTAACCCGACTGTTTAGATTGTTATAGGCACTTGCAAAATATGTCCTAACTGTTGGTGCATGCAAATTTTATTTTTATGTGATAGAGAAGTTCTTCTCTATATGATTACATTTTGGGGATCATGAATGTAGGTTCAGCAAAATAGGGAGATGTTGCTTTTGCAGGTTGAATTTTTGGATAGAACAAGGATATGCTAGGCAGAGGAGTATGTAACACCCATAGGCCCTCTATTGTACCGTAGTGATGAAAAATAGTTCCTGAGTCAATATTTTAGGCCACTATCCAAGGAGGATTCCACACATACCCTTGAGCACATTATCTACCTCTTTGATAGTACAAGAGGGTAATAATTTGGGATGTTATGTCCCATGTACTATGGATGATACAAGGTCGAAAAGCTTCCTATTGGATAATATTTTGTTTAACACTAGGATGGTCTCCTAATACACCCAAAGATGTGTGGGAGATCAATTTCGTGTGTGAGTGTTGTCTAAGGCCTAGGTATTGGAGCCTGATCGTTCCTCACTTCACTAGAAACTTTATGGGCTATCTACCTTAGCCAATGATGACAACTCTTTCACGATATTTTAAAACCCCTAGCACAGGGTTTCTAGCCTACTCAACTACTAAATAAAACATTGTATTTTTTTGGTTTTTCTGGTTTTTTTGGTTTTTTTTAAATAAAGGAAAATATAATGAAAAAATACAAAAAAATTATACCTAACAGACATAAATAGCTGAGCAAGAATTATTGTAGTTGCAGTAGAACTCAACCCTGTAAAGTTCTTTGATACCACTTGTTAGGAACCTACTATTAAAATAAGAAAAACTCACATAAAGTACTAAAATTAAGCAGAAACTTATAAAATGATACAATGCAGAAAGTTAATGTAGAATAAAACACTCTCACAATAAACACTGAATCGAAGGTCTCTTCAAGGGGGCAACCTCCTTCAATATTTCATTCACTTGCAAAAATATACATTTGTACATGGCTTCATAGATTTTAAAGAAATACTTCATGCAACCCTAACCCTAAGCTCAAGAGTTGGCTTACATGCAAATTGCCACTCGAGATAGAATCTTCTACCAAACTTCGGTTACAATATTGATAACGATTACATCAAATGGACCCACTTGGCTAGGAGCCTAACTTGCCACATACAATACAAAATATTACAAAATAACATTATAGATGGAACCCCCATGTTGGAAGTGGGTCTTTACATAATAATGAGAATTACAAAATAGCGTTAGGATGGGATCCTAACACTCCCTAATTAGAAATTTAGAAAATATAGGTATTTGCAAATTTAATATTTCAATTTTGATGTAGAAAACCTTATTCCTCCAAGTTAAATTATTTGCAAATATTTCTATGCTTGAATTTCAAATAACGCAATTTCAAAAAGCTTTCAAGTTAAATCCTCCTTACTTCAATAGTCTTTCAAATCAATCAATAAATCATCTAAGGTTATAATCTACCAATTCATTTCCTTATATCTCCATTCACTTAATTAATCTTAAGCATAATAGATTAACTTAACCTTAGTATTGATAAACCTTATATCTCGGGGTAGATGTTTAATGATGGGGAAAATAGCATTAGGAAGCTTTGAATTTTTTTGAGTGTTGGCGAGGGAGCGATGAAATTAGGGTTTCTTGGGAGGGTGGGGATGACGGTGGGCAGGAAGGCTATTCTGGGAGAGCACGGAAGCATCGACAGGTCGAACCAGGGGCTTGACAGGGTGGAGGGAGGACAAACAGAGTCTGGGGATGCCAACGAGTCCTTGCCAAGTCACGGCAAGGATCCGCCAGACAAACGAGGAGATGGACCTCAAAAGTCATATGCTTTGGCAGCGGCCTCTGAAACCCTAAGCAGGATCTTCTCCAAGGAGTTATTTCTGTCTGGGGACGAGTTGGACATCCCGACAAAAATTCTCTCAAGCTTTGTGGATTTCAAAAAATTTACCCTCATCGATAAGTTTATTGGTGGTCGTCCTGACATGGAGACCATTCGCAAGTGGGCATGTGGAAAATGGCGGACCTCTGGTCACTTAGAGTTGGTTGCCCTAACCTGAGGTTTTTTTGCGATTAGGCTGAGCAACAAAGAGGGCTACTATAAAATCCTAGCTGGAGGGCCTTGGTTCTTGGTCCGTAGGAGTCTCTTTCTAAGGAACTGGGATTTGGACTTTAACCTCGATACCCAGAATATCAACATTTCTCCAATATGGATTAAGCTTCCGAGTCTTCCCCTTTTCTACTGGCATGAAAATGTAATTAGAGGTATTGCTCGATCCATCGGGGAGCTGATCACTTTAGACCCTCCCACCAGAGCTTGAACTAGATTTTTCCAAGACCGGTTCTATGTTTTGGCGGACTTGGAGACGGACCTCCCATCCTCCATTACTTTGCGGTCTGGGGGTACTTTTCTACACAAGCAATCTATTATTTATGAGAACAGGCTAGCTTTCTGCCCTCAGTGTAGTTCTCAAGGGCATCTTCAGTCCAATTTTCCTCTCCAAAAGTCGAGGAAGAAGGAGCGGGATCCCTACAACCCTCTGGAGCACGGTGAAGGTCAGACGAAGCACCCTTTTGTGAAAGGCCATGAATCTCTAGGTCCATCTAGGGACCATCTTGAATCCTCCTTACTAGAAGAGGAAATCACCACCCATCCGGACTCCGAGCAGTGTGGTGGGCGCCCCCAACTAGGACCACAGGAGGAAAAGGAACAGGCCCCCCCCTTATCACCACACAGGCAGATTCACCCAAAATTTATGACCGAAACTCTCCCGAGGCACAAAATATATTGGAAGACTACCTGTTGGGAAGAAGAGGTTACCAGCCTGGTAATATTAGCCCTCGAATTACAAGGAGTCAAAAGCGAGGGGTGGATTTTGGTAGTGAAAGGAAGCAGGGCTGTCCCCCCAACAAGGAAAAGAGAGACAAAGAAACTACGGCTGATGTTGCAAATGGAACCCAACAGTTGCTATTTCAGGATGACTCCGATTCTCTGATGGGTGACGCGCTTATCCCAAAACCTCCCTTCCAGTAGGGAAAGGGAAATAAGAAGAACCTCAAATAGTACGGATGAAATCCTGGATGTGAGAAGACTAAATGGAGTGGCCATTTGAGCCAGGGAAAAATTTTCCAGCAGGATTTTCAACGGTTTGTTTAAGTCCAGTCATTTTTCTTGGATCCTATCCAATATGTATGCTTCAAATTCTGCCTCCGGGAAAGCAGAAATGTGGAAAGTTATTTCCCAGGTATGGGAGAATTTTTGTAGTTTTCTTGGCTGTCTTCTTCTGCTTTTCGATGGTCCAGCTTCTCCGGCTAGTTTTTGTTTTCCCAATTATAATGGCCATGGTTTCCAGGATAATCAGGAAAAAATGCCTTACTTGTAGCCCTTGGGCAATTAGCAGCTTTTTGTTTTTTTTTTGCATACAGGTTTATTCTTCCAGCCAAGAGGCATGAAGCACTATTTAGCAAGGCTGATTTTGTATATAAGGTTTTGGGATCCTCTATAAAAACCCACTGTTAATCTATTATAATAATTACCAAAAATAAATAAACCTTATATCTCCTTGACCTTTATGAAATGCAAATAGATTGAATATTAATATACCTTCTTGGAGATGAAGTGCTACATAATGCTTTCTACTTCTTTGACTACAACTTGCATTCTAATTTTGGCGTTGTTCTCCTTTCAGTCTTCAATTCTTTACACAATGTCTTTTCACTATATTTATTTCTCTCCCTTGTATATGGCACTATTTCATACTTTGATTGTCCTCTTATTTTCTATATGCACTCTGACTTGTGAATGTTCTTAATATGTGTGTTGTAGATTGTTTGGGCTTCTCCAACCTGTCTATATTCTTATTTTCATGTGCCACATGGCACTCAACATATTTAGGTATTTCTTTTACTACGTTACTTCTACCCAATTTGGTGATGCTATGACAACATGGGTGTTACCTTTGACAAGTGTCTTCCTTCCTCAAATGTGCTCCTAATTGGCTTGAAGTGTTTTCTTCCCTCAATGACTGTTGGTGCTTCCTTTCCTCTGTGCCAAGTGGCATCCAACTTCTTCCAAGTTCTTAACCAAAGTTCCAAATGGTGGCTATGCTTCTCTCAATGCTTACATTCAATTCTGTAACATCTTTGGTGCTCAAACTTGCTTGCCCTTCCTTAACGCTCATAATATCTTTTGCTACTTGATAGTTGTAACTTCCAATGTATGTACTTTGTAACTCTTCAATGCTTGTTGGCCCTTATTTACTTCTAAAACTTGGTGGTGGCTCTTCTCTATCAATGGTTGCTCCTCTTCTATGATGGTGGCTCCTCCTATGGTGGTGCTTTAGTAACTCTTCCTTGGTGGCATTTTCATCCCTAGATTCTCAATGTTGTTCGACCAGATATCCAAGCTTTTTCACTTGGGTAAAATCTTTGCTTTTACCTCCTAAAACTTGCACCCTTATCCTTGCTTTAGCTCTACTTTTCCAGTGCTTTATATTTTCTAGTATGTCCCTTCAATGTCTCGATTACCTTTGTTTGAAATTGCACTAATGCTTTGCTTTCCTTTGTCCTTTGCGAAGCTTGGTTTCAAGCGCTAAGCATGGTGCACTTTGCTTTCCTTTATCTTTTGTGAATCTTAGTTTCAAGCACTAAGCATGGTGCACTTCACTTTCCTGTGCATGACTCATAGACTTCTAATTTTTCTTGTCTACGTAAATGACACTCTTTGTTTATGTGTTTGAATTGGCTTTGTAAATGCGCTCTTCTGGTTGCTTAACTTTAATAGATATTCATACTTGATGAGCACCAAAAATGCTCATTTTTTATATGCTTTAATAACATAAATGTGCGGTATTATTATATTAGAAATGCATTTTTATGAGATTTTTGTATACATTTAATGGAAAATGATGTATTATATCTAATGTGTATTTTGAGTAAAAATTGTGTGTAGATGCAATACCTTATGACTTTTTTTGCACCTTTTAGTCAAGGTCCCATGCGGACCTAGAATTTGATACTTTCATAATGTGATTAAGGAATGGTTGGTGATTAAACGGTGATAGTAGCAAAGGAGTAAGGCATTCCAAAAAATGCTAAGGTACAGTGTTTGTATCCTATCCATAGGCTGGAAGGTGCCTATCTCCCAACAAAAAGGAAGCGCATGTCTCCTAGAACGTAGAACAAGTGCTGGTCTCCTGAAAATAGGCTAAACAGTGCATATCTCCCAATACATAGGACAAACACCTATCTCCCAAAAATAGGTTGGACGATGTCTGTCTCTTGATAACAGAATAAAGTGCTCACTGTTAGATACCCAAAAAAGAGCGATGATCTTTAGTGAATAAGAGAAGGCTAAATACGACATCTTTATCTTGATGATAGGACAAAAAGGTACCTATTTTCCAACGATGGGCCGAATAGCGTGTGTACTCGATAGAATAAAAATGTGTGCATTGATTGTAAATATTGAAGACCATGTATAAAATTAGATGTATTTTGTTAAGGAAACATAGGAAATGCTATGATTATCCCGTAAGGATTAATTTTAGCGTGACTTCTCTTTTATTAGGCATTTAATAAATTTATGTGCGCCAATCGTAGTGAATCACGTTAGAATGATAAAATTAGAAGCATCTAAATTTGTAAACAGGGGATGATTGCATGTTGTATAAAAACGTAGGCTACCTCTGAATAAAGGATCCCAAACTTGCTTTGTAAAATTGGTACTGCATAATAAAATCTTGAGTGTTTGACTATTTTGTTGTGTTTGGAGAGTGATCGTGTGAATTAATTGGGTGGATGTCTACAAAATCCTGGGCGCACTCCAGGAAGTATTCCTCCCCTGTTTCATTTTGCTTTCATTATTTATTTTCTATCATTTATTTTCTACGAGTGTGTTTCTCTTGTTTTATTTATTTCTGCATAGAGTATCTTAAATTTTGTATTTTCTTGCTTTATGTAATTTTGTAAGTGTGTTTTCTTTCCTATAATTTACTTTTCTACACATTTCCTTTCAATCATGTATTTGATAGTTTAAATTAGTTAACCTTCAATTTCTTATAGAATTTATTTTCCTACAATTCAATTTTTTTGGTTTGGTTGAACTCCAACTACACCAACAACCACCCCCCTAGACCAAAGTGACACATGGGACTCATCTCTAGTATACTGCAGGCATATACTTTACACTGGTACTCGGCAAGTTTACAAACCTTTGGATTGATAAAATTAAATGGAAGCATAATTAGCTATTTTTAGAAACATATTTTTTGCTCATCATTTTGGCATCGTTGTTGGGGAGTGCCAACTGTAGTATTCAAATATATAGGTCATTCAAACCTAAAACTTACAGTTCATATTAGCTTACCCATAGATTTTCTACCTGATATTGTATGAGTCCACCAAGATTAAGAGGACCGAATGGCCATTTTCAAAAAAGCAAAGACATTACTTCACAAGTACCTAAGAAACCTTCTAAAATTTCTTTCGAAATATCTAAAACAAATCCTGAAATTGAATTACCATCTCCTCCAGCAGTACATTGGCGTAGTCACCCAATATTTGAGCAAAGATCTTCTCACCAATTAAGGCAAACATCTTTTAATGGAGGACTAGTTTCAAACTTTGGTTTCGGACATATGTTTGAAATAACTCAATATCAGGAATATTTTATTGAATATTTAATGGTGGAAAGCAATTAAATATGAAACCATTTCAAAAATTGACCTAGGAAATTCTTTTAGAGGACAAAAAAAATGAGTGTGAAGCCTTGAAATTTGCCCTGGAAGTAGCAAGTGTAGAACCTACTTTACCTAAAAATATGGCTAAATTTGAAGAAGCTTCAACCAGCTTTGACTTCCCAATTGAGGAAGCAAGGGAAGAAACTAAGATGAAACACATATCTCCTGCTCATATTCCTAACTTTAGGGGACTTCCAATTAAATACCCTAGTTTGTTCCTTTTTAAATTTGATGTATTATGTAGGTTAGTGGATTACAAATCAGATGCCCAAAATCTAAAATTATTTTCCTCCATCCTAGATGATTCAAAACTACGATGGTTCTTCGGTCTGGGAAACAAACACATTGCAACCTGGGAAGATATGAAAATTATCTTCCTAGACCAATACCAAAACTTTGGGAGGGCACAAGATGTTAGTGAAGAAGTCTTGGATATGACTCAAAAAGAGGAAGAATCATTGGAAGACTATTGGGATAAATTTAGCTTTAGTTTGCAAAGATCACCCCATGCAAAGTTGGGTCAGAAGTCCTTAAGAAGCATATTCTTGAGGGGTCTCACAAAGTCTCTAGAAGCTTTGAATTTGATATAAGGAGGGGATATTTACCAACATCAGATTTTAGATATTCAACAATTGTGTCAGAATTATTCTTGTAGAAAATGTAAACCAACCACCTGAGTCACAAAAGCTACAACCTCAGTAACTAAGGCTTAAATAGGCAATATGTTGGATGATATGAAGAGTGAGATGATCTCATCTCTCACACTTCAACTAGACACACTCTTGCTTCAGAAAAATAAGCATAAAACTAAAGAAGCACTAGCCTACTTTTGCCCAAAATGTAGGAGAAAACATCCAAAAAATGAGTGTCCAAAAAATAAAGTTAGAGTGTGTGTGATCTATCAAAAGGATCATAAAACAAGGTTGTGCCCACAAATATTAAATTTCAAAGAGGAACCTGAAGTAGCAAAAACCTATTTTATGGGTAATAAGAGAAATTGGAAACAATTTCCTATGGGAAATAGTATGCTAGGAGGAGTGCCACTTTATGGGCGAATTAACTATATTAACCAAGGATAGACTCAACCACCCAACATGGTATGGTGGGGTAAACCTCCTTGGATAAATGCCACCCAAGGTTCTACTCCTTACAACTCTTATCCATGGATGCCTTATCAACAAATTGAACCATAGTGGAGGAATTACAATGCATGGAATTCACCTCCACAAAATACAACTCAACCCCCACCGCAACCTAGTTTGCTTGCACCTCCTACTCCAAGACCAATTTAGCTATCTACGCAACCAACTCCAAATCCAAACAACAAGATAAATTAGCTCACCTATCAAGTAGACACAAATATGTTTCCCATATATCACATTAGAGTATATTGCAACCCTATACAACTTAGATCAGGTAGATGATTAGGAGTAGAACCAACCCATCCTGTAGAGGAGGAAGAGGATGTAGAGTTAGAAGTAGAAGAACCACCTTTGGTAGAAGAGGTGGAAGAAAAAGAAACTATTGAGAAACACAAAAATTAAGGGATTCCACATTTTTCAAAAATATTATAGGAACCCAAAAAGCCAATGTAGCCAAAATTTGACATTATGAAAGGTTTAAATAACCTGACAGTCATGATTCCTTTTTATCAGGCCATAAGAGAGTTATGTCTAAAAAAATAGGAAGAAAACCATCAAAAGCAGTAAATATGGTAGGAAAATTGGTTGATATCATGGTAGGTAATACATACCGTCCCAAATACTCTGATCTAGGAAGCCCAATGCTAATAGTTAAAATTGTAGGCTTCCAATTATCCAACATATTAGTAGATCTAGGGACTGCCATAAACATCATACCCCAAGAAACCATGCAGAAACTACAACTAACAAATATGAGGCCAACTAATTTTGTCCTTCAATTGGTCGACCGATCCAAAGTACTCCCAAAGGGAATATTGGAAGATGTTATCACAGTAGATCCATGGGAGTATCCGATAGATTTTTTCATGTTGTAATCTAGATCTGGATTGGGTGGTTATCCACTTATATTAGGTAGACCTTGGCTGGCCACAATTGATTCTTATATAAGTTGCAGGATAGGACAAGATCTCAGATAGATAAAATATAAAAAACTTGATCATTTATCCACTTGCACATTCCATTAATTTGTTGGAAGAACCAAATTGTGAAGTCCTAAATAATGATGCCTTGTCAATGCTTCAACCAATAATGGCTCTAGATGAAATTGAGGATGACACCGATGAATAACAAGTCATAACACACTTTTTCCAAGGGGAATATTCACATCCTCCTCTAGAATCTCCACTTGTAGGTAGCAAGGATAATCATGTCAAACAAATAAAGGTAGCACCTAGCATAGTATTGAATATTTATAATGAGTTATCAATTGTTCAAGAGGATAAATTAAAAGAAATACTAGTCAAACATCAAACTGCATTTGCATGGGATTAAACAGACATGAGGGGATTGCACGTGAAGTATGCACTCACAAGATATATTTAGAAGATGTTGTAAGACCGGTAAGACAACCCCAATGAAGAATGAATCCAACCATGAAAGAAATTTTCAAAGCTGAATTACAAAAACATTTATCAGTTGGGTTTATCTATCCAATATGGGATAGTCAATGGTTATCACCTTTAGTGGTGGTGCCTAATAAAAATGGCAAGTGGCGCATTTGCATTGATTACAGGATGCTCAGTAAAGCCACTAGGAAAGACCATTTCCCCTTACCCTTTATTGATCGATTCCTCGATACCTTGGTAGGAAAAAAATATTTTCATTCCTAGATGGATTTAGTGGATACAACCAAATTCAAATAGGGGACGAAGACCTGGACAAGACCATGTTTACTTGTCAATGAAAGACTTTTGCTTACTGGGTCTTACCATTTGGGTTGTGTAACACACCTACCACCTTTCAAAGGGTGGTGCTTAGTATATTTTCAAACATGGTTGGAGAAACTGTAGAAGTGTACATGGATGATATCACTGTTTACGATGAAACTTTTGAAGAAGCTACAACCAATCTGGATAAAGTACTCTAGTGGTGTCAGGAGATAAACCTGTTATTTAGTAACGAAAAGTGTTTTATGCTAATACAAGAAGGGATAGTGTTAGGACATCATATATCTACAGAGGGGATTAAAGTAGAGAAATTAAAAATTGAAGTAATTAAAAATCTACCTACTCCCCAAACTCAGAGAGATGTGCATAGTTTTTTAGGCTCTATTGGATACTATAGGCAATTTATCCTAGACTTTAGAAAGACTACCAAACCTCTGCATAAATTGTTTTCTAAAAATGTTGATTTTTCTAGACCAATGAGTGTGAACAAATATTTAAAATTTTAAAGGAAAGATTGACCATTGCTCCTATGCTAAGAGGTCTGTTGTGGCTGCTCCACAACGAGCCCCAAAAAATTGGGGGCCCCCCTTTTTGCTTTGAAATTTTGATGTTTGCAGTTATTTTTAAGGATCTGTGCCTTCGTTTTGTCGTGGGTTTTGCAATTGTTGTCGGTTCTTGTCGACAATATTTTATTGTCGATGATTTTTTATTGTCGATGACTTTTTCTTGTCGACGATATTTTATTGTCGACAACTTTTTCTTGTTGACGACTTTTGTCGTCATTTTCTTGTCGATGACTTTTGTCATCATTTTCTTGTCGACGACATTTTCTTGTCGACAATATTTTATTGTCGACATTTTTTTTATTGTTGTCAATGACTTTTTGTCATCATTTTTGTTGTCGACAACTTTTATCGTCATTTTTGTTTATGACAACTTTGTCGTCATTTTTTTTTTTTTTTAGCAAGTTTATTGTCGAGTGTTGGTGTTTCTTGTCATGGGTGGTTCAGATAATGAAAACAATAAAAAAAAATAATAATAAAAATAAGTTTGTATATATATATTCTATATATATAAATTTAAAATTAAAATAAATAAATTAGAGGATTTTTCGCCATTTAAGCTTCAGTTTAATGGTGGTCATGGTGTTGATTTCTAATATGTTAATTTGGTCTTTGTAGGTAGAAGGAGACCCCATACCGGACACGTGGATGGCAGTGTGCAGGGGTCTTGGCAGTTCGGAAGGTGCCACACAGCGTGAAGGTTTTCGAAACAGCCCACGACGCGGTGACATGGTAGGAAGCAGTGAGAGCCGCTAATGTGTAGAAGAGATGCAGCGTTGATAGGGTGGCCCACGGTGTGACTAGGGCTTCATTGGCACTGACGTGGCCCACCTCGCACCAAATGGGAGAGATTTTTGCCATTCAAACATTGTAGTAACAGTTGAAGGTAGTGGCGTTACAAAGTGGTAGGCATCGGGTAGGACGTGACAGCGCTGTGGTAGTTGACAAGGTTTGGTCATACACAGCTGGAGTGATGCAGTCGGAGGCATGATACAGGTGACAAAGTTCAGCGGGTCATCAGTCAGGAGTGAGTGGCGAGTATTCAGATTTAGCAGCCAGACGTAGGGATCGTTCGGTGTTAACACGCATGAGATAGCTAGTATGTCTCCATTTTGGGGGGACGTTACACTGCAGCACAGTATTCAACAGAGAATAGGCCCAACAAATTCAAAGGCGTTACAAGGGAGTCGCCAACAGATTGTAGAGCAGCACCATAGTGCTGAGTTGGCCAGACATGGCAGTCCGGTTAGCGGTAGTCAAGGCCAGGGATAATGAGAGAGGTGTCACGCAGTTTTAACACAAGGGCGACAGAGCGACTGTTTCGTGTCGCAGGGGGAGCTATTTGATTTGTTAGCATATCATGGTGCAATTTATACCCTAAAATAGCTCTATGGGATCATTTTATACCCGAAGGTCTGAAGTAAACAAAGTTTGAAATATTGCTTGAATGGCAAGGCCTCTGCATTTGGTATGGGCAGATCTAGGCGTACTTCGTACGCGGTTGCAGACGACAAGGGGTCCCTGAGAAAAGGTCTCTGTGAAACGTCTTGTGCTGGCATACAGAAGGTCATCGTCATTGTGGCAATAGTGATTAAATGATGCCAAAAGGGAGGCCTTGTGTGCTCTTGGCCCACGTCATGCAAGAGTGTCCAGGGTAAGTTTTGTTGGCCTCATTCGTTACTCGATCGAATTAAAAGAAGGAGGGCAACAAAATTGGTTTTGTATTGTTTGTATATTATTTATCGATGCCTTTACATACACCATGCACCATAGGGGAGGCATAAGGTGTCGAGAGTGTAAACTTGTTTCATTTACAACTCTCAGCAGGTTTAATAAAAACAAAAAAAAATCATCATACGATACAAAGTTAAGGGGGTGGGGGGGATGGGGATAATGAATGAATCGAGGGCCCCCCTTTTGTTTTTTTGTTTTTATATATATTATAGCAAAAGGAGGGAGTTATAAGGAGGAAGCATGGGATTCATTATTGTTTTTAGTTTTTATATTATATTTAATGAAAGCCAAGGGAGATGTAAGGGTTAAAATATTCTTGTTATTTTTATGATGTTAAAAGAAGGGTTATAAGGAAAAAATAAAACAATGCAAATTTTTGTTTTATTGTTTTATTTAGTTTAGCATCATTAATAAAGAGAAGTTGAAACGACTCATTTTGAAGGAAGGCTTTAAAATCCCAATGAGGGTATTGTACCAAGGGCTGGAAATGGGAGAAAAAGACTATTTTTTGGAATAAAGGAGCTTTTATTTGGCGAGAGCAACTTTTGTGTGTGAAATCAAAAGGAGACTGAAACTAAGACTGTTGTTGTTTCTGTAAATCTTTCCTTTGCATTATTGCTTCTTGTATCTATTCGTTTATGCCATAAAGTGGGTTACGATAGGTGAATGATAGAATGATGCAATTATTTGTTTTCTTAGAATCTTGCATCTGATCTAATCTGACTGTGTTTATGTTGCAAGTCTGTTAGGTCAGGTTGTTTTAGAATTTCATCTCATAACTTGGGGTTTTGCAGGGAGGAGATTGCTAACCAAATTAATGTTCTGTTTTGGTTTTTCCAGCTAACTTTTGTAGATAATATTTTTGTTTTATTTTTCTGATATTTAGATTAATCTTATCTTAAAAGCTGCTTTTTTGATTCTGGTCCATTCCAGAATTTTTTGCATTTGTTTTCATTCTATTCTGGTAAAAAAAATTGCATTTGTTTTCATCCTATTCTGGTCCATTCCAGAATTTCTGCTAATTGTTCCTTGATTCTGGTCCATTCCAGAATTTCTGTAGGTAGTTGATTTCTTGATTCTGGTCCATTCCAGAATTTATGTTCATAAATAATTCATTTATTACCATGAATAATCTAAGTCATAAAGAAGGTAAATAAATCCGCCAAGAGTATGCTCTACGTATGCGCTTGAGAAAGTGATATGCTCGCACCAGAAATTGGAGGGTTGGTTTACAGATCTAGTGTTTCCCAAAGAAAACTAGGGATTAATAGCGGAGAAGAGAAAGTCGCTTCTAGATCCACTTATTTAATTTAGATTTTCATTCTTGCATCTCCAAACACCTTCATCTAATTTTCAAACAAAATATGGGTTTAGGAGGGCTACTAATTCCAAATGCACATTAAGTCAGATTAAGTGAATGAATCCTAACTTTCTAACTTACTAATTTTTGCTAACATTTAATGCTAACATTGCTAACTTTACTAACACCAAATGCTAACATAGGGATAGTGGAACACTTTTAAATGAAGATAAAATGAATCCGCTAACTCTAAAAATGAACCTCATGTTAAATGCACGGAGCTTAAAATGAAGTGGTTTATACCACACACTTTCTCATTTGGAATATTTTTAAGTTGAAGATAAAAGAGGTTACTAACTGGGTTTCGGGTAGATCACTTTAATCTCAGGAACATTAAAAGAAGTTATCTTCACATTTGGTTGTTTTAATGGATTATGGTTGCAAAGTACTTGTTTGAATCATTAAATGCCCCTTGTTAACTGTTACTTGCATGGCTTAAGTTATTCTGGTATACATTCATTTATTTGCTTTAGTCTTGATTGATTACATGCACATGAATGTATGTTCACAAGAACCTTGGAGAAATGAATAATGCTAATTAATTTCTTTGCAAGAGAGAGTTTCTTGTTTGATACTCTAGTTGTGGTGATCATTTTGCTATAGGGAAAATATTCACTCAACAAGGTCCAAATTGGACCCTCCCCTTTCACATTTATGTTGATGCATCTAACAATGCAATAGGGGCTGCATTAGAACAAAAATATGGAGATGAGTTTTATGCCATCTACTATGTTAGTAAACATCTTACAGGTGTTGAGTTCAACTATATTTTCATGGAGAAATAATTCCCTGTAGTAGTGCACGCTATTAATAAATTCCATCATTACATTACAGGTTATAAGATTTTTGTGCATACAGATCATACAGCCATTAGGTACCCGATGAATAAACCTACAGTAAGTGGTAGAATTATTAGGTGGATTTTATTTTTACAGGAATTGGATATAACCATTATTGACAAACCCAATAGGGATAATGTTGTTGCAAATTTTATCTCTAGGTTAATATCTAAGGACCATACAGCCACTAAGGATTGATTTTTGTATGAGCATCTTTTTGCTCTAGATGAACAGATTTCATGGTATGTAGATATGGCTAATTACTTAGCCACTAGTAAAGTATCTCCTACACTCTCACCCCGAGAAGCTCAAACTTTGATAGAAAAGATTGAAATATTCTCATGGATTGATGAATGCCTATTTAGAACCGGGACTGATCAAATCATGCGAAGGTGTATTGTAGGAAATGAAACCATAGAAATCCTCAAGGTTTTCCATGGTGAACCATGTGGTGGTCATTTTGTAGGGAGAAGAACTGCATTTAAAGTTTTGCAGGTTGGATATTTCTAGCCTTATTTATTTAAATATGTAGTCAGACATGTTAACCAATGCGATCACTACCAATTAATGGGCAGACCAACTTTTCGATATGAGATGCCACTTCAGCCCCATGTGCACATCGAACCTTTTGATAAATGAAGGGTGGATTTTATGGGTCTCATCAATCCACGGTTATGCAAATAAAGGTATATTCTAGTTTGTACTAACTATGTGACTAAATGGGTTGAAGTGCAAGCACTATGGGACTTGAAGAAGAATACTATAGCCAATTTCCTGTATGAATTTATTTTCACCTGATTTGGGGTTTCTAGAGAAATTACCACTAATTAGGGACCTCAATTCACCTTGAAAGTGATTCAAGAGTTGATACAACAGTATCAAATCTGGCACAAAAAACTACCCCTATCATCCGTAATTAAATGGGCAAGTGGAAGTCACAAACTAGAGAACATTCTTCCTAAGATGGTACAACAACACCAGAAATATTGGGTAACTCATTTACCAAAGGCAGTGTGGGTATATCACACTACCTAGAAAACTACCATTGGATTTACACCATTCCAATTAGTGTACAGGAAAAATGCCATGATGCCCATTGAGTTCAAGATCAAAACCCTACGGACTAATGTAGATTTAAATTTATATCTAGATGTAGCATAGAAATATTATATTCAATAGCTCAACCAGCTAGATGAATATCGGTAGGATGCTTTGCAACAAACAAAGATCATGTAGAAACAAAGGGCTCAGTGGCATGACCGTCACATATGACCAAAATAGTTTAAATAGGGAGATTTGTTATTATTGTATGACTCTCGATTCTAGGAGTGAAAAGGGAAGCTTATGTAGCATTGGATGGGATCGTACAAAGTGGTTGAAATTATCAATAATGGTGTTGTGCATATCTGAACTATATACAAAAGCGACATTGTGTTGACAGTCAATGGCCACCAATTATGGCCATATCATACATCACCAATCCACATGATTGAATCCAAAGCAAGCATAGGGGAGACCCCATCATAATAAAAATTCTTCTCCATCAGTTTATGGATGCGTGTGTATCCACACAAAAAAAATAAGCTAAATTTTATCTAGATTTTTTTTATTTTGTTTTATTTACTGTTTTGTAGGAAATCGTGCCCTAAATGCATTCTATAGGCATCTTGAGAAATCTAGGCCTATCAAGCACAGGATCAATGATTCATGTTTCTTATTTTACGTGTGTATTTACTCTTTTGTAGGAAATCGTGCGCTAAATGCAATCTATAGGCATCCTAGGAAACCTAGGCCTATTAAGCACAGGATCTATAGTTCTTATTTTATGCTTTACATGTGCATTTATTGTTTTGCAGGAAACTATATCCAAAATACAATTCGTAGACATCTTGGGAAACCTATGCCTATCAGGCACAAGATCCACGGTGCCCTGCGTATTTTTAGTTTTCTAGGAGGATAAACGAATGAAGAAGCACCAATCCCTACTAGGAGGGGATATTTTTAACTGGAAAATTGTACAAATATCTACTTCCTCAGGGAAGAAAATACCTGCATACAAGTCAATACGGCGGATGCTAACCTTGTCACCAAGGAGAAGTGTCTATATTCGAACTGATGCAGAGCACCTAACTGTGGGTCAACTTAGTGGACTTTGAATTTCCATCCAAGAGAAGGCACCTATATCCCACATATAACAAAGGTGTTTACATTCGTAACATTTTGAAGGCACCTATCTCCCATATACAGTGGGTAAAAAAAAACTTGTATGTTTGTGAAAAAAATGTTTTTTTGTTATCTTTTTGCAGGTACCAATATCCAAAATGTCCAAATAAATGCACTTGTATTAACAATAATAGACGATGCATGTATCCAGTAAGTTAGAGTAAGGCATTTGTCTTCCATAAAATTGGATGTTTGTATCCGCAATATACATAAGTGTGCCTATCTTCTATAAAATTAGGAATTTGTATCCGCAATATAGAGAAGGGTGCCTATCTTCTAGCAAATTGGGTTCCTGTATATGTAATACAGATAAGAGCACCTATCTTCTAGCAAACTGGATGCTTGTATCCATAATATAGATAAGGCCAACTGTCTTCCATATGAATAAAGGGTGCATGTATTCCAATGCAAGGATTACTCCTATCTTCAGCATCATAGAAGCGGTCGAAGCCACATTAGCACCAAAATCCATGCACAGTCAAAGTCAAACTTTTTCATGGATGATGGTATGTTTATCTTTTTATCGATGGAATTTGTTTACTTATCAATTTTTGACCCAAGGTGTTCACGATTTTTCATCGGTGACCCATGCATGCTCCTAAGGCACAAATAAAATAACTTTCAAGGAGGGGACGTGTGTTGTCCCACGGTAAAATAGAAATTCCATGTTTTCTTTAGTTTTTTACATGATACATCGAGACTAATAAAATTGCAGTATCCAATGACAATTCAATTTGACATGATTACTTTACATGAAAAAATAACATTGTTTATTTGTCCTAGAGACATTGTTGTCATGCATCGACCAATAAAATTGCATCACCGGTAATTACATATGATAAATCATGAATCATCATCCAGGTATATACTAAACTTTCTATTATGTGTGTGCATGATTTTCATAAAGAAAATATTTCTATATAATGTGTCGGAACATGTCCCAAAAAACTCGTATCCAATCATACAAGCCCTAAATATGTACTACGCCATGTGGTGCCAATCAAATGGAAGGAAGTGATTATAACAGTACCCGTATAAATGTGGCACATGATTTTAGATTTAATTACGTAGATTACGTGTAATTATTGTTGATTACGAGGAGAAAGGTGCCTTGCAAGCACGGATACAATCACACACTTTGGCATGTTATAAACCTAAAATAATGTATGTTTTGCAAACACAAAGAAATCTAGATAATAGAGCCAGTAACCACCATGGGAGGACCTTCAACTAATCATGTATTGAAGAAGAATGAGCCTCGGTCTCTTTCAACCATAACTGGAGATGTTAGGAATCATTTTAAGGCTATGGGATGGATGGAGTATTTTTGCTTGGTTATCTAGGATTAATACCCTATGGCGGCATGAGAATTTGCAATAGTAATGGATGATGGTGTTGTACAGATGCACAAAATGGTCATACCAGTCATAGAGGCATATACTACGAAGGTGACTGGTCTTCCATGCATAGGGGATCATACATAGAAGAAGGATAGCATAGCACAATGCATGCAACTATTTTTTGGGTAGCCATCAATGTAGACAACACGCGTAGGGTTACTGAAACGACATATGCTAGATCTTTGGAGGAATGTGTTTGAGCAAGTGGCTCAATTTTTCACTTGTACTGGAAAGTATTCCTAGTTGAATGCCAACCATTTCATATTTCTCAATCACCTACTGTATGGGGATAAAATCAATATTCCCTACTACTTAATGTGTGCCCTAAAATATGAATTCAGTCAGCACCATGCAAGAACAGTAATGACATTAGGGCATCACGAGCTAATTTTAGTCCTATTTTGATATGTCGAGGTGCATAGGGATGCATCGAATGTTGGAGATAATATTACAAAAACAACTGAAGAGCAATAGGAATATGTAGAGAATGAAGAAGGTGTTACTACAGATACAACCAGGAAGCAACAAGGGGAAGAAGAGCCACTTGAATCCCATAGCCACCAATTTGCAAAAAAATATTGCAAGAACAATCAGGCCCTTCTCCCCCAACACCATCACATGTCTCCTAGCATAGCTATTCTATAGGGAATATAGGACAAGTTGAACAGAGTTCATCATAGGCAACATCATTGTTTGTCTCCCAAAATTCAAATTGGGAGGTAGACCAAACTATTTCAAGCCCATTTCGGGCTTCATCACCACCAAAAACTAGAAGTAGAGCACAAGAGAAGTATATGGTTGATTACATTTCATTCAAATAATAATATGCAGAGGATGAACTTGCTGCTCAAGTGTTGCATGGCATGGCCAATGGTGACACATTCTATCAAAATACTCAAGAAAAAAACTTGTAGAGCCAGCTATAGAACATGAAAGAACAAGCCTCCAATTGGGAGGAAAAATAAAAAAATGAGTAGGTCAAATTTTAAGAGTCCTAATGGGCTACTGTAGTAAGGTGGCAAGAAGTGAATGATGCTCTATGACAACTATGATAAATGTTGTAGTAGTTGGAAAATAGGGTCCAGCAACTGCACTCACCAAATCAGATAAGGTCGATGATGTCGTACAAACAGACTGGGCCATGGATGCGATATTTTCTTTTGTGAACTTGAAGGAGAAAATTACACCCACTGGAGAATTTCTATATGATTTTAGGAGGGCATCAGGTGGCCAGATGACCGAAATAAGGGACCAATCAAAGACCTTTGTGAATACTACTTCCAAATAATATGGGAGCTTTGTTGTGCAACAGGAACCCCTTGTAATTAAAATTGAAGATAGTGAGGCTGAGAAATTAGTCAAAACACCTATGGTTGTCCAATCAGATGGTCAACCACCAGATGACCAAGTAGGAATTGCCCAGTTAGCTAGGGAGTCTGAGGTAGATTTGGATGCCACTCAACTCATTGGTGAAATACATGTATCTAACCTTTTTATCCAATTAGATGTAGGCTAAGAGGAATAACATGAGGTGAACCACCTACAGGAGTTAGTCAATCCCATAGAGGTAGTACATTCAGTTGGTCAACCATCAATTTACCAAACCATGGCTAGTTATTTTGATAGGTACACCACAACTAAACCAACTGTGAACACACTAGTGTACCGGGATATGCAAGAAACACAATCTTTCTAAATCTAAGAAATAACACCTCCACAAAAGGTAGAGAGGGTTAGTCCCTCAGCATCCATATCTAATGTAGTAGCACCCAGACCAACCAAGAAATTATGGCCCAAATGAAAAGCATATAGAGCACCATAGAGAAGGTGAAAGACAAGGGCCAGGATAATACCCAGCGAAAGTAGAAAGCATCCCAACAAAAGTTAAAGGTGCAACCAAACCCAGACTCTAATGAATAATGGGTTGCATCTATGAAAGCCTTCACTATCCAAATTGGGAAGTTCAAGTAGCTCAAGAAGATCCTGAAGGAGGCTAAGAAGGAGCGAAAGTCTCACAAATGGATGGCCAGAGAGCTAGGCATTTCTATCAATCCTACAAGCCTCCAATTGGGAGGAAAAATAAAAAAAGGAGTAGGTCAAATTTTAAGAATCCTAATGGGCTACTACAGTAAGGTGGCAAGAAGTGAATGATGCTCTATGATAGCTATGATAAATTTTGTAGTAGTTGGAAAATAGGGTCCAGTAGCTGCACTCACCAAATCAGATAAGGTCGATGATGTCGTACAAATAGACTGGACCATGGATGCGATATTTTCTTTCATGAACTTGAAGGAGAAAATTACACCCAATGGATAATTTCTATATGATTTTAAGAGGGCATTAGGTGGCCAGATGACCGAAACAAGGGACCAATCAAA
Source organism: Wollemia nobilis (assembly GCA_028583015.1). Lineage (NCBI taxonomy): Eukaryota > Viridiplantae > Streptophyta > Pinopsida > Araucariales > Araucariaceae > Wollemia > Wollemia nobilis. The sequence goes on along the minus strand of JAQPPZ010000689.1, from coordinate 9,627,542 downwards.
GACCTTTGTGAATACTACTTCCAAATAATATGGGAGCTTTGTTGTGCAACAGGAACCCCCTATAATTAAAATTAAAGATAGTGAGGCTAAGAAATTAGTCAAAACACCTATGGTTGTCCAATCAGATGGTCAACCACCAGATGACCAAGTAGGAATTGCCCAGTTAGCTAGGGATTCTAAGGTAGATTTGGATGCCACTCAACTCATTGATGAAATACATGTATCTAACCTTTTTATCCAATTAGATGTAGGCTAGGAGGAATAACATGAGGTGAACCACCCACAGGAGTTAGTCAATCCCATAGAGGTAGTACATTTAGTTGGTCAACCATCAATTTACCAAACCATGGCTAGTTATTTTGATAGGTACACCATAACTAAACCAACTGTGAACACACCAGTGTACCAAGATATGCAAGAAACACAATCTTTATAAATCTAAGAAATAACACCTCCACAAAAGGTAGAGGGGGTTAGTCCCTCAGCATCCATATCTAATGCAGTAGCACCCAGATCAACCAAGAAATTATGGCCCAAATGAAAAGCATAGAGAGCACCACAGAGAAGGTGAAAGACAAGGGCCAGGATAATAACCCAGCGAAAGTAGAAAGCATCCCAACAAAAGTTGAAGGTGCAACCAAACCCAGACTCAAATGAATAATGGGTTGCATCTATGAAAGCCTTCACTATCCAAATGGGGAAGTTCAAGTAGCTCAAGAAGATCCTGAAGGAGGCTAAGAAGGAGCAAAAGTCTCACAAATGGATGGCCAGAGAACTAGGCATTTCTATCAATCCTACAAGCCTCCAATTGGAAGGAAAAATAAAAAAAGGAGTAGGTCAAATTTTAAGAATCCTAATGGGCTACTGCAGTAAGGTGGCAAGAAGTGAATGATGCTCTATTACAGCTATGATAAATGTTGTAGTAGTTGGAAAATAGGGTCCAGCAGCTGCACTCACCAAATTAGATAAGGTCGATGATGTCGTACAAACAGACTGGGCCATGGATGCGATATTTTCTTTCATGAACTTGAAGGAGAAAATTACACCCACTGGAGAATTTCTATATGATTTTAGGAGGGCATCAGGTGGCCAGATGACCGAAACAAGGGATCAATCAAAGACCTTTGTGAATACTACTTCCAAATAATATGGGAGCTTTGTTGTGCAACAGGAACCCCCTGTAATTAAAATTGAAGATAGTGAGGCTGAGAAATTAGTCAAAACACCTATGGTTGTCCAATCAGATGGTCAACCACCAGATGACCAAGTAGGAATTGCCCAGTTAGCTAGGGATTTTGAGGTAGATTTGGATGCCACTCAACTCATTGATGAAATACATGTATCTAACCTTTTTATCCAATTAGATGTAGGCTAGGAGGAATAACATGAGGTGAACCACCCACAGGAGTTAGTCAATCCCATATAGGTAGTACATTCAGTTGGTCAACCATCAATTTACCAAACCATGGCTAGTTATTTTGATAGGTACACCACAACTAAACCAACTGTGAACACACCAGTGTATCGGGATATGCAAGAAACATAATCTTTCTAAATCTAAGAAATAACACCTCCACAAAAGGTAGAGGGGGTTAGTCCCTCAGCATCCATATCTAATGCAGTAGCACCCAGACCAACCAAGAAATTATGGCCCAAATGAAAAGCATAGAGAGCACCACAGAGAAGGTGAAATACAAGGACCAGGATAATAACCCAGCGAAAGTAAAAAGCATCCCAACAAAAGTTGAAGGTGCAACCAAACCCATACTCAAATGAATAATGGGTTGTATCTATGAAAGCCTTCACTATCCAAATTGGGAAGTTCAAGTAGCTCAAGAAGATCCTGAAGGAGGCTAAGAAGGAGCGAAAGTCTCACAAATGGATGGCCAGAGAGCTAGGCATTTCTATCAATCCTACAAGCCTCCAATTGGGAGGAAAAATAAAAAAAGGAGTAGGTCAAATTTTAAGAATCCTAATGGGCTACTGTAGTAAGGTTGGAAGAAGTGAATGATGCTCTATGACAGCTATGATAAATGTTGTAGTAGTTGGAAAATAGGGTCTAGCAGCTGCACTCACCAAATCATTTAAGGTCGATGATGTCGTAAAAATAGATTGGGCCATGGATGCGATATTTTCTTTCATGAACTTGAAGGAGAAAATTACACCCATTGGAGAATTTCTATATGATTTTAGGAGGGCATCAGGTGGCCAGATGACCGAAACAAGGGACCAATCAAAGACCTTTGTGAATACTACTTCCAAAGAATATGGGAGCTTTGTTGTGCAATAGGAACCCCTTGTAATTAAAATTGAAGATAGTGAGGCTGAGAAATTAGTCAAAACACCTATGGTTGTCCAATCAAATGGTCAACCACCAGATGACCAAGTAGGAATTGAACAGTTAGCTAGGGAGTCTGAAGTAGATTTGGATGCCACTCAACTCATTGATGAAATACATGTATCTAACCTTTTTATCCAATTAGATGTAGGCTAGGAGGAATAACATGAGGTGAACCACCCACATGAGTTAGTCAATCCCATAGAGGTAGTACATTCATTTGGTCAACCATCAATTTACCAAACCATGGCTAGTTATTTTGATAGGTACACCACAACTAAACCAACTGTGAACACACCAGTGTACAGGGATATGCAAGAAACACAATATTTCTAAATCTAAGAAATAACACCTCCACAAAAGGTAGAGGGGGTTAGTCCCTCAGCATCCATATCTAATGCAGTAGCACCCAGATCAACCAAGAAATTATGGCCCAAATGAAAAGCATAGAGAGCACCACAGAGAAGGTGAAAGACAAGGTCCAGGATAATAACCCAGCGAAAGTAGAAAGCATCCCAACAAAAGTTGAGGGTACAACAAAACCCAGACTCAAATGAATAATGAGTTGCATCTATGAAAGCCTTCACTATCCAAATGGGGAAGTTTGAGTAGATCAAGAAGATCCTGAAGGAGGCTAAGAAGGAGCGAAAGTCTCACAAATGGATGGCCAGAGAGCTAGGCATTTCTATCAATCCTACCTAGCCAAAACAATTATGGAACCTATATGGTTCAATTTATGGCAATCCCTCAAGGATGTAGGAATATCTGCAAAATATGGACATATTTAACAAAGAATCAATGATGACATCGCTAGTTCGAGCACTCGAGTCTCTACCACCTAAAGATGTAGAGGAGAATGATGTAGAGGAGACAATGCTCAACCCGAAGGTGGTGAAATTTCCAAAGGTCTAGGTACATGATACATTCCATTATCTGTCTTGAGACAAGCCTAAATTCCTAGTGGTAGATTAGTTTCCCTCAAACCATCAATACTAGAAGCAAGTTGAGCCTGCATTCTAGAAGGATGCCACCACATTCATAGGGTTCTATATGGATGAAGTTTCAGGAAAGAAGGGGTGGAGCAAAATGAAGTTGGATACAAGGTTAGGGCCCAACTAGCCCTTATGGTGTAGTAAATGTCAGAAAGCACCCGAGACAAAAGTAGGTTCCACTCAGTCAAAACAACATGGCAAATGAAAGCACAAGGAACGAGATAGATACATAGCCATGGAGAGAAAGTGTTGGAACAAGGAATATTGAAAGTTCATTGCTGAAACAAGGGATTATCAGCATCAGGTGCCATAAGTATGTGGCAACAATTAGGCATGGGGGGATGATGAGCACCAAAAATGCTCATTTTTTGTATGCTTTAATAACATAAATGTGTGGCATTATTATATTAGAAATGCATTTTTTATGAGATTTTTGTATACATTTAATGGAAAATGCTATATTGTGCCTAATGTGTGTTTTGAGTGAAAATTGTGTGTAGATGCAGTACCTTATGAATTTTTTTGCACCTTTTAGTCAAGGTCTCATGCAGACCTGACATTTGATACTTTTATAATGCAATTAAGGAATTGTTGGTGATTAAACGATGATAGTGGCAAAGGAGTAATGCATTTCAAAAAATGCTAAGGTATGATGCTTGTCTCTTGACCATAGGCTAGAAGGTGCCTATCTCCTAGAAAAAATGAATTGCATATCACATAGTATGCAAAAAAATCGTCTATCTCCTGACAATAGGTTGGATGGCATCTATCTCCCAATACACAAGACAAGCACCTGTCTCCCAACAATAAGTTGGATGGTGTTTATCTCCCGATGACAGAATAAAGTGCTCAATGTTTGATACCCAAAAAAGAGTGATGATCTTCATTGAACAAGAGAAGGCTAAATACGGTGCCTTTATCCTAATAACAAGCCAAAAACATACCTATTTTCTAGCAACGGACCGAACAATGCATGTACCTGATAAAATAAAACATGCACATTGACTGTAAAGATTGAATACCATGTCTAAAATTAGATGCATTTTGTTAAGGAAACATAGGAAACGCTATGATTATCCCGTAAGGGTTTATTTTAGTGTGACTTCTCTTTTATTAGGTGTTTAATAAATTTATGTGCACTCGCTATAGAAAATTGCATTAGAATGATGAAATTAGCAGTGTCTAAATTTATAAACAGAGGATGACCACGTTCTGTATAAAAACACAGGCCATCCTTGAAGAAAGGATCCCAAAATTGCTTTTTAAAAATGTTTGAGTATTTTATTGTATTCGAAGAGTGATCATGTGAATTAACTGGGTGCATATCTACAGGAGCGTAAGCCCACTCCAGGAAGTATTCCTCCCCTATTTTATTCTGCTTTTATTATTTAATTTCTATCATTTATTTTTTGCAAATGTGTTTCTCTTGTTTTTTTTATTTTTGCATAGAGTGTTTTAAATTATGTATTTTTCTACTTTATTTAATTTTGCGAGTGTGTTTGCTTTCCTGCAAATTACTTTTTTGCACATTTCCTTTCAATCATGTATTTGATATTTTAAATTAGTTTTTCTACAATTTCTTGTAGAATTTATTTTCTTGTAATTCAATTTTTTTGGTTTGGCTAAACTTCAACTACACCAAAAACCACCCCCCAAACCAAAGTGACACATAGAAATCATCTCTATTATACTGCAAATATATACTTTGCACTGGTACTTAACAAGTTTACGAACCTTTGGATTGATAAAATTAAATTGAAGCATAATTAGTTGTTTTTAGAAAAATATACTCTACTCACCAATGCTATTTTTTTGTCACTTCTTTTTGACTTAACACTATGATATGGTGCCTTCCTTAATGTTGGTAATGACCCTTTCTCCTTTACAATGGTGTTGTCTCCTTTGAATGGTGCTTTCTCCCTTTTGCAATATTTCCTTTACTTGTAGGTTATGGAGTATAACATTGGATATCTTCCTTGCACCTTAAATGAGCAATAATGCTCTTCAATAGCTCTAAAAAATAGATTTTTGTTGCACCAAACTTTCCTTCTATTCGCTGGTCGAATAGAGATGCTTCTCAATGTAGTAGCGTTCCTTTGCTATCTTCTTTTGGCTGAAATTTATTCTACCTTATAATGCTTCTATTTCTCTATTTAGCATTCACTATGTTATATCTCCTTATTACTCCTTTCAATAAATGCTTTTAACTCAACTTTATGTTTTTTGATAATGATGTCTTCTTTCTTGGATTCGATACACTTAACTCAAACTATATTTTGCTCCTTAAACAACTCTAATATGGTGTTTTTCAAAAAACCTTACAATGAACTAGAATAATAAACTTTCATGGCACCAATTTTACACACCTTTTGACCTCCTTTGTAGCTAGTCTTCTTGGTGATTTGGTTCACCTATTTTCTGCCCTGAATTTGTGAAATTTGTAGCTCTTCCTTTCTATTCAATTGTTGCTTTAGACTTATCAACTTTGTAGCTTCAATTCCTTTTGCTTTGCTGCCCTATTTCTCCTTCAATTGTGTTGTCCAAGAATGTATATTTTTGTAGCTATAATGTTGTCCAATATGTTACCTTCAACTTCTAAAATTTGCAACACCTTTCTTTGACCAAATTTTGTCCAATGCTCCTTGCAAATCTACCTTGAAATTCTCCAAAATACAACTATATTTTCTCCTTTTAATGTTGCCCAATATTGTAGTTCAAATCTCTTGATTTGCTGCTCTAAAAACTCTAATTTCTTCTCCTTATCTTACTCCCTAAGAATCCTTCTAAATTCTCTAAATTGTTGCCTTCTTTTGTTGTCAATCCTTCCTTCAATTAGCTACTCAAGGACTCTTCGAAATCTTCCCAACTCTTCTTCAAATTTTAGCTACTAGTCACCTTTAATTTGTTGTCCTATGACTCTTCAATTTTTGCTGCAAAATCAACAACCTTTTCTTCAGCAAATCAGCCTTCAAAATTTTGATGGCAGTACTCAAATTTTTCAAATATGGTGGCCTCTTCTAGATCCTTTATCCTTCAATATTCTTGTCAAATTTTGACTTCAAATCTAGCCTCTTTCACTGGCCTCTTTATCAAGAATTTGAAAGTCCTGAGGTCTTCAAAAATCCTTTCCAAAATTTAGCAAACACCTTGACAAATCCTTCTTCTTTTTGGGCTTGTTGTTAGATGGCAACAATTATCCCAAATTCCTTTTTTAGGAGTTATTCCTTCTTGCAATTTTTTCCTTGAGATTTCTTTAAATCTTCTCCAATGGCCACTTCAAATTTTTTCAATAGGGCTTCTTCTAGACTTCTCCTTCTTTCTCCTTCCAAGTTTACTTGAGACCTCTTTTCTTGGGTCTCCTAGACCTATTTTCTTCTTTCTTAAATATGGAATTTGTAGTCTTCAATATTCTATGGGGATCTCTTCTTGTGAATCCTTGATCTCCAATCTTCAATTCTACAAATTTTGCAATGGGACATTTTTCCTTAGGCCTCTAAACTATTCAATCTTTGACTTGTTGCTGCAAGTATTGTATTAATTCCAAAGAATATATTATTCCTATATCTTGTAGGAAGCTTCCAAAATTTCTTTGAATCAAATATTATTTGCAACAAAATATTAGAAGATAATAATGCAAATTCTTCAAATCTAAAAATAATGAACTTCACTAGTTGATTTGTCAAACTAGTGGAATCAATGTTGAGTCCTAGTTTTCACGAGTTTTTTTGCAACTCTATGGAAAGACTAGCCAAAAAAAAATTTTAAAAATTTAAAAATGAGATCTTCTTATCTCCTCCCATTCTCTCTTGTGGCTCTCCCTATCTCCTATAAATCTACCTTGTGCTCTAATACCATTGTTAGCTTTTGATGCTTAATACTTAATGAGAGATCAATCACAAGGTATAAAATGAGCATGCAATATTAAATATATGATAATTAGAATACTATAAGCATGTAAACTCATGAGAAACTTCTATAACTACTTATAAAACAATCATTAATGAAAGCTCATGAAAATATTATATTGATAAAAATGGTCTCAAACTCTCTATATTTCTTACATGCTCTACATTGTATCTACTACTACTCTACTCAATGCTCTCTACCTTCTCTCTATCGCTCTCTCAAATTCTCATACAAAGGCCAATATATAATGGATGTGACTCTTGGCCTTCCATATTCCTATGACTCTTCATCTTCCTATTCTATAGACTCATGTACACATGGACAACATGCACATTTACATCATTGCACATTCTAATAATACTTGTGCATTTATTACATTGCATAAAGTAACTACTCAAACCCTAATCTAATATTATCTCCTAATCTAAGGATGTACCCATGGTGGTGTATTAGCATATACCAAAGAGTGTAATATATTCCAACAAATGTGGTAAGAACAAATAAATGATATGAGATATTCAAACAACTTGGAAGCTTGGAAACAGAAGGGGAATTTCAAATGGAAGGATTAGAGGAGGATATTCACTAGGTCACACCAAATAATCATGAATAATACTCCAATGTAACATCAGGGAACAAGCAAGGAGCAGAACTAGACATAACCTCTCTCATGGAAGAGGAGATTCAACCCATGAGGGAGACCACGGGAGGGGAAATAGAGCAAGGGATAGTAATACCTCAAGAAATAGAGATGGAAGAAGGAAATAAGAACAAAGACAACCCTACTTTAAGGATTCATAAAATGGAGAAGAAACAAAAACCAAATCAATCAATAGGGAGGAAAGTCAAACAAGGAAAATATGGAAGAAGAAAGAATAAATTTGAGCCAGAACGAAAAGGTAAAATCAATGGCTGATTTTTTCTTTCCCAATTCTCAATGATATTAATTACATGGAATGTGAGGGATTTAGGCAACTACCCTAGACAAAATGCAGTTAAAAATATTATCATGGATACGATTTCAAATATAATATTATTACAAGAAACCAAAATGCAAGGAGAAGACTTTGAAGAACACAAGCTTATACTGAGAGGGGGGGTGAAAAGTATAAGGTAAACTTTTACTTTCTTTTCCCAAACAATTTTATTGAATGTTATCAATTGCAATATCAATAGCAATAACAAAACAATGCACAAATCATTAAACATATGAGAGATACAAATTTAACGTGGTTCACCCAATGTGGGTTACGTCCACGAAGAAAATATTTCTTCTAAATTTTCTCAACAAATATCTTGGGAATCAATTCCCTATTACAATGTTTGTGGATCTCTCTCCATAAGAGAACTCTATCCCCTTTGTTCTAGTTTGTGGATATCTTTCCATAGTATAACTCTATCTCCTTTGCTCTAGTTTATGGATCTCTCTCCACAAGAGAATTCTATCCCCTATGCTCTAGTCTACTCCAAAGCCTACTCTCAATTTTGCTCAACTCTGATCAAGTATGCTCAACTTCCTGTTCTAAACTAGATCACACCTTCTCACAAGTATGTCTCAAATCTAATCACAAGTTTGTCTCAAACTTGCTATACTTGTCTTAATCTTCTTACTATCTCTGCTCAACTCTGTTCTAAACACATGCTCAAAATTGTCCATAACACATACTTAATACTTCTCACAATACTTGCTTCATAAAACTGATCTCTAACATTTACATTTAATATCACTCATATCAATGCACAAATGCTTCACAAATTCTTTCAAGAAGAATACACAATTTGTTCTCAAAAATCCTAACTCACGTGTTTCCAATTTCACTAATCAATGATGCACAATTTGTTCTCAAAACATAGCTAAAATATTTTCAACAATACACACTAATCAACCCTTTTATATCCACCTGATAATTCTGAAATATTTGCTCAACCAACCACTCTAGAGAAGTAAGAATGACAACATACCTCTTAACTTGTTTTGATGAAAAAGTGCCCTCAAAACTTGTTCCAAAATAATTTCCTTTTTGCCACTTTAAGAGGTTAGCCAATCTTCTTTTCAAAACAATCACAAAAACCTTTCCTCAAAAATTGTGCACAAAAATATTGCTCTATCCTCTTTTACCTTCTCAAAACAAGGCTTTTAATTAAAGAATAAAAACCTTTAAACTTTCCTTCACCATGCAAAAATACACACAATAATTAAACCATGAAATACCTTATAACTCCTACTTTTAAAACACACACAATCAACTAATACAATGAAATAATCCTTATCACACCTTATTTATCCTTCTAAATAGATTTAAATTTCAACACAAAAATACCCTTTTCACACCTTATTTCTCCTATATCAAATGAGCAAAAAATTAAATGCCAACTTAACCTTATAACTCCACAAAAATCAAATTACAATTTTAAAATCTAAATACCTCTTTTTATTCTTTCTCAATGTGACTTGAACCTCTCACCTCGTGAGAGCGAGGAGCTCAACCAAGGGGCCACGACCAACTGCACAAACATAGCTCGTGAGAGCACTTAGGCACCAGTTGCCCTTTATCTCCTCCTACCACAAACTTAGCCAAACCAAAACAAAATGGTCCGTGATGGGTTTTGAACCTGAAACCTCCTCCTCACAATGCCTTCACGTTGGCCCAACCACCAAATTGTCTAGATGGCAGGACGGGTTCAAATATGCACCAGTTCGAATGTAAAACCTCCTCATTTACCATAGAGGATTGTGCTCCTCTTCCCTCTTCTTCTTTACCACATGCAGCGAATCGAATGTCGAACAAATTACTTGCACAAATTCCAAACACCTTCAAAAGACTTTAGGCATCAGTATTAAAAGTTTTAATTTGGTCTTCATCCAACGTCAGCGCCACCTTGTCTTTTCCACCCATATGATGTCGGATAGCTCTATTCGAAAATAATTTGAATTGCCTTCAATTTATTGGCGCTCAAATAATAAAAATTTAAAAAGTTTATATTATAATAAAAATATTATAATATTACTCCTTTTGAACCTTGCCTTCACAATTAATATTATTGCCTTCAATAATATTAATAATATTAATTATTTTGAACCTTGCCTTCACAATTAATATTATTGTCATCAATAATATTAATATTATTAATTCTTTTGAACCTTACCTTCATTTTAAACCATTATTCCAAAGAGCTCTTAAGCCTTTTGTCCTTCATTATAATATTCAAACGTAAATATTATAATGCTTTTCTCAACCAATATTATAATAATAAATATTATAATATTTTCCTTGACAACCAATGACATCTTCTCTTTTGACATCAACCTATGACATCAATCATTTGACATCAATGACAACCTTAGTTATCAAGTTCGAGTTCATGTTCGAATTTGACACTTTTGAAATTCGGAATAAAATTCGACATAAAATTCGATATATTATAAATGTACATATATTTTTTTATTTTATTTGTATATTATAATATGTCTGGTCATTTCCATTTAACTTTGTTAGAAAAAATAAATTTGTTCCTTCCAATTCAAAATAGCAGGATGACCACCCTTTGTTAGTGCTATTTTAAAATTAATTAAACATGTAATAAAATTTACTTATAATTAAATAATTTTTTTAAATAATTATTAAAATAATAAAAATGTAAAATTATTAATTTATAATTATAATAATTTAAATTATAATTTAAACTTTTATATTTAAATATCTTTAAAGATATCAATTGACATGCCTAAAGAATTTTTTGTCATTTTTAAAACCTAGTCAATTGATATAGTGTCGAATAATCTAGTCAATCGATATAGCTTCTTTTATATTAAATTGACATGCCTAAAGAATTTTATGTCACTTTTAATATTTTAAAACTCGGTAGCAAATTCTCATTTACTATTGATCCGCTCTGAGCTTGAACAATGAATAGGGGACGTGGATCTAGGATCTGCCATGGAGGACTAGGATTCATGATCCACGGTGCGGGCCTTCCTCCAATAAAAAATGTGATGGTCACCTTTATAAAACTACATGATTTACGCTTGCCAAAAATATCACATCCCTGTTTAGCAGAGCTTGGTTCTCAAAATTTTCTTGCATTATTCAACGAAAATGGCACCAAAGGCAGAGAAGAAGCCCGTCGAGAAGAAGGCTGAGGAGAGGAAGACTGTGGAAAAAAACCCTTTCACTCAGGTGTAGAAGAAGCCCAAATAAAAGGCCCCTCCCAAGGCCGACAAGAAGATCGCCAAGGATGGAGGTGAGAAGAAAAAGAAGGCGAAGAAGGGAGTGGAGACCTACAAAATTTACATCTTCAAGGTTCTCAAGCAGGTCCATCCCGACATCGGCATCTCCAGCAAGGCCATGAGCATCATGAACTCCTTCATGAACGACATTTTTGAGAAATGATGAAAAATAACCCAATATTTCCTATGGCAAAATATTTAATTTTTCACATAATTTTTTCCCTCCTCATGGGCATTTTTTCCCCTATTTTTGCCATATTTTTCTATCAAATTTAAGTTTCGTTCGGCGGATAAATTCGTCAGGGTTTTAAATTCGGCGATTTTAGAAATTTATTTAAAAAGTTTGATGAATTTGATAACTAAGATGACAACACAATATACTCAAAATTTTAAACAATCTCCCCCTTTGTCATTGATGGCAACCCTTTCTAAAAATTCATTTTCCAACCACTGGATTCTAAATCTACTCCCCTTGACTCCCCCTGAATGAATGCTCTCCCCCTAACTCAAATCTCTCCCCCTTTGACATCAATGGCAAATGGATTCCTTTGGGGCTAAATATAGGACTCTTAGCTCAACCCCCTCCCCACCTCCTCTCCTTGAGGTGATCAAGTTTGGGATGGGAGTAAGACTACTCCCAAATTTCCTCTAAGATACTCAAAAGTTTCCTTTGGAAGTGGCTTAGTAAATATATCCGCAATCTATTCTTTTGTAGTAACATATTCTAGTTTGACTTGCTTATCCATCACCTGCTCTCTCAAAAAATGATATTTGATTGGAATGTGCTTGGTCCTTGAATGCATTACTGGATTTTTTGAAATATTTATGGCACTTGTATTATCACATAGTACGGATATGGGATGATCATGCTCTATTTTAAATTTTGTTAAAGTTTACTTCACCCATAACACTTGTGTACAACAAGCAATTGATGCAATGTACTCTGCCACTATTGTGGATAAGGACATTGATGCTTGTTTCTTGCTTAGCCAAGAGACTAAACACTCTCCAAGAAAGATTCTCCTCCACTTGTGCTCTTTATGTCATCAATACTGCTTACCCAATCTACATATATATATGCTTTAATAGTGAAGTTGTTACTTTTGGGATACCAAAGTCCAAGTTCCATAGTTCCTTTTAAATACCTAAGAATTCTCTTTACTACCTGTACATGTGTTTCCTTTGATGTTGCTTGAAATCTTGCCACTAGTCCTATTGCCTGCATTATGTCTGGCCTTGTAGTTGTGACATATAGTAAGCTACCAATCATGGATCTATACAACGTCTAATTTACCTCAGGAGATTCATCATTTTTACTCAACTTGTATCCTGTAACCATGGGGGTACTTACTATTTTGCAATCCTCCAATTTGAATTTTCTCAACATTTCTTTTATATACTTAGTTTGTGAGAGAAATATACCTTTTTTCTAATTGGGAAATTTGTAATCCAAGGAAGAAGTACAACTCACCAAGCATTGACATTTCAAATTCATTTTGCATACACTTTGCAAATTAATGACACATCTTATCATTACTGCCTCCAAAAATGATATCATCCACATAGACTACCACAATCAACAAGTCATTTCCTTCATTTTTGATGTATAAATTGTTGTCATCTATTCCTTTTTCTGAAACCTTTTTCTTGCAGATGCTTATCCAACCTCGAATACTAATCCCTAGGGGCTTGCTTGAGTCCATAAACAGCCTTCTTTAATCTGCATACATAATCTAGCTTATCAGTCAGGTTGAACCCATCAGGTTGCTCAATGTAGACTTCTTCTTCGAAGAAGCCATTGAGAAAAACTTATTTTACATATATTTGATATACTTTGAAGTTTTTGAAGATTGAAAAAGCTAAAAATATTCTTATGGCCTCAAGTCATGCAACAAGAGCAAATAATTCATCAAAATCAATCCCTTCAACCTGTGCATAACCTTTGCATACCAGACTTGCTTTATTTTTTACTACCTGACCATCTTTATTTAACTTATTTTTGTAAACCCATTTAGTGCCAATTACATTCTTGTCTTTTGTTCATGGTACAAGTTCTGAAGTCTCACTTTTTTCTATCTGATCCAACTCCTCATCCATTACCTTGACCCAAAATTTATCTTCTCTTGCCTCATTGAAATCCTTGGGCTCAATTTTAGATAGCAAAGAAATATTTGCATGTTCACTTGTTCCTATTATCTTCCTCCTTTTTTGTATTTCATCTGTATTTCCAATAATCAAATCTCTTGGATGATTCTTTTGCACATACCTGGATGGAGTCTTAGGTGGTGTTCTTTGTGCTTCATCTTATTTTGATTCTTCACCTACTTCTTCTTGGCAACTTTCTTCTTCTTGATATACAATTTCTTGAGCTGGTTCTTTTGACCCTATATGTTCATCAACTATCACATTTGTACTTTTCATAATTGTATGTGTCCTCTTATTATAGCATTTATAGGCTTTGCTCTTAGTGTAATAGCCAAGGAAGATACCCTCATTGCACCTTGAATCAAACTTGCCCAAATTTTTCTCTTATCGTCTAATGTAGCATTTGCTTACAAAAACTCTAAAATACTTCACAGTAGTTGGTTTTTCCTTCCAAATCTCATATGGATTTTTATGATAATTTCCTCTTACCTAAGCTCTATTGATGATATAGACAGTTGTATGAACTACCTCTTTCCAAAACCTATCTGAAATCTTGTATTCATTTAGCATAGCTCTGGCTATATTCTTAATAGTCTTGTTTTTCCTTTCAACTACTCTATTTTGTTGTGGAGTCCTTGATGCTGAGTATTCTCTTTTGATCCCATGTTGTTCATAGAATTCTACGAATTCACCTAAAGTAAATTCTCATCCTCTATCTGATCTTAGAAACTTGATCTTTTTACCTGTTTCATTTTCTACTAGAACTTTGAATGCCTGGAACTTCTCAAATGCTTCTAAATTTTCTTTTAAGAATGCCACCCAAATCATTCTGGAGAAATAATCTATAAATAGCATGAAGTAGCTTTCACCTTTTAAACTCTTTATCCTAGTAGGACCACATAGATCAGTGTGAGCTAGTCTCAATGGTTCGGATGAAGAAAATTCTTTTGACTTAAAACTTGTTCTTGTTTGCTTACCATGCTGACATTGTGCACAAATTGTGCTTTATGGTATTTTTATCTTGGGTAAATATTTGACTACCTGTTTGTTGCTTATTTTCATGATGTTGTCAAAATTTATATGCATTTTTCTGTGCCATAACCAACTCTCATCCTCTTGTGATAAGAAATATTTTTCTCCCTTAATTTTACTCAGCATGTAGATATTTTTTGTAGTTGTACTCGCATCTGCAATAAGCTTTCCTATCTTGGATTTGCTGATCTCACATCTATTTGGATGAAAGGTAAATGTGTACCCCTGATCACAAAGTTGACTTACACTTAGTAAATTGTGCTTCAATCCCTTAACATACAATACATTTTTTGTCTTTGATTTTCCATTATCTAAACTCAATGTCCCTTTCCCAACAATTTTTGTTGAAACATTATCACCAAATTTTATTGACCCTCCATTGATTTCTTTAAGTGCAAGAAATTTACTTTTGTCACCTGTCATATGACTCGAACAACCACTATCAACAAACCATTGATTTCTCTTATCTTGCATGAAGAGTTGTTTGTACCAACATTGACTTCTCCTTTTCTTGCTCCTCTCTCTCTTTCCAAACTTTTGAGGTTGTATTCTTTTGAACCTTCTGATCCTCAATTTTTCTTGATTTAGGAAATCCTATTTTACACCATTTAGCCTTGTGCCCAAAGTTATTACATTTGTAACAGATGATATTGTTATCCATGAGAGGTGCAAATGAATTAAAATTTCTCTCAACATTATTTCTCACACGAATCATGCAATGTATAGCTCTATGACCATATTTGTTACATGAAAACAATAACCTATGGTAATCCAGGAAGCATACACCTAATGCTAGTAACAATTGAAAATCACATATAAAGCATAAAATATGAACAAATTTGCATATAACCAAAAGAAGGGTTTTCTTTATTAATTTTCCAATGAAACTCGGTTACAAATCCATCCCTCTTAGGGATACCCAATGTGATACAATTATTACAATAATAGGAAAATCCCCATGCAAGGGTAGGTGTAATCCACAGACTTCCTAAATGCACATGAACTGCTCCAAGGTATCGATGACCTTCTTCTCCATGATTAGAGGTATTTGTTGCCTTGCATGTCAACACCCTGTTAGTCCTGCATACAATAAACAACAAGAAGCATATTAGTAATAAAGGAGGCCTCTCTTGATGAGGCTTTAAAAGGAAATTATACAAAAATATGCCATGATAGCTTGAAATCAAGAAAGTGCAAGAAACATGGTAAACCTATGTTAAGCATGAAATATTGCCATGAAATATGTAAAGGAAAGACAAAATTATCTATCTAATGCCCTAATTATGAAATCAAAAGCATGAAAACATGAAATGTAAGCATTCTTGTCCTACTTACTACAAATGCCAAATGAGAAGAAAGATACCTAAAATCTTAATTCTACCAGACAAAAGTCTCTAATAAAGCAAATATACACCTGATATATCTATTCTAATGCAAATGAAATAACACCTATGGCTAAAGACCAAGGAAATATGGATATTGAACCTGACCGCGGGTCTATCGCACGGTGAGCACTATTAGCCATGATTGACAGCCACGACTAAGCCAAAAATGAACTTGCCCTCCAAATGTGGCCTAGATCTCCGATTTCCCTGATGAATTGATGGTTCAAGGGTCACCTCTATGTCCTCTGATAGATTTGGTGGTTGAATTGTTCCGATTGGTGATGGATTGCTTGTAATCTCATTTCTTGATTCTTCTAGCCTCCTAAGACCTCCATGACCTCAATTGCCATTTCAATCTCTCAATGCTAGCTAAAGGACTTCTCTCAATGCAAGTAGGTGGGTACTAAATTCGATAGGGCTTCGCCATTCAAATTCTCCTATGCATCTCTCTTATTTCCCATTTTGGATGGGGTTCTTATAACCTCTAGGAAGGCTATGTCTTAGCTTCTTGAGGAAGCCAAGATCAAGAATGGACAGCTAGAGCAGTTGGAGGGAAGCTTCTGGATCTTTCCACCCCCAAACCGCTCGGATCTACAACCAATTGGCCGTTATAACCGAATTTGGATCGGCCAAAGTCCAACTGATTCTGACTGCTAGCCATGGCTCTAAGGCGCGGTCAGCTCTGTTAACCATGGGTCTCAGCCACGGCCAACACTAGTTAGGCCAAAATGCCTAAATGAGTGGTTAAAACCACTGCTATACCTTGGTATTTGTCCAAGGTCTTCCATATGGTCTTCTAGCATGTCCCATATGAGTAGTCACCTCGACATGACGCATTTTAGGTGTCTACAGATGCCCCTTTTGAGATGCGTTGTGAGATCGAACAACGCTGAGCAAAAATAGACCTCCTAAAATGATGTCGTAGGTTGGATGATGATCATTAGTCTGATCAACATTAGATGCCCAAATCCTGCAAAGAGGATGCGCATCCTAGAATCATTGCTTCCAACTGGATGGAAGGCTTAAATTGAAAAATCTTTGGCAAGCTCCAGCGGTGATCGGGCAGCTCAGGGCTACTATAGGCTTTCGCGCCATATAGATCCAAAAGGAGGAGAGCTACTAACTTAACTATCATATTTGCTTTTTGCCCCAACAGAGGGTAAGCTTATGATAGTCATTGGCAATGATTCGTAAGATGAACATAATTTTGACAAGATCAAGGGATCTACGATCAAGGGATCTTCTATTGACTTTGATTATGATTATGACATTATGACTACCCCCTCAAGCGATGAGTCGATGAGGGTAATGACAATTAAATGAAGTGACGAGTCGCTTGACCACTATGAATGACTTTGAACAATTTAAAGTTTAGCATTTGAATACTTGGCAAGGCCTAATCAGCTATGATTGCAACTATTAATAGTAATTGTACATCTCTATCCCATGGAGCGGTCCAACCGAAAAGGCCTTCTTAGGGAATCAAGATGATAGCAATTCCAATTAAGCATGTGTTGAATCATATTGTTTGATGATCTACTAAAAATATCATAGAAGAATTGACATGAATACCTCATTCCCATGGAGCAGTCCAGCCATCTGGGCCTTCTTAGGGATTGAAATGAAGCATAACAATTCAACGATGACTAATTTACCCCAAATGTCCTTATGGTAATTTACTCATCTTGTCAGATTGCATGGATTGCAAGTCACTGCAACCACCAAGTGTATAGGGTAAATCACTAGATACAAGGTGCATTTGGCTTTTAATTTATCTAAGTTTTTTTGTTATTTTTAACATTTTTGATAATTCTAGTCAGATGGGTATTTTTAATTTAGCATTTTGAAACTCCATACGGTGGGATTTGAGAGAATTTAATGCATATTGCTAGTCGCGCTTGTCATCAGTAGCTAAAAATTTCAAATTGCTTAGCCACTGGTCACACTTGAGGTGGAAAACCCTAATTTGGGGACCACGGTTGTCATGCATGGTCAGGGCCAAAATAGGAAATATTTAAGCATTTTGCATAATTTTTTAATTTCATTATTTACTATTGTAATTGAGAATCTGAGAGCTCTAAGAGGTGAGAAGATGAATTTGATACGGAATGCTACCACAACTCGACCTCACTATCATCCACACCGATGGTAGACCAACCTGGAGGAGTCGGTGCTACTAAGGTAGAAGCACACAAATCTCGCTCATTATTTTCTTTTACCGGTTTTAAAATTAACCTCACTAAATAATGGGCTAATGAACATCATTAAACCATCGGTAATGAACCTCACCCTAGTTAGGTTTAGCTTAGGTTAGCTTAGAGGGTTAGGGTTTTAATTTTTTGGGTGTCTCGAGATGGGAAATGACCCTAAAAAGTCATTTCTCCTAGCCATGGTGGTGGCAGGTTCCTAATTGTCAAATTGGGGGCTATGCATGGATGGGATTCAAATCCCAACGGTCATCCAATTGACCGCCATCCCGACCACAGGTTTGAACCACGGTTCGATGACTTTAGAAAAATTTAATTTTTCAATTTTTTTGATTTTTTAGCAGATTTAATTGATTTTTTTATCTTAGAAGTGTTTTTTTCATTTTTTTGGTGTTTTTGATATTTTATGATTTTGTTTATCATTTTTAAGCTTTTTTTTATTGTTTTTAATTATTTTTCCTTATTATTCTGCTTTCCACTAGAATTTGACCATGAGGGCGAGGGAATATGAGATCCTTCGTAACCTACATGGTGCTCTAACTCAGGTGAAGCAGGATTGGTTTGGGGCTATGGGATTTGGCTACATATTGCACCTCCCCACCATCTGGGCTGATCAGGCCTATATGACTACATTGGCTCGATGTTGGGATGCATGGACCAATACCTTTCACCTATCGATAGGTGAGATGACTATCACTCTAGAGGATGTCTACCACATATTTTGACTCCCACTGGATGGTGAGGCCATCACATATTCATCGATGGAGGTGAAGGATACCATATTTGATCACATATTTGGCTACCATAGTGAGGTAACATAATGGCACTCGGACCATGGAGGGGTCCACATTGAGCACTGGTATACAGAGTGGGTCTTCTCTCAGTGAGCAACCATATTTATGCACCTGATCATGCAGATTGTCTTGCCCGACTCTTTTGGAGTGAGGTTCCCTTGGAACCTCCTAGCTAGGACTATGGAGGTCCTAGCGAGCCCCCATGATCATCCTCTGATCCTATCCTAGGGGAGTGCCTTACTAGCATAGCTCTATAATGAGTTGTACTAGATTACATAGAGGAGTAGAGTAGGCATCGGTTGTAGCCTACTACTTTAGATTTGGGATGGTAGCATATTAGGATTGAGCATCCCATCGGCCTACCACTCAATATTGGCACCATTACAGAGGTGCACCAGTGTTATACGGCATGCTGGCCTCATGAGTAGGAGGGCTTTAGGAGCAGGTCTCATGCAGGAGATCTGGCTTACTACATAGGATAGTTCTTAGGACTACAGGTGGGCTAGGTGGACTAGTGCCCATACTTAGACTGCCCTCCATGGACGGAGGTTGATGATTGGCTACGTCGGGCATGTAGATATAGATGGCTCCTTAGATGTAAGTTTGAAGGTATGGGAGTTATTTTACTTCTCTCGTGTCACTAGATAGTTTAGGATTAGGTAGGACATTCTAGAGCTGCCTACCATCTACCATCACCTCGCTCTAGAGAGGGACTTGACCTAGCCTAGGGTGACTCCACTAGGTGATGAGGATGATGACTTTTAGGAGTTAAGGCTGATAGATGTAGGGACTACAACCGATTATGACACTTGGTGGACACTCAGGGTATGGCAGGGCTTTGAGGGCCCCTTGGTAGGACTCGTAGATGATGTAAGGGCATGAGGGAGTCAAGGTCGATCCTCATGATCATCGAGTTCATTAGAGGATTAAGGGTGTATGGGGTGAGGGAGCTATAGAGGAGGCACCCCCATCTGAGGAGGAGGGTGATGCTCTCGAGGAGGGTGAGGCCACACCTAATAGTGATATCGGTAGCTCAGGGCCTAGATTGCTAGCCTATAGACTTAGGTAGGCTCCCTATAGACATAACTCCTACATCGAGACACCACCATTGCTACCTTATAGGCAAAGTTTGGGGATCTACAGTCTTGGCTCATAGTAGGGTAGTCTTAGTGGCACAACTACGAGGAGGAGAGGACCGCTCTATAGGTAAATATTGATTCAATAGGGATAGAGATACAGAGGATTATAGGGTAGCACATCCTTCTATAGTCCCATCTAGATGCTCTGAGGGTATAGTATGATGTACTCTAGGCTAGGAGGGAGGACCCCTCCTCTTCATAGGTTGCTCTAGTACCTCTAGCTACTCTAGTAGCTCAGGCAGTATAGGGATTAGTAGGGCTGGACTAGTCGATAGAGATCGAGATATTGTGAGCTCTGGTGTAGTAGCACATCAGTGATAGTGTAGTAGATGCTTCCTACATCTCTACTCTGAGGGGAGAGATAGGGTTACTCGGTGGTCAGGTTCTTGAGAGGTCCGTGGCTCCAGGATCTCAGAGGACTCACACTCGAGAGATAGGGTAGTCTACAACTAGCTCTAGTCGTAGATCACATAGGTCAGAGAGGACCTCTAGTGCCAGCTCTAGGAGGACTCATAGGGAGGGTGGAGGCGATGGTGGAGCCTCATAGACTGGGGGTATAGGCGCTTCTTAGTACTGATCTTTATAGATGATATTGTACCATTTTTGAGTGTAAGGTTGAGGACCTACACAGATGTAGCCTATGGGCATTTTGGACATATATCGATGTACTATTTATTATATATTTTTGGTACATATATATATATATATATATGATCTGACATTTGAGACTTATTATATGTGTGGATTTTATATGTTTTATTGTTTATGTTTTATGAGATGCATATGGATGCAATGCTTATATGTTATGCTGATTTTATGCTATATGATGTGATGTATGGATGACATGCACTAGATAGCTATGGAATGTATGATTAGATGCGATGATATACATGTGTAGATGGACTACTTATGATGAATGTATATGTATGCAATATTTGCTATTAAATGCAAGTGTAATTTATTGTACTTGTATGCATTTAATTTATGATGTTATGACATAATTTATGCCATGTATGTATTGCATAGTTTTTCTATGATGAATGCTATGTAAATGAACATGTATGTTTTAATCACTTAAAACATAATGTATGAATGCAATATGGGTTTAACAATATAATGGATGACACCACAGAATGTATAACAATCATGAAATGTAATTGCTATATCTTTATATAAAAATTGATAATTGGTACACCCCTATGTGAGATGCAATGATGTATTATTTCTATTCATAAGCTTTGTAAATTAAAAGAATATGGATAACATAGTCAGTGGCCATTTAAATATCATTTCTGACATCCATATGGTATCTAACCTATATTACAAATAGTTCTAATAAACAAACTCTCATAAAAGAAAATGATATTTGATAATTGCATTGAAAATTGGTTGTTGCTATTTGGGAATTTTTGAGGTTTACCATGAGACTCAAACACCCTAGTTGTCTAATCAAAAGTTGTATAATAACCATACTAGACTTCTGAAACATAAGGCTTTCACTAGGATAGACCCTAACTATTCATTATCCCTGTGTGTGCACATGAGTATATTAGATAAAACATAAGCATACCCCAATGTCAGGCAGGATTCTTTCAGCCCATTGCTAAGATTGGGGATCCTCAAATGTCTATCCAATCCTAGGTTTAGATTTTAGTTGGATGTAGACCACTAGGCGATATAGGACACCTAAAGCTAGCTCTTCCACATTCAAACATTGGTCTGCACAAAAGCGATATGCTAATGTATCAGACATATCATCATGCGTAAGGTACGGTAGTGCTGACAATTCTAGGGATTCAAGCTCACCCCCTTCTTTTCTTCAATTTATCGAGATACTTGCTCATGTAAAGTGATAAGAATCACTGTTTATTTTGTACTACTCTTTTAGTGATAAAAACCACTATTTATTTTGTACTTTTCTTTTCTTTTTCTTTGAGCAAGGGATTTGATACTGATTTGATTTTTGTAAACTTGAACTTGATTTAACTTGATTTGGGATTTCACTCTGGGATTTTGCTCCTTCATTTGTAAGCAAGGGATTTATTTAGGTAGGGGGTAAACTTGTCCTTTTTCCAATTGCCAACATTTCTCGGACCGTCCACATAGGGGGATAAGCAAGATAAACTTGTCACCTCAGGATACCTGGTCCCACTTCGTAGCGTTCATCTGTCCCTTGTCCTAATTAGGATTGTTTAGTTTGGATATTAGTGATAGGATTCTGATATGCTAAGGGCTATCAAAACTAGACCTCATCTACAAAAGCAAAGCAAGCTTTCTACCAAACTCTTGAGAAGACCACTAGGTATGGTTGAGTGACCGAAAAACCTTAGTATATTCTTCATAGCAACAAGAA
This sequence comes from Wollemia nobilis, assembly GCA_028583015.1. Taxonomy (NCBI): domain Eukaryota; kingdom Viridiplantae; phylum Streptophyta; class Pinopsida; order Araucariales; family Araucariaceae; genus Wollemia; species Wollemia nobilis. The sequence goes on along the minus strand of JAQPPZ010000689.1, from coordinate 9,605,023 downwards.
AGGTTGTGTTGAAAAACATAATTACTCACAAGGGTGACGTATAATTATGATACTACATAAAAGCATGATTGAAACACAAATGTGGTGTCATTTGTAAGATTGCAAACACAAACTATCCTAATGCAAGTGCAATGGATGGACATGCCTAATGCAAATGCAAAATGAAATGAAAATATTTTTGAATTTTTGATATTTTACAATTTTTTAGATTTTATAAATTTTTGATTTGACCAAAGGGCTTACGGATGCCTTTGGAGCCTTTTATGGATGACCAAAGGGCTTATAGATGCCTTTGGGGCCTTTTGATGGTTTTAGGCATAGAACACTTTAATATGAAGGATGTTGAGAGGTTCAGGCTCTTCAACCCCTTCCAGCGATGTCAAGCGGTATGTCCCAGGTCCAATATTCTCAGAGATGATATAAGGACCTAACCAATTAGCCATAAATTTGTCTCATAGTTCTAGTGGTAAATTTGAGTTCTGTTGGTTCTCTTTCAGCATAAGATCACCAACCTCAAAGTCTCTTAGATGGACTTTGTTATTGTAAGCTCATTTTAAGTGCTCTTGATAAATGCAGAGATGCTCAAGAGCATTCACGTGATGTTCATCAAGTAGCATCAATTGATCTAGGTGAGCTTGCCATGCGGTGTCATCATCGATGAACTCTTTCAATGCGATGCACAACATTGGAATTTCCAACTCTAGGGGTATAATGGCCTCAGTGCCATATACTAGTGAAAATGGAGTTACCCCAATGGGTGTCCGAATGCTAGTCCTATAAGCCCATAATGCAAGGGGTAGCTGGATGTGCCAATATTTGTGGTGTTCTTGTACCATATTTTTCAATATGGATACCACTATCTTATTTGAAGCTTCAGCTTGCCCATTTGCCTATGGATAATATGGAGTCACAAAACTATGTTTGATCCTATACTTGGATGTTAGAGCCCTCACAATTTTATTCTTGAATGACGTTCCATTATCCAAGATTATTTTGGATGGTATCCCAAAATGACTTATGATATTAGTGAGTATGAACTCAGCAATACGTGCTCCAGTTGTCATTGTTAATGGGATTGCTTCCACCCATTTAGTAAAGTACTCAGTAGCCATAATAATGAATGTATGTCGACTCGATGATGGAGGAGAGATCTTACCGATTAGATCCAAACCCCACTGAGCAAATGGCCAAGCCGCTTGAATGGGCTGTAAGGCCTATGATGGCAAGTGTGCAAGATTAGCATGATGCTGACATTTGATGCATTTCCTGACATACACATTGTAGTCCTTCTCCATAGTGGGCTAGTAATAGCCCATGCGAAGGATGCACTTGATGATAGCCATGCCGCTAAAGTGGCCACCGCACGTACCATCGTGAGCTTGCAAAATTGCCCAAGATGATTCTTGGGGCTCAAGACAATGAAGGAGAACTCCATCATAGCTTCGATGATATAAAATATCTCCTAACAAGACATACTTTGTCGCTTTCTATTTAAATGTGCACTTCGTAGCATGTGATAATCCTTGAGGGATCATACCAAGCTTTAGGAAGTCATGTATCTGTGACATCCAACTCTGATAGACCTCAGCCTCAACTATCAAGACAACATGCTCCCCTTATGGTTCAACATTTACAAATGCAGATTGGAAAACAACCTTATGGTGAATGGTGGTACCATTCCCCGTAGGACTCTATGAGATCAATGACCCCCAGGGTACTCTCTTGAGAAAGTCTCTGGCTCTGTAGAACCATTCTTGGTTTGGTTCTACCTGAATCATGTTGATTGACTCTTTGTTATCCAAAGCTTCACGCTGCACAATAGAGTGTGATAATGTTTTTACATGGATGGTAGTAAAATCGGTAGACAGATTTTGAGGGATTAAGGATCCCAAAGATGCCATAGTGTCTACAAATCTATTCGATGAATGAGGGATTGCCTCGATGTCATACCACTCCAACTGAGCTAGATAAGTATCAACAAGATCTTTGTAGGACTTCAGAATAGGACATCGACATTGAAAAAGTCCCTTCACTTGGTTGACAATGAGAAGGGAATCACCAAAGATATTTAACCTTTTTATCTTCATGGTGATAGCTATTTGGAGGCCCAAAATTAGGGCTTCGTATTCAACATTATTTTTAGTGCAAGGAAAGTCTAACTTGAATGACAAGGGCATAGGAGCACCTTGTGGCATAAACAACACTATTCCTGCACCACCCCCTTGCTCACACTTCGAACCATCAAAGAACAAGGTCATGTCAACTTTGTTATCTGGTTCTTCGGGTTTGGGTGCTTCTGATAATGCGAAGACTGCATCATCAAGAAGCTCAATGGTGAGGGGCCTACTATTCTCGAGAGGCACCTCAGCTAGTTGATCAGCTATGACTTATCCCTTAATGGAATTTTGGCTAATGAATTCCAAATCAAATTCTATCAATAACATGATCCACTTTGTAGTACATGTATTATGATACGTCTTACTCATCATATACTACAAAGGATTTTGTTTTGATATGACATACATCGTATGACTTAACATATAGTATCATAATTTCTTTGTAGTGAACACTACTACTAAACATAACTTTTCCACGTAGGCATATCCTAGCTCGTAACTCACCAAGGTTCGACTGATGTAATATATGGCTTGTTCTTTGTCTTGCACATTCTTCTGGGCCAACATGGTCCCCAATGCAAAATTAGTTGTCGATATATATAGCAAGAATGGTACTTCTGGTCTTGGTGGAGCTAGTACTGGTGGCATCGCTAGGTAGTGCTTAATCTCAGCAAAGGCTGCTTGGTAGTCCTCATCCCAATTGAATGGGACCCCCTTGTGTAGTAATCGATTCATGGGTCAACATTTATCTGATAATTGTGTGATAAATCACTTTATGGATGCTACTTTGCCCTATAGGCTTCTTAATTCCTTGATATTCATGGGGGGATGCATCTCTAAAATAGCCTTGACCTTTGCTGGGTCAACTTTGATCCCTCATTTTGAAATGATGAATCCTAAGAGCTTTCCTAAAGTTATGCCAAATACGCACTTCTTAGGATTCAACCTGACATTATGCTCTATCAGGTGATCGAAGACCTTTCTCAGGACCTCTGCATGCTCAGAATGCAGCAATGACTTTGCCAATAAGTCATCGATATAATCTTCTAAGATCTTATGCATATAGTCATGAAAGATATATGTCATAGCCCACTGATATGTAGCACCAACATTCTTAAGGCTGAATGGCATAACCTTATAACAAAATGTCCCCCATGGCATTATGAACGTGGTTTTATGTTGGTCTTCGGGCTTAATCTAAATTTGGTTGTAACTAGAAAAACCATCCATTAAGGAGAGCATTTCATGACCCATAGTTGCATCTACGAGAGCATCTATGTTTGGCAATGGAAATGAATCCTTTGGTGTTGCCCTATTGAGGTCTCTAAAATCCGTACAGATATGGATCCTTCCATCAGGTTTTCCTACAGGCACCATATTTGATACCCATTCTGGATAGTCGATGGAAATGACAAACTCTACATCCAACAGCTTTTGCAATTCATATTTAACCATTAAGGCTACTATTGGATGCATCTTCCTAAGTTTCTACTTGACTGGCTTCTTCGAGAGATCTAGCGAAAGGTTATGAGTAACCAATTTTGGATCTAGACCCGACATGTCCTTATAAGTCCAAGCAAAGAGATCAGGTCTCTCTTTCAGTAGAGGGATGAGGTTGGCATGCTCATCAGGAGATAAAATTTCTCCAAATTTAACCTTCCTTGGATTGGTGGGATCATTACTGATATCCACTTCAAAGGTTTCCTCTATTGACATGTGGGATCCCTCCTCAAGCTGATGAGGCGTAGGGATCAAGTGGATGTCATCTGCTGGGTTTATGGGTTCCTCATTGGAAGCATCCTCAACATGATAAACATCATGTGCATAGCCTAGTACAAAATGAAAATGTTGCAACATTTCTTCGTTAGGGAAGAAATATTTAGGCTCTAGTGGTGAGTCAACATGATCCCAATCAATAGCATCTACATCAAGACACAATGGTTTGGAAGGATTGGTTGGATTGTGAAGTGGAGTGGTCAAATAAATGGAGATCATATTTATGGAATGGATCATGTCTCTAGGACCACATGCATGTGACTCTACATTTATATAACTTCCATCCCCAAGATGTGGTTCTGGGGGTATGGGGATCTCTGGATCTGGTCTATGAACAGACTCAAAAATAGGATCGCTAGGCTCAAGGAGCTCTCTGAATGTCGATGGATCAAGGAAGACCATATGATAAATCCTATCCAAGTTAGGAGCTCTTCCTCTGAGGTGTGGGTGAATATTGATATCTCTATGCATATCCATTGTAGTGTATGGTGCATTACGATGATGTAAGTAGGGAGGCCCTAGATAGACTCTCTCTATTTCATATTCATTATCACTATCATAATGAAAACCCTCATCGCTACCTATTAGAATTGGATGATCAAGAATATGGGGCCCCATGAAAGCCCACTCTTGATAACTGCTATCATCCATGGAGGATTGCTCATCCTCGATGACTATCTTTGAAGGTAATAGATGATATAAATTAAGAGGACTCAAGTAGGCCAACTCAGTCTCATCCTTGTATTGCTCATTGTTTGAGGACTCATCATCATCCTCACTCTCATATATGCAACTTGGTCCACCTATCTCAAATATGGACTCTGCACTATCCTCATCATAATGATCTTCTGACTTGGAATATATCTCTATGTCAGTGATCTAAACCTACAGGCCTGTGTCATCGACTACCTCATGGATTTGTTCATCCAATATGTCTCTTGGGATGTGCTTTGGACTGGTCTCCACCAATATGTCTTCGTGATATATCTTAGGTGGTTCTATAGTGATGTAAGACACTAACTAGTTATCCCTATGAAAGGTAGAGGGATTGGGGTGATAAGGATTGAAGTCGACTTCACCCCCCAGATTGAGGTATAGGTGGTCTAAAGATGCCATGAGGAGTTCATCCTATCCTCCAATATAGTATCCTAACCTAAACCTATCAGTAGGCAACTAATACTATGGTTCATACGGCCTCCTACGCCCCTACTCGAATAATCCGAGACTGTAACCATGCCAATGGTAACACTCAAAATATCAAAGGGTATATTCTGGGTTAGAGAGATAATGAAAATTCATAGTGAATGGTTCATCATCATCCTCATCCATGGGAGTGCGATATGATAATTGGTCGAGCCCTCCATAGATAAAATTAGTTTGGTTAGGAGGTACCCCTAGTGGTACCACCATCCCTATGGGAAGGTGATGGGCTTGTGGTCGGCCCATGTCTTGTGCAGTATCGATGATCAGCATAAATGTCACATTCTACACAATATATTCCCCTAATCTAGGATTAACCAAGTGAATGGTCACCTGTGGTGTAGATGACCTTATTGAAGACATAGGTGAAGCAGGCTGAGGTGCCTCTTCGACTTCTCCTTGAGCATCCTCTACTTCCATGGGAGTAGGGACCTCGATGATATTTGGTTTGGGTGCATGCTTTATCTATTTTTCATCCATATTTACCTTTAGCTTCTTATCATCTCGATGCACTATGGATGTAGACGGTTTAGTAGAAGCAACTATCATGTGCTTCGATCATTGAGATATGTACGTTGTAGGTTTTGCACACACTTCTTTTATTTTACCTCTTGGCTCTTTGATCGGTGATACTGGTCGTATGTCTAGGTGCATTGAGGGGAGCACGAAATCCCCTAGAAAATCTGCTAAGTTCACATATTTGAAGGGCTCTTCATCTGAAGGCACCACGTGAACCTGTCCCTCATGCACGTATTTGATACATTGATGGAGAATGGAAGGGACATAATGCATTTCTCTTATCCAAGGTCTCCCTAGAAGTATATTGTATTGCATAGCACCTTCGATCACATGACACATCATGGGGATGGTCTTTAGTCCCACCTAGATGGGTAAGACTATAGTGCCGATAGTTGAGCATAATGCATCATTAAAAGCTCTCAATGTGAAGGTAGAAGGTACGATGTGCATCTTTGGTAACTTCAGGTATGTTAATGCCTTGGTCATGATTATATTGATTGATGATCCTGTATCAATAAAAACCCACTTGAAAGGTTTGTGGTTTACACATGCTATAATATGGAGTAGCGGGTCCATTATGATAGTGGAAACCATCTTGATTTCATGATCATAAAACTGTATGATCAGTTCCTGACACTATTGCACGTGTCCCACGAAGTGTGTGAATACTTCAGGATCCTAGGACTGCACTTCTATGGACCTTAAAATATCCATAAGTGTCTCCCTATGCTTGGGAGACTGCTGAATCAGCTCATAAATAGACAACTTCGTTGGAGTCATCTGTAGGTTTTGAACTAACCTACTCCTGATTGTCACCACCGATCTAGTTGGTGGGCCTAGCACATTTTGGGCTGGCCTTGGAGGAGGCACAGCTTGGACTCTAATGGGCAATGGAGGTTGATTTGGTCTTTCATACCTCGCATGTCTTGTGATGACGTTGACCATTTCGATGAACCCATGGGTTGGTGGTTCGATGCGTACTTGATTGACCTGGCCAACATTGTTCCTTGGTACCTCATGGTTGGGTAGAGGATTCTTGTAAATCCCCATATTTTGATTATCAGGCACTTGCGGGTTGTCCATAAGAAGTGTACCTCTTTCGATCATATTTTGCACTAAATGCTTGAATGACCAACATATCTCTATGTTGTGGCCTTTCATTCGATGAAATATGTAATATTGATCATCTTTATACCCCTTTGGCTTGGGTTGATTAGGGTCCACTAGTTTAATTTTTGGTAAGTGGATTGCCTTTGCCTCGCATAATTGATGGAAAATCGAAGCCAATGATTCCGATAATTGAGTGAATATGCGAGGAGGGAATTTTTCTTTGTCCTTACCCTTCTAGTTGTTGTTGCACTTCTCATACTACGTAGGAGGAGGTTGGGCTTGATAATTTCATTGTTGCTGCCCCTTATCCCCTTTCTGAAGGTTTAGAACCACCTGATTGACATGGGCCGGTTTGGCCTGTTGTTTCTCAGTGCTCTTCTTGTTCCATTCCTTCTTATTCTTGAGTTTCAAGTTACCCTCCTGTAACTTGATATCCTCTATCACTTTGGCCTGCGCCAAAGCCTCCTCGAAGGTCTGATATTGTTGCAACTGTAATAATAATGAAATGTGCTTTGTGCAACTTTTCATAAACATTCGAGTTAATTTAGAAGTAGGGATGGAGAATGATAGCTTTGCCATCATCTTTCTCCATCATTTCCCATAATCCATAACTGGATCATCATCATGTTGCGTTAAAGTAGCCAGATCGGATAGGTTCACCTTCTTCTTGATGCCAAAGGAGAAGCGTTCAAGAAATGCATCGACCAGTTGCTCAAAACTGGTGATATTGTGCCTCTTGAGTTGATTAAACCACTCTCGAGCTGGGCCTGAGAGGGTCGTAATGAAGGTCCGTAGGAGCAAAGCATCATTGCTCTCGATCTGAAAGCACATGTCTAGAAAACTCATAACGTGCTCCTGAGCATCCTCCTCTCCTTTAAAATTTTCTAGCCTAGGCATTTCAAAATGCTCAGGATAGGCCAAAATAGGCATTGATGGGCATAAAGGTTCATTATGAATCTTGTTCAAGGTAGGCTTTTGATAAGCCATCCCTTGCTTCTCGATAGCTTTAACCTTTTCTGCCAAGGCCTTATAGGCCTGCGAAGATAGGAACTCTTCTTCTCTGGATTGCCTTGGAGGCACCTTTGAAGGCAGATTCCTCTTCGATCGAGGTGGAGGACTAGGCTCATCATCCACTTTGACTAGGGAGATTTTAGGATATTCTTGATCTAATTCTTCTCCCACCTCTTCTTCATACTTCCTATGCCCATGATGTTCGGACATGGGGTATCGATCTCTATGTTGGGTCGTATGGCGAGTATGGGTGTCTATATGCTTAGGGTGCAACTCAGGCTATGAAGCAGCTCATCTATCAATGCGCTCCTTATACTCACTACGTGGAGGTAAACCAACACTGGCCAATCGGTCCTCCCTCTCAACACACTCCTTTTGATCAAGGATGCATTGCTCATGCATGCACTATTCATATAAGCATTGTCTTATGAACCTTTGCCTCTGAGTGTTCTCATTTTCGAGGTGCTCCTACTCTACATGAACATCCTCCAATTGGTCTTGGAGAATCTGACATCTCTACTCTGACACCAGTCTATGAGATCTATCTATGTGATCATCCATATGCGGCCTCTAGTGTGTGCGCTCTGTTCGAGCAGTTTTGTGGGTGTGTCCCCCAATGGACTGATTTTCTACGCTCTTGCCCTTGTCTGTGAATATGGAATTCATGTCTAGCTATCACATATACTTTGTGCCCACATGGGATGCAGGGGCACGCATATCATGAGAATTTTTGGAGCACTCTCCAGGTTCTCGGATGGTCCTAATGGTACTATCGCTATGTACACTCATAGAATGAGAGGGCATAGGAGTAGGCTTATAACCTAGCTATCCTAAGACTTTATCTAGACCATCTAACTGTCTACTATGCCAAGGCTCATGAGGTGGCATACCATTAACACCTACTTTAGACATGTCTATGGTGATCTTACAAGGTTCACCTCTATAGGGAGTCTACATGGGCCTATGCTCGGAAGCGGCCCTCTTTGTTTACCCTTGAATGGGTAGATCTTGAACCTATCTATACTCAGATGGTGGAGGTTTCAAACCTCCCCTAGCTACAGGTCGAAGGGGTACCAATATGGATCCCTCTATGACATACTCCTTAGTAGATCCTATGGATGCATGTAGAGTGCAATCACAGTAAATGCTACCACATTCGGGACCCCCATGCTGGGAAGCCCCATGCTCTGATCTATGCCTCGAAGAGTGTCTAGCACTTCCTCATACTAGGGTATTCTCAACAGGATCCCTGCATATAGAATTATCCCCTCTAATACTCATCGAATGATGTTCGAGAGGATTCTATGGTTGAGGGCCTTCTACATTATGTTGTGCATTGGGTGGAGCTTCGACTTTGATCTCGGGTCTACGCCTGGATCGACCTCTCCCTGTAACCACCATGATATTATATTATCTCGTATGTAAGTTTTAAAGCAAACAAAGTAAACAATGATGATTATCTATTTTAAATTTTTAATTGTGAACCCTAAACTATTTGATGTGTTTTCCAATTTTGTTGTATCAATAAGTAACTCTCATCGTGTTTTCAAAAATGTTGATGATATACTCAATTGTTAAAGGGCTTTCACCTATATACTCGTAGCTTGACAACCTGGAAATGAACTCTAGGCCATGTAATCCAACCTATAATGTGTGGTAATGAAGTCCACACATGGTCAGGGAGCACAAGTACTGCTAGACCCTCACCCAATCTCACCCAGTCAGTGTCATACCCTCTGGAGAGGAGTACATGCAAATTTTCTAGGCTATGGATGGCTATTGGGTCCGGTATTGGTCTAGTAACAAAGGTTCGAGGGAGTTGGGCCAATGGATGGAAATCACTGCCACCATCGTTGAGCCCTACTAGTGGTTGGATATGACTTCCAACTCACTAGCATTTACAATGTGTCATGGTGTGTGTAGTTCCTTTTACTTTGCATGAAATAGAAATGCATAAAACAACACTCAAATGATTCTACATGCTTTCAAAAGAACGTTTCACTTTTCAATTGCATGACTATGCTAAATGAAATTCAGAGAATGCAACTACCTATGAGGGGATGGCCACTAATTGGGCCTCATGCATGCAAACTCAACATAAAATGGCCTAGACCGCTGGAGACTAGGGTGGACTGCAATCAGAGGTCCGTTGTTCCTAGCAGCGACTAGTAGGAAAAACTAAAAAAAAGGTCCTAGGGATTCATCCTTTTCTTTTACCTTTTCATTATGTTTCCTAATTAATCTACCATTTTATGCATTCTGGAAAATCAGACACAGACAGAACAGGAAAAACATAGGGAAATGAAGATTACCTCAGATCCAAGTTCGATGATGATCTGGTTGCCTATTGTATGGTCTATGTTCTGCTGACCACGGCTCTGTGGCATGGCTGCAACTATTGCCCATGGGTGTTAGCCATGGTTACAACTGTTAACCATGGTTCTCAGCCATGGTTAGTACCTATCATCACAAAACATAGTGCATCAGTATTTTGTGGCATAAAATTCAGATTTCCCATCATGATCGCCTTCTATGGTAATCCAGGAAGCATACACCTAATGCTAGTAACAATTGAAAATCACATATAAAGCATAAAATATGAACAAATTTGCATATAACCAAAAGAAGGGTTTCCTTTATTAATTTTCCAATGAAACTCGGTTACAAATCCATCCCTCTTAGGGATACCCAATGTGATACAATTATTACAATAATAGGAAAATCCCCACGCAAGGGTAGGTGTAATTCGTAGACTTCCTAAATGCACACGAACTGCTCCAAGGTATCGATGACCTTCTTCTCCATGATTAGAGGTATTTGTTGCCTTGCATGTCAACACCCTGTTAGTCCTGCATACAATAAACAACAAGAAGCATATTAGTAATAAAGGAGGCCTCTCTTGATGAGGCTTTAAAAGGAAATTATACAAAAAGATGCCATGATAGCTTGAAATCAAGAAAGTGCAAGAAACATGGTAAACCTATGTTAAACATGAAATATTGCCATGAAATATGTAAGGGAAAGACAGAATTATCTATCTAATGCCCTAATTATGAAATCAAAAGCATGAAAACATGAAATGTAAGCATTCTTGTCCTACTTACTACAAATGCCAAATGAGAAGAAAGATACCTAAAATCTTAATTCTACCAGACAAAAGTCTCTAATAAAGCAAATATACACCTGATTTATCTATTCTAATGCAAATGAAATAACACCTATGGCTAAAGACCAAGGAAATATGGATATTGAACCTGACCGTGGGTCTGTCACACGGTGAGCACTATTAGCCATGGTTGACAACTGCGAAGATGAAAATGAACTTGCCCTCCAAATGTGGCCTAGATCTCCGATTTCCCTGATGAATTGATGGTTCAAGGGTCGCCTCTATGTCCTCTGATATATTTGGTGGTTGAATTGTTTTGATTGGTGATGGATTGCTTGTAATCTCATTTCTTGATTCTTCTAGCCTCCTAAGACCTCCATGACTTCAATTGCCATTTCAATCTCTCAATGCTAGCTAAAGGACTTCTCTCAATGCAAGTAGGTGGGTACTGAATTCGATAGGGCTTCGCCATTCAAATTCTCCTATGCATCTCTCTCATTTCCCATTTTGGATGGGGTTCTTATAACCTCTAGGAAGGCTATGTCTTAGCTTCTTGAGGAAGCCAAGATCAAGAATGGATAGTTGGAGCAGTTGGAGGGAAGCTTCTGGATCTTTCCACCCCCAAACCACTCGGATCTGCAACCAATTGGCCGTTATAACCAAATTTGGATTGGCCAAAGTCCAAATGATTTTGACTGCTAGCCATGGCTCTGAGGCGTGGTCAGCTCTGTTAACCATGGGTCTCAGCCGTGGCCAACACTAGTTAGGCCAAAATGCCTAAATGAGTGGTTAAAACCACTGCTATACCTTGGTATTTGTCCAAGGTCTTCCATATGGTCTTCTAGCATGTCCCATATGAGTAGTCACCTCGACATGATGCGTTTTAGGTGTCTACATAACCATGGAAGAAATTTTGTAACCTGTTAGATTGCCTTGAATGATATGGTCGCATGATTCTTCCTTTGTTGTTTCTGTAATTGACTTTTATCCATGATGTCTCTTTGTTTTCTTCCTTAATACTTTTCCCTTTCAATTTATCAGCATATGTCATGGGCTCTTCTTTCTTTGATATATTTGTTCCTTTGGAGCTTGACTCCTCTTACTGTTTTCCTTTTACTTCTTCAAAACCAATTCTTGCTTTGATAAATGAAGATCTTTGTGTATTGATAATTGTATCCAAAGCTTTTGAACTTTTCCCAAATTTGTGCAGCTTATCCTTAGAATATTTCACTTCCTTCCTTAGAGAGACCACTTCATGTTCTAATGTTTTACATTCTAATTCCTTTGCCTCTAACCTTTTAGCCAAATATTTTCCAATTTTCTTTGCCTCTTCAACCTTCACCTTTAAGTCTGTGAGATTATGTAGAATTTTTGTCTTTGTTTCCTCATACTTTTGAATTTGAGCCTTCAATTTTGAAATCTTCTCTCTAACTCTTTCCAAATTTCCAAAAGTAGCAATAAGTTCTTCTTTCATGTCAATCATGGCTTCTTCTTCTATGGTCCTATGTGTTCTTATAGGATCTTCCTTCAAACTGTTAGGCTTTTCATGAAGGAACCGGCTCTGATACCAATTGAAGAACACAAGCTTATATTGAGAGGGGGGTGAATAGTATAAGGTAAAATTTTACTTTCTTTTCCCAAATAATTTTATCCAATGTTATCAATTGCAATATCTATAGCAATAACAAAACAATACATAAATCATCACACACATGAGAGACACAAATTTAACATGGTTCACCCAATGTGGATTACATCCACAGAGAAAATATTTCTTCTAAATTTTCTCAACAAATCTCTTGGGAATCAATTCCCTATTACAATATGTGTGGATCTCTCTCCATATGAGAACTCTATCCCCTTGGTTCTATTTTGTGGATATCTCTCCACATGAGAACTCTATATACTTTTCTCTGGTTTGTGGATCTCTCTTCACAAGAGAACTCTATCCCCTCTGCTCTAGTCTGCTCAAAATTCTGCTCTCAATTTTACTCAACTCTTATAAAGTTTGCTCAACTGCCTATTCTAAACTAGCTCACACCTACTCACAAGTTTATCTCAAACCTGCTCACATGTCTATCTCAAACCTACTCATAAATATTATCTTAATATACTTACTGTATCTGCTCAACTTTTTTCTAAACACATGCTGAAAACTATCCATAACACATGCTCAATATTGCTCATAATACTTGCTTTATAAAACTTATCTCTAACATTCGCATTTAATATCAGTCATATCAATGCACAAATGCTTCACAAATTCTTTCGAAAAGAATACACAATTTGTTCTCAAAAACCCTAACTCAAGTGTTTTCAATTTCACTAATCAATGATGCACAATTTGTTCTCTAAACATAGCTAAAATATTTTCAACAATACACACTAATCAACCCTTTTATCTCCACCTAATTATGAAATATTGCTATTTAATGGCTATTTCATGAGTTATTTTAGAATTTTATTATGCTATTTACATGTTTCGTAGATTACCATTATCATAGTTATAACATTGTATGCTTATTTCATTACTTTTTGTTGTATTTCCTTTAAGTTTATAGCTTCAAAAGCTAACAGCAGTATCAGAGCACACGGTAGATCGATAGAAATTTGAGAGAGACACAAGATAGTGGATAAAGAAGACCAATAGAAGGTCTCATTGAAGTTTTGAGAAAAATAGAAGTTGTAGGACTGAGGGCTCAAGGATAAGGCCTCAAGCTACTTGGAAGGAGAAAGAAGGAGAACGCTAGGAAAGCCTCATTGGAGGAGATTTCAAGAGAAGCTCCTGACAGTTAAGAATTAGGGATAATTATCGTCATCCAACAACAAGCCCAAGGGAGAAGGATTTGGCAATAATTATGCCAAATTGAAGGAAAATTTGACTGCTTTAAAACTAAAAAATTTAGATTTGAGGATAGTAAGAAAGCAACAATTTGGTTAGCATTAATAACTCTAAGTTTCAGATTTTTAGAAGGGTAGTTGAAGCCACCAAACTACATTTTTCGGGTAGCAAGTTTGATGAGTTTCAAAGCTGCAAATTGGTGACTTAAAGGGCTATTTTGGATAGCAAGGAAGAGCTACAATTTCATCCAGTACATGGTAGTAATTAGGTGATCCAAATCATCAAGAACTTCATCATCAAACCAAGGTAAAAAGGTATGCAAATTTGGTGCAAAATGTTCATTATCTAAACACTTAAATTTGATTTATTATTAAGTTTATTAAGCACCAAATGTGAAGTTTAAAAGTTGCATAAGAATATTTCATATTAAATTCTTCACGGAAGTGTAGAAGATAGTCTCTACCAGGGTTATAACATGCACACAAAAAAAATAATTAGATATATTTCAAAAGAAAGGAATATCAATATACTACCTTCTAGTGAAAGCAAAGAAGACATTATCCTTAAGTGAAAGTTGCATAGATTATAGTGCATATTTAAAGTTATTTTTAAGAGTTCATTTAAATGAGCAATAAGAATAATATTATAGTGCACTATACTAGTTATCCTTAAAGGTTATTAAGAGTGCATTGAGTTAATATTAAGTGCACAAATCAAAGTATAAGTAAAGTATCAAAAGACACTATTGAGCATAGAAAATTTGCAACATAGTGTGGCAAAGAGAAGTCACCAAAAGGAGTGATATAACCTCCAAATATTAGAGAAGGAAGCCGCCATATCAAGTTAGTAAAGGAAGCTACCAAAGAAACTAGAAAGTCTTAAAAACCAAGTACAACTAAAGATATTTCAATGCAGAGTTATTACAGGATTTGATAGCTTCACATTAGTCTTCTTCAAAGCATATAAGGAGATAAAACTTAGGTGTCTTAAGATACCAACATAGAGAAATCTACAATCCATAAGTGACAGCATTAAATGGTTATAGCACAAGATACGATGCTAAGGAGAAGCACCATCAAGGGTCTGAGCAATTAGCAAACAAAGCCAAGGTAGAAGGCCATCATCTTCATCAAGGACTGATATCTAAAGCGTCACAACTCATTCTTGCAACCATAGGTTCAATTTATTTGGTTATTGGAGTATATTTAGAACCTATAATACTATTTTGATGGTCGAATAAACAAAATGAGAAAGTTGTGAAGGCCAAGTATCTCCAATAGAACAACGGTGTTCAACTACAATAATAAGTTGCTTTCAAAAGTGGATGAGAAAATCTGAGGATATATTCTGCAACAAAGCTTGAAAGATCTTGGAATGGTTTTCCATCAAGGTGTATAACATACAAAAGGAGAGCACAATTTTAATAGGTACTACTCGTTACATTGGTTGAAGCTAGAATGTTTGTAGTGAGACATTACAATTGTATGCACAGTATTCTTCTAGGAATCTAAGTAACAAAAGAGTGAGAATTGTAGGTTTGAGTGCATTTGTAGAGTCTCAGTTGACTTGTGGATAGTGTAACCTCTATTACAAAACCTAATCAGTCGTGAAGGAGAGTGTAGCCACATCGAAGGTTAAGCATCAAGGTGAATAAAGGCACAGGTTTTCTCGTGCATTAAAACAAATAACTCATAGCAGACTTCAATGCTCCAATATAAGAGTCTTTATACAGGCAAGAATTGAAACATTCAAATAGAATATCTAATGGATAGCACACAAAATAGTTATCACCAGGTGGACCAATATGAGCTGATCAAGCAGTTAAACATATCATCTTGTTTAAATGTTGTAATTGTAAAAATTATTAACTTATTACTTACACAGGAAGAAGAGAAATATATCTACCATACGTGGTGTAACATCTTTCAAAAGATTGAAAAATAGTGGTAGCACCAGCCTAAAACCAACAAGCACTCAACCACATCGCTAAGAGGAATGTAAACTAATAGAGGCTAAAGCAAATAATTTGGAGAATTTTAAAACCTAAGTGAGTGCCCTATGTGGAAATTTGAAAAATTTAATGTTGGAGTAGTGCAGAATTCATCAAAGATAGAAGATCGTGGAGATAAAGTGCTCATTAGAGGTGACAATTTTATTAGCAAAATTGCACGCATAAGTATCAATTACCTAACATCATTGAAGACCATGTTTTTTCATCTCATACCAAGTTGAGTATCTCGAGTTACAGTAGAAGTAACCTAAAGGGTCACACGTTGCTTCAGTAGCAAGAGGGAGCCATCATTAATTTCATGGTAGGTAGCACCAAGAAGGGAGTGAAAGGGTACGAGCCACGTAGATGCAATAGTTTATCAACCACCTAGGAGTCATCATTGAATATCACCATCGAGGAACAAGGAAAGCTTAATAGTCCTTGAGCACTAACTGTTGGAATAGTCGATGAAGGAATGTGGGTAGAGTTACCAATAATTCAATACTATTCAAACTCTAACATCCATGCACTCAAGATATTCGAGGTAAATTAAACTTAAACTTTATTTTTTGAAGGATAATATTGTAGTCAATTTTCTGTATGAATCTATTTTCACCCGATTTGTGGTTCCTAGAGAAATTACCACTGATCAGGGACCTCAATTCACCTCAAAAGTGATTCAGGAGTTTATGCAGTAGTATCAAATCTGGTACAACAAAACTACCCCTATCATTCGTAAGCAAATGGGCAAGTGTAAGTCACAAATCAAGAGCTGGAGAAAATTCTTACCAGAAATATTGGGCAACTTGTTTATTAGAGGCAGTGTGGGTATATCACACTACCTAGAAAATTACCATTAGATTTACACCATTCCAATTGGTGTACAAGAAAAATACCATGATGCCCATTGAGTTGGAGATCAAAACTCTATGAACAACTATAGAATTAAATTTAAATCTGGATGTAGCACAAAAATATTGTATTCAACAGCTCAACCAGCTAGATGAATACCGGTAGGATTATTTGTAGCGAACGGAGATCGTACGGAAAAAGAGGACTTGGTGGCATGGCCGCCACATACGGACAAAATAGTTTAAATATGAAGATTGGACATTGTTGTATGACTTCCAATTCTAGGAGCAGAAGGGTAACCTTATGCAGTGTTGGAAGGGAACGTACAAAGTGGTTGAAATTATTAATAACGGTGTTGTGCGCATCTAAATCATAAATGAAAGTAGCATTGTGTTGATAGTCAACAACCACTGATTGTGGTCGTATCATACACCACCAGTCCACATGATTGAATCCAAAGCAGGCATGGGAGAGACCTCATCGTAATAAAAATTCTTCTCCAGTAGTTGACGAACACGTGTGCATCCACAAAAAAAAAAATCTAAATTTTATCTAGATTTTTTAGTTTTATTTTATTACTATTTTCTAAGAAATCATGCACTAAATGTAATCTGTAGGTATCCTAGGAAACCTAGGCTTATCAGATACAAAATCCACGATTCATATTTCTTGGTTTAGGTGTGTATTTACTAAATTGTAGGAAATCATACCCTAAATATAATCTATAGGTATCCTAGGAAACCTAGGCCTATCAGGCACATGATCCATGATTCTTGTTTTATGCTTTACATGTACATTTATTTTTTTGTAGGAAATCATGCCCTGAATGCAATCTATAAGCATCCTAGGAAACCTAGGCCTTTAAAGCACAGGATCCACGATGCCTTGCATGTTTTCAAATTTTCTAAAAGGATAAATAAATGAAAGAAGGACCAATCCTTGCCAAGATGGGGATACTTACAGCTGGACATGTGTATCAGGGAAGAAAATACCTGTATACGGGTCAAGACAGTGGATATTGACTTTGTCACCAAGGATAAGTGCTTATATTCAAACTGATGAAGGGGACCTAACTACGGGTCAACTCATTGGACGTTGAATGTCCAGCCAAGAGAAGGTGCATATATCCCACATATAGCAAAGGTGCCTACATCTGTAACATTTTGAAGGTGTTTATCTCCCATATATAGTAGGAAAAAAAAAATCACCTATTTGTGAAAAAAATGTTTTTTGCTATCTTTTTACAGGTACCAGTATCCAGAATATACAAATAAATGCACATGTATTCACAATAACAGATGGTACCTATATCCAGTAAGTTAGAGTAAGGCACATGTCTTCCAGCAAATTGGGTGCCTGTATCCACAATACAAAGAAGTGTGCCTATCTTCCAGCAAACTGAGTGCATGTATCCGCAATACAGAGAAGGGCACCTATCTTCTAACAAACTAGGCACCTGTGTCTATAAAAAAAAGAAGGGTACCTATCTTCCAGCAAACTGAGTGCTTGTATTCACAATACAGAGAAGGGCGCCTGACTTCCACATGAATAAAGAGTGCATGTATTCCAACACAATGATGACTCCTATCTTCAGCATCGAAGAAGCGACTGGAGTTATGTTGGCATCGAAATCCATGCATAGTTAGAGTTAAACTTTTTCACAGATGAAAGTATGCTTGTTTGTCTTTTTATCGATGGAATTCATTTACTTCTTGATTATTGACCGAAGGAGTTCATTATTTTCTGTCGGTGACCCATGCATACTCCCAAGGCACAAATAAAACAACTTCAATGGAGGGGACATGTGTTGTCCCACAGTAAAATAAAAATTACATGTTTTTTTCAATTTTTTACACGAGACCTCAAGACTAATAAAATTGCAGTACCCAATGACGATTCAATTTGATGTGATTACTTTGCACGAAAAAAATGGACATTGTTCATTGGTCCTAGAGATATTGTTGTCCTAGAGATAACTGGAGATGTCAAGAACTAGTTTAAGGTTATGGTATGGATGGAGTATTATCGCCTGGTTAACCAAGATTAAGACCCTGTGGCAGCACAATAATTTGTAGCCTCAATGGATGATGGTATTGTACAGATGCACATATTGGTCATACTAGTCATAGAGGCATATTGCGAAGGTGATTGGTCTTCCATGCATAGGGGACAAGACATATAATGAGGATAGTATAGCGTGATGTGTGCAGCAATTTTTTGGGCAGACATCAACGCAAAAAACACATGCAGGGTTGCTAAAATGACATATGTCAGACCTTTGGAGAAATGTATTCGAGAAAGTGGTTCGATTTTTTACTTGTACTAGCAAGTATTCCTGGTTGAATGCCAACCAATTTAGATTTCTCAATCATCTACTGCATGGGAATAAAATTAAAATTCCCTACTACTTGATGTGTGCCCTAAAATATGAATCCAGTCAGTATTAGGTAGGAACGGTAATAGCATTACGGCATCACAGGCTGATTTTAGTCATAGTTTGATATTTTGAGACGCATAGGGATGCATCGAATGCTAGAGATAATATTACAAAAACAATAGAAGAGCAACAAGAAGATGTAGAGGATGAATAAGGTGTTGCTACAGATGCAGCTAGGGAGTAGTAGGGGGAATAAGAGGCACCTGAATCCCATATCAACCAAGTTGTAGAAATAATAATGCAAGCAGAATTAAGCCCTTCTCCCCCAATACCATCACCTACCTCCCAACATAGCCATTCTATAGGGGAGGTAGGACAAGTTGATCAAATTTTATCGCATATAACATCATCGTCTGTCTTCCAACATTCCAATTGGGAGGTAGACCAAATTGTTTTAAGCCCATTTCAAGCTTCATAACCACCAACAACCAGAAGTAGAGCACAAAAGGAGCATATGATTGATTACAGTTCATTTTAATAATATGTAGAGGATGAACTAGTTGCTCAAGTTTTGCATGGCATGGCTAATGGTGAGACATTCTATCAGAATGCTCAAGAAGAAAACCTACAGAGCTAGCTCTAAAACATGAAATAACAAGCTTCCAATTGAGAGGAAAATATAAAAAGGAGTAGGCCAAATTTCAATAATCCTAATGGATTACTACAATAAGAAGTGAATGATGCTCTACGATAGCTATAATAAATAGTGCAGCAGTTAGAAAATAGGGTTCATCAACTGCAGGTCACCAACTCAGATAAGGTCGATACTACCATGCAAATAGACTAGGCCATGGATGCAAAATTTTCTTTCATGGACTTAGAGGAGAAAATTGCATCCACTAGAGCATTTTACTCTAATTCTAGAAGGGCATTAGGTGGACAAAATACCAAAACAAGGTAACAATCAAAGACCCCTGTGAAGACTTCTTCCCAAGAACAGGGGAGCCATGTTGTGCAATAGGAACCCCCTATAATTGAAATCAAAGATAGTGAGGCTAAGGAATCAACTAGAACACCTATGGCTAACCAATAAGATGGTTAAATACTATATGACCAAGCAAGAACTACCCAGTAAGTTGGGGAGTCTGAGGTAGAGTCATATGCCACTCAACTCGTTGATGAAATACATGTATCTAACCTTATTATTCAGTCAGAAGTAGGGCAGTAGGAAGAACATGAGGTGAACCACCCATAGGATTCATTTGATACCACAGAGGCTCTATAGTCATCTGGTTAGCCATTAGTTGACCAAACCATGGTTGGTCAATTTTATGGGTAGACCACGACTAAACCAACTGTGAACACACCAGTGGACCAAGATATGCAAGAAATAGAGTCTTTCAAAGTCCAAGAAATACCACCTCCACAAAATGTAGAGGGGTTTTGTCCCTCGGTGTCCACAAATGATGCAGCAACACCCAGGCCAACCAATAAATTAAGGTCCAAAAAAAAGCAGAGAGAGCACCATAGAGAAGGTCGAAGACAAGGGCCAGAACAGTAACCCAGTGAAAGCAAAAAGCACCCCAACAAAAGTTGAAGGTGCAATCAGACCCAAACTCAGACGAAGAATGGGCTGCATTAATGAAATCCTTAACCAAATAAAGGGGGCAGTTCCAAGAGCTCAAGAAGGGCTTGAAGGAGTCTAAGAAGGAGTGAAAGGCTCACAAATGGATGGCCAAAGAGCTAGGCATTTCTATCAACCCTGTCTAGCCAAAACAATTCTGGAACCTATATGGTTAAATTAATGGCAATCCCTAAAGGAAGCAAGAATATCTACAAAATATGGGTATATTTAACAAAGAACAAATGATGCCATCACCAGTTCAAGCACTCGAGTCTCTGCCACCTAAATATGTACAGGATAATGATGCAATGGACACGACGCTTGACCCAAAGGAGGTAAAATTTCCAAAGGCCCAGGTACATGATACATCCCATTATCCTCCTTGGGATAAGCCTAAATTCCTAGTGGTAGATTGGCTTCCCCCAAACCATAAATATTGGAAGTAAGCTGAGCCTACATTCCAGAAGGATGCCATCACATTCACAGGGTTCTATATGGAGGAAGTTGTAGGCAAGAAGGGGTGGAGCAAAATAAAGTTGGATACAAGGGTAGGGTCCAACCAACCCTTATGGCACAGTAAATGCCAGAAAGCACCCGAGATAAAAGCAAGTCCCACTCAATTGAAATAGCATGGCAAATGAAATTGTGACAAGGAATAAAATAGAGCTACAACCAAGGAGAGAAAGGCATTGGAACAGGGAATACTAGCAGGCCATTGCTGAAACAGGGAATTATCAGCATTAGTTGCCACAAGGACATGGCAACAATTAGGCATTGGGGTATGATGAGCACCAAAAATGCTCATTTTTTGTATGCTTTAATAACATAAATGTGCAACATTATTATATTTTAAATGCATTTTTTATGAGATTTTTGTATACATTTAATGGAAAATGACGTATTATGCCTAATGTGTGTTTTGAATGAAAATTGTGTGTATATGCAGTACCTTATGACTTTTTCGCACCTTTTAGTCAAGGTCCCATGTGGACCTTACATTTGATACTTTTATAATGTGATTAAGGAATGGTTGGTGATTAAACAATGATAGTGTCAAAGGAGTAAGGCATTCCAAAAAATACTAAGGTATGGTGCTTGTCTCTTGACCATAGGCTGGAAGACACCTATCTCCCAGTAAAAAGGAAGCATATGTCTCCCAATATGCAAAACAAGCATCTATCTCCTAACAATAGGCTATATGGTGCCTATTTCCTAATACACAATACAAGCGTCTATCTCCAAACAACAAGTTGGACGGCATTTGTATCTCAATGATAGAATAAAGTGCTCAATGTTTGACATCCAAAAAAGAGCGATGATCTTCAGTGAACAAGAGAAGGCTAAATACAGTACCTTTATCCCGATGATAGGTTGAAAAGGTCCTTGTTTTTCAGAAATGGGCCTAACAGCACATGTACCCGACAAAATAAGTGCACGTTGACTATAAATATTGAAGACCATGTGTAAAATTAGACGCATTTTGTTAAGGAAACATAGGAAATGCTATGATTATATCGTAAGGGTTAATTTTAGCGTGACTTCTCTTTTATTAGGCGTTTAATAAATTTATGTGCACCCACCGTAGTGAATCACATTAGAATGATAAAATTAGTAGTGTCTAAATTTGTAAATAGAGGACGATCATGTTCTATATAAAAACGTAGGCCACCCTTGAAGAAAGGATCCCAAAATTACTTTGTAAAATTGGTACTACATAATAAAATCTAGAGTGTTTGAATATTTTTTTGTTTTAAAATAGTGAACGCGTGAATTAACCAGGTGGATGTCTACAAGAGCTTAGGCCCACTCCAAGCAGTATTCCTCCCCTGTTTTATTTAGTTTATGTTACTTAAATTTTGTAAGGGTGTTTCGCTTGTTTTATTTATTTATGCACAAAGTGTTTTAAATTCTACATTTTCCTACTTTACTTAATTTTGCAAGTGTGTTTGCTTTCTTGCAATTTACTTTTTTGCACATTTCCTTTCAGTCATGTATTTGATAGTTTGAATTAGTTTTTCTGCAATTTCTTGTAGAATTTATTTTCCTGCAATTCAATTTTATTGGTTTGGCTGAACTCCAACTACACAAAAAACCACCCCCCCAAACCAAAGTGACACATAGGACTCATCTCTAGTATACTGCAAGCATATACTTTGTACTGGTACTCAGCAAGTTTATGAACCTTCAAATTGATAAAATTAAATGGAAGCATAGTTAGCTATTTTTAGAAATATATTTTCTGCTCACCAATGCTCTTTTGTTGTCACGTCTTATTGACTTAACACTACACTATGGTGCCTTCCTTTATGTTGGTAATGGTCCTTCTCCTTTACAATGGTGTTGTCTCCTTTAAATGGTGCTTTCTCCCTTTTTCAATGTTTCCATCACTTGTAGGTTATGGAGTATAACATTGGATATTTTCCTTGCACCTTAAATAAGCAATAACTCTCTTCAATAGCTCTGAAAAATAGATTTTTGTTGCACCAAACTCTCCTTTTATTTGTTGGTTGAATAGAGATGCTCCTCAACACAGTAACGTTCTTTTGCTATCTTCTTTTGGCTAAAATTTATTTTTCCTTCTAATGCTTCTATTTCTCTGTTTAGCATTCACTATGTTATATCTCCTTATTACTCCTTTCAAGCAATACTTTTAACTCAACTTTATGTTGTTTGTGTTTTGCAGGTTCCAAGATAATAATGATGTCTCCTTTCTTGGCTTGGAGATACTTAACTCAAACTAGCTTTTGCTCCTTAAATAACTCTAATATGGTATTTTTCAAAAAACCTTATAATGAACTAAAATAATGAACTTTCATGGCACCACTTTTACACACCTTTTGACCTCCTTTGTAGCTAGTCTTCTTGGTGATTTGGTTCACCTATTTGCTGCCCTGAATTTGTAAAATTTGTAGCTCTTCCTTTCTATTCAATTGTTGCTTCAAACTTATCAACTTTGTAGCTTCAATTCATTTTGCTTTACTGCCCTATTTCTCCTTCAACTATGTTGTTCAAGAAAGCATATTTTTGCAGCTATAAATTTGGAACACCTTTATTTGACCAAATGTTGTCCAATGCTCCTTGCAAATATGCCTTGAAATTCTCCATAATACAACTATCTTTTCTCCTTTTTATGTTTCCCAATACTGTAGTCCAAATATCTTGATTTGCTGCTCTCAAAGCTCTAATTTCTTATGCTTATCTTGCTCCTTAAGAATCCTTCTAACTTCTCCAAATTGTTGCCTTCTTTTGTTGTCAAGCCTTCCTTCAGTTAGCTATTCAAGGGCTCTTCGAAATTCACCCAACTCTTATTTAAATTTTAGCTACTAGTCACCTTTAATTTGTTGTCCTATGACTTTTCAATGTTTGTTGCAAATTCAATAACCTTTTCTTCAACTAATCAGCCTTCAAACTTCTAATGGCAATCTTCAAATTTCTCAAATATGGTGGCCTCTTCTAGCTCCTTTCTCCTTCAATCTTCTTGTCAAATTTTGACTTCAAATCTAGCCTCTTTCATTGGCCTCTTTCTCAAGAATATGAATGTCTTGAGGTATTTAAAAATCCTTTCCAAAATTTAGCAAACTTCTTTCTAAATCCTTCTTATTTTTAAGCTTGTTGTCATATGGTGAAAATTTTCCCAAATTTCTTTTTTTAGGAGTTATTCCTTCTTGCAAAATTCTACCTTGATCTTTCTTCAAATCTTCTCCAATGACTTTTTTTAACAGGGCTTCTTCTAGCCATCTTCTTCTTTTTCCTTCCAAATTTACTTGAAACCTCTTTTCTTGGGTCTCCTAGAGCTACTTTCTTCTTTCTTCAATATGCAATTTGTAGTCTTCAATATTCTATGGGTATCTCTTCTTGGGAATCCTTGATCTCGAATCTTCAATTCTACAAATTCTTCAATCTTTGAATTTTTTTGCAAGTATTGGATTAATTCCAAAGAATATATTCTTCCTATCTCTTGTAGGAAGCTTCCCAACTTTATTTGAATCAACTCTTCTCTACAAAAAAATATTAGAAGATAATAATGCAAATTCTTCAAATCTAAAAATAATGAACTTCACTAGTTGATTTGTCAAACTAGTGGAATCAATGTTGAGTCCTAGTCTTCACAAGTTTTTCTGCAACTTTGTGGAAAGACTCTAGCCAAAAATAAATTTTAGAAATTCTAAAAATGAGATCTTATCTCCTCTCAATCTCTCTTGTGGCTCTCCCTATCTCCTATCAATCTACCTTGTGCTCTAATACCACTATTAGCTTTTGATGCTTAATACTTAATGAGAGATCAACCACAAGGTATAAAATGAGCATGCAATATTAAATATATGATAATGGCAATATTCTAAGCATGTAAAACTCATGAGAAACTTCTATAACTACTCATAAAACAACCATTAATGAAATCTCATGAAAATATTACATTGATAAAAATGGAGGTCTCAAACTCTCTATATTTCTTACATGCTCTACATTGTATCTACTACTACTCTACTCAATGCTCTCTACCTTCTCTCTATCGCTCTCTGTCAAATATTCATACAAAGGCCAATATATAATGGATGTGACTCTTGGCCTTCCATATTCCTAGGAATCTTCATCTTCCTATTCTATACTCATGTACACATGGACAACATGCACATTTACATCATTGCACATTCTAATAATACTTGTGCATTTATTACATTGCATAAAGTAACTACTCAAACCCTAATCTAATATTCTCTCCTAATATAAGGATGTACCCATGGTGGTACATTAGCATATACCAAATAATGTAATATATTCCAACAAATGTGGTAAGAAAAAATAATAGATATGAGATATTCAAACAACTTGGAAGCTTGGAAATAGAAGGGGAATTTCAAATGGAAGGATTAGAGGAGGATATTCACTAGGTCACACTGAATAATCAAGAATAATACTCCAATGTAGCATCAGGGAACAAGCAATAAGCAAAACCAAAAATAACCTCTCTCATGGAAGAGGAGATTCAACTCATGAGGAAGACCACGGGAGGGAAAATAGAGCAACGGATAGTCTTACCTCAAGAAATTGAGATGAAAGAAGTAAATAATAACAAAGGCACCCTACTTTAAGGATTCACCAAATGGAGAAGAAAAAAAAAACCAAACCAATCAATAAGGAGGACGTAAAACAAGGAAAATATGGAGGAACAAAGAAGAAATTTGAGCCAAAATGAAAAGGTAAAATCAATGGTTGATTTCTTCTCTCCCAATTCTCAATGATATTAATTACTTGAAATATGAGGAATTTAGGCAATTGCCCTAGATAAAATGTAGTTAAAAACATTATCATGGATACGAGTCCAGATATAATATTGTTATAGGAAACCAAAATACAAGGAGAAGACTTACAAAAAATAAACAAGAGGATATGGCAAAAAGGAGAGATCCTTACTCAATCGATAAAGGGGAAATCAAGGGGATTGGTTACTATGTAGAATCACCAATTGTTCCTAGTGATATGGGTAGCCTCCATGAGAGGGATGATGATGGTTTGATCACAAAATAATAAAAATAGAAAAACTTGACTATAGTTAATTTCTATGTAGCACAGATAATTAGATTATAGAGGGATCAATGGGAAGCCATCCAGACATTCAAATATTGTTAGAGAATATTACATTATTTGGTACATATCAATATACCACCATGGATACATGTTTAGATTAGTAATTAAGTATTTACTTTATGCAATGGAACAAATGCAAAAGAATGTGCAGTGATGTAAATGTGCATGTTGTCCACATCTACATGAGTCCTTTAGGATAGGAAGATTAAGTATCCTAGTTAGGTGTGTATGTGCACAAGTTTCTATCATGCAGAATGTACATAAGTCATAGGAAAATGAAAGGCCAAGAGTCATAGCCATCTAAGAGTCATTGTAGAAAGTGTTGCAAAATGAAATGACTTGATGTTATTCAATTGAAAGGACCTTGCTTAAATAGCAAGTGCTTACAATCTGATCCATTGGATCATAACTAACTGAGCTAATCTCAGCCACATAGATTATCCTAGTAACAACTTAGGATATAATATTATTCTAACACCCCCCCTTAAGTGGTACTAGGATATACTAACACCCCCCCTTAAGTGATACTAGGAGGTAGTAAAAAATAACAAAACTAAACAAGTGGCATATCCACAAGTATGAGTCCCGAAAACAAGGCCTAATAAGGTACTCATGTACAATATATGCATAAGAAAACTCTGTTGAAAGATAATGAAAAAATACAATGGAGAAAACCACCTGCCAAAATAATAAGAAGGAATATGTGGAAGGAGGATGGAGAGGAAGGAAGATGTCCTATTCAACCCCCTTAGGACAACCTCCATCAAGAAGCCTACAAAGGATCCATATGATGTCTCAAAAAAATAGAGAAGCCTCATCGCCGAACTAAAAGAAATCTCACTCCCAGACTGGTGCTGGTGATAATGATCAAGGCTATGAACCATGAAAAAGGTCACTAAATAAAAATCCCCTGAAACCAAAGTGTATCACAAAAGTAGAGTGAGAAGATAGGATGGAGAAAGAACCACAAAAATCGCAAGGGATGTCCAAAATGACTCCACAAGCATAAGTATGTGGTTTCCACCTATATGAACACAATGGGTTGATAACAAGGTCCAAAAAAGTGGACAAACAACAAAAAAAGGGATGAAAGAATTAAAGGGTACCAATAGTTGTGAAATGTGTCCTTATGGTGACCTCCTCATCCTACCGAAATGCATGGGTAACCAGCCGTTGCATCCACTAGGTGATATAGAGGAAATGACTAGATACTAGGATCATTCTAGCAAATGTTTGGGAGTGTCGGGTTCAATCAAGAATGCACTCTATGATACAACATTTTTTTTGCCACAAAAAGTGTGGAAAAAAGTTTCAAAACTGAAAATGAACTGCACCATCTTGTCTAGCTCAAAAAAACCTTTTCGATGACTATAAATACCCCTATATACGGGTGACATTGAGGCCTTCATCTGCAGGAAAAACAAAACTTCACATCTGACAAGAAAAATTACATGGGTAAAAAAAGTGGCCAATGAAACCATATTGTTCGCTAATACAATTTCTTAAAAAAATCAAATATGCCCTCTAACATTTAAATGGCCCTCCCACGTGCAAGGTGAATATGATTCGTGGCCCTTGTCTTAGATGCCAAGTCCCCGTACAATTAAAATTAAAGTGGGCCCATGATTTTAAAAGATGCCCCTTCAATTAAAAGATTCCCTCATTAAATAAAATGCCCCCCTTCTTCATATGAGCAAAAATTTAAAAAATTCCCTTTGAAAACTGTCATGCAAACTTTGAAATGTCAAGAAAAAATTTAATGCCAAAGAAATATTTTGAAAAATCAGATTGTGTGGCCGTAAGGATGTGCATTGTCACACAGTGCTAGTTGGATGTGACATTCATCATGATGGCAGAATGAAAGGAGATTCATGTATCAGGCTATGTATTCAACGATGCTACATGTTATGGAGGCATTGAGAGCACTACAATTGCGGACGAAGGCAACTGAAAAAAACTCAATGCAAAATGACCCGATCAAGCCCTTCCACTGCAGGTACTTCCACACTGGTGACTTTTCACTTCCTTAGTTGGCAGATTTTCTTTACCTTTTCTCGTACAAGTGGGAAAGTTGTGTGACTGTTTGTCTAGTAGACGTCTATATTTCAAAGCAGCTTCCACCACAAAATAAAATTTGGACTGATAAAAATCATTCCACACTTACACTAACGAAGAACCTTCATATTTGTATTATTCAAGAAAGAAAAGCACGTTGTTCTTTACCGTCATTGAGATGCAGGATACCAAGATATTCACCATTATCTCATTGATCTCCACGTAGTCTATCAAACATGCACTATCACTACTCCATTTGACATCGGGTTCCCCAACGATCTATTAGTGATAAAAAATTGATGCTTCATCATTTGTCGTAGCCTCCACGTGCTATTTTATGATGCCAGTGGTTCACCACCTCTGTAAGTTCCCCTCGATAGCAGTGAGCCCCTTTTCTAGATCGATTGTTGTTCCAGCTATGGCACTTGTAGTGGCGCTCGAATCCTTCTTTACGAGATCTATCACAAAGACTCTTGCAAATCCCCATATCAAGAACTCTAACTGAATAAATACTGATTGGAATGCCAATGTGGAACTTGTCTTCTGCTCTGCCAGAAATACTAGCACTAGAATCTCATCAACGGAAGTGCCAGTGTCCACGTGCACCAGAGTCGAATATGCGAATGCTGAAGATGGATGAAGTTGTACACATCACCCTTGTAAAAACACCTCAAGTCGAACAGAAGGTGCCATAGGTGAACAAAACACGTCATCCATATCCAGATTTTTGCTCTTTTTTTTTACTACCCACCATCACTAGATCTGATGCCTTTCCTCAAGGATTTTGCAGATGAATTTTAGAAACCCTTCGAACATCTACTGCGCCGGCTTTCTCCAGATGTCGTTATCTTCGACATAATACAGCACTGGGCTCCTGTCGTGGCTGCTAATTTATAGATATCCAATGTATTTTTTTCTTTGAATTTTGTTGGAGTGGCAACCAATATATTTTTAGCCATTGCATGATCACAAATCAATATGAAATGACAACACTTGCAATATATGTGTTCTCATAATGCTAAAATCTAGAATAGCATGTGGATTTTTAGATCTGCTACTTCGTGAACGGAGAGGGAAAACTGGTATTTCTCTATCACCAAAAAAATGTTTTGAAGCATCATGAGAACAACATGCGCAATAGTACATCTCAATATTGACAGAGCTAGAATATGAAATCCCACCACCACAAAGGTGAATATCAAAGCCCACCATGTGATATACGTTGGGCTTAAAAAATACCATGATCTGTGCATGAACAACTTCTCTAAGTTGATTAGAAACAACAAAATATTCACAACCCAAAAAAATTCCAAATCGATGAATCCGACAGCCTTGATCACAAAAAATATATTTTTTCATCGGCCACGATCTCTATCAAAGCCCAATGATGAAATTTGATGAAATTTCACAATGATTATAATTTTTCACATGGCCCCTTCGACCAACTGTTCTTCAACACTTAAAACCATCTTTGGTTCTTTTTTCAAGAACACGTTAGCATCAGGGTTAAAATTGTAATAGGCCTGGCTACTTTTCTTATGAAGATACTGCAGTGGGCTCCACATCCAATAACACAATGTTGCCTACATAGATCTTAAGAGTATCTACCACCAGCTTTTCCACCCAAAGCAACTCATCAACTACAAAAAAACAAATCACTTTGCACAGGTCCTCAAATGAGAATGGAGAATCAAGCCAAAGCAGGAACATAGCAGTGCTTTTCTGAGCTTGAAGAGACAAATCCTTCCACCCGCACAGAGGGCTTTGATCTAAAATATGTACCACAAGAGGATTTTTGTGACAGGCTAACAAGAGGAGGCTACATCATGAATATGTAGAGAATACGTGCTTCTCGTGCAACATGGTGGCTGTCAAACTAGAATAGTAGGTGTAAACAAATTTTACCGCCAACTCCATGAAAAAATAACACGTGGCTATACATACTATAATAGAAGCCATACAAGATTCAATAGAAGCCATACCGGTTGGTCAACAAGTATAGAACTTGAAAAAAGATGCAGAATCAAATCTAGTGGTGCAGATTGTGCGGCAAAAAAATGTTGCTCCCACTTGCTGAAATAGAACCGCTCTACCACATCATTCTCCTCGTCGAGAATCGTCTAAAGCAATAGTGCAGTGGATCCAAATTTGGGTGCCCCTACCACTTCAAAGTGGTCTCCAGCATGATATTGTTTGCATGTTAAGACAACAGCACAAGTGCATCCATCTAAATGCACCTCCACAGAAGCAGGCAGAGGGTCTACTACTCGAACTAGGCCCGTCAGCAACCCAAATCTCCACAGACATTACAATTTTCCTCTCAAAGGTGCAGAAGTCTAGAAGCACATGTATCTCTCTACAAACTTCAATCAAAAACTTGTTGATGATGATAATTTTGCTCATGGCCACTATACCATAATAGTGCTCAGCTTCTCTCCAAATAATAGACATCGCAAATATCACATTCACCATCAGGGATGAACTGCATGATTTTTTGGTGTAGGCTCTATACGAGGATGCACTTCCATTTACAAACAACTCCACATCAACCGAAAAAGCTCTCCGAGCATAGAAAATTGCACATCAACGACCTATGTTGGAACACCACCATCAATAGCTTCGTTCGTTTGTGTACCTCCAACATGTTTACTGAAATTTCAATCTCGAGCCAGCAACATAAAAAATTATGAACTCTTCGTCCTCGAGTCCACCTACCTTGGATCCATTATCTACGATAAATCCAGAGATGTAGTTCGCAATGTTGTTGTTCATGGATCTCTATAAAACAACAGTCTTTCTGAGACTTGGATCGGGGCAGCTTTCTCTCTCTGTCGTCACTGGCACAAAATAGCTCAATCTTCTAAACAGGCTCATGCACATCAAATCAAATTGTATTTAGTATTGGTGGAAGCATATCAATCGACTCAACATGCAGAAGGTGTCTACATGGTACAAATATTTAGTGGATCTTCACCTCCCAAAAAAATAACATCTCAAACACTGTGCCATCACTTTTTGAGCTGCCCCTCCTTGATTCTATACTTAGTGAGGTCCCTCTCTTGCGTCCATTACGGACAGTCCAGCCACTTGGACTGTTGCTTTTGTCATATCCACAGCATCAGTGGGAAATCCAACATGAGCAGCAACGACTTCGAGGAAAAAATTCGCTGGCTAGATAACCTCTCTGCAATCCTTGCAATCAATCTTCATTCTGTCGCCAAAACAATCGAAGCACAAACAAGAATGAAAAGAAGTTTGACCTTCCACCACAACATCAAAAATTTGACATTGTACCAGAATTGTATTTACTTTAATAATTAATGCAGAGGTCATAAGAGGATCTGCCAACTGTAATTTTTTGTGCTCTAATAATCACAGCAGCAGGCGCAACAGTATTTCTTCTCTAACAACACCCCATGGCTACATATGAATATTTCACTGATAAAAATTTTGTATTCATGAAGCTCAAGCCCATGACTGCGAACAAGATGTGCTTCATAAATGGGACCATTATCTCATAATATCCGGCATACCAACGATGTCTTCAATCCATTATTTTCCCAAAAATAGCTCCATTTTTTGAGATAGTTATTTCCAATGTCTTTGGAAAGGGGTTAACAACAAGATTTCATGCTCTCACAGTTCGGACTTCATAGCACCACAGCGTCCGGAGATTCCAGAAAAGTTTGTGCCAAGAGCAGTGAGAAATTTTTAGTAATGAATTGACTTGCCAATACAAACAAAAGGCTTGCACCGTTTAGTTGAGATTGCAATGGTCGTCAAGAAATATATTTCTAGCTGCAAATAAAAGTTATGAAAAAAATAATTTGAGCCTGCAGGTCCGAGAAGGAGTAAATCAATCCCTAGATCTGAGAAATGGGTTCAATCTACAACATTTCATGTTACCACAAAAAATTCCTGATAAGCAATCATAGGAAAATGCCACAAAGGAAAAAGTAACAAGCCTCCCAAAATTAGCAATAAAAACCTTAAAACTCTCTACACCAACAGTGGACTGCAAATCTGATCAAACATAACATCTGGGTCTAGCGAAAAACTGCTCTAGCAAACCCAGAAAACTAAAAAATTAAAATATGACCTCCCAAAAAAAATTTAACCATCTAGTTTCTGATCCATCAAAATATGGAGAGCATACTCCCTCCATAAAAAAATATGATGGGGAAGAAAAAAAAATGAAAAAAATGGGGGGGATTTCCATGAGGGAAATCCTCCCATGAGGAAAAGTTCCTCAAGCTCACAGGGTAGGGAAAGCCTGCTCTGATACCATGTTGGAAAATGAAATGACTTATTGTTATTCAATTGAAAGAACCTTGCTTAAATAGCAAGTGCTTACAATCTGATCCATTGGATCATAACTAATTGAGCTAATCTCAGCCACACAGATTATCCTAGTAACAACTTAGGATATAATATTATTCTAATAGAAAGACTATTTAGACATGTTGTAGCCTTGAGCTATGTGACACTTACTTGATACTTAAAAAGCATTGTACTATTTTTGTGAGGTATCATTAATGGCTATTTCATGAGTTATTTTAGAAGTTTCTTATGCTATTTACATGTTCCTTATATTACCATTATCATAGTTATAACATTGCATGCTTATTTCATTACTTATGGTTGCATTTCCTTTAAGTTTATAGCTTCAAAAGCTAACATTAGTATCAAAGCACATGGTAGATCGATAGGAAATTGAGAGAGCCACAAGATAGTGGATAGAGAAGACCTATAGAAGGTCTCATTGAAATTTTGAGAAAAAGAGAAGTTGTAGGATTGAAGGCCCAAGGAGAAGGCCTCAAGCTACTTGGAAGGAGAAATAAGGAGAAGGCTAGGAAAGCCTCATTGGAGGAGATTTCAGGAGAAGCTCCTGACATTGAATAATTAGGTACAATTATCATCATCCAACAACAAGCCCAAGGGAGAAGGATTTGCCAAGAATTTTGCCAAATTGAAGGAAAAATTGACTACTTTAGATCTAAAAATTTTAGATTTGAGGATAGTAAGAAAGCAACAATTTGGATAACATTAACAACTCTAAGTTTCAGATTTTTAGAAGGGTAGTTGAAGCCACCAAACTACATTTTTTAGGTAGTAAGTTTGACGAGTTTCAAAGCTGCAAATTGGTGACTTAAAGGGCTATTTTGGATAGCAAGGAAGAGCTACAATTTCATCCAATACATGGTAGCAATTAGGTGATCCAAATTATCAAGAACTTCATCATCAAACCGAGGTCAAAAGATATGCAACTTTGGTGCAAAATTTTAATTATCTAAACACTTAAATTTGATTTATTATTAAGTTTATTAAGCACCAAATTTGAAGTTTAAAAGTTGCAAAAGAAGATTTTATATTAAATTCTTCACGGAAGTGTAGAAGATAGTCTCTACCAGGGTTATAACATGCACACAAAAAAATTAATTAGATATATTTCAAAAGAAAGGAATATCAATATATTACCTTCAATTGAAAGCAAAGAAGACATTATCCTTAAGTGAAAGTTGCATAGATTATAGTGCATATTAAAAGTTAATTTTAAGAGTTCATTTAAAGGAGCAATAAGGAGAAAATTATAGTGCACTATACTAGTTATCCTTAAATGTTATTAAGAGTGCATTGAGTTAAGATTAAATGCACAAATCAAAGCAGAAGTAAAGTGTCAAAAGACACTATTGAGCATAGAAAATATGCAACATAGTGTGGCAAAGAGAAATCACCAAAAGGATTGATATAACATCCAAATATTAGAGAAAGAAGCCACCATATCAAATCAATAAAGGAAGCTACAAAAGAAAATAGAAAGTCTCAAAAACCAAGTACAACTAAAGGTATTTCAGTGCAAAATTATTACAGGATTTGATAGCTTCACATTAGTCATCTTCAAAGCATATAAGGAGATAAAACTTATGTGTCTTAAGAGACCAACATAGATAAATCTACAATCCATAAGTGATAGCATCAAATGGTTATATCATAAGATACGGTGCTAAGGAGAAGCACCATCAAGGGTTTGAGTAACTAGAAAACAAGGCCATCATCTTCATGAAGGACTGATATCTAGAGCATCACAGGTCATTCATGCAACCACAAGTTCAATTTCTTTGGTTATTGAAGTAATTTTGGATCCTATAATACTATTTTGGTGGTCGAATAAACAAAACGAGAAAGTTGTGAAGGGCAACCAATAGAAAAATGGTGTTCAACTGCAATAATAAGTTGCTTCTAGAAGTGGATGAGAAAATCTGAGGATATATTCTGCAACAAAGCTTGAAAGCTCTTGGAATGGTTAGCCATCAAGGTGTATAACATACAAAAGGAGATAAAATATTTTAATAGGTGCTACTTGTTACATTGGTTGAAGCTAAAACATTTGCAATGAGACATTATAGTCGTATGTATAGTATTCTTCTAGGAAGCTAAGCAACGAAAGAGTGAGAGTTACAGGCTTGAGTACATTCATGGAGTCTCAATTGACTTGTGGATATTGTAACCTCTATTACAAACCCTAATAATTCATTAAGGAGAGTGTAGCCACATCAAAGGTTAAGCATCAAGGTGAACAGAGGTAGATGTGTTCTCATGTCTTATAACAAATAAGTCATAATAAACTTCAATGCTCCAATCTAAGAGTCTTTATGCAGTTAAGAATTGAAACATTCAAATAGAATATATAATGAATAACACATAAAAAGGCTAGCACCTGGTGGACCAATGTGAGCTGACTAGGAAGTTAAACATATCATCTTGTTTAAATATTGTAATTGGGAAAATCATTAACGTATTACTTACATAGGCACAAGAGAAACCTATCTGCCATTTGTGGTGTAACATCTTTCAAAATACTAAAAACTAGTGGTAGCACTAGCCTAAAACAAACACGCACTCAGCTACATCGTTGAGAGGAATGCAAACTAATAAAGGCCATAGCGCATTGTTTGGAGAATTTTGAAACCTAAGTGAGTGCCCTTTGTGGAAATTTGCAAAATTTAACGTTGGAGTAGTGTAGAATTCGTCAAAGATAGAAGATCGGGTAGATAAAACGCTCATTAGAGGTAAAAAGTTTATTAGTAGCATTGCATGCATAAGCATAAAATACCTAACATCTTTGAATACCACATTGTTTCATCTTAGACCATGTTGAGTATCTCAAGAGAGCTACATCAGAAGTAACCGAAAGGGTCACATGTTGCTTCAACAGCAAAAGGGGGCCATCATTAATTTCGTGGCAGGCAACACCAAGAAGGGAGCAAAAGGGCACGAGACACATGGATGTATCAGTTTTTCAACCACCTAGGAGTCATCATAGAAGGTCATCACCAAGTACAAGGAAATATTAATGGTCCTTAAGCAATGACCATTAGAATAGCTGGTGAAGAAGCGCAGGTAGAGCTACCAATCATTCAATACTATTCGAACTCTAACATCCACGCACTCAAGATATTGGAGGTAAATTTAACTTAACCTTTATTTTTTGAAGAATATTGTAGCTGATTTGCTATATGAATCTATTTTCACCCGATTTGGGGTTCCTAGAGAAATTACCACTGATCAAGGACCTCAATTCACCTTGAAATTGATTCAAGAGTTGATGTAGTAGTATCAAATTCGGCACAAGAAAACTACCCCTATCATCCATAAGAAAATGGATAATTGGAAGTCACAAATTGGGAGTTGGAGAATATTCTTACTAATATGTTATAACAACACCAGAAAGATTGGGCAACTCATTTACCAAAGGCAATGTGGACATATCACACTACCTAGAAAACTACCACTGAATTTACACCATTCCAATTGGTGTACGCAAAAAATGCCATGATGCCCATTGAGTTCGAGATCAAAACCCTACGAACTGCTATAAAATTAAATTTAAATCTTGATTTGGCATAGAAATACCATATTCAATAGCTCAACCAGCTAAATGAATATCGATAGGATGCTTTGCAGTGAATGGATATCATGCAGAAGTAGAGGGATCGATGGCATAACCACCACATACAGCAAAAATAGTTTAAAGAGGGATATTGGGCATTATTGTACCACTCTCGATTCTAGGAGCGAAAGGGAAAGCTTATGCAACGTTAGATGGGATCGTACGAAGTGGTTGAAATTATCAATAACAGTGTTGTGCACATTCAAACCATAGATGGAAGCAGCATTGTGTTGACAGTCAATGACCATCGGTTGCGGTTGTATCATACACCACCAGTCCACATGATTGAATCCAAAGAAGGCATGGGGGAGACCCCATCATAATAAAAATTCTTCTCCAGTAGTTGACGGATGCGTGTGCATCTGGAGAAAAAAAATCTAAATTTTATCTAGATTTTTTTTATTTTGTTTTATTTACTATTTTTTAGGAAATCGTGCATTGAATGCAATTTGTAGACATCCTAGGAAACCTAGGCCTATCAGGCACAGGATCCATGATTCTTATTTCTTGGTTTATGTGTGTATTTACTATTTTGTAGGAAATTATGCCCTAAATACAATCTGTAGGTATCTTAGGAAACCCAGACCTATCAAGCACAGGATCCATGATTCATGTTTTATGCTTTACATGTGCATTTATTGTTTTGTAGGAAATTATGCCCTGAATGCAATTTGTAGGTATCCTGAGAAACCTATGCCTATTAGGCATAGAATCCATAGTGCCCTACATATTTTTAGCTTTTCTAGGAGGATAAAAGAATGAAAGAAGCACTAATCCGTACCAAGAGAGGGATATTTACAGCTTTTCTACGGTTCATTCTACTTCCTCATTGAAGAAAATTCTTGTATATTGGTCAATATGGTGGATGTTGACTTTATCACCAAGGAGAAGTGCCTATATTTGGAATGATAAATGGCACCTAATTGTGAGTCAACTTAGTGGGTGTTGAATGTCCATCCAAGAGAAGGCACTTATATCCCACATATAGCAAAGGTGCCTACATCTATAACATTTTGAAAGCTCCTATCTCCCATATACAATAGGAAAAAAACTCGCATGTTTGTGAAAAAAAAAATATTTTTTTGCTATTTTTTTGTAGGTACTAATATTCGAAATGTCCAAATAAAGGCACATGTATTCACAATAACAAACAGTACCTATATCTAGTAAGTCAGAGTAAAGTACTTATCTTCCAGTAAATTGGGTGTCTGTATCCGCAATACAAAGAAGGGTGCATGTCTTCCAGTAAACCGAGCACCTGTATCCACAATATAGAAAAGGGTACCTATCTTCCAACAAATTGAGCATCTGTATCCACAATACAGAGAAGGACCCCTATATTCTAGCAAACTCGGTGCTTGTATCCACAATACAGAGAAGGGCGCCTGATCTTCACACGAATTCCAACATAGTGATGACTCCTATCTTTGGCATCAAAGAAGCGATCGAAACCACGTTGGCATCGAAATCCATGCACAATCAGATTCAAACTTTTTCACGAATGAAAGTATATTTTTTTGTCTTTTTATCCATGAAATTCATTTACTTATCGATTGTTGATCGAAGTAGTTCATGATTTTCTTTTGGTGACCCATGCATTCTCCCAAAGCACAAATAAAAAAACTTCCAAGGGACGTGTGTCGTCCCATGATAAAATAAAAATTCTATGTTTTCTTCAATTTTTTACAAGAGTCCTCGAGACTAATAAAATTGCAGTAGCTAATGACGATTCAATTTGAAATGATTACTTTACACAAAAAAATGCACACTGTTCATTTATCCTGGAGACACTGTTGTCACGCATCGACCAATCAAATTGCATCATTGGTATTTGCATATGATAAATCACGAAACACCATCTAGGTATGTACCAAACTTTCTATTATGTGTGTGCATGATTTTCATAAAGAAAACATTTTTGTATAATGTGTCAGCACATGTTCCATGAAATTCGTATCCAATCATACAAACCCCAAATTTGTACTACACCACATGGTGTAAATCAGATGGAAGGAAGTGGTTGTAATGGTACCCATCTAAATCTGGCACATGATTTTCGATTTAATTACATATATTACCCATAATTATTATTTATTACGAGGAGATAGGTGCCCTGTATCCGCAGATACAGTCGCACGCTTTGGCATGTTATAAACTAGAAATAGTACTTATTTTGCAAACATAAAGAAATCTAGAGAATAGAGTCAATAACCGCCATGGGAGGACCTTCAACTAATCATGCGTTGAAGAAGAATAAGCCTCGGGATATTTCAAGCATAACTAGAGATGTCAGGAACCAGTTTAATGTTGTGGGATAGATGGAGTATTGTCTCCTGGTTAGCTAGGATTAAGACCCTGTGGCAGCATGAGAATTTGCAGACTCAATGGATTATGGTATCGTACAAATGCGCAGACTGGTCATACCAATCATAAAGGCATATATTACAAAGGTGACTGGTATTCCACGCATAGGGGACCGAACATATGAGGATAGTATAGCACGATATGTGCAACAAATTTTTGGGCAGACATCAATGCAGACAACACACGCAGGGTTGCAAAAACAATATATGCCAAACCTTTGGAGAAATGTGTTTGAGCAAGTGGCTTGATTTTTCACTTGCACTAGCAAGTATTCTTGGTTGAATGCCAACCATTTCAGATTTCTCAATCATCCACTACATTGGAATAAAATCAATATTCCCTACTACTTAATGTGTGCCATAAAAGATGAATCCAGTTAGTATCAAGCAAGAATAGTAACAATATTAAGGCATCACGGGCTAATTTTAGTCCTAGTTTAATATGTCAAGGCGCATAGATATTCGTCGAACACTGGAGATAATATTGCAAAAATAATTGAAGAGCAACAGGGAGATGTAGAGGATGAAGAAGGTGTTGTTGTAGATGTAGCCAGGGAGTAGCAAGGGGAAGAAGAGGCACCTGAATCCCATAGCCACCAAGTTGCAAAAATAATAATGCAAGTAGAATCAGGCACTTCTTCCCCAATACCATCACTTGCCTCCCAACATAGCCATTCTATAGAGGAGGAGGAGGCAAGACAAGCTGAACAGAGTTCATTGTAGGCAACATTATCGTTTGTCTTTCAACATTCAAATTAGGAGGTAGACCAAACTGTTTCAAGCCCATTTTGAGCTTCATCACCACCAACAACTAGAAGCAGAGCATAAAAGTAGCATATGGTTTATCATAATTCATTTGAATAAGAAGATGCAGAGGATGAATTGGTTGCTCAAGTGTTGCATGGCATGACTAGTGGTGAGACATTCTATCAAAATGCTCAAGAAAAAACCTATAAATGTAGCTGCAGAACATGAAAGAACAAGCGTCCAATTGGAAGGAAAAATATAAAAAGGAGCATGTAAAATTTTAGGAATCCCAATGGGCTACTATAGTAAGGCAGCAAGAAGTGAATGATGCTCTACGATAGCTATGAGAAATTATGCAGCAGTTGGAAAATAGGATCCAGTTCTACAGGTCACCAATTCATATAAGGTAGATGCTATCGTGCAAATAGACTAGGCCATGGACGCAGTATTTTATTTTGTGGACTAGAAGTAGAAAATTACATCCACTAGATAATTTCACTCGGATGCTATGAGGGCATCAGATGCCTAGAAGACCAAAACAGGGGACCAATCAAAGACCCCTGTGAAGATTGCTTCCCAGGAATAGAGGAGCCCTGTTGTGCAATAGGAACCCCCTATAATTAAAACCAAAGATAGCAAGGTTGAGGAATCAGCCAGAACACCTATGGCTACCTAATGAGATGGTCAACCACCAGATGACCAAGCAAGAACTACCTAGTAAGTTGAGGAATCTGAGGTAGAGTCAGATGCCACTCAACTCATTGATGAAATACATGTATCTAACCTTGTTTCCCAATCAGAAGTAGGGTAGGAGGAAGAACATGAGGTGAACACCCACAAGAATCAGTTGATCCCACAAAGGCTCTATAATCAACTAGTGAACCATCGGTTGACCAAACCATGGTTGATCAGTTTTATAGGCAGACCACAACTAAACCAACTATAAACACACTAGTGGACCAGGATATGTAAGAAACAAAGTCTTTCGAAGTCCAAGAAATACCACCTCCACAAAAGGTAAAGAGGGTTGGTCCCTTGAAATCCATAGCTAATGCAGCAACACCCAAACTAACCAAGAAATTATGATCCAAATGAAAAGTAGAGAGAGCACCATAGAGAATGCAGAAGACAAGGTCCATAACAGTAACCCAATGAAAGCAGAAAGCACCCCAACAAAAGTTGAAGGTGCAACCAAACCTAAACTCAGATGAAGAATGGGCTGCATCCATGAAAGCCTTCATCAACCAGAGGGGGCAGTTCTAAGAGCTTAAGAAGAGCCTAATAGAGGCTAAGAAGGAGCGAAAGGCTCACAAATAGATGGTCAAAGAGCTAGGCATTTCTATCAACCCTACCTAACCAAAATAATTCCAAAACTTGTATGGTTCAATTGATTGCAATCCCTAAAGGATGTAGGAATATCTACACAATATGGGCATATTTAACAAAGAACCAATGATAGCATCACCAATTCAAGAACTCGAGTCTCTACTACCTGAAGATACAAAGGAGAATGATGTAGAGAAAACAATACTCAACCCAGAGGTGGTAAAATTACCAAAGGCCCAAGTACATGATACATCTCATTATTCACCTTGGGACAAGCCTAAATTCCTAGTGGTAGACTTGCTTCCCCCAAACCATCAATACTGGAAGCAAGATGATCCTACATTCTAGAAGGATGCCACCACATTCATAGGGTTCTATATGGAGGAAGTTACAGGTAAGAAGGGATGGAGCAAAACAAAGTTGGATACAAGGGCAGAGCCCAACCAGCCCTTATGGCATAGTATATAGTAGAAAGCACCTGAGACAAAAGTATGTCCCACTCGATCAAA
This sequence comes from Wollemia nobilis, assembly GCA_028583015.1. Lineage (NCBI taxonomy): Eukaryota > Viridiplantae > Streptophyta > Pinopsida > Araucariales > Araucariaceae > Wollemia > Wollemia nobilis. Next base: position 9,563,959 of record JAQPPZ010000689.1, on the reverse strand, counting down.
AAAATGTGGTAAGCGAAAGCGCAACAAGGAACTAGATAAAGCCACAACCAAGGAGAGAAAGTATTGGAACAAGGAATACTGGCAGGCCATTGTTGAAAATAGGGGATTATCAGCATCAGGTGCCATGAGGATGTGAACAATTAGGCATGGGGTATGATGAGCATCAAAAATGCTCATTTTTTGTATGCTTTGTAACATAAATGTTTGGCATTATTATATTAGAAATGCATTTTTATGAGATTTGCGTATACATTTAATGGAAAATGATGTATTATGCCTAATGTGTGTTTTGAGTAAAAATTGTGTGTAGATGTAGTACCTTATGACTTTTTCACATATTTTAGTAAAGGTCCTATGCGGACCTAACATTTGATACTTTTATAATGCGATTAAGGAATGGTTGGTGATTAAACGACGATAGTGGCAAAGGAGTAAGGCATTCCAAAATATTCTAAGTTATGATGCTTGTCTCTTGACCATAGGCTAAAAGGTACCTATCTCCCATCAAAAAGGAAGTGCATGTCTCCTAGTACATAAAATAAGCATCTATCTCCTGACAATTGGTGGATGACACATGTCTCCTAATACACATGATAAATGCTTGTCTTCCAACAATGGTCTAGACAGTGTCTGTCTCTCGATGACAGAATAAAGTGCTCAATGCTCGATGCCCAAAAAAGAGCGATGGTCTTTAGCGAATAAGAAAAGGTTAAATACGATGTCTTTATCTCAGTGACAGGTCAAAAAGGTACCTATTTTCCAGTAATAGGCCAAACAACGCGTGTACTTGATAGAATAAAAATGTGTGTGTTGACTATAAATATTGAAGACCATGTATAAAATTAGACACATTTTGTTAAGGAAACATAGGAAACACTATGATTATCCCGTAAGGGTTAATTTTAGCATGACTTATTTTATTAGGTGTTTAATAAATTTATATGCACCCCTCGTAACAAATCACGTTAGAATGATGAAATTAGCAGTGTCTAAATTTGTAAACAGAGTACAATCGCATTCTATATAAAAATATAGACTGTCCCTGAAGAAAGGATACCAAAATTGCTTTGTAAAATTGGTACTACATAATAAATTCTCGAGTGTTTGATTATTTTGTTGTGTTCAGAGAGTGATCAAGTGAATTAACTGGGCAGATGTCTTCATGAGCCTGGGCCCATTCTAGGTAGTATCCCTCTCCTGTTTCATTATGCTTTCATTATTTAGTTTTTATCATTTATTTTTTTCAAGTGTGTTTCTCTTGTTTTATTTATTTTTGCATAGTGTTTTAAATTTTGCATTTTCCTAATTTATTTAATTTTGCAAGTGTGTTTGCTTTCTTGCAATTTACTTTTTTGCACATTTCCTTTCAGTCATGTATTTGATAATTTAAATTAGTTTTTTTGCAATTTCGTATAGAATTTATTTTTTTGCAATTCAATTTTATTGGTTTGGCTCAACTCCAACTACACCAACAACCACCCCCGCAAACCAAAGTGACACATAGAACTCATATCTATTATATTGCAAGCATATACTTTGCACTGGTACTTAGCAAATTTATGAATCTTCAGATTGATAAAATTAAATGGAAGCATGATTAGTTGTTTTTAGAAACATATTTTCTGCTCAACAATGCTCTTTTGTTGTCATGTCTTGTTGACTTAACACTACGCTATGGTGCCTTCCTTGATGTTGGTAATGGCCTTTTCTCCTTTACAATTGTTTTGTCTCCTTTGTATGGTGCTTTATCCCTTTTACAATGTTTCCTTTACTTGTAGGTTATGGAGTATAACATTGGATATCTTCCTTGCACCTTAAATAAGCAATAACGCTCTTCAATAGCTCTGAAAAATAGATTTTTGTTGCACCAAAATTTCCTTCTATTTGTTGGTTGAATAGAGATGCTTCTCAATGTAGTAGCGTTCCTTTGCTATCTTCTTTTGGCTGAAATTTATTCTACCTTATAATGCTTCTATTTCTATGTTCAACATTCACTATGTTATATCTCCTTATTACTCCTTTCAAGCAATGCTTTTAACTCAACTTTATGTTGTTTGTGTTTTGTAGGTTCCAAGATAATAATGATGTCTCCTTTATTGGATTGGATATACTTAACTCAAACTAGCTTTTGCTCCTTAAATAACTCTAATATGGTGGTTTTCAAAAAACCTTATAATGAACTAAAATAATGAACTTTTATGGCACCACTTTTACACACCTTTTGCCTCCTTTGTAGCTAGTATTCTTGGTGATTTGGTTCACCTATTTGCTGCCCTGAATTTGTGAAATTTGTAGCTCTTCCTTTCTATTCAATTTTTGTTTCAGACTTATCAACTGTGCAGCTTCAATTCCTTTTGATTTGCTGCCCTATGTTTCCTTCAACTGTGTTGTCCAAGAATGTATATTTTTGCAACTATAACATTACCCAATATGTTACATTCAAATTATAAATTTTGCAACACCTTTATTTGACCAAATGTTATCCAATGCTCCTTGCAAATCTGCCTTGAAATTATTCAAAATACAACTATCTTTTCTCCTTTTAATGTTTCCCAATATTGTTGTCCAAATCTCTTGATTTGCTACTCTCAAAACTCTAATTTCTTCTCCTTATCTTGCTCCCTAGGAATCTTTCTAACTTCTCTAAATTATTGTGTTCTTTTATTGTCAAGCCTTCCTTCAATTAGCTATTCAAGGGCTCTTCGAAACCTGCCCAACTCTTATTCAAATTTTCGCTACTAGTCACCTTTCATTTCTTATCCTATGACTCTTCAATTTTTGCTGCAAAATCAACAATCTTCTCTTCAGCAAATCAGCCTTCAAACTTTTAATGGTAGTCTTCAAATTTCTCAAATATGGTGGCCTCTTCTAGCTCCTTTCTCCTTCAATATTCTTGTCAAATTTTGACTTCAAATCTAGCCTCTTTCACTAGCCTCTTTCTCAAGAATCTGAAAGTCTTGAGGTCTTCAAAAATCCTTTCCAAAATTTAGAAAACTTCTTTTCAAATCCTTCTTATTTTTGGGCTTGTTGTCAGATGGCGATAATTGTCCCAACTTCCTTTTTTTAGGAGTTATTTTGTCTTGCAATATTCTACCTTGAGCTTTCTTCAAATCTTCTCCAATGGCCACTTCAGCTTTTTCAATAGGGCTTCTTCTAGCCTTCTTATTCTTTCTCCTTCCAAGTTTAGGGCTTCTTCTAGCCTTCTTATTCTTTCTCCTTCCAAGTTTACTTGATACCTCTTTTCTTGGGTCTCCTAGAGCTGCTTTCTTATTTCTTCAATCTACAATATGTAGTCTTCAATATTATATGGGGATCTCTTCTTGGGAATCCTTGATCTTCAATCTTCAATTCTATAAATTCTACAATGGGACCTTTTTCCTTAGGCCTCCAAATTCTTCAATATTTGACTTATTGCTGCAAGTATTGGATTAATTCCAAAGAAGATATTCTTCCTATCTCTTGTAGGAAGCTTCCAAACTTTCTTTGAATCAACTCTTCTCTACAACAAAATATTAGAATATAATAATGCAAATTCTTCAAATCTAAAAATAATGAACTTCACTAGTTGATTTGTCAAACTAGTGGAATCAATGCTAAGTCCTAGTCTTCACAAGTTTTTCTGCAACTCTATGGAAAGACTCTAGCCAAAAAGCAATTTCAAAAATTCTAAAAATGAGATCTTCTTATCTCCTCTCAATCTCTCTTGTGGTTCTCCCTATCTCCTATCAATCTACCTTGTGCTCTAATACCACTGGTAGCTTTTGATGCTTAATACTTAATGAGAGATCAACCACAAGGTATAAAATGAGCATGCAATATTAAATATATGATAATGACAATATTCTAATAATGTAAAACTCATGATAAACTTCTATAACTACTCATAATAAAAATATTATATTGATAAAAATGGTCTCAAACTCTCCATATTTCTTACATGCTCTACATTGTATCTACTACTACTCTACTCAATGCTCTCTACCTTCTCTCTATCTCTCTTTCAAATGCTCATACAAAGGCCAATATATAATGGATGTGACTCTTGGCCTTCCATATTCCTATGACTCTTCATCTTCCTATTCTATAGACTCATGTACACATGGACAACATACACATTTACATCATTGCACATTCTAATAATACTTATGCATTTATTACATTGCATAAAGTAACTACTCAAACCCTAATCTAAGATTCTCTCCTAATCTAAGGATGTACCCATGGTGGTACATTAGCATGTACCAAATAATGTAATATATTCCAACAAATATGGTAAGAACAAATAATAGATATAAGATATTCAAACAACTTGGAAGCTTGGAAACAGAAGGAGAATTTAAAATGGAAGGATTGGAAGAGGATATTTAGCAGGTCACATCGAATAATTAGGAATAATACTCTAATGTAGCATCATGGAATAAGCAAGGAGCAAAACCAGACATAACCTCTCTCATGGAAGAGGAGATTCAACCTATGAGGGAGACCACGGGAGGGGAATGGAGCAAGGTATAGTCTTACCTCAAGAAATAGAGATGAAAGAAGGAAATAAGAATAAAGGAAATCCTACTTTAAGGATTCATCAAATGGAAAAGAAACAAAAACCAAACCATCCAATATGGAGGAAGCCAAACAAGGAAAATATGGAAAAACAAAGAAAAAATTTAAGCCAGAATGGAGAGGTAAAATCAATGGTTGATTTCTTCTCTCCCAATTCTTAATGATATTAATTACTTAGAAGGTAAGGGATTTAAGAAAATGCCCTAGACAAAATATAGTTAAAAAAATTATCATGGATATGAGTCCAAATATAATATTGTTACAGGAAATCAAAATGCAAGGAGAAGACTTATAGAAAATAAATAAGAGGATATGGCAAAAAGGAGAGATCCTTACTCAATCGACATAGGGGAAATCAAGGCGATTGGCTACTATGTGGAATCACCAATTGTTCCTTGTGATAGGGGTAGCTACCACGATAGGGGTATCTTCCACGAGAGGGGTGATGATGGTTCGATTACAAAATAAGAAAAATGCTAAAAACTTAACTATAATTTTATATGTAGCACCAATAATTAGATTATGGAGGGATCAATCGGTAGCCATTTATACATTCAAATATTTTTAGAGAATATTACATTATTTGGTATATGTCAATGTACCACCATGGGTATATTTTTAGATTAGGAATTAAGTATTTACTTAATTCAATAGAACAAATGCATAAGAATGTGCAATCATGTAAATGTGCATGTTGTCCACATGTACATGAGTCCTTTAGAATAGGAAGAACAAGCATCCTAGTGAGGTGTGCATGTGCACAAGTGTTTATCATGCAGAATGTACATGAGTTATAGAAAAATGGAAGGCCAAGATTCATAGCCATCCAAGAGTCATTGTAGAAAGGTTATTTATACATGTTATAGCCTTGAGTTATGTGACACTTACTTGATACTTAAAAATCATTGTACTATTTTCATAAGGTTTCATTAATGGTATTTCATGATTTATTTTAGAATTTTCTTATGTTATTTACATGTTTCTTAGATTACCATTATCATAGTTATAACATTGCATGCTTATTTCATTACTTATGGTTGCATTTTCTTTAAGTTTATAGCTTCAAAAGCTAATAGTGGTATCAGAGCACATGGTAGATTGATAGGAAATTGAGAGAGCCACAAGATAGTGGATAGAGAAGACCCATAGAAGGTCTCATTGAATTTTTGATAAAAAGAGAAGTTGTAGGATTGAAATCCCAAGGAGAAGGTCTCAAGCTACTTGGAAGGAGAAAGGAGGAGAAGGCTAGGAAAGCCTCATTGGAGGAGATTTCAGGAGAAGCTCTTGACAGTGGAGAATTAGGGACAATTATCATCATCCAAAAACAAGCCCAAGGGAGAACGATTTGGCAAGAAGTTTGCCAAACATTGAAGAAAATTTGACTGCTTTAGAACTAAAAATTTTAGATTTGAGGATAGCAAGAAAGCAACAATTTGGGTAGCATTAATAACTTCTAAGTTTTAGATTTTTAGAAGGGGAGTTGAAGCCACCAAACTACATTTTTTGGGAAGCATGTTCTATGAGTTTCAAAGATGCAAATTGGTGACTTAAAGGGCTATTTTGGATAGCAAATAAGAGCTACGATTTTATCCAGCACATGGTAGCAATTAGGTGATCCAAATCATCAAGAAATTCATCGTGAAACCAAGGTCAAAAGGTATGCAAATTTGGTGCAAAATGATCATTATTTGAACACTTATATGTGATTTAATATTAATTTTATTAAGCACCAAATTTGAGGTTTAAAAGTTGCATAAGAAGGTTTCATATTAAATTCATCAAGGAAGTGTAGAAGATAGTCTCTACAAGGGTTATAACCTGCACACAAAAAAGGAGTTAGATATATTTCAAAAGAAAGGAAAATATCAACACCCTACCTTCTAGTGAAAGCAAAGAAGACATTATCCTTAAGTGAAATTTGCGTAGATTATAGTGCATATTTAAAGTTACTTTTAAGAGTTCATTTAAATGAGCAATAAGAATAAAATTATAGTGCACTATACTAGTTATCCTTAAAGGTTATTAAGAGTGCATAGAGTTGAGATTAAGTGCACATATCAAAGTATAAGTAAAGTGTCAAAAGATACTATTTGATCATATAAAATATACAACATATTATGGCAAAGAGAAGTCACCAAAAGGAGTGATATAACCTCCAAATATTAGAGAAGGAAGCTGCCATATCAAGTCAGTAAAGAAAGCTACAAAAGAAACTAGAAAGTCTCAAAAAACAAGTACAACTAAAGGTATTTCAATGCATATTTATTACAGGATTTGATAGCTTCATATTAGTCTTCTTCAAAGCATATAAGGAGATAAAACTTAGGTGTATTAAGACATCAACATAGAGAAATCTACAATCCATAAGTGATAACATTAATTGGTTATAGAACAACATACAGTGCTAAGGAGAAGCACCATCAAGGATCTGAGCAACCAGAAAACAAGGCCAAGGTAGAAGGCAATCATCTTCATCAAGGACCGATATCTAAAGCATCACAGGTCATTCCTGCAACCACAGGTTCAATTTCTTTAGTTATTGGAGTATCTTTGGAACCTATAATACTATCTTGGTGGTTAAATAAACAACACAATAAATTTGTGAAGGCCAAGTATCTCCAATAGAACAACGATGTTCAGCTACAGTAATAAGTTATTTCCATAAGTGGATGAGAAAATTTGAGGATATATTCTGCAACAAAGCTTGAAAGCTCTTGGAATGGTTGGCCATCGAGGTGTATAACATACAGAAGGAGAGCACGATTTTAATAGGTGTTACTCATTACATTGGTTGAAGCTAAAATGTTTGTAGTGAGACATTGCAGTCGTATGCATAGTATTCTTCTAGGAAGCTAAGGAACAAAAGAGTGAGAGTTGCAGACCTAAGTGCATTCGTGGAGTCTCAATTGGCATGTGGATAGTGTAACCAATATTACAAACCCTAATCAGTCATGAAGGAGAGTGTAGTTACATCGAAGGTTAAGCATCAAGGTGAACAGAGGCATAGGTGTTCTCGTGCCTTACAACAAATAAGTTATAGCGAACTTCAATGCTCCAATCTGAGAGTCTTTATACAGGTAAGAATTGAAACATTCAAATGGAATATCTAATGGATACCATATAAAATGGCTAGCACCATGTGGACCAATGTGAGTTGACCAGGCAGTTAAACATATCATCTTGTTTAAACATTGCAATTGGAAAAATTATTAACTTATTACTTACACAGGTAGAAGAGAAACATATCTACCATACGTTGTGTAACATATTTCAAAAGACTAAAAACTAGTGGTAGCACCAGCCTAAAACTAACACGCACTCAGCCATGTCACTGAGAGTAATTTAAACTAATAGAGGCTGAAGCATATTAAGTGAGTGCCTTGTGTGGAAATTTATAAAATTTAACGTTGAAGTAGTGCAGAATTTGTCAAATATAGAAGATCATGGAGATAAAGTGCTCATTAGAAGTGACATATTTATTAGCAACATTGCACGCATAAGCATAAAAGATCTAACATCATAAAATTCCATGTTGTTTCATCTCAAACCAAGCTGAGTATCTCAAGAGAGCTATAGTAGAAGTAAATAGAAGGGTCACATGTTGCTTCAGCAGCAAAAGGAAGCCATCATTAATTTTATGGCAAGCAGCACCAAGAAGAGAGGAAAAGGTAATGAGCCATATGGATGCATCAGTTTTTCAACCACCTAGGAGTCATCATAGAAGGTCACCATCAAGGACAAGAAAAGCTTAAAGGTCCTTGAGCATTGACCATTTAAATAGTTGGTGAAGGAGTGCGGGTAGAGCGACAAAACATTCAATACTATTCAAAATCTAACATCCGCGCACTTAGGAGATTGGAGGTAAATTTAACTTAACATTTATTTTTCTAAGGTGGGAGTTATGAGGGATAATTTACATTATTCTAAGGGATAAATTTAATTAACTCTTTTACCTTGATTAATTAAAGTATTTTTTTTTAAAGTGAAAAATCCCTTGCAAGGTTGTCTTGGTTTGAGAGACCATGACTAGGGGATTCTTCACCGTCAAAGTCACCCAGGAGTCGCACTCGGCCCTGCCTGTACCAACATTATCAATTGGATTTTGGGTACCCAATTCAACTTTTTGGTATGGTGGAGATTCGAACCTGGGACCTCCCTTGGAGGATTGCCCTCTCCTCTCCAACTCACCTACAACACTTGGGTGATTAATTAAAATATTGGAGGTATAAGGATTGAAAGTGAAAAATCAAAATTCTAGAAGCTTTATTAATGCAATTTGAAAAGTTTTATAGAGATTTGAGAAATTATTTTTAATCTTGGTAAGATTTATAAAGCATTTCAATATTTGCAAATATTTTTATATTTGGAGAAATAAGGTTTTCTACATCATATTAGGATTAATAAATTTATAAATATTAGTCCACACAATTTCTAAATTAGTTAAAAATATTTCAACATCAACTTAGGATTGTGAAATTTAGAATTTATTCAATTAAATATTTGAAATTTGGGAGATATAAGGTATACAACATAGGTTTTGGAAAATTGAAAATTTGCATCCAAATTATTATTAGTTCTTATTTGATTATACACAAACTTAGGGAGTCATAAGGTTGTCAAATTCAAAGGAACATGGCAAATAAAAAGCAAATGAAAAAGAAAATAGATAATCCAAAAATAGAAACACAAAAACTAGAACTTCATGAGTTGTCAAAATTAGTTGAAGAAGAAAACCTATATCTACAAGAAGAACCAATTTACATTGGAGAGGACTTATGTTTTCAAGAAGAAGAAATTTACATTCAAGATGACTCACTAGAAGAGACTAAGAAATGATTGCAATTATTAAAATGTTGCACACAAAATATGATAGAAAAAATTGAAAGTCAAGAGAATACATCAATAAAGAAAAATAAGGTTTTGCAATCAATCATGAGAGAGGCCAAAAATGAAAGTTTTTCAACACTAGAAGATTATTTAAATTCAGAAATTGGTGAAGCAAAAATAAACTCAAAAGATGTTTTCACATTACCTAATGATATAGGAAAAGTAATGTATATGGCATTACTTTCTAATGAAGTTCTAAAAGATAAGAATAGAATACAAGAGGACACAATAGAATATTTTAAGAACAAGTATATTGATGAAACAAATGCTTTGAATAGTAGGCTTGTTGATATTACTAGTGAAGCAGAAAAGGAAGATTATTCTATACTTCAAAAATGCATGCAAAGTGTTCTTAACAATGCTAATAATTTCTATGAATATTTTATTACTATACATATCATTCTATGGAGAATAATCTACAAAGGAATTATCACTCTTAATGTTTCTAAGATGAAGAAACAAGAAAATGTTGAAGAAGTAGGGAATGAAATAGTGATGAAAGATGCTTCTAATGATACAAATGATTTAAGGCCCATGATGGTAGATTCATGTTGCAATACTATAGAATCAAAACCATTGATGATTGATGCATGTTGTGATACTAGTGATCTTCCTCAAAAGGACAAAGATGTAAACTATGATTCTAGTCAAAATAAAATGAAATATTGTAATGCAAGCAATGACACTAGTGATCTAGATTCCATGACAAAGATAGAATAACTTGTTACGAAGATTGATGCTATATGTGATACAAGTGTTTTAATATATATCATGATTGGTCAGGTAAAATTATGCTATTAGAATTGATGAAGGCATAGACACAAATGATAATAGAGACAATGATGCACAAAATTATATCGATATTAACAAAGATCATTATAATGATTGTATTGATCAATTCGAGAAGCATACTAATGGATTTGGTTCAGAGTTGATGAGATATAAAGATACAGGTTCATAAAAGCATGAATAGGAAATGAAAGAACCAATTGCATCATAAATCATATCAAAGTATGAAGACCTTGAATATGCAGGTCATACTAGCAGCAATAAGCAAGGAACTGAGTTTGTAACAAGAAATAGTGACATCAAATCAGTGATAGAGTTTGATAGGAATAGTTGCAATGAAGGACATAATGATCAAAGGGATTTGGTAATAGAAAATATATGTAGTCATTGTAGTAGATATGGACATAAGATAGAGAGATATTGGAATCTCCATAGTTGTAAAATTTGTGGAGGAACAAATCATTCTTAAAGACATTGTTGGTACAAAGAAAATCATTTTTTGAATGGATATACACAATGACAAGAAACTTCATTAATGGATTTTCTCAAATATATTTCTCAAGGTATAGATATGGGCACAAGAAAGGTATGAACTTCTTTGACAATAGAATTAGAAGAAAAATAGTAACAATGCCAAAGTCAGAATACAAAGTCAAGCAAAAATATGAAGCTCAAGCAGAAGATCAAATGCAAGGTCACTTGAAGAATGAAAACAAATATGAAAATCCATATTGAAGACTAAAGTCTTCAATAACCAAATAATGTAATACAGGGGGGTGTTAGATAATATTACATTATTTGGTACATGTCAATGTACCACCATGGGTACATGTTTAGATTAGGATTTAAGTATTTACTTTATGCAATGGAATAAATGCACAAGAATGTGCAATGATGTAAATGTGCATGTTGTCCACATGTACATGAGTCCTTTAGAATAGAAAGAACACGTGTTCTAGTTAGGTTTGCATGTGCACAAGTGTCTATCATGCAAAATGTACATGATTCATAGGAAAATGGAAAGCCAAGAGTCATAATCATCCAAGAGTCATTGTAGAAAGGCTATTTAGACATGTTATAGACTTGAGTTATGTGACACTTGATACTTAAAAAGCATTGTACTATTTTCATGATATTTCATTAATGATTATTTCATAAGTTTCTTATGCTATTTACATGTTTCTTAGATTGTCATTATCATAGTTATAACATTGCTTGCTTATTTCATTACTTGTGGTTGCATTTCCTTTAATTTTATAGCTTCAAAATTTAATAAAGATAACTACCCAGAGGACCAATGGATCATGGGAGGATATTTCAATGCAAAGCTTAGAATAGAGGAACAACAAGGAGGTAGAGCCATGTTGGAGGAAAAGGATAGGTTCTTCTCAATAATAACATGCCAAATGAACCTAATATATATCCCAAATGTGGATAGCTCCATGACCTAGACAAACAAAATAAAGGAAGGTGAGATAATCAAATCTTTCTTGGATTGTTTCTTCATGGGGGAGGAATTATACTTGCATACAAAGCATGAGGGGAGGGTCATGGATAGGCTTTCTTCATACCATTTTCTAGTAATCCTTACCATAGAATAAGATAATCATAAAGTCATAAGAATTTTTAAATTTGAGCTATGGTGGTTGAAATATGAGGAGTTGGAGGACCACTTAAAGGAATGATGGGAAGTAGGGAAACCAAGATTTGGGACATCCCAATTCAAACTCCACAAAAAACTAAAATATGTGAGGACCCAAATTAAGGGGTGGAGTAATCACAAGAAGGACTGTTGGTCCAAAATCTACGTATGGTTGATTATTGTGCCCAAGACTTGGCCAACATTGAATGATTGAGTAACCTACAAAGCTTAACTGGGTCAATCTCTAGAGAAGGTTGGATCCTGTGAGGTTCTAACTAGATAAAACTATGATAGGGGGAGGAAAAGAGTGCTAAAAGAGAATAAACATAGCCAAATCTAGAACTCAAGATGGTACAGATTAGGCAACAACAAGAAACACAAGTATCATGAAATAAAACAACCATTAAAACCTCCTAACATATTAACCAGATTTTATCTCATGCAGAACAATCTTAGTTAATATTTAGTTTAGTAGACTATAAGTTCTAGAACTAGAGAACAAACATGCATAGGAATCCATAAAGCAAAATTGATGGCATATACATTCATCTAGCTAAATAGAAACATTCATCCATTCATACATACATTTTCTACAAGATGTTGAACTAGAGGCCAAACAGATATTTCCTTTGTATTGCTTCTTCCACAAATATTTATACATGCAACTTGTAAATGCCTAAGAGCCAACCATTACATAAGAGGTTTTCGCTCTTGTTTATAATACCTCTATAGTTCAATATTCAAAATGCAAAATAGTTTTTTATTTAAAATTGTTACAACAATATGCCAGGTGACTGCCCTAGTAAAACCATCATGCAACATCATTGGTCTTAAAATGGAATAGAATGCTTGGATTCTTAACTATAGGTTAAATACTTCATGCACATGGACAAGTAGTGGAGATGAGCTTGAAATCTAGTCCATCCTTCATTCTTTGGAAATGCCTATCATTGTTTATCTTGTAACAACCATAGTAGACTGAAACCTTTGTAGAAGATTTTATTTGCTATAACTTGCGACAACCGTGATGCAGAGATATGTTGTGATGATACATCTCTTTTTCATCTTTGGGCTTCTATAGCCTTTGTGATCCTGATGTGAGGATATTTCATGATGTCGCACCCCTTTTCCTGCATTGAAGCCTTTCAGACCTCTACGATCATGATGTGGAGACATGTCACAGTGTCACATCATTATTTCATCTCACACACTTTTTCCTCCCCCCATCATAGTTTTAGCTAGTTAGAACCTCAAAGGAGCCAGCCTTCTCTAGATATTGACCCGGTTAAGCTCTACAGCTTGCCCGGTCATTCAATGTTGGCCAAGTCTTGGGTGCACAATAATTAACCATAGGCAGATTTTGGACCAACAATTTTTGGCACACCTGGTGGGACCAAATCCCACTACTCACATAGGTCAGAGATTTGGTGTTTGTCTTTGCTCTGTTTAAATCTAAATCACCTGGTGACTCTATTCAAAAGATCAAACCCATAAAATATTTATATCCACTTATTATTTAGTCTTGAAATACATGATCACCAGATCAAAAGGCTAAAAATTATGAAGAACCCATAGAGTTTCTAGAGTTGCATCTTGGTAGCCTTAGAGTGCATTATCTTCTAGATCCACCTCATCTACCATTATCACCGTAGGATTTATCAACACTACCAATCCTTCTCCCTCAACTTCTGTCATCATAGCCACTAGCAGATCTTCTAATACAACTAATATTACTCCTATAACTATTGTCAACACAGTAGCAACAATGGTTGTTAAGCCAAACCAAAACGTTCAACCCTACCCTACATTGAATCATTCAGGTCCTCTGAATATGACCGTTCATAATCTCATTCCCCCAACAACTTTGAAGTAACTACCTATATATGATGGCATAGGCAAGACCGCTTATGAGCACTATCATGATGTGGCATCATTGGTAGCCATACATTACATCATATAGAAAAATGTGATGATAAGGTTATTAGTTATATCTTTAAGAGGGAAGATGTTGTACTAGTATAAAACTCTCCCTGATAAAACAATAACCACATGGGTAGGGCTTGCTAGTAAACTTGTAGAAGAATTTAATGAGCAAGTAGATCCTTTCTCCCTGCTTACATAGTTTATTATCATACAAAAACATCCTCAAGAAGAGATAGTTGATTTTAATATCAGATTTAGTTGTACATGGAGGAGAGTACTTGATGGTCTCAGACCAACAAATGAGCAAGCAATGTATTATTATCTAAGGGCCTTCAACTCAGATTTGGGTATGGCAATAAGGTAGTCTCATGTGTTCACCTTCCCATAAATATTTTAGGAAGCCTTGAAGGTAAAGAAATACCTTATTGCTATTGGAAGGTTACCACCTAAAATGATAATACCTATATTTCCATAATTCTCTTAGGTACCTAGTGCAAATACATCATATCCTACTTCTACTCCCATGGTAGATCTCCCAAAATGGCCTAGAGTACCAACTATCCCATAGTACAGCTCCCCCTACATTTCCAACTTTACCTCTAGTACCTGTAGTACTTGCTTTACCAACCCTCGATCCTTAACTTGCAGTTCTCCTAGAAATGCAGATGACTATGAAAAATTTAACCAATGAAATCACTTCAATGAAGAGGTGAGAAGTTGAGAGAAATTTCTAGCCAAGGATATTCCCACAGGTGGTAAAATATCAAGCTACTTCAACTAGTAAATATCAAGAGAGATCAGGTACAATGTATGCAAATCAAGATAATGAACCCTCTACATCCTCAACTAAATCTGATTACTGGTGTTCCACATGTAATGATCCACATGGTGAGAGCTCATGCATGATTCACCAACACCATGTATAGAAGGTGGCTATTGAAAAGGTAGAAAGAGCTCATAAGGGATAGGTTAATATGATTAGAGAGATGAGCCATAATTTCATGATGCCATCTGTAGAATAGGTTGCAGTCCTGACTAGATCAGGGAAGAAGCCTCTTCAAGTGGATCCCAATGAACTTAATCCTCTGAAAGTACCTACAGGGATAAAAAATCAGGCTAAAAATGGAAATTCTCATGATACTACACCTCAAAATCCATCTCAAAAATAGGGAGTAGAAACAAGCAGGAATGACACTCCGTAGAAAGAAGTTGAGACTCAAGAACAAGCAAGGGATAAATTGAGATACCCCTCTTTAACCAAGCATCAAATAATAGAAGCAACCCAAGGGTATAGAAATAGATATGATCCACCTACAAAAGAAAAAGATAAGCAACCTGATACACCTATCTTCAACATAGTGGAAGAATTGAAAAAGACACCTTCAAAGGCAAGCATGTATGATGCATTATTACTTCCAAGGTAGATTGATTTACTACAAGAATCTCTCAAATCAATCAAAAATAAAGTCAAGCCTCATCCTCAGTTGAATCTAGCTCAAGCTAGTTCAATACCAGCCATAGGAAAGAATAGGCCTCCTCCATTCTATTTATCCCTTCAAATGGAAGGATGGGTGGTACATAATTGCATGATAGATTCAGGTGCAACAACTACAATGATGCCTAAAGTTGTATGTGATATTATGGGGATGGAATATACTATAAGTAGCCTAGGAGTACTATAGTTGGATGGCACTCTAGTCAAGATTATAGGAGTAATCAAAGATATTCCTATAGTATTACATAGGATACCCCAGATCACAGTTATACAAGAAGTGGTTGTGGTAGACCTAGAGCCTTACTTTGGGATGTGTCTTTCAAGGGAATTCACAACCAAGATAGGAGGATATTTATCCCTTGATTACTCACACATGGAGATTCCATATAAAGGTAGAAGGATTAAGATATTCAATGAAAAACCTTCTTCCTTTCATATTGAGAAGATTGAAGAAGATAATAAACATGCTAATAATGTGAATATGATTACTAAAGAGATTGAGGGGCTAGATCTGATGGAAGAAGTTCTAGAAGAGCTCCAAATTGAAGACCAATTCTCTTTAAAATATTTTAATGCTATGATTGAAATAGGGATTGGGACCTATTCAATCACAAAATCTAAAAAGGTTGAACCCTCTGCTTTTCTAAAATAAGACTCCCTCCAAGTCAAATCTGGAAACTCTTCTTTGATGGTGCTAGATGTAAAAATGGGGTTGGAGTAGGTATAGTATTAATCTCACCAATTGGAGTTGAGAAATTTTTTTCATATAGGTTGACATGGAGCTACACAAACAATGCAATAGAATATGAGGCACTTTGTTTGGGTTTAAGAAAGGTTAAGAAGTTAGGGGTCAAATAGTTGTAGATATATGGAGACTTAGAGTTGATAGTGAATCAGGTCACAGAAAAATGTATCAACAAACAACATTACCTCAAGGCCTACCAAAACAAAGTGTGGGATTTATTCGAAGCTTTTGAAGCTCTAAATATCAAGGCTATTCCTAGGGAGCATAATACTCATGCTGATCTATTAGCATCTATGGGAGCCAACTATTGCCCAATAGCCAATGTCATACAAAAATAAAAAATAGTAAGGTTGATATATAGACCTTCAATCCTAGATAAAGATACCTTCTGGAAGGTCTTTGAGAATGATGAACATGTGTTAGATTTCCTAATACATGAAATGAACTATTCAGGTGATCGAGCCTTAGAAGATGAAGAAGATGAAGGGCTGATCCAACTCAAGAATAATCATATACCAAAAGGTCTGATAACTCTTGAAAGCTTGTTTGATAACAGTGATCAGCCAGTGGGCCATAAGATAAAAGTTGATAAGCAAAAATACAAGGAAATGTAGATAGAGCCTGGAAAAGTGCTCAAGGTCAGGGTTCAATGTTTAGAAGAAGAGGTAGACCAAGTTCAAGAATTATGCAAATATTTCAATGATATTATAGCTTGGATGTATGATGACCTCAAGGTGTACAATAAGGAAATAATACAACACACCATTGAACTTGAGCCAGGTTCAAAGCCCTTTGACAAAAGTAGAGGCTTATCAACCCAAAGATAGAAGCCCTGATGAAGCAAGAGTTACTAAAGCTACTCAATGCCAAAATAATTTACCCTATCAAACACTCCACATGGGTTGCTAACCTAGTGCTAGTTAGAAAAAATAATGGGGATATCAGATTGTGTGTAGACTTCAAAAATTTGAATAGGACCTCCTTAAAAGATCACTATCCTCTACCTCAAATAGATCAAATACTACATATTATAGTAGGAGCAAAGATATTCTCATTGTTGGATGGATTCTCTAGTTACAATCAGGTTTGGGTCAAATATGAAGATCAACATAAGACTACATTCACTACTAAATGGGGAACTTTTGCATATCAACGAATGCCTTTTGGTCTATCCAATGCAGGGGCTACTTTTCAAAGGGTAATGGATCTAGATTTTGGAGAACTTGTAAATAAAGTAATAGTTATTTATCTAGATGATATGATAGTGTTCTCCCACAAAAAGAAAAAGCATATTGAGCATCTTAGGATGGTTTTTGAAAAGTGCAGAGAATTTGGTATTTCCCTGAATCCAAAGAAATCTATCTTTACTGTCCAAGAAGGAACTCTGTTGGGACATGTTATTTCTAAAGTAGGACTGGCCATTGACCTAGATAGGGTGAAAGCCCTCTTAGATCTTCCTTTGCCATTGAATAAAAAGGGGTTGCAGTCCTTCTTTGGATAGATCAACTTTGTGCGAAAGTTTGTTGTAGACTTTGCACAAATAGTGAAGCCTATGATTGAATTACTGAAGAAAGATGTAGACTTTAGGTGGATAGATCTGAGGAAAGAAGCATTCAAGAAGATCAAAGAGGTAATTTCTTAGGCACCTATGCTAATCAATCCTGATTACTCAAGAGATTTCATTATGTATGTTATTGGTGAATAAGAAAGTTATGTTGCAGTTCTTACTCAAAAGGGAGAAGACAATGAGGAGAGACCTATTGCCTTCCTAAGCTAGACTATGCAAGATCATGAGGAAAGGTATAACTTCATTGAGAAATAGGTGTATGCAATCATGAAGTCCTTAAATAAATTCAGATATTTTTTATCCCAAAGCAAGACCTTGGTGTATGTGGTACATCTTGATGTTAGGAACTTTATAATATAGGGAGAGCTTGGTGAAAAAAGAGCAGGATGGGTATCAAAAATATAGGAATATGATGTAGAGATCCATCCAACTAAGTTGGTAAGAGGTAGAGATTTATGTCAAGAGTTGGCTAAAAGGGGTAGAATAGAATATGTAGCATGTCAAGCACTAGGATCAGTTTAGGAAGATAGATAATCCTTAGAAATTTTATATTGGGTTGATGAACTCATAAACTATTTCCAAATAGGAAAATTCCCAATGAACCTGAATGCCTCACAAAGGAGGAGGTATAGGCTATAAGCCCTTGAAATATGTTCTGTTACTTGAAGGCTTGTATAAAAAAAATTTGGATGGTGTTCTTTTGAGATGTATCAAGGATGATAAAAAATAGAATATCTTGGAAGAGTTCCATGGAGGCTTATTAGGTGGACACTATTCAGGTAGAACAACTACATTGAAAATACTAAGAATAGGTTGTTACTAGCCAACCATCTTCTTTGATGCTTTTAAAATTACAAGGGCATGTGAAGAATATCAAAGATATGTGGGGAGAAACAAAAATGCTTCCTTACCTCTCAAGTCCATCCAAGTGGAAGAACCTTTTCAACAATGGGGTTTGGACTTCATAGGGGTGATAGAACCAAATTCATCAGTAGGGCACAAGTATATTTTGACTGCTATAGACTATTTCACCAAATGGGTTGAAGCAATACCCACAAAGAAAGGTTGACTAGGAGGTAGTGATTGAATTTGTTGAAAGCTTGATTACAAGGTTTGGCATACCTGATGCATTGGTTAGTGATAATGGCCCATCCTTCATTGGAGAAAATATGATTGATTTTTTTAGTAAATATGGGATCTATTTAAAGACTTCCTCCAATTACTATCCATAGGGAAATGGCCTAGCAGAATCAACCAATAAGAATTTACTTAGGATTCTAAAAAGAACTTTGAAGGATAACAAGAGGAGTTGGCATTCACTGATAAATCAAGCATTGTGGGCTGATAGAATCACCATTAAGAAGTCCATCAACACATCTCCTTATGCTTTAGTATATGGAAAAGAGGCTATCCTCCCCATACATATGGAAATACCTACTTTGAAATTGCTTGATCAGACTCATACTATAGAAGGTGACCTAGTGGAAGATAGATTGATGCAACTATTGCAGTTAGAGGAACAAAGGGAGTAGGCTTATGTACAATATCAAAAACATCTAGGGGAAACCAAAGGATGGTTTGATAGAAAGACCACTTTCAAGAAATTCAAAGTTGGAGATCTGGTCCTAAGATGGAATGAAAACAAAGCAAAACTAGGAAATCACCAAAATTTTGACTCCTTTTGGGAAGGTCCATTCAAAATAATTGTTGAGAAACAACATAATGCTTTTCAACTATAGGATGAATAGGGAAGGATTCAACCTATTCCTATCAATGGTTTCCATTTGAAACTCTATTTTCACTAAAAGGTCCTCACCCTTTGTATTTTATGTATCATATGTATTTTAATGTGTGTTTTGTAGAATGTCATGATATCATGACATGTCTCAAAGTCATAGATAGAAAGAAGTTGTATGATGTCATGATATGTTAGCAGTCATGGTAATAAAGAATGAAAGCTTTTGAAAAGGGAAAATTGATGTGATATCATGATGCATCATCATGTCACGGTCAAAAGGTCAAAATATCTCTAGATCAAGAAGGGTCATGGCCATGCAATGAGAGGGAAAACTATTTTTAAATTTTAAAAAAGTAATGGGAAGTATGACAAACATAAATGCAAATTTGGCTATGATTCATCAAGAAGGGTGGTGCACGAACTAAAGTAAAAATATCATCCTAATTAACTCATCGAAGTAAACGACCAACCACTACAATAATTACATTTTGCCCTAATTCTCATGGAAGCTCTATATATGACTAAGAAACCCTAGTAACTCTTCACTTTGCTAAAATTCTCTTGTAAGGTTGCCTTCTATTGCTAAGGAAATATTCTCCCATATTAGTAAAAGAAGTTTTAGTGAGATAGTGCTCAAAGAAACAACCATACCATAATAGCAGCTTCATCCTCAACCACCGAGACTACAATACATATCGAGGATGAAAATAATGTCAGATTTTAGGATAGAGATGCAAGAATTGTAGATATTGTGGTCACATACAAGGGTGTTGAATGACTCAGAGTGGATGTTGAAGATATGATTTTGATAGGTATTTCCCCATCAAGCTCGAATTCCTTCACCTTTCATTCCTTGCTTTCTTTCTATGTCTGCACCCTAGTTCACCCATGCCCTAAACTGGTGCATGCCATAGTCAAATATTATGACCCTAAGTATAAATTTATCCAAAATGTACAAGGAAGAACCCTCCTCACACTTAGCCCATATGCTTTCTCAATTGCCTTTACTATGGGCTTGTTTCCCACTCAAAAACCTAAAGATTTCCATCTTGATGACTAGGTAAAGTATTATATCCTAGGTAGTCGTATGAGATATTTTGTAGAGCTACAACTGAAAATAATGCCATCAAGGAAGAAATTTTCTAGAAACCCCCATCCCCATTATCGAATTCAAGAATCTTGAACTCTTTTCAATGTTAGCGGTGATAGTGAGGTTGCCTTCGGATGAGGAGGTCCACGGTTGGAAAATTGCCACAACCCAATGCATTTCAAACCCTAAGTTCTATGACACTTTCATTATAGACTAGAGCACTAGACCCCTTTTCTTCAATTGGTTCACTTATTTGTGCCAAAAAATCCATGAGCAATTATCTAAATTGAAAAGAGGCTCCCAAATATCTTTTAGATATTGTTCTCACCTAGCCTGGCTCTTCTTCTACTTCATGGCACAAGAAATACCTTTTATAGTCATGGTAGATAGGGATGAGAAAGGGAGGCCATTGCTAGTTTATTCATGGACCACTATGCTCACCACCTCTGAAACTTACTACAACTTTAATAGGGAGTTCTTAGGACCTACCCTTAAACTTTTGCATGGGGAAATGAGTAGGTTATCCCCAAAGGCTAGGAGTGTGTTGCAGAATCCACATGTAGAGGAAGGAGATTGGTTCATTCTAACATAGGGTATAATTATTAGATTATATGGGTTCATTGGGAAGCCATTTTTACTCCCTCATTATGTTACAGATCGATTGTTTGCAATGGAGTATTATAGATAAACTGAGTATATTAACTATAAATATGGTACTAATATAGGCAAGAAGGGAACTTGCACCTACCCAATCAATTTTGAGGGTATAGCAATAATAAGGAAAGGGTAACATGAATAGGTTGCTCAAGCCATGAGGGATCTAGGCTTGGTAGAACTGCCACAAAGATGGAGGTATGACCTTGATGATAAATTTATAGAAAGATTATCTATTATTAATAACACTAGGACTCAAAAGTTCTACAAAACAACCAAGGAACATATAGAGCAACAAAGGAATAATAGGGAAGATGAAGAGTTAGAATGGAATGTGGATCAGATGCAATCATTGCCCCCATGGCATGATTTCTATGAGCAAGTTGTAGATTATGATCCCAAAAATAACCCAATGCATGTCTTAGAAGAACCTAAAATTCAAAAAATGTAGAAAAAGTACAAGTGGAAAGAGGCCAAGACACATGCCTGGTGGATCATGAGGGTTGAAACCAATTCAATCCCTTCAAGATATGGCCTTAAAAGTGATGATGAATTTTCCCTCAAGTATGATGAGCACCATGATTCCTAGGTAGATACTATTGGAAACAAGATTACTCTAAGTTTTTGTAGTACCCGTAGAGAAGAACATGTTGCAAAAGGCACCACGATAGAGGTAGATACTCATAAAGGGAAAGTGATCTCCCAAGATCAACAACAAACTATCATAGATAGAGCCCTTTCCTCTTCTTCTATGAAAAGGAAAAGTTATTGTGTATACCCCTACATAGGAATAATTAGAAAGATATTCAAAAGCACCCAACATAATGCAAAATATGGGTTATACTAGAGAAGGCCTTGGGAAACATGGCCAAGGGATTATTGAGCCCATTTAGGTGCACAATAGGTCAAGATATTTGGCCCTAGGAGCAAGAAATTCAAAGGGTAAGAGTTCTGAGTCAACCCCTCCAAAGTTTGTAACACTTGCTAGGGCAACACGACACTGCCACAGGCTCAACATCAAGATTCAAAAATAGACTTTGATCCCCTTCCTATTATAATAAGATCCAATAGGAAGGTAAGGGATGAAGATGAGGGAGATACATATAAGAAAAGTAAGCAAGAGGAAGTTTTAGAGAAGATAAGTGTCTCTGGAAAAGAGGACAATACTGAAAAATAGACTCAGCAACAAAATACAAGTGCCTCTGAGTAGGAATAAATGGTGGAACAACCACCCTCCATGGAAGATGCACTTGGAGAATCATAGCTTCAATCGTCAGCTTTAGGTATGATAAATATTTATTTTTCTCCTTATCCTCCTCCTAATTCTCCAAAGAAAGCTTCTTCTCTTTCTGATCAACAAGATTTTCAGCCTTCACCTCCACAACACCCACCTTCACCACCACCTTCTCCATATGTTTCAACCAGCATGATTCAAACTTCATCACCCCCATCTACTACACTACCATCGATCACCATTGCAACTCTTGTAGCAACACCTACTACAGTCCCTATAATAGCATCCATTGCAATCCCTACAATAACCTTTTGTAGTCTACCATTGTAATTCCCACAAATGTGGATTCCACTCTTGTAATAATTCCATTTTCCCCTACTACTCACTTCCCATTGTTGTAGTCTCTACCCACTTCTTCTATTGAGACTCATCCCATTATCTCAAAGTTTAAAAAATTTCAAGAAAGCCACAAAAAATGCTTATGACTAGTGGAATACAAAAGTTGCCCAATCTTCTAAGAAGTCTACTCATTCCAAGGATATGATTGCACTAGATCCAACCACCCTCCAATGGACCAAAATGATAATCAAGCCCTTGGTTGACAAACCAAAGGAGGACATGACTATAGAAGACTACCAAGCTAAAGTAGTAATAGAAGATATCACTCAACTACCAATGTAGGATGAGTTGGTGACTACCAAAGCTCACTTGGATACCATCTTCTTGCATGGATATTACTACAAGGAGAAGTTTGCATAGGCTGCAGAGATGATTAAGGAGCTTGAGACAACATTGAGTGAACAAAGGAATGTTGAAAAGCCCTAAAAAATGAGGTAAATAAATGGTAGGATAAGTTCCATGAAATGGCCAAGTACAAGGAGGTTGAAGATGCCAACAAGCAAAATCAAGTTCTGGTTGAATAGGTCAAGGATCTTCAATAGTAGATTCAAGAGGAGAGAGCCAAAGCCATAGGGTTCTCCAAGGAAAAGGCCAAGCAAGTAAGAAGAGAGATATCTAAAGATATTTTAGAAATGAGCCTAAAGGTACGACCTATGCTACTTTACATGGAGGAGATGAAGGAAGTATTGGAGACCTCTAAAAATAAATTCAAGAATGTTGAGGGATTTATTCAATCAAGATTGCCCACAACAACAAATATTCAAGCCCTAGCTGAAAGCAGATATGAGTGGGTAGCAAACAGAGTCCCCAACAGAAAATGGTCCAATGCCAAGATAGTGGCCAAAAGCTTTTTCAAGAGGCACAGACTCATGACTCAAGGTTGGCAACTCATCCAAGAGCTCAAAGTTGAATCCAAGGGGATATTGAAACATCTAAATCTAGCTAAAAAATATGGATTCCTAGGATTCTAGGGTGAAAATTCTAGCATCTTAGGAGAAGAAGAACTCAAAGCTACCCTAAAAGCAGCCATAGATGATGAGTCTAAAATAGATGAGTGGTCAGAGCCTGTGCAATAGGAACATATCTTCAAACTTGTGCAAGACCTCACTCATATCAAATCTTGCCTATATGAGCTGATTTTGAAGTCTAAAATCTTCTCCTATGATAAGGTCTCTGAGCTAGAATTCATCTATCAATAATTTACAGAGTCATCAGACCCTAACAATGAAACCTAGGAGCAAGGCTTGCAGAGCCTACAATGACATTGCCAAGAGGCTGCAAGACCAAGGTGCTAAGAATAGAATCTAGGCAGTCAAAGAAGTTGGAGAAGAGACAGAGGGTAAAGTTGGAAGAGAAACAGAGGAAGAAGTTGGAGGGGATACAGAGAAGGAGGAAGATGAAGAAGAATATGGAGGAGTAGAAGGAGAAAAATACCTCGGTGATCAAAGGGCTGAGTAAAAGAACCATCCATTCAATTTTTGCCATTTCATCCATCCCCTTTCAATCCTCATCATCCATTCATCCCCCTTCTTCAAAATTTTCATTCATACATCACTCCCAATTTATCCTTTCTTTTCCTTTTTTTAAGACTCTGTTCACCCAATGGATAAGGCCCTAAGTTCTAAAAATTTTATGAGAAAAATACCTCAAGAGGCACCAATAATGTAGGTCAAAATGACTACATCAGGAGAAATAAGGTGATAAGCCTCTAAAAAATTTTGAAGTTTGAATCATGACATGTCTTGATGTCACAGTTGAAGCAACTTGAAGGATCCTAAGTCTAAAATTGAGTGTGGTGTCGCAGCTTGTGGCCATGTTGTACTTATGAAGGTTAAAAAAGGCTCAAGGGCAAAAAATTGTCAAGAAATAATGATATGAGTCTTTTTTGCGATCATCAAAGATTAAGGAGGCTCAAAGCGAACAACTAACGCAATGACGTGACTTGTCACCATGTTGTAGTCATGAAGGTCAAAAAATACTCAAGGGTAGAAGAGTATCGTAAAATCATGACATGAGTCTTCGTCGCAATCACCAAGTCCCGAGAGGATCGTTATTTGAAAAGTATTGTGATGTCGCAACGTGTTTCTATGTCATGACGACAGGAATTCTAGAAGTGCATGAGATGAAATAATGATGCGACACCGTGACATGTCTCCACGACGTGATCATAGAGGTCTAAAAGGCTTCAAGGCAGGAAAGAGGTGCGACATCGTGACATGTTCCCATATCATGGTCACAAAGGCTAGAGAAGCCCAAAGACAGAAAAGAGATGTAACATCATGACATGTCTCTGTATCATGACCACCGCAAGTTACAACAAGCATAATCTTTTACAAAGGTTTCAATCTGCTATGGTCGTTACAAGATCAACGGTGATAGGCATTTCCAAAGAATGAAGGATGGACCAGATTTCAAGCTCATCTCCACTACTTGTCTGCGTGCATGAAGTATTTAACTTACAGTTAGAAGCCGAGCACTCTATTCCATTTTTGGACCAATGGTGTTGCACGATGGATTTACCAGCCTGGTCACCTGGCATATTGTTGTAACAATTTTGAATAAAAACTATTTTTATATTTTGAATATTGAACCATAGAGGTATTATAAATAAGAGCGATGGCCTCTTGTGTAAGGGTCAGCTCTTAGGCATTTACAAGTTGCATGTATAAATATTTTTGGAAGAAGCAATACAAAGGAAATCTCTGTTTGGCCTCTGGTTCAACATCTTGCAGAAAATATATGTATGAATGGATGAATGTTTCTATTTAGCTAGATGAATGTGCATGACATCAATTCTACTTTTTGGATTCTTGTGCATGTTTATTCTCTAGTTCTAGAACTTATAGTCTGCTGAACTAAATATTGACTAAGATTGTTCTGCATGAGATAAAAATTGGTTGGTCTATTAGGAGGTTTTAATGGTTGTTTCATTTCATGATATTTATGCATTTCTTGTTGTTGTCTAATTTGTACCATCTTGAGTTCTAGCTTTAGCTATGTTTATTCTCTTTCAGCACTCTTTTCCTCCCCCATCATAGTTTTAGCTAGTTAGAACCTCACAGGAGCCAGCCTTCTCTGGAGATTGACCCGGTTAAGCTCTATAGCTTGCCTGGTCATTCAATGTTGGCCAAGTCTTGGGTGCAATAATCAACCATAGGCAGATTTTGGACCAACAAGAACTCACTAAAATATAAAAGAACAAAATCAAAGATCATGAGGAGAAGATTGCTAGGGAGATAAGATAAGGAACTATTAAAAAAGATTTGTTGTAATGTGAGATATAAATTATTATAAGAGAGGAAGAATTGGAGGAACAAGAAGAGATCTACTGGAGGTAAAGAGTCAAACTTACATGGTTAAAGGAGGGGGATCAAAACACAACTTTATTTCATAATACAACAACTAGAAGATAATAAAATAGAATTACAAGCCTTATAGATATGATGGGTCAAGTAAAAACCAATGGAAGTGAAATGAAAACTATAGCAAATCAGTACTTCCATACCCTATTCAGTAGCAATGAAAATTTGAATGCAACATGACGAGAATATACTAGAGGTAATTTTGTAATTAGTCGAACTTGGACATAATAAATTATTAATGAAGGAAATTTCTTTGGAAGAAACATCGTAGATCATGTAAAAAATACAAACAAGAAAGACCCCAGGACCAAATGGGTTCCCCATTGAATTTTATCAGAACTTCTAAGAAATTGTGGGCCAAGTAGTGGTGGAGGCGTTGGAGGAAATCAGACAGAGTACGCAAATGTTAAAATCTTTGAATCATACTTTTATTAACTTAATTCCTAAGGGCCCACCTAACGAGATAATTAGTAATTATAGGCCTATTTCACTATGTAATATAGTATACAAGATATTAACAAAGCTTGTGGTGGAAAGGTTAAAACATTTTTTACCAAATCTAATTTCAAGTGAGCAAGATGGTTTTGTTGAAGGTAAACAAATTATATATGGAATAGTAGTGGCCTAAGAGGTGATACACATAATGTACAAGTAGAAGGATCCATATATGTTTATTAAATAAGATCTTTCTAAAGACTATGATAGGGTAGAATGGACCTTTATGCAAAGGATTTTAGAAAAATGGGCTCTGGAGAGGGGTGGAGAGACTGGGTAAAAGCATATACACAAACTACATCATTCTTAGTTTTGGTAAATGGTAGTCCCTCTCCCATGTTCATAGTAGGATGTTGAGGCAAGGGTACCCTCTTTTCCCTTACCTTTTTATCCTATATGCAAAGGGTCTAGGGAGACTACTAGAAAAATGGAGACAATAGGGGAGGTTGAGGGGTCTAAAAATAGGCTCTCAAATTGAGGTAAATCACCTCCAGTTTGTGGATGATACTACTCTTATTAGTCAAGCCAATATCCTAGTAGCAAGAAACATAAAATAAGTTTTAGATGGGTATACTCAAGCTATTGGGCAAACTTTAAATGAAAAAAGTCTCAAATAGTCTTTTTCAATACACCAAAGAGGGTGAGAGACAAAATTATACAATTGTTGAACTTCATGGAAACTCCTTTACCCATAGAGTATCTAGGAGTACCTTTGTTTGCAAAGAAAATAAAAAGCAAGGAGTGGAAAGTGTTGATTGAAAAACTACAAGCCAAGTTGAGCAAATGAACGCACAAATATCTAAGTTTGGTAGGAAGGCTTACAATGATTAAAGTTGTGCTGCAAGCTCTTCTAGTTTATAAAATTTTCTTACTTCAAGCTACAAAGGAAATTCTAAAAGATATTGATAAACACAAGAAATTTTTTATGGTCAAGCATAAGGGGAGAACAAAAATTAGCACTAGTTGGGTGGGAGAAGATATGTCAACCAAAATAACAGGGAATCTTGGGGATAAGATCAGCATCCCAAAACAAGGCACTAGTAGGGAAGCTATATTGGAGATGGATTACAAATGTTGGGGTTTATGGAGCAGACTACTACAAGCCAAATATCACCCAAGAGTGGCAGAGGAGAACATCCCAAGATTCAAATTGGAAGGAGAGTGATCTACGTTATGAAGAACAATGGAAGCAGGCCAAGAGTTAATAACACCATACCTATATTAGTAGTTAGGGGATGGAAATGATGCTCTATTTTAGGAGGATTCATGGAATCAATCCCAACCAATTATTCATACATTCCTAGAGATGGAGAGTTGGAAATCAAAGCTCTACGGGGTAGGGTGGTTGAAAGACTCTCACTATATGAAATCATGGAATCATGTGTCAGACTTACTACAATGGAAACATCCTAGGGAATGGCCAATGAGGGGGACAAAGGACCTAACCGAAAAACTATGGAGATATCTCCAATGACACACAATTTAGGATGGTTCCAAGAGGAATATACTTGGATGGGGAGGAAGCAAGTTGAGAATATATAAGGCAAAGGAGGGAGACAAGGTAGCATGTGGATATGAGATTTCCCCAACACCACTTTTGTGGATATTTGTGTGGCAAAAGGAAGGATGGCCAAAAATTAATATTTTCTCATGGCTGATTAACCATGGAACGTGTTTGACATTTGATAATTTAAGAAAAAAGAGGCTTCTCCAGGTCTTCCAAATGTGTTGTGTGGAAAGGCAAAGGAGACCTTGAATCACCTCTTTTTTGGGTGTTCTTTTGCGAGAGATATATGGATTAGTTGGTGGGGACATATGAGACAATGCTGAGAAATATTTGCAATCCAGGAAAGCTTTTTTTAGAAATGGAAATGATGTAGTTTTAAGACTAAAACAATGAAAATGGCATGGAAGTTGGGACCCAGCTTCATATGGTAGAAATTATGGCTAGAACGAAATGCACAAATATTTAAATCACAGTATAGAATTAGGCAGTATGGAAGAGGATTATTAATAAGGTAATGGAAACACTATTTATTAGATTACAGGAGGAAACAAACATAGAAATGGAGGAAGTGACTATCCTTAGGAGCTTTGGAATAACTATAAAAGAAAAACAACTAAGGGTTGGATGCACAAGTGAGAATTTCCCAAGTGACACAAAGTGGAGACTGCCTCCCAAAGAGTGGGTGAAGGCTAACATAGATGGGATTTCTACTAAAAATCCTAAAAAAGTTGGTTTTGGCCTTATCATAAGGAATTGAAAAGGAGAACATGTGTACTAGAGAGTATAAGGTATGGGGGAGAAATAATGAAGCAGAAAGATATGTGATCCTATCGGTATCAATGATAATGTTGGCAATTTTGGGTACCTTGAGTACATTGCCTTTGCCTAAGTTTAGTTGTTGTCATTGATGTCAAGGAGCTCTTGGTAGTTGTTGTCTTTGATGTCAAGGAGTTCTTGGAGCAATTTGTTTTTATGTCTAAGTATGTGTTTTGATGAAGGTTTCAATTGGTCAGTAAGTCTCCAAGAAAATCAGAGTAGCCCAGTTGCAAAAGATCAAGAAAAAGATAAGTTAGAAAAAGTTTGCAGGCGGCTGGAAAAACTGTCGCGATTTCGCGACATGTTTTAGGAGAGAGAAAGTTCAGGCAAAACTATCGCGATTTCGCGACAAGTTGAGTTGGCAGTGTTGAGTTGCAGAAAGTGTCACGATTTCGCGACAAGTTGAGTTGGCAGTGTTGAGTTGCAGGAAGTGTCACGATTTTGTGACAAGTTGAGTTGGCAGTGTTGAGTTGCAAGAAGTGTCATGATTTTGTGACAGGTTTCAATGAAGTTGTACGGATGCAGAAAGTGTCACGATTTCGTGACAGGTTGAGTTGGCAACTTGCAGTTGGCAAAAGCATCATGATTTTGTGACATGTTCCGATTTCAGAGAGTATGGGAGAAAAGAGCTTAAGGGGAAAGCGTCACGATTTCGTGACATGTTCTAGTTTCATGAGCAGTTGGCAGAAAAGAGCTTAAGGCAGCGAAAGCGTCATGATTTTGTGACATGCTCCAGTTTCATGAGCAATTGGCAGAAAAGAGCTTAAGGCAGTGAAAGCATCATGATTTCGTGACATGTTCCATTTTCGCTAGTGCAAACCAAGAAAAGGTTGAAGAAGCAAGAAGTGTCACGATTTCATGACAAAGTTGTAGATGACGTCAGCAAGAGGCAAAGGTGTCACGATTTCATGATAGAAGCTGAGAAGAAGGCTTTGAAGTCTAAAGCGTCATGATTTCATGACAGAGTTGCTGATGACGTCAACAAGAGGCAAAGGTGTCACGATTTCATGACAGAAGCGGAGAAGAAGGCTTTGAAGTCTAAAGCATCATGATTTCATGACAGAAGTGAGATGACGTCAGCGAAAGGCAAAAGTGTCACGATTTCATGACAGAAGTGCCAAGGGAAGCAGACAAAAGCAAAAGCATCGCGATATCGCTACAACAAGCTATAGAAGGTGTACGACAGGCAAAGGTGTCACGATATCATGACATGTTGAAGTTTCATGCTAGAAGCTACAGGGAGGCGGTTGAGGACAGAGTTAACTTTGAGCCGACAAAGTTAAAATCTAGGCCGACGCAGCACAGGGTTTTGCAGCCGACGTAGTGGAAGTATAACAACCGACTAAGTTTGGATGTAATGACCATGGATCTTACTCTATAAAAGGAGGGATGTTTGGATAGTTTGGGCATCGATTAAGTGTGCGTTCAAAGTGCGAATTGCGTAGAGAGAGTGCGGGGAGAAGATCGATCGTAGAAGTGCATAAGTAGAAGCCTGAGCGTCTGCTGTGTTTAGACAGAGGTTGCGAAGACAGTGCTATCGTGATTTAGGCAAAAAGTGCAAAGGAAGTGCTGCTGTATTTGCGAAGATAGTGCTGCTGTATTTTGCGAAGACTGTATTGCTGTGTATACGTAGAATACGTGAAATCTGTGCTACTATGTTTTTGATCGAGAACTGCTGTATTTGCATAGACAGTAAAATATTGGTTTCAACCAAGTGCAAAAAAGAACAGAGGAAGAGGACAGTATTGTGCCAGACCGAAGGACTGTGTTTGGTGCGAGAGAAGAGGACCAGCTTTGCTGTGACAGAATTGAGGACAGAGATCTCCAGCCAGAGCGGGGAAGACAGGTGTCTTCTGTGGATAGAATTCCACTTGCTAAGGGCGAGAGGAGGTAGAGGTCTTCTAGAGGATCACCAACCAAAGCGAGAATTAGGGGAAGGTGTCTCCTTTGAGCTCGAGGCTCATAAACATTGTAATCAGGAAGGATTCCCAGAGGACTTTGATACAACTTTTAGAAGAAAAGTTTTATCCGTGGAGTAGCCCACCTTGGGTGAACCACGTAAATTGTTGTGTCTCTTTGTGGATTGCATTTTGTGCATTGTTTTACTGCTGTTATTCTTGCTATCTTTATTCTGCATGTTAATGGTTTGAAAGTTGTATTGATAGATAAAGTTAAAAGTGGTCTTATACTGTTCACCCCCCCTCTCAGTATAAGCTTGTGTTCTTCAATTGGTATCAGAGCAGGTTCCTTCGAAAAGGTTTTACAATCGAAAGGAAGAACTGGTTAAGAACACAATGGATTTCTCGGGTGGCAATGCAGCACCTATTCTTGATGGATCAGATTTCGGTCTGTGGAGTGCAAGAATGAAAGTCTATCTAATGGCTCTTGGTAATGAGGTATGGGAAGTTATTGAAGATGGGTACACCATTCCTGCAAATGGTCCTTATACTAAAGAAGACAGGCTCCTACATCACAACAACTCAAAAGCCATGAATGCAATCTTGAAAGGTTTACAGAAGGCTGATCTTACCAAAGTTATTCACCTGCAAGACAGCTAGTGAAATGTGGAAACAATTGCAGGTTGTTCATACAGGTGATGCAAATGTCCGAAAGGCCAAATTGAGACATTTTAAAGGTATGTTTGAACAACTCAAGATGAATGATGATGAAAATATTAGTGACTACATGCTTCGGATGGATGAGATTGTGAACTCCATGAAAGACTTAGGTCTTGAACTTGCTGAAAATGATGTGTGTGATAAGATTTTAAGATCTCTTCCTAATAGATTTAGTGAAAATATTTCTGCTATTGAGGAAGCCAAAGATTTAGATAAGTTGAAAAAGGATGAGCTCCATAGTATTCTTGCAGCTTTTGAGCTGAGAACTCAAGTGAATGTTGATATAAAGAAAGAGGCGACTTTCAAAGCTACCAAGAAATCAAAAGGCAAACAGATTCAAGAGAGTGATGAGTCTTCTAGTGAGGAAGAAGCATATTACGACAAGAAAGGCAAATTCTCTAGAAAGCACAAAAGCAAGAAAAATATAAGATGTTTCAAGCTATGGAAAGTATGGTCATTATGCTACTGATTGTACTTGTTTCCAAAGATGAAAGTGATGAAGATATACGAGGATGTTAAGAGCAAGGATTCTGAAAAGCACAGGTATTACAGAAAGAACAAAGATGAACACAACAATCAAGGAAAGAGGTATTCACACAAGAACAAGAAGAGCTTCTATTTGGACAAAGTAAGTAAGTGTTCTAGCAGTGATAGTGAAAGCTCTTCCAGTGATAATGAAAATGAGATGTTGTTCATTTCAGAAAAAGAAGAAGAACCGAAACATAAATTCACGGTCATGAAATGCTTTAGATGTGGAAATTTTGGGCACCTTGAGGATGATTGCACAAATAATGAATTGGTTGCTAGTATGTATGAGGATGCTTCAGAAAATGATAAGGAAGATGCATGTATGGTTTTTGAAAAGGGTAGCACATCTAGTAATAAGAAATCAGAAAAAGGTCTTGATAATTCAAAGTGCAATCAAATAGAGAATCTTGAATGTGAACTCAATAATGCTCTCGAGTGTTTTGGAAAAGGAAAGAAAGAAGAATGATAGACTCAAGGTTAAGTTAGATGAATGTTGTATGGAGAGAGACGATCTTATAGAAAGTCTCGACTTCTCTATAGCCAAAACACAGGAACTCAAGGATGAGTTAGAGTCTAAGATTCTTGAGTATAATGAGTTAGAGCAGAAAATGGTTTCTTTGAAAGAAGAAAATAAAGATTACAAGGATAAACTCTACAGATTTCAGGATAGCTCCAAGAAGGTTAAGTCTCTCATCAAAAATCAAAGAAATCCAACAGATAAAATAGGTCTCGATTTTGTTGAGCCGCACAAGAAATAGGTTGGGGAATCTAGCAAGAGATTTCAAAAAGAAGAAAGTTCTGATGAAGAAAGTACTTCAGATCATGAGTCTGTGAGTGATGAATGCACAGAAATAGAAAACAGATTTTTGAATGTGAAACAGAAGTTCTCGGGACCCAAGAGATCGATTAAAAGAATATTTTTCGGTAGATGTTTTGCGTGTTACAGGTTTGGACACATGGCTGCACATTGCATGTCTCAAATGAAGAAGGTTAACAATAATTTCAGAAGTCATAATTTATTTCAAGGGTATTGCTACTCTTGTAATCAGTTCGAGCACAAGGCAATTTTTTGCAATTCAAATAACAGGAACCGGGTTAGTCAGAACAGGCGGATTCAAAGAACAGCTATGCCTGAAAGAAATAATGTTGTTTGTTACAAGTGCAACAATACAGGTCACTCAGCCAGAAAGTGCAGAGCTGATCTTCCAAGGTACAGGAACAAAAATAGTGGTATAAACAGGTCCAAGGATCAAGGTGTGGACAAGAAAAGAGATGAGAACAAGAACAAGAAAAGTGCCAAGAACAGAAACATTAACAAAGAGCTCAAGAAAAGGCCCGACAAAGAAATTGTAGACACTGATGATGATGAGTGTCTAATGGGAGTTTCACTCCCAACTCTGTTTTAAATCACCTCATTAGGAGGTGGGGGAGGGACTAAGCTAAGAGACTCATTCTTAGTCCCAAGCCCCAAAGGTGACCCTTTGCCATTGATGACAAAGGGGGAGAGATATGAGTAAGGGGGAGAGCTTCAAGTGAAGAGGAAAGCTTCAAGTCAGGGGAGCAAAACTTCAAAGAGATTGATTTCAGTTTTGGCTCTTGAAGATGTGTTTTTAGTAAAGGGTTGCCATCAATGACAAAGGGGGAGATTGTTGGCAATTTTGGGTACCTTGAGTACATTGCCTTTGCCTAAGTTTAGTTGTTGTCATTGATGTCAAGGAGCTCTTGGTAGTTGTTGTCTTTGATGTCAAGGAGTTCTTGGAGCAATTTGTTTTTATGTCTAAGTATGTGTTTTGATGAAGGTTTCAACTGGTCGATAAGTCTCCAAGAAAATAGAGTAGCCCAGTTGCAAAAGATCAAGAAAAAGATAAGTTAGAAAAAGTTTGCAGGTGACTGGAAAAACTATCACGATTTCGCGACATGTTTTAGGAGAGAGAAAGTTCAGGCAAAACTGTCACGATTTCGCGACAAGTTGAGTTGGCAGTGTTGAGTTGCAGAAAGTGTCACGATTTTGTGACAAGTTGAGTTGGAGGTTGAGTTGAGGAAGTGTCACGATTTCATGACAAGTTGAGTTGGAGTGTTGAGTTGAAGAAGTGTCACGATTTCATGACAAGTTTCAATGAAGTTGTACGGATGCAGAAAGTGTCACGATTTCATGACAGGTTGAGTTGGCAGCTTGCAGTTGGCAAAAGCGTCATGATTTTGTGACATGTTCCAGTTGGAGATGGAGAAAAGTGCTTAAAAGCGTCAGATTTCGTGACATGTTCCAATTTCGTGAGCAGTTGGTAGAAAAGAGCTTAAGGCAGTGAAAGCGTCATGATTTCGTGACATGCTCCAGTTTCATGAGCAGTTGGCAGAAAAGAGCTTAAGGCAGCGAAAGCGTCATGATTTCGTGACATGTTCCATTTTTGCTAGTGCAAACCAAGAAAAGGTTGAAGAAGCAAGAAGTGTCATGATTTCGTGACAAAGTTGTAGATGACGTCAGCAAGAGGCAAAGGTGTCACGATTTCATGATAGAAGCTGAGAAGAAGGCTTTGAAGTCTAAAGCGTCACGATTTCATGACAGAGTTGCTGATGACGTCAGCAAGAGGCAAAGGTGTCACGATTTCATGACAGAAGCGGAGAAGAAGGCTTTGAAGTCTAAAGCATCATGATTTCATGACAGAAGTGAGATGACGTCAGCGAAAGGCAAAAGTGTCACGATTTCATGATAGAAGTGCCAAGGGAAGCAGACAAAAGCAAAAGCGTCGTGATATCGCTACAGCAAGCTATAGAAGGTGTACGGTAGGCAAAGGTGTCGTGATATCATGACATGTTGAAGTTTCATGCCAGAAGCTACAGGGAGGCGGTTGAGGACAGAGTTAACTTTGAGCCGACAAAGTTAAAATCTAGGCCGACGCAGCACAGGGTTTTGCAGCCGACGCAGTGGAAGTATAACAGCCGACTAAGTTTGGATGTAATGACCATGGATCTTACTCTATAAAAGGAGGGATGTTTGGATAGTTTGGGCATCGATTAAGTGTGCGTTCGAAGTGCGAATTGCGCAGAGAGAGTGCGGGGAGAAGATCGATCGCAGAAGTGCATAAGTAGAAGCCTGAGCGTCTGCTGTGTTTAGACAGAGGTTGTGAAGACAGTGCTATCGTGATTTAGGCAAAAAGTGCAAAGGAAGTGCTGTTGTATTTGCGAAGATAGTGCTACTGTATTTTGTGAAGACTGTATTGTTGTGTATACGTAGAATACGCGAAATCTGTGCTACTGTGTTTTTGATCGAGAACTGCTGTATTTGTGCAGACAGTAAAATATTGGTTTCAACCAAGTGCAAAAAAGAACAGAGGAAGAGGACAGTATTGTGCCAGACCGAAGGACTGTGTTTGGTGCGAGATAAGAGGACCAGCTTTGCTGTGACGAGAATTGAGGACGAGAGATCTCCGACCGGAGCAGGGAAGACAGGTGTCTTCTGTGGATAGAATTCCACTTGCTAAGGGCAGAGGAGGTAGAGGTCTTCTAGAGGATCACCAGCCAAAGCAGAATTAGGGGAAGGTGTCTCCTTTGAGCTGAGGCTCATAAACATTGTAATCGGGAAGGATTCCCAGAGGACTTTGATACAACTTTTAGAAGAAAAGTTTTATCCGTGGAGTAGCCCACCTTGGGTGAACCACGTAAATTGTTGTGTCTCTTTGTGGATTGCATTTTGTGCATTGTTTTACTACTGTTATTATTGCTATCTTTATTCTGCATGTTAATGGTTTGAAAGTTGTATTGATAGATAAAGTTAAAAGTGGTCTTATACTGTTCACCCCCCCTCTCAGTATAAGCTTGTGTTCTTCAATTGGTATCAGAGCAGGTTCCTTCGAAAAGGTTTTATAGCCGGAAGGAAGAACTGGTTAAGAACACAATGGACTTCTCAGGTGGCAATGCAGCACCTATTCTTGATGGATCAGATTTCGGTCTGTGGAGTGCAAGAATGAAAGTCTATCTAATGGCTCTTGGTAATGAGGTATGGGAAGTTATTGAAGATGGGTACACCATTCCTGCAAATGGTCCTTATACTAAAGAAGACAGGCTCCTACATCACAACAACTCAAAAGCCATGAATGCAATCCTGAAAGGTTTACAGAAGGCTGATCTTACCAAAGTTATTCACTGCAAGACAGCTAGTGAAATGTGGAAACAATTGCAGGTTGTTCATACAGGTGATGCAAATGTCCGAAAGGCCAAATTGAGACATTTTAAAGGTATGTTTGAACAACTCAAGATGAATGATGATGAAAATATTAGTGACTACATGCTTCGGATGGATGAGATTGTGAACTCCATGAAAGACTTAGGTCTTGAACTTGCTGAAAATGATGTGTGTGATAAGATTTTAAGATCTCTTCCTAATAGATTTAGTGAAAATATTTCTGCTATTGAGGAAGCCAAAGATTTAGATAAGTTGAAAAAGGATGAGCTCCATAGTATTCTTGCAGCTTTTGAGCTGAGAACTCAAGTGAATGTTGATATAAAGAAAGAGGCGACTTTCAAAGCTACCAAGAAATCAAAAGGCAAACAGATTCAAGAGAGTGATGAGTCTTCTAGTGAGGAAGAAGCATATTACAGCAAGAAAGGCAAATTCTCTAGAAAGCACAAAAACAAGAAAAATATAAGATGTTTCAACTATGGAAAGTATGGTCATTATGCTACTGACTATACTGTTTCCAAAGATGAAAGTGATGAAGATATATAGGATGTTAAGAGCAAGGATTCTGAAAAGCACAGGTATTACAGAAAGAACAAAGATGAACACAACAATCAAGGAAAGAGGTATTCACACAAGAACAAGAAGAGCTTCTATTTGGACAAAGTAAGTAAGTGTTCTAGCAGTGATAGTGAAAGCTCTTCCAGTGATAATGAAAATGAGATGTTGTTCATTTCAGAAAAAGAGGAAGAACCGAAACATAAATTCACGGTCATGAAATGCTTTAGATGTGGAAATTTTGGGCACCTTGAGGATGATTGCACAAATAATGAATTGGTTGCTAGTATGTATGAGGATGCTTCAGAAAATGATAAGGAAGATGCATGTATGGTTTTTGAAAAGGGTAGCACATCTAGTAATAAGAAATCAGAAAAAGGTCTTGATAATTCAAAGTGCAATCAAATAGAGAATCTTGAATGTGAACTCAATAATGCTCTCAGTGTTTTGGAAAAGGAAAGAAAGAAGAATGATAGACTCAAGGTTAAGTTAGATGAATGTTGTATGGAGAGAGACGATCTTATAGAAAGTCTTGACTTCTCTATAGCCAAAACACAGGAACTCAAGGATGAGTTAGAGTCTAAGATTCTTGAGTATAATGAGTTAGAGCAAAAAATGGTTTCTTTGAAAGAAGAAAATAAAGATTACAAGGATAAACTCTACAGATTTCAGGATAGCTCCAAGAAGGTTAAGTCTCTCATCAAAAATCAAAGAAATCCAACAGATAAAACAGGTCTCGGTTTTGTTGAGCCGCACAAGAAATAGGTTGGGGAATCTAGCAAGAGATTTCAAAAAGAAGAAAGTTCTGATGAAGAAAGTACTTCAGATCATGAGTCCGTGAGTGATGAATGCGCAAAAACAGAAAACATATTTTTGAATGTGAAACAGAAGTTCTCGGGACCCAAGAGATCGATTAAAAGAATATTTTTTGGCAGATGTTTTGCGTGTTACAGGTTTGGACACATGGTTGCACATTGCATGTCTCAAATGAAGAAGGTTAACAATAATTTCAGAAGTCGTAATTTATTTCAAGGGTATTGCTACTCTTGTAATCAGTTCGGGCACAAGGCAATTTTTTGCAATTCAAATAACAGGAACCGGGTTAGTCAGAATAGGCGGATTCAAAGAACAGCTATGCCTGAAAGAAATAATGTTGTTTGTTACAAGTGCAACAATACAGGTCACTCAGCCAAAAAGTGCAGAGCTGATCTTCCAAGGTACAGGAACAAAAACAGTGGTATAAACAGGTCCAAGGATCAAGGTGTGGACAAGAAAAGAGATGAGAACAAGAACAAGAAAAGTGCCAAGAACAGAAACATTAACAAAGAGCTCAAGAAAAGGCCCGACAAAGAAATTGTAGACACTGATGATGATGAGTGTCTAATGGGAGTTTCACTCCCAACTCTATTTTAAATCACCTCATTAGGAGGTGGGGGAGGGACTAAGCTAAGAGACTCATTCTTAGTCCCAAGCCCCAAAGGTGACCCTTTGCCATTGATGACAAAGGGGGAGAGATTTGAGTAAGGGGGAGAGATATGAGTAAGGGGGAGAGCTTCAAGTGAAGAGGAAAGCTTCAAGTCAGGGGGAGCAAAACTTCAAAGAGATTGATTTCAGTTTTGGCTCTTGAAGATGTGTTTTTAGTAAAGGGTTGCCATCAATGACAAAGGGGGAGATTGTTGGCAATTTTGGGTACCTTGAGTACATTGCCTTTGCCTAAGTTTAGTTGTTGTCATTGATGTCAAGGAGCTCTTGGTAGTTGTTGTCTTTGATGTCAAGGAGTTCTTGGAGCAATTTGTTTTTATGTCTAAGTATGTGTTTTGATGAAGGTTTCATCTGGTCAGTAAGTCTCCAAGAAAATCAAAGTAGCCCAGTTGCAAAAGATCAAGAAAAAGATAAGTTAGAAAAAGTTCGCAGGCGGCTGGAAAAACTGTCGCGATTTCGTGACATGTTTTAGGAGAGAGAAAGTTCAAGAAAAGTGTCACGATTTCGTGACAAGTTGAGTTGGCAGTGTTGAGTTGCAGAAAGTGTCATGATTTCGCGACAAGTTGAGTTGGGAGTTGAGTTGCGGAAGTGTCACGATTTCACAAGAGTTGGGGGGCGATTTCGTGACAAGTTTCAATGAAGTTGTACGGATGCAGAAAGTGTCACGATTTCATGACAGGTTGAGTTGGCAGCTAGTTTACGAAAGCGTCATGATTTCATGACATGTTCATTGGCGTATGAGAAAAGAGCTTAAGGCAGCGAAAGCGTCATGATTTCGTGACATGTTCCAATTTCATGAGCAGTTGGTAGAAAAGAGCTTAAGGTAGCAAAAGCATCATGATTTCGTGACATGTTCCATTTTTGCTAGTGCAAACCAAGAAAAGGTTGAAGAAGCAAGAAGTGTCACGATTTCATGACAAAGTTGTAGATGACGTCAGCAAGAGGCAAAGGTGTCATGATTTCGTGATAGAAGCTGAGAAGAAGGCTTTGAAGTCTAAAGCATCATGATTTCATGACAGAGTTGCTGATGACGTCAACAAGAGGCAAAGGTGTCATGATTTCATGATAGAAGCGGAGAAGAAGGCTTTGAAGTCTAAAGCGTCACGATTTCACGACAGAAGTGAGATGACGTCAACGAAAGGCAAAAGTGTCATGATTTCATGATAGAAGTGCCAAGGGAAGCAGACAAAAGCAAAAGCGTCGCGATATCGCTACAACAAGCTATAGAAGGTGTACGACAGGCAAAGGTGTCACGATATCGTGACATGTTGAAGTTTCACGCCAGAAGCTACAAGGAGGCGGTTGAGGACAGAGTTAACTTTGAGCCGACAAAGTTAAAATCTGGGCCGACGCAGCACAGGGTTTTGCAACCGACGCAGTGGAAGTATAACAGCCGACTAAGTTTGGATGTAATGACCATGGATCTTACTCTATAAAAGGAGGGATGTTTGAATAGTTTGGGCATCGATTAAGTGTGCGTTCGAAGTGCGAATTGCACAGAGAGAGTGCGGGGAGAAGATCGATCGCAGAAGTGCATAAGTAGAAGCCTGAGCGTCTGTTGTGTTTAGACAGAGGTTGCGAAGACAGTGCTATCATGATTTAGGCAAAAAGTGCAAAGGAAGTGCTATTGTATTTGCGAAGATAGTGCTGTTGTATTTTGCGAAGACTGTATTGTTGTGTATACGCAGAATACGCGAAATCTATGCTACTGTGTTTTTGATCGAGAACTGCTGTATTTGCATAGACAGTAAAATATTGGTTTCAACCAAGTGCAGAAAAAGAACAGAGGAAGAGGACAGTATTGTGCCAGATCGAAGGACTGTGTTTGGTGCAGAGAAGAGGACCAACTTTGTTGTGATAGAATTGAGGACAAAGATCTCCGGCCAGAGCAGGGAAGACAGGTGTCTTCTGTGGATAGAATTCCACTTGCTAAGGGCGAGAGGAGGTAGAGGTCTTCTAGAGGATCACCAACCAAAGCAGAATTAGGGGAAGGTGTCTCCTTTGAGCTGAGGCTCATAAACATTGTAATCGGGAAGGATTCCCTAGAGGACTTTGATACAACTTTTAGAAGAAAAGTTTTATCCGTGGAGTAGCCCACCTTGGGTGAACCACGTAAATTGCTGTGTCTCTTTGTGGATTGCATTTTGTGCATTGTTTTACTGCTGTTATTACTGCTATCTTTATTCTGCATGTTAATGGTTTGAAAGTTGTATTGATAGATAAAGTTAAAAGTGGTCTTATACTGTTCACCCCCCCCTCTCAGTATAAGCTTGTGTTCTTCAGATAGCTATGAATATACACTTACATAGGCTATGGATAGAGACAAAATCTCAAGTATGGGATGGAATCTTGGATTTGATAAGACCCTTCCAAGTGATGGGAATTGGGGAGAGAATGAAGGTGGAAGTAGTTCAAAATATTTGTAAGGTTTTTCAATATGTATTTATTACGTATATCAAGCAAGAGGGAAATAGGGTGGTATATAATTTAGAAAAATGGGAAAAGGAGTTGGAGGAAGGGCAATACGTGGACTCTTAGATGGAAAATCAAATAATTTGGTGCTAAAAAATCCAAGGGATATGAGAGGTGGTAGAGGTAGATAGTAAAATAGGTAAAGCAAATAGTGATTCTAATGAATCTATCATAGTTAGGCTAGTGAGCAATGGCCCTGAAGGAAACAAATGATAAGTTATCCTAGTTTTGAGCTAGGTAAGCAAGTTTCTTGGCTTACTACCATAGGCTCCTATGTCTTCATCTTCAGGCCATTGTTGCTCTATTGTATGACATTACTACTAGTAGACTCAGAGCGACCAAGACGGATGGATTTCAAAAACAGAAGACACATAGCCACTGGCATTTTATTGGGTATGGCCAAATTAAGAGAAAATAGACCTCCACCCCATAAAGCAATAGGTATGCCAAATATGATCAAGATGCCAAGAATGACTTCAAAATAGTATGAAGATAGATGGATGGTCTACAAAATTTAGATGAATGAGGAAAAATAGAATTCAACTTAGGTGTTATTGTTGTGCATGGATAATTGCATATTGGTGGGTTTAGGTGTTGTTTTTAATGAAACCACCTATATAATATTTGCAGTGCTTTGTGGGAAGTGGTTTAAATGAATGGTAGTTAGCATTGATCTCATGGCAACCTCCATAATGCTTGATATATTGTTTATATATAGTGTCGAGTTACTCCCAAGGTAGGTTTGAAACCAATCAAGGCCCATATTGAGATAGGCGTTGATGATGAGGATAGCACTTTCACCAGGTGTATGGGTAATTTTTGAGCCAAGAGGGATTGGAGGAGGCTCCTCTTTCTCCCTTGTTTACTATCTGGATCATTTTAATTTTTAATACAACTTCTATTAATATAATTTATTTTCAATATTTCAAAAAAATCAAACAAAAATG
Source organism: Wollemia nobilis (assembly GCA_028583015.1). Lineage (NCBI taxonomy): Eukaryota > Viridiplantae > Streptophyta > Pinopsida > Araucariales > Araucariaceae > Wollemia > Wollemia nobilis. The sequence goes on along the minus strand of JAQPPZ010000689.1, from coordinate 9,522,280 downwards.
AATGATAAAATGTGTAAGTATAAATTGAACTTAGACTATTACACCAATGTTTAAAACTATTTAACTAAGTTAATAACTTATGCTAGAGAAAAAAGGGTTGTAGTTGGGTATCATACCCTTGATAAATCACAACTCTCTCCTTTAGAGCTTGAGAGTTTATAAACAAATTCAATTCTTATCTCAATTGAGTTGTTATAGCTAGATACCTACATCATTTTTCATAAAAAATCTAAATTCTTGATTTTCGTTGTCATGACCCTCCCAAGGAAAACTCATTCATGAGATAGACTTATGCTTTTTGGATGTGTTATTTGATGATGGAATGTTTGACTATTCCATATTTATTGGTTTTGTAATTGTTTAATGAAAATAATTTGAAGTGATTGATAAATTATTACCCTTGCAGGAATAGGTTCTCCATAGTAGGAGAAGAGTATAACCACTGGAAATGAATAAGTGAAATGTTGTGATGATATTTTTTAGATTATCATGTTCTACTTGGGCAATGTGCACTAAATCTTGGGTGAAATTTTAGTTGCTAACAACAATTTTCTTGTTGTTGTATTTTCAGCTTTTGGCCACTTTAAGGATATTCAATAGGTCTAAAAGAAGCTTAGAATAAATGAGTATATTTATGTTTATAAGACAAAGGTTGATATCTTGTTCTTTTATATATAAGAGAAAATAAATATAAATCATTAATAATAAAGTGTTATTTAGAACAATGATTTATATTAGTGCATATATATATATATTTATTTATTTATTTATACTCATGCTATTTTCTAAGGCGCTCAATGTCAAAGAAGTTCTATAGTTACTAAAAATCGTGATTGTAACCATTGCTTCTATATACCAAAAAAAAAAAAATGTCAAAGAAGTTCTTAGTACATTCTTGATTTTAATTCCCATGAGAACATTGTTGTGTTGAGTGGTTATGTTATCTTGGTCAAGGTGGAAAAGTGAAGCTTCAACTCATGCTTAAGTTTGGGGTTATGGAACTTTCGTTCAGTGAAATTGTGCCCACTCTTGTACACCGAGCAAAGGGAAGGACATGAGAGCTAAAATGGTTGCTATGTTTGTTGCTTGACGTAAACTCGAGGAAGTGGAGCTTGGAGGGATCGAAGGGAAGCGATTGAAGAAGTTTGAAGTGCTAGGGTGAGAGAAGAAAGAAGGTGGAAGAGACTCAGGAAGAAGCAAAAGGGGATAAAGGTGAAGATTTTGCTACCATCGGACTACATGCAGTCTTCTTTATGGAAACCAGGTATGTATTGTTGAGGTTTTTTATTCATTGAAAGGTTTAAGATGTTGAATATCTATAGTTCAATTCTAGCTTGGAAAAGAACCCAACATGATGGTATTTTATGTTAAGGATGAATCATTTTCTCCACCTGAAATCCATAGTTGTAATGAGACTAGAGACTGCTTATATTCTTCAGTTTGGAAATCGAGTAACTCTATATTTGTCACATTGTTGTTATTTCTTCTTGAAATAGAGTAGTTGGAAAACCTCTATAGAAGAAAACAAATAGGAAACAAATTACATAGATAGTACAGGAGTTGGGGTAATCTTTTGGTGTAGTAAACTTAGTTTCCAATGATCAAGTAGAAAGAAGTCACTTGATAGTCGTAGAGAGATTTAAAGATTGGGTTGGAATGTTGTTGCGATTATTTCTCCTTTGTGTAGCTAGTAGCTTTTTTGGATATGTTGTTATGTGAACAAAGGCCTGGGTTGCATGATAAGATGACTGGTTGGAACGTTGCCTTGTTCAAAACTAGATAATAAATGATTTGTGAGTCGATGTTGAGTGAAGATGGTTGACGACCGTCGAGCTTGAAAACCATTGTTGGAAAGCAAGTTTTTAACCACACACTCAAGACTGTAATTTGTAGAGTATGTTGTTTTTTGTGAAATATGTGGAAGTTGCTACCTTTGGTACTGATTGTGTTTGGGAATCATACAGGATGGAAATTTATATTTACTCTGTTTATGCTTAAATGATGGTAGGACTTGTAGAGGTTCTATTGGTAAGCTCTAGAATATTTTATAGTTAATATCATTTGCTTTTTTTTAATAAATTTGTAGGTAGACTTGCTCGGTTATGTTTTATGATATGTATGTTGAGTAGATGGTGCATTTTAATGTAAATAAATAGGGTTATACTTGAAATGAATAAAGTATTGTTGTGTATATTTTATACTCTTCTGAGAAGCCTAGAGCCACTTGCTTGATGACCACGTAAGGTATTTTTAATGAAGGGATTATGAATCTTTTGAGGATATGAGATTCACATCCTATACCATGTTGTAATGATAATTACCATTTAAGAATTCTTTTGAGCAAAGAACCTCATGCATAATGAATTGCAAAAACTCAGAAGGACATCCTAGAAGGTGATTGCGGTTAAAAAAGGAGGAAGGAGATTTTCATATTTCTCTTTTTGGTCTTCTTGAGAACCCATTTGTAACTTCTTCCCAGCTTACGTCTGGACTTTAATTGTTTATATTTTTCCAAGGTTTCAGATCAAATTCTTGGAGGGGAAGATCTTCTACAATTCTTCTGGTTGATTTTCATGTTAGGAGTGAATCAAACCAGTGTTGCTATGTAGTCAAGGACGTCTGGTCACATTCCTATAGCTTAATGGGAAGGACTATTTTTGTTGTGATTCGAGATTGAATCATGAAAATAATGTATTTGTGGGAGTATGTGTTTAATTATGAGGGATTTGTGCACCTTATATGCAATCTTGTTCTCTAAAATTGAATTGGTTATTTATGCTTTTCCACAGAGGAAGATATTGTTTAGATGCGTACAGATGTATTTGGGAATTATTGAGTTGTTGGTTGGTTTAGTTAGGTGCAAGCTCTCTTTATTAAATGATTAAAGATGTTGGAATGTTGTTATTGTTTCTAACTATAATGAACGAGAACCGTGTGAGACCTTGTGGATGGGTTGATAATTAGAAAATGAAAAAATAAGCAAGCTCACAATATGATATTTTGGCTAATCACTTTGTAGTAAAGACTTTTTTAAAAAGGATTAAATTCTATAATCAAAACTCAGTAATAAATAAAGTTCCTTAATAATGATTTTTTTTTTGCCACTCCTCATAGGGAGATGAAACCATTATATAATAAAGTGAAGTTTGTTGGTGTTAGTCTCCTAGTGATAGAGATTTTGAATCCAACCTAATATGGCTCAGGTCAATAATATCTTCCAAATGAAAGGAAGGTAGTTTATGAGCTAATTTGTCAGGTTAATATAAAGATGTAGAAACCTTATGGTCTAAGTGTTAATGGTGAAAGAAGAACCGTTGGTAGAATGACTTAGATAGAGCATAGCTAGGTGAATTTGGGGATAAATTTGGAAAACATGTTCCTAGCTTCACAATAAGAGCAATACCTTGGGAAAACAGATCTCTCAAGTCTTCATTAGATTATTATATAATACAATCATGATGCTTATGATTAATAAGATGAGACTTACTCTTGGGATGACAAGCTCATCGATGTGACGAGTAGGATAGACGACTTCCCTAGCGCTTGGCACCCACTTATAAGGATCTATGTTGAGTGTAGCGAACGATGAGCTCTTTTTGATGGATAGAGAGGAGTATGGAGCTAACTCATTAGGAGTAATGGGTAGGATAGCTCGGAGTAAGTATAACACCTAGTTTACTTATATTGATGGATATATGTGAGTATGGGAATGGGTGAATCTCTATGCCTAGTGTCCGGGTTATGCATAAGGGGTCGGACCCGAAATGTACTTGTAAAAAATTGGTGAATCCGTTTCAAAACCCTAGTGAATCCTAGCCAACTTCATGTAGTAGGAAATGGCAAGTTACCTTAATTTTTTATAAAATTTTGTAAAAATTTGGCAAATTTGACAATTTTGGTCGGACCGAGTAGAAAATACAGTCCAACATCGTATCGGGTGAAAAAAATGATCCAGGCTCGAATCGGGTGCAAAACACAATTTGGGCTCGAACTGGATGGAAAAAAGGTTCGACTAAAAAGTTCTTGGATCGATTGGAAAAAGCCTTGGCTGATGGATCAGGTGTATATTAATTCCGCGTGGAAAAAGGTCCATGTGCAAAGCAAGGACCGGTAAATGGACCGGGTGGAAGAAAGATCTAAAAGACGAATCGGGTGGATAACAAGATTTGACCAACATACCGGGTGCAAGATAAGGTTCGACTAACAAACTAGGAGTAATATAGATCCAGTTAATGAATCGGGTGAAGTAAAGGTCTAGTTGACTCACTAGGTGTATATAATGCTTCAGCCTCATACCGGGTGTAGATAATGCTCTAACCTTGTACCGGGTGTAAAACAAGATCTAGCTTCACCCTGCCACGCATCACACCACCAACTGCATGTCCACTAACATGCTTCCATGTGTCCACCCCACTCAATTTTATCTATAAAAATTAGTAGTTATTTTTTCAATATTTTTTTTGTTGCACGAGATCAAAGCAAAGTTGCGAACCCTTCCCTCCCCCAAGGGATCATTACCCCACACTTGTCCAGAGCGATGATCACCATGTCCACAACGTCTCAAAAAATTACAATCAAAAATCAAAGTTACATTGGATTTTCAAAGTTCTTAACCACACCTGAGATCGACCATACATGGGTTCAGGATGCAGGTTTTGAGACTTTGACTTCTATTGCCCAATTCAGAATAGATAAAAATTTTCTATACAATAACATCAAAGGCTACGACAATGATCTTGGGGCAGTTAGTCTATATCTACATAATAGAAAAATATATTTTACAATCAAACCCTCTGATATCCAAATATTGACTAGTATTCCACAGAAGGGTCTTGCCCCTATTTCACAGAAGTTAATTCTCTCTAAGAATGATAAGGCTTTCTTGGCGAGCAACTACAATATCTCTCAGAAATTGTTATCAGGTATAATTCTCTTCACTTGATTATCTTAAACTTCACAATTTAAAATTTTTTATGTCACCTAATTTAGTTTTGCAATGTCTACAACGAAGTCCAAGAGAGGTTTAACTAATACCTCAGTTTCCAACAATGATTTCAAGGTAATTCTTGAATTTTTCCAAGCAAGACTATTTTTGCTTAGAAAAACGGAGATTCCATTCTGATCATTGGCTTATATTGTTTTTTGTCTAGAGTACCACGAAATATTTGACTGGTGTACATATATTTCAGATCGAATCTGATCAAAGCTCTATACCAATCAGAAAAACCTCACACGATAGCCTCGGTAATTATATTTTAGCACTTTACTATGAAATTTTTCATAATTTGTAGGATACTGGTTTACCAACTATAGTGCACGCAAAATTACAAAGCATTGCTTTGACTACCAAAGAGCTAAAGGTAATTATTCTATTTTTCACCATTAAATAATTTTTATATTTTAGCATATTTTTTATTTATATTTTAACTTTTTTTTGCATCTAAATGTAGAGTAAGATAGCTATCGCAAGGATAAAACAATATGTTGCTATCAGAATTCACATGCTAGAGGATGGTGCTGATTCAGAAGGCACAATGTGTGAATCACAACCATTGTAGAGACCTCATAAACACCAGAAGCCAACTTCTTCTCCCGTTTCTTGACAACATCTGCAAGCAAATATCATGGAATGTGAATCCAGTTATGTCACACCAATGACGAGTAAATTTAGTATTTTGAGTTTTCTTGATTCATTACCATTACTATTTAGTTAAAATTATATTTATTTTTTCATTTTTTTGTAAGTTTTCAGTTTTACGCCCCACCCCCCACGCACTCACACCTAGTTGTCTCCATCGATTGAAGGGCAACAAGAGATCTCTTTGTCGGGTAAGTGTGTTTTTACTATTATGTACTAATTTTATCCGCTTTAATTTTGTTTAATAATATCTTGTTATAATGTATTTAGGTCCCTCTCGACAATTTATTAAAAGAAGGAAGGAAATGATGCCGCCACCACCACCACTAGGACAACCTCAACAATGATAGCAATTAATGCGAGGTCACATTGGTGGAAAATAGCTTGTTGGACCAAGATCACGGGTTGGACCAACACCATCCAGGATACAGGATTCTACATTTCCATCCTTGTCATTTTCAACTGGTTGTTCGTTGAAAGATGTTTCGACCTTCGGATTAGATGTGCTAGCATTAGATCAAGATTATCTTTTACAGGGGAATATTGAAGGGTTTAAAGTTTTAGAGGTGTTTCACGGACTACAAGAACAAGAAATTCGAATAGCTAAGCCAATTTCATCGTCACCTTCTGACACCTCCGATCCTAGTCCTCAAACTGAGGACGAACAAGGTACTTTTTCTAAAAAGAATTTGGTTTCTGATAATTGTTATGTACTGATCCATAAATTTTTGCTTAAAAATATCAAGGAAATGAAGGATTGGGAATTTTGGGAAAATATCCTTATCAAGGAAATAAATGCTAGCCATAAAAATTATGAAAAAAGGGAAGAATTTTTCTCCCCGATCAGAAACCAACCTGAGAAGCTTGCTAGGTTGTTACATCAAGCTCAATAAGGATCAATAAACCCTTTTGTGTCTTATGATGATCAAATTTTAAATGCTATGTTGAACAGGTTAGAGAACCTGAATGCGAAAGCCCAAGCGTATTACAACCTATGGGATTCTAATAAGAAAAAGTTTTAATCGCTGATGTTGCAAGAGATGCTACTGAGGTGAGACTTTAGATGCAATAAAATTTATCATTATCTTCTGTAATATAACTCTTGATTAACTAAGATTTTCTTTATTTTTTTTGCAAGTAAATTTTTATAATTTTACATAAACAAGTTGATTTCATGGTTGTTAATCTCGAGGCTGCAAAGAAATCAATCTTAAATGCAATAGCAATGAAGGAGACCCTACAGGCTAAGGTCATGGATAATAATTATTTAAAAGTAATTATCATGGAGCACAAAAAGGATCCAAATATCTTGCTTAAGAAGAAGCTTGAACAAAATGAACATGTAGTCCTTGAGGATCCAACCAAATAAGATAAATTGTTGATGGGGAGATTACAGAAGGTTGAGGAAGGCCTCATCAAAAAAGGAGCATTGAAAGGGCCTACACAGGTTATTGGAACATAAGATAAGGGAAAAAAACCTGCAACTTCAAGAGCATCTCAAACTCAAGGAGATGCAGATATACAAGGAGCATCTCAAACTCAAGGAGATGTAGATATACAAGGAGAGACTGAATCTCAAGCCCTAGGTGATCCATATGCACAAAGAGTGACTAAATATGCCCTTGCTCCCCCATGATAAAATTAATATATTGTAAAACGTTTCATAGTTTACAGCAAGTTCTACTATATTTTTATAAACAAATTTGTACAATGTAAATTTTCTATGCAAATAATGAAAAAGGCTTTTATTAATTTGTCTTCTATCACTCAGAGGTTGTTTCCATTTATATTCTTGTGCAGCTTTTAAGTTTAGAACGATTCAACTATATTTACAATTACAATCTAAAATAATAAACGATTCAACTATATTCACGATTCAACTCAGTTGTGCCAATATATTAATATCATTACACTAACAATTCTATAACAAAAAATATATATTTTGAAAGATAATGTTGTAAATCGGTTATGAATGAACATAATTAGGATACTTCAAAGACTACAACATAAAACATATAATTTGAAAGATAATGTTGTGTTATAAATCATAAAGTTACAATTCATATAGATGAAACTAAGTTCTATCAAGTCATGTTATCACCTGCTATTTTCCTTTAAGATTAGTTTTTTTCTGGTTATGCCTTTTTATATTAAACTAATCTTGAAGGCAAATAATAGGCAATAGGTTGATTTGATAGAACTCAAATTCCTCAACAATTGTCATGGATTACAAAGAATATATAGCACAAGAGGAAGAGTTAAGATGGTGACACATGTCACCATGTGAAACCCAAATGACACATGTCATGTGTAAAGTACACACATGTTAGGGTAAGCATGGGTAAAGTACACATTATTTTATTTCTAACATCCCCCCTTAATGTGTACTTTCCTAAAAAAGTAAGTCAACATTAGATACATCCCCCAACCTAGCTCTGATGCTAGATGTAAGTTCTAAACTACATCCTAACATGAAAATACATAACCAGACATAAATTAATCTTGGAGGTAAATAACAGGCAATAGGCTGACTTGATAGAACTCAAATTCTCCAAAAATTGTTATGAATTACAAATAATATATAGTGTAGGAGGAAGAGTTATGATGGTGACACATGTTGCCATGTAAAACCCAAAAGACACATGTTATGCGTAAAGTAAACACATGACATGAAGGTAAGATTGGTTGACCAAGATGAAACCTGCCCATAACTAGTTCATTACTTTTGGAGATGAATGTGCTCTTCCCATTGAAGGTGTAGGAGATGCACCACTTACTTTACACAATGGGAATAATGTCCCTACCACGGATGTGTTGTATGTACCTAGCCTTAAGAGGAGTCTCCTTTCTATTGGGAAACTTACAGATAAGGGTTATACTATCTTTTTTGACAAAGACAAATGTTATATTCAGGAACCAAATGGCTCTGTCAAAGCCATGGGAGTCAAAAAGGATGGTGTCTATTACCTCCTTACCCAATCTATAACTCAACAATCTTTGCATACAACTACTACTTTCTCTTTGGAGTATATGTGGCATGAAAGAATGGGTCATTTAAACTTTCATAATCTTCAAATGATGGAAAGAATGGGTTTGGTAAAAGGACTTCCTCACTTAAGGGAGTCTAAATGCTTTTGTGAACCATGTGTTATTGCCAAACACCATAGACAACCTTTTGAGTCAGGAAAGGCTTGGAGAGCCAACAGGCCACTACAATTAGTGCATTCAAACATTTGTGGGCCAATGTTTATTCCCTCTCATACTGGGGCTAGATATTACATCACTTTCATTGATGATTACAGCAGAAAAATTTGGATCTATCTCATTTAGTATAAATGGAAAGCCCTTGATACATTCAAGGAATTCATGGCACTTGTTGAAAGAGAAAGTGGCTATCAAATCTCCACCTTGAGGATAGATAATGGTGGAGAATACATCTCCAAATATTTTTTAGTCTTTGTAAGAATCATGGGATAAGGAGGTAGTTCACAACTCCTTATACACCTCAACAAAATGGAGTAGTTGAGAGGATGAATCAGACCATCACAAACAGGGCCAAATCTATGCTAGTTGTTGTTGCATTATCAAACACATTTTGGGGAGAAGTTGTCCTTACTATTGCATACTTGACCAATAGGTCCTATACTAAGGCTTTGCATGACATAACACCAAAGGAATTATGGAGTGGAAAGACGCCCTATGTGGGCCATTTCAGAGTCTTTGGATGTGATGCTTATGCCCACATACCTTATCAAAAAAGAAATAAATTTGATGACAAGAGCCAAAAATGCATCTTTGTTGGCTATAGTGAAAGTGCCAAAGCCTATAAGTTATATGAGCCTGTTTCCAAGAGGATTTTTCTCTCTAGGGATGTTACCTTCAATGAGTATTCCCCACCAAATCCTTCTCCTATGGCCCCTTCATTTCAACCAAATAAGGAAATAGTTGCTCCCTTGGCATCCACTCCCTCACCTAATCCTTCCTCTTCCATCACAAGTCAAAGCCTTCCTCAACATGAGGACCTCCCCACTCATGATCCATGTCCTCCTTCCCCTCCTACTTCTCCTCCATCTAATGATAATGCCACATCATCAAATCCTTTACCTAAGTGGGTTCAATCTACCATAGATGCAACCCAAATCCACTTGCCCACTTATACAGGTAAAAGGCCTTCTACCCTAAGACACCAAGTGAACTATGCTCTCATGGCCAAAGTCCTGAGCCAACCAGAACCTTCTAATGTCAAAGAAGCACTTGGTGATCCTAAATGGACTCTTGCCATGGAACAAGAATTGGATTCCATTGAACGGAATCACACATGGGAGTTAGTTGATTTACCCCCAGGCAAATCCACCATTGGCACAAAATGGGTGTACAAGGCAAAGTACAAATTAGATGGCTCATTAGATCGCTACAAGGCTCGCCTAGTAGCTAAAGGCTATAAGCAACAAGAAGGGATTGATTATGAGGAGACCTTTGCTCCTATGGCAAAAATGACTACAATCTGCATTGTTATTGCTTTAGCCGCTCAAAAACATTGGCCTATGTATCAAATGGATGTAAAAAGTGCCTTCCTCAATGGTGCATTGAAAGAAGAAGTATATGTTGATCAACCACCAAGGTACATAGTCAAAGGCCAAGAAAACAAAGTCCTTAGATTGAAGAAATCTCTATATGGGTTGAAGCAGGCACCAAGAGCTTGGTATGCCAAAATTGATTCTTATTTCATCAACCTTGGTTTCACTAGATCTGCAGCAGAATCTACTCTCTATGTGAAACATTGGAGGAACCACATCATTTTGGTGATATTGTATGTGGATGATCTTCTCATTATAGGTGATGACATAGATGGAATAAGGTTTCTCAAAGAGGACTTATGCAAAAACTTTGAAATGACTGACTTGGGCCTCCTTCACTACTACTTAGGCATAGAAGTGTGGCAACAACCTAGCAAGATCTTCATCTCCCAGGCTAAATATATTCAGTCTCTCTTGGAGAGGTTTCACATGTAGGAGTGTAAACCATCCCCCACTCCCATGGAAACCCGATTGAAATTGATCAATAGTGATGATGAAGAAAGGGTTGATGGCACCCTTTACAAACAACTAGTTGGAAGTTTGATCTACTTAACTTCAACTAGACCAGATATCACCTATTTAGTGGGCCTTGTTTCCAGATTCATGCAGGATCCCAAGAAGAGTCATTGGATAGCAACTAAGAGGATTTTGAGATTCCTCAAGGGGACCCCTCATCATGGTCTTATGTACACAACATGTGATGATTTTTCATTGATTGGGTACATAGATTCAGATTGGGCTAGTTGTCCTAAAACTAGAAGATCAACTACTGGTTACGACTTTTAGTTGGGTCAAGGTACCATCTCATGGAGCACCAAGAAACAACATACAGTTTCCTTGTCTTCAGCAAAAGCAGAGTATAAGGCAACAGTTGAGGCAACTAAGGAAGCAATTTGGTTGAGGCAACTACTTAAGGATATTGGGCTACTCATAGATGGTCCAACACACATATATTGTGACAATCAAAGTACCATTAAGATGACCAAAAATCTAGTCTTCCATGCCCGAACAAAGCACATTGAGATCCATCATCACTTCATCAGAGAAATGGTCCAAGAGAACATCATACAGATGGAGTATGTACCTACTCAAGATCAAGTGGCTAACATCTTCACCAAGTCACTTGGACTTGACAAATTCTCCAAGTTTAGCAAAATGCTCTATGTATGTTGTAATAAGATTCAACATTAAGGGGAAATATAAGAAATAAGTTAGTGTACTTTACCCATGCTTATCCTAACATGTGTGTAATTTACACATAACATGTGTCATTTGGGTTTCTCACGGTGACATGTGTCACCATCTTAACTCTTCCTCTTGTGCTATATATTCTTTGGGATCCGTACTAGTTATATTTTTTTATATTAGGGTATAGTATAAAACTTACAGGTCTTCCCACATCTACTCATATTTAAAATATGATATTTTTTTAATTCACTTACCACTATTTTAATTCTTATTGGCCAGTGATTTGAACCAATCCTTGTTAAGGTATTAATTTTAGCACAAATTCCTTCATCTAGCCAATGATCTAAGAGAATGCATCTGTCTAAATTTTTTGCTATTAGGTTATGGCCTCTCCTAGTGTTGGTCCAAGTACAATTGTCTTCTTCAAACACAACCTCCCATATATTATTGTTTTGAATAAAAGCTAAGAAATCTTTCATACTTTGGGTTAATTTCCTAATTCTCCCAAAATTTTCATCTAGCTTAGTTATGGCATTAAAATCTCCTATGATCATGAATCAGGTTTCTTGGTCTTTACTTCTCATAAAGGCTTCAATCCCACTATAAACTTCTAATCTACCTGATTGAGTTGTAGGTCCATAGACATTGACAAGGATGAAATGAATATCACAAAGTAGAAAGTGACTAAAGAGGCTATCCAATGCCTAGTTTTATGAATGGTTACACAGGAGGTTCTAGAAGGATTCCAACAAGTTAGAATTCCCCCTGCCACTCCTTTAGAATCCATAGCATCCCATTCACATCTTGCCCATACTGCTTTCATAGTTTTTGAAACTTCTTTTTTGTCATTTTAGTTTCTTGGATACAAAGAATATCAGGCTTATTACTTAAACATAGGTCCTTGATACACCTCTGCTTTGAGGGGGCATTAACACCCCTTATATTCCATGAGATGATAATCATGTCTCATTAGGGGCTATTGGCCCCGCCTACATATTACCAATATCATTTTGTTGTTTGGTAAAGAGAAGTTCAACCAACTTAGTTTGTGTTCCTTTCTCTATGTTTGCTCTTGCTTCCTTGGATCTTGCTTGATAATTTGAGGGTTTTCCTCTTTTTGCCTTGCCTATATCAGGAGTAGGTCTTATTATTCTATTCCTCAATATTCTTTCACAATTTTTTTTCATCATATTTATCCTCTCCTAGCTCTACTACAAAAGCTTTTGACTTGTCCTACTCATTTTCTGGTATTTCCTTATTAATGGTAGAGGTATTAACTTCTAAAATTGCATTTTCTTTACCAATTTTTTTCTCCTGAATGGTGCATGGTACTTCAAGAGAGTCTTCAAAATATGATGAGATACATTCCTTAGGTTCATCGAGAATGTTCTTCCTTAAATCAAGATCATACTGAATAGATGATTCCTTGTTAATATGTTGAAATTGTTATATTGTTCCTCTAAGTTTTGATCTACTTTTTCTTCATAGGCTAAAGCCTCAAAAGAGTTGGTATTTCTTCCAATATCCTTCCTTATTGGTCTCCACTGTTTATTTTCTTTCATTTTTCTAGATCTATTTTTTGGAATTTGAAAACCATCTTCATCCATAACCATTTGTAAGTTTCTCTTGTGGTTTTCTACATATGATTTTGTTGGGCTCTTCTTAGGGCATGATCTCTCAATATGCCCCACCTCATGACATCTTCTACATCTAAAAGATATGTTTTCATAATCTATGGTTTGGATCCACATCTTATCCCCATACTTAAGAATTATTGATTCTAGTAAAGCTTTACTTATATCAATCATGACCAATATCCAAGCATAAATAGCCAAGAATCCATCTTTTATAGTATCTGAAATCTCAAGGAATTATCCTAGAGTGTTGCCTATTGCCTTGAAGGTATCTATTTCCCAAAATTCAATGGGAAACCCAAAAATCCTAACCAAGATTGGTACTAGGGATAGATTTACATTTTTAAGTGAAAAGCCTTCATACCAGAGGGTAAGGAAGAGTCTTGCTCTTCCCATAAACCAAGGACCCCCTTTTAGGATTTTTTCTCTTTCTTCCCTAGAACAAAAAATGGCTAGGAAGAAACCTTTGGGAAGAAATGATAGAATCACTCTTGGAGACTTCCAACTCCTATCAATCCATTTTCTCAAGGTTGAAGCCCTTGGCCAATACCCATTAAATTTACCAAAAACTACCCTATCTTAGAGCAATGAGGATCTCTCTGAGGTGCGCTCACTAACCTCTACCACTAGAGATGATTCTAAGGATTTAACTATAAATCGGTCCATGGAAAGGAAACTAAAACTCAAAATCTATTAAAATTTATCTATTCTAGCAAATATAATATTTGATAAAAAATTATAATAATTTGCATGCAAATTTCTAAGATAAAGAAGGAAAAAAAACTTAGTTAAAAAATTCTATGTCCAGATAGAATGTCTTGCCTCACTGAAGTCCTAGCCCTTCATTGCTCTTCCCATCATCCAAACCCTAGTTGACAAATATTTGCAATTTTGTTTTTTGTGACTTGAAAAATTGTCACTGCCCTTGTTATCTAAGACCTCTCTTGGCTTTAAATGATTTTGTTACCAACCCATTAACCAACATTGACTATGATATTGTAGAGACACAAACTTTAATCCATCTGACTCATTTCTTTTCAAATCCAAACCTTTCTAACAATGCAAAAATTAAATCCCATTTAACTCTATCATAGGCTTTATTTGTATCAAGTTTTAAGATCATTGCTCTCTTTTCTTGGAGTTGTTGAATGCATAACTTCATGAGCTACTATGATCCAATCCTAGATCTGTCTCCCTTTCACAAATACTCCTTGCTCTTTTGAAATAATTTTGTCTAGCAGTTGTCTTAACCAATTTGTCATCACTTTGTAGATTATCTTGTATTTCATACATAGGCTTATGGGCCTAAATGAGTCAAACAATTTTGCATCCTTCTTTTTTGGAATAAGAAATGTACTGTTTTACCCTAGATTGTTCTATTGCCACCGATAAATAATCTGTCACTATATCCCAATTATGTTGATAGAATGTGACAATGAACCCTTCCATACTTGTGGATTTATCCTTATCAAAAGAGAAAATAACTAAATGAATAACTTCTAGAGTAATAGGCTTCATTAGTTTCCTATTGTCTTCATCTGTTATACCTGAAGGTACTTCTTGTAGTAGTTTATCATTAAGAACTTCAAACTCCTACGATCCTATAATATTATGGTAAAAAAACCTTGCATCCTTTTTCATTTCACTTTGGTCTTCAACCAAACCCCTTCTTCTGATTTAATTCTACTAATTCTGGATGTTGATCTCTAACTATTGCCATCCTATGAAAAAACTTTGTGTTTTTATCTCCTTTTAACCAAGTTTGTCTCGATTTTAATCTCCAAATTTCTCTTTCTTACTCAAAATATTATGATATTCACTAAGCAACTCCCTTTCCTTTGAGCTTGGATTATTATGCTCACCTTTTTGGAAATTTTGAAAGTTTCTCTTTTAGTTCTTTCTTCTAAAAAATATTTCCAAAAGTGTTCTTGTTCCATTCTTTTAATCTAGATGTCATTGATTTAATTTGTTTTGGAAGTGAATACAACCCACCATTTCTTGAAGAATTCCATGTTTGTGCTATCATATCAACAAATTGAGGATGGTCTTCCCACATCTACTCATATTTAAAATATGATATTTTTTGAATTCACTTACCATCATTTTAACTCTTATTGGCCAGTGATATGAACTAATCCTTGTCAAGGTATTAATTTTAGCACAAGTCCCTTCATCTAGCCAATGATTTGAGAGTATGCATCTATTTATTTTTTTGCTATTAGGTTCTAGCCTCTCCTATTGTTGGTCCATGTATAGTTGTCCTCTTCAAACTCAACCTCCCATAGATTATTATTTTGAATAAAAGCTGAGAAATATCTCATACTTTGGGTTATTTTCCTAATTCCCCCAAAATTTTCATCCAGCTTGGTCATTAAAATCTCATATGATCATGAATCAGGTTTCTTGGTCTTTACTTCTCATAAAGGCTTCAATTCCACTCCATACTTCTAATCTGCTTGACTGAGTTGTAGGTCCATAGACATTGATAAGGATGAAATGAATATCTACAAAGTAGCAAGTGACTAATGAGGCTATCCAATGCCTAGTTTTATGAATGGTTGCATAGGAGGTTCTAATAATATTTCACATGTTAGAATTCTCCTTGCCACTTCTTTATAATCCATAACATCCTATTCACATCTTGCCCATACTACTTTCATAGTTTTGAAAACTTCTTCTTGTCATTTTAGTTTATTGGATACAAAGAATATTAGGCTTATTACTTAAACAAAGGTCCCTAATACACCTTTGCTTTGAGGGGTATTAGCACCCCTTATATTCCATGATATGATAATCATGTCTCATTAGGGGCTACTGGCCTTGCCTACGAATTACCAATATCATTTTGTTGTTTGGTAAAGAGAAGTTCAACCAACTTAGATTGTGTTCCTTTTTCTATGTTTGCTCTTGCTTCCTTGGCTCTCGCTTGATAATTTGAGGGTTTTCCTCTTTTTGCCTTTCCTGTATTAGGAGTAGGTCTTATTATTCTATTCCTCAATATTCTTTCACAACTTTCCTTTTCATTAGATTTATCCTCTCTTGGCTCTACTATGGAAGCTTTTGACTTGTCCTGCTCATTTTTTGGTATTTCCTTATTAATGGTAGAGGTATTAACATCTAAAACCATTTTCTCTACCACTTTTCTTCTCCCGAATGGTGCATGGTACTTCAAGAGAGTCTTCAAAATATTATGAGGCACATTCCTTAGGTTCAATGGGAATGTTCATCCCTAAATCAGGATCATACTGAATATATGGTTCCTTGTTAATATTTTGATCTTGTTGTACCATGTCCTCTAAGCTTTGATCTACTTTTTCTTCATAGGCTAAAGCCTCAAAAGAATTAGTATTTCTTCCAATATCCTTCCTTATTGGTCTCCACTATTTATTTACTTTTATCTATTTGGACCTATTTTTTAGAAGTTGAAAACCATCCTCATCCATATCCATTTGTATGTTTATCTTGTGTTTTTCTACATATGCTTTTCTTGGACTCTTCTTAGGGTATGATCTCTCAATATGCCCCACCTCATGACATCTTCTACATCTAAAATATATATTTTCATAATCTATGGTTTGGGTCCACAACTTACCCCCATACTTAAGAATGATTGATTATGATAAAGGTTTACTTATATCAATCATGACCAATATCCAAGCATAAATAGCCAAGAATCCATCTTTTGTAGTTTCAAAAATCTCAAGGAATTCTCCTAAAGTGTTGCCTATTGCCTTGAAGGTATCCATTTCCCAAAATTTAATAGGTAACCCATACATCCTAACCCAAACTAGTACTAGGAATAGATTTACGTTTTTAGGTGCAAAGCCTTCAACCAAGGGTAAGGAAGAGTCCCACTCTTCCCATAAACCAAGGGCCCCCTTTTAGGATTCTATCTCTTTCCTCCTTGGAACAAAAAATGGCTAGGACAAAACCTTTGAGAAGAAAGGATAGACTCACTCCTAGAGACTTCCAACTCCTATCAATCCATTTTCTCAAGGTCGAAGCCCTTAGCCAAGACCCATTAAATTTACCAATAATTACCCTATCTTTGAGCAAGGATCGCTTCTCTATGAGGTCCTCACTAACCTCTACTACTAGGGATGATTCTAAGAATTTAGCTATAAATCGGTCCATGGGAAGGAAACTATAACTCAAAATCTATTGAAATTTACTAGTATATCCTATAGTAATTATATTATTTGAAAATAAACCTATAATAATTTGCATGCAAAACTTCTAAGATAATGAAGGGGAAAAAAAAACTTAGTTGAAAAATTCTAAGCCCAAATAGAATGTCCTACTTCGTTGGTGACCTAGTCCTCCATTGCTCCTCCCATCATTTGAACCCTAGCTAAAAAATATTTGCAATTTTGTTTTTTGCGACTTGAAAAATCGTCATTATCCTTATTCTGGATGACTAACTTCATAGGGTTGTATCTCCCTCAATAACGCTCAAATTCCTTCATATGACCACTCATTTTAAAGCTCTTCAAATTCTGCACAAATTGATCCAAGAATCATCTGAATAAGATAACCCTTCGTAAAGAAATGACTCCTAAAAGATGAGATATTTTTTAGGAAAAATTGCCCTAACACTTCCCTAGTTTCGAACAACTGTCTTCATATGGTCATATCTCCCTCAATACTACTTGGATTCTTTCAAATGACCACTCATTTCAAACCTTTTCAAACTCCACAAAATGGCATAAGAATTGTACTCTATGTAAAAATATGACTCAAAAGATTATGTTTTTTTTGAAAAAATTGTCCTTGCTCTACCGATTCATAGAAAGAATATTTTTTTTTGCTCGATAATAAGGGGTTGTACTCGGGTCCCCCACCCTTGACAAATTACATCTCTCTTCTTTAGAGCTTGAGAGTTTACAAATAGATACACTTCTCATCTCAATTGAGATGCTATAGCTAGAAACCTACATCATTTTACATAAAATGTCTGAATTCTTGATTTTCATTTTCTGGATCTTTTCAAATTTTTGTATGAATACAATTACTCCAGAATTTAGCATCTTTCTTGACATTTTCCTATAGCAACCTTCACAATGCCAAAACTTCACCTCTACTATCTATGCCTTGCATCTTAGTAGAGTAATATTTCCAAAACATCGCACTATCATAGTCCGCTTTACCAAATCTGAATTGCTAGTTTCCTTCCTCGCTGAAGTCATAGCCCTTCATTGCTCTTCCCATCATTTGAACCCTAGTTGGAAAATATTTGCAATTTCATTTTTTACGACTTGAAAAATCGTCACTACCCTTGTTTCGAATGGTTGACTTCACAGTGTCGTATCTCCCTCAATATTGCTCAAATTTTTGCATATGACCACTCATTTTAAAGCTATTCAAATTTTGCACAAGTTGGTCCAAGAATCAGCTGAATCGGATAACTCTTCGCGAAGATATGGCTCCTAAAAGATGAGATGTTTTTAAGGAAAAAACCCTAATCCTTCGCACTTTGCAATTTCGTTTTTCGCGACTTGAAAAATCGTCATTGCCCTTGTTCCGAATGGTTGACTTCACAGGGTCGTATCTCCCTCAATATTGCTTAGATTTTTGCATATGACCACTCATTTTAAAGCTATTCAAATTTTGCACAAGTTGGTCCAAGAATCAGTTGAATCGGATAACTCTTCGCGAAGATATGGCTCCTAAAAGATGAGATGTTTTTTAGAAAAAACCCTAATCCTTCGCACTTTGCAATTTTGTTTTTCTCATTGTAAGCAACCTTCCATGCTCCTTCAACCTTCCTAGCCTTCCACTCAACATCCCAACCTTCCGTTGCAGCTCCTTCAGCCAGCCCAACCTTCCATGCTCCTTCAGCCTTATCAACCTTCCACGTTCCTTCAGCCATCCCAACCTTCCACCCAACATCCCAGCCTTTCGTTGTAGCTCCTTCAACCAACCCAGCCTTCCACGCTCCTTCAACCAACCCAACCTTCCACGCTCCTTTAGCCTTGATACTCCAAAGATCAACTCATCATTCAACCTTCCACGCTCCTTCAACCTCTAGCCTTCCACGCTCCTTCAACCTTCAGATTTGTTGATCGTTAAAACACCAAACCATTTGCCAGGCCTCTTAGGAATTAGCCCCCGAAGAAAGAATAAATTTAATAGAAAAGAAAATAAATAATTAAGTTAATTTTTTTTTATTCATAGGAGAGTTGGTTACAACCACACTATTTTTAGTAACTCTCAAGCCCAAAGTTCAAACCATAAGGGTTGCTTCCACCAAACCTATTTCATCTCATTGGTCATAACCACACTATTTTTAGTAACTGTCAAGCCCAATGTTCAAGCCATAGGGGTTGCTTCCACCAAATCTATTTCACCTCATTGTTTTTTTTTTTTGGTTACATAGATGAATTGGTTACAATCACAATTTTTAGTAACTGCATAGCTGGTAGGGTTCAAACTATCAGTGAAGGCTTCCAACACACCCACCGTCTCGTTAATGGTAACCCGGTGTGAGATGGGGATAGCTGGACGCACAGGGTTCGCACCGTTTTTGTCAGTCTGGTTCAACACGTGGCATGAAGGGGATTATCGGATAAGCAGGAAACAGATCGCCATCATCAGTTAGATGCAACACACAGGAGTCAAATCAAGCTACTAGCTATGCATGGGCATGCCCATGGGATTGGAACCTAGGTCTCCTCTCGGTAAGCGCCCTAATATTTCACCTCATTGTTGTTGACTTAAAGTGAAGGGGATCACCGATCGCTCGGGATTTGTATCATCGTCATCGATGCGACGCACACTCAAAGGATTCAAATCAGACTACTACCTTTACAAACAGACTGCCCCCAAAATTTGAACTTGAGTGTCTTCCAACAACCAATCCACCTAACCCTCATGTTTTTAAGTTAAAAGCTTATATCGAGGAGACTTCCGTTGATATGTTTAGGCTCCAAAGAAACCTTAGTTCAAATTATGAAAAGAGTGACCTCGTTGTACTTCACATCGTCTGGCTATAAATATTTTTAAAATCATATAAAATATTAAATTTTTTTTTTTTTTTTTAAATCATATAAAATATTAAAAAAAAAAAACTCAGTTCTTATATTTGGAAAGATAAATTCTTCCCCGACAACGATTGAGTTCTTCCGGGATCTCAAACCCGGAATTAAATTGTGAAACATTGCGACGGTGCGCGACCTTCCATAGCGTCACGTCTATGAAGCAGGAAGCAACCCAACAATAGAAGAAAGAGGCCCCAAACCATGGGCGCATTTGAGGGCAGGATCATTCGGCTGTGGTCAAAATTCGATTTGGGAACGGTATAATGCCAGTTCAAAGCCCAAAGGCCACGGATTTTTGCTTCCAATATTCAAGAAGAGAGTTGAGAGTATAGAAGAATAAGAGATCAAGTTAATGGCGTCGATTTATCAGAACATGGGTCCGCCGGGGAGGAGGCCACCCCCTCCTCCTCCAGCAGCGCAGGGGGCATACAGGCAAAATCAGAACCCGCCCCTTCCTCAGTACGGTGCCCCTCACAATTTCGGAGCCGCAGGAGGGCCCTCCGCTCCGCCTCCGCCTCCTCCGCCCCCAGCAGGGGGTGCTCCTCCTTCTGCAATTCATGCTCCGCCATACGGACCTGGAATTGGGCCATACAACCCAATGCGGGCGAACACCTACGGATCGGGCCACATGATGCAGCAGCCCCCGCCCTATGGCGCCACCGGTGCGCCGCCTCCGCTGCCGCAGCAGCACCACGGCTTTCCGCCGGCCCCGCCCGGCACTTCGTCATACCCTCCGCCCCCTCCGCCTCTTCCTCCCCAGAATTCTCAGCCGCCGCCGCCACCTCCTCCTCCGCAGAATTCTCAGCCCCCGCCTCCTCCGCCACTACCGCACCAGCAGCAGCACCACCAATCTCAGACGCTTCCTCATCATCACCACCCCCCTTATCACCCGCCATCGCAGTTTTACGCTCCGCCATCGCAGCAGACATCAATGCCGCCGCCGCCACCGCCGCTTCCAACTTCACCTCCGCCCCCTCCGTATGTCCCCGCTCCTCAAGCGAACTCCTCCGCTGCTGCCGCCGCTGCTTCGGCCAATTCTCATTTAATGAAACCCCCGTCGCAGCAGCATCACAAGGAAAACAGGGTTGCTTCTCCTCCCCGTAGTAATCAAGGAAGTAGAGCTGGCCCGAATGAATCGAATACGGCGGCGAGTGGGTGGGGTGGTCAGTCCAAGGCGCCCATGACTCCAAAGCAGAGGTCCGTAGCAGAGGGTAGTGCTGCTAAAACCAATTCACAGTTGCCAGGGAGACCAGCAGGTCCAGGTCTGTGTTTTGTATGGCTAACTTTTTGCCAATTATGGAATTTTCAATTTTTTGATTCGCCAATGATATTTTTTCAAAATATATTTCTCAAATTTTCAACATGGATAAAATTAGTATAGTAGCAGAACTTTGTATATATTAGTACAGTACTAAATTTTGTGTTTTTTCCTTAAATATTAGCATTTGAAATGAAAAGATCCTCCTCCCATTGAATACTAATAAAAACATTTCCATCCTTAAAATTTTACCTGGTCCAGGAAAAATTGAAACGGAGGAGGAGAGGCGGTTGCGCAAGAGAAAAGAGTTTGACCACAGGAAACAGGAAGAGAAGCAACGGCGCGAAAAGGATGCCCAGGCTGGTTCTACACTTCGGAAAAACCAGATGGGTTCTTCGTTACATTCAGTTAAAGCTACGCCAGGAGGAATGTCGACCAGAGGCGTTGGCGATGCCAGGGTGGAGAGAAAACCTCAGTATGTGGGTGCTGATAAAATTGACAATAAACTCAAAAAACCAACCACATTCTTGTGCAAATTGAAGTGAGTACTGATTACTGTAAATAATATTTGGGTTGAAGTTAACTAAAAGACATATTAGATGCAAAGGGATTTTCACATTCTAATTAATTGCACTGTCTTTTTCTACTAGATTTGCCCCTTTGTGTAGAGTTGTTTAAGGAAGTAATCTGCAAAGTAGTGCTTGCAATCTTAGGTGCCCTTTCATTTAAAGAATAGTTGTGCTATTATACTTTTGATCATTTTATTATTTGTTGTCTCCTTAGGTTCAGAAATGAGCTTCCAGATCCAACTACACAACCAAAATTATTGTCTTTCAATACTAACAAAGATCAGTAAGTATATTTTATCTGATTTTTCTCAAGCCTTTTTAAAATTTTATGAATAGTGAAAACTCAGCAGTGCTAGGGTTGGATTATGGTCACGCATTTGGTAAACTAGTTAGTTTTGGTCGGAAATGCTTTCAAGTTTCCAAAAGTGCTATGTAGATATAGAGTGCAGGCAATTATTTGTATTTCTTTCTATGTTGGTGTTGATCATGAATTTCTTGCAGATACACAAAATATACTATCACCTCTCTAGAGAAAATGCACAAGCCAAAGTTATTTGTCGAGCCTGATCTTGGGATTCCACTGGATCTCCTTGACATCAGTGTCTACAAGTAAGATGCATTTTCTATTTTAAAAATTAAATAGTTAAATTTTGGTCATCTTTTGGTGATAGGATTCTTGATAAAATTTTGGTCATCTTGGCGATGCAAGTTGTTGTTGCAAACTAATATAGCTATCGTGGCATATTCATATGCTGGAATTTTGTTCATTTTCATATCCTGACTAATGGATGCAGTCCCCCAAAAGTAAGGCAACCGATGGCTGTAGAAGATGAGGAACTTTTGCGAGATGATGAGATGACTACGCCAAACAGACAACAAGGTATTAGGAGAAAGGAAAGGCCAACTGATAAGGGTGTTGGTTGGCTTGTCAAAACACAATATATTTCTCCACTCAGCCTTGATACTCCCAAGCAGGTATTTGATTGTCTGGCAGTTGAAATGTCTATAAGGAGCTTCTAGCTTATTCCTATAGTGTTTTCAAATAATTACAACATTAAATATAACTAACAAACTTTGATCCTGTGATTCTGGAAATGCTTCCACTTCAATTGAAAAGCAAACTAAGGATATGCGAGAATCAAGGGAGGGACGCAATCTCTTTCTGGAGAATCTTAAAGACAGGTTAGGATAGATATTGAGATGCCCTCAGCCCTTCCTGATACAGGAACACTTTGAAAGTTTTGGAATAGTGCATAGAAAATTTCTTGTTTTGCAGTATGTTTTTTGTGGAATGCAATAAGGTTGGAAGATGCGGCAGACATAATTGTCTATTTTATTTTTCTTTTGCACAGGGAACAACAAATTCAGGCAATTGAAGAGTCGTTCAGGGTATCCAAATTACGTCCAGTTCACCAAACCAAACCTGGCTTGGAGCCAGTGGAAATCCTTCCGCTTCTTCCTGATTTTGATCGGTATGTACTATGTGCCAGTATCACATTAATCAAATTATAATTATAAGAAGTTTGATTTTTTTTGTGGTAATTTTAACATGCTAAAATATATCTTGTTGAAATTTTCATTCGCAGGTGGCAAGACCAACTTATTCTTGCCACTTTTGATGGCGAGGCAACAGCAGATGCGGAAATGTATAACAAATTGGATCCTTCTGTCCGTGATGAATTAGAATCAAGGGTAATTTTTCCCAAACTATTCACTAGTTCATTTTTTTTTTTAACTGGATGGATGATTAAAGCGCTTATTGGTTTAATGTAATATAGTGACAAAATAATTCACCTGTAAGTCTTTTAAAAACTGCTCTTTGTAGTAAAACAGGTGTTGTCTTTGGAAAATTGCTCTTTGTATTAAAACAGGTGTTAGATTTATATCTCCAGTCTGTAGGGGAATAATTGTCTGATTAGGTTTATGTTTATCGTTTTCTCAACCCTACTGTTCTAACTAATTTATATTGGTTTTGCCAGAAGTATGATACTGGCTTTTGTATTAGTTGAAATTCATCATAATGTGATAACCAGTGTCTTTGGTTTGCAATAGTTATTTCCATACTTCCTTTGTGAGCATTTAATATCATTTTATTTTGTAAATTACTGTAGCAATTAGCTGCTAGGATTTTTGGCATAATTTTTAACAGTCCGCATATGTAGAATGTTTGGGATAATAACTTCTCTTTTATTTTTTCTGTTATGGCAATTATGTCATGTTACTAGTTGAATAGACGAAAGATCAGGTTCTTTTGTAACAATATTCCATTTTATGGAGCTGGATTCTTTGTTGTTATCTTGAAAGAATGCCTTGAGCCTTGGACAAATAAGTCTTCTCACTTTGTATTTTGTTCTTATGTGAATGCAGGCGGTCATGAAAAGTTATTCTGGCACAGATCCAACAAAAGATAAATTTTTGTCATACATGGTCCCTGCATTGGATGAGGTATAACCATATAGGAATACAAAATGTATTTCTTTTGATACTGCAAGCATATCTTATTGCACTAATTCTGTTCTAACAATTTATATGGTAAATGGCAGCTGATGAAGGATATGTATGATGAAGATGAGGAAGATATGTCCTACACATGGCTCAGGGAGTACAAGTGGGATGTATGTATCCATGCTTTTTCAATTGCATGAAACTGGAATAGATTCCCATCCCTTAACTTCTGTTTCTTCTGTTTTATGTTTTCGTTTTTTAATTTTATGGTAAATGTATGAAAATTTATAACATTTTCATGAGTCTTGTTGGCCTAGTTTTGTTATGTCTGGACATTAATATAAGTCAGTGTTCCCAGTATGGGGGGACGTCAAAGGGGACATTTCCCTTCCGTCTCCCTGTTGGGAGGGACAGGCAGGGCATCCCCGGGATGCCGCCAGGCCATGGGGGACCGTCCCCGGTATCCTTGCTGTGATGGGCGCCATGGGGGACGGCTGGACGTCCACATAACATTAAAAAAAAAATCTCAGCTTTTTTTTTAAATTCAGGCATCCTATTATACAAAGGAGGTGGGATAGGATGAACACATGTCTTCATATGGCAGCATATGTGGTAAACCCAAAGTGGTATGAGCCTAGGCTTGGGAGAGTGCCTTCCTGTGATGATATAGAGGTAAGACAAGGATTTTTGATTGCCCTTAAAAAGATGTATGTGAGGGAGGAGGGCTCAAAACGTAGAGATGAGTGGCTAAAATTTGTGAATCTTAGGGGCCCTTGCTTAAGCCAACCAAAGTGTAGAGAGGATAGGGCTACCATTGCCCAATCAGATCCCCCATTGGATGGTGGCAGCTATATGGGGATGATACACCTAACACGTGACATTTTGCAATTAAGCGTCTTTCCCAGGTTGCTAGTTCCTCTGCTGCTGAGAGGAATTGGTCCACATACAGCTTTATCCATAGTGTGAGGAGGAACAGGCTTTCCTCTCGCAGAGCGGAGAAGCTAGTTGCAGTGCATAGCTCTCTTCGCCTTCGTGAGGGAGTTAAGCCAAAGTACAGGCAATCTCCAATTACATGATGGGATGTTGATCTAGAGGATGCAAGACAGATTGATGAGGATGAGGATCAGGAGGGGTTGGTTGGAGTTCCATTGGAGGCTCTTCACTTGGATGATGAGGGCAGCTCATCAGATACAGATACTGATAGCCCAGCAGAAGGCACACTACCGCATGAAAATTTCTAAAATTTTTAATACTATTATACTTGTCGTTCCCCAGCTGTTTCCCAAAATCGTCTTGTCATCCCTCATCGTCCCCGAAACCCGTTTCCCCGCCCCCTTGTCCCCCTGCCCCCGATACTTTTGTAACCTTGATATAAGTTCTTATGGTCTTTATGTACTTGCAACTTATTTCTCTAACCTACTACTAAGGCCTTTCTTTAAAATGCCTTTAAACTTAGCTACTACTAGATCTGTAGTATCCACAAAAGAAGATCAGACTTTCAAGCTGCATAATGATAAAGTTTCAATGCCGTTAGAAACATTGTAAATGCAGTGTTCAAATGACTATAACTGGTGGTACAGACCCAGACTGGTTGCAGGAGGGGATTTTTCTGCTAAAATGTGTTTTCTTCAACTAATCTCACTTCTATCACATTGCCCACTGCCTGATTCAGGTCTAAATGCATTTCATGCTATTGCCAGTTTTATCCTGTTCATCTCTGCCAATTGAATCCATGTCAGAATATTTTGTATAGTTGGTGGAAGGGGCAACTTTGCTTTCCTTTCTTACTTATGGTTGAAGGCTTCATACATGCCTAAATCATGGAGCTCCATCTTTCCTTTCTAGCATGGGGCAAGTTTATTATAGTCAAAGAAATATGCTAAGCAGGGTAGCAGTAGTAAATCGGTGCATGTTGGAAATTTGCTAAGAAAAAACTTGTAGTTTAGGATGATTGCACATTAGATCTTTCACAAAATTGTTGAGGAGACAGAGTGATATTTACCATATACTGTTGACTTAATTAATTTTAAGCATCAAGTTTCTTTGGTTAGATTTCTTTGATTTATTCTCTAAAATGAAATCTTAATCTGTGAGTTAAAGTCCAAATCTTAACGTTATAGTTGATGCAGTGCATTTCTCTGCTAGAGATAACCTAACTTAATTCTCATGAACTATAATTTGCTCCTCTTCTTCAAGCTCTTTCTGCTTATGCTAGGGAGATAAAAAATAATGAAGTGTGTTTTTCATTTTTTCTATCTGGATTCTTTTGTTTAATCGTATTCTTATTTGTGGATCTTACATGTTTTTTAGTGACTACATGTTCTAGATTTTTCACTAGCTCTTGCAATTTTGCATCTGACAGTAGAAATTAAAATGAGAAAATAATATTGTTTAGTTGTTTGAATATATTAAGAGATTTTTAAAATTCAGCATGCTTGGTAGACTGATGAAGTGGTTCCCATGATTCTTATGCAGGTGCGTACAGAAGATGCTAACAATGCCGCAACCTATGTCATTACATTTGGCGAGGATGCTGCTAGATACCTGGTGAATACTTTTGGCATTGTTATTGTTTTAATTTTAGGGTGACCAAAGGGGCAATTGCAGGTACTAACAGTAAATGTGATTTGCATGCAGCCTCTTCAAACTAAGCTTTCTCTACAGAAAAGAAGGGCAACGGAGGGAAGGTCCACTGAAGATGCTGAGAGCCAATTTCCTATACCTTCAAGTGTGACTATTAGAAATAGGCCCCGTACGCACAAGGAGGAAGAACTGAGAAGTTCTGGAAGAGCAAGGATGATGGAGGTAACGACCTGTCAGCTAGACTAGATGTGTTTTCTCTGGAAATTGAAGCTTTCTAGATTTGAGATACAGTTTGACTTCGTTTGTGGCCATCTTGTGTATTGGAGATTTTTAGGTGGTTATTTTGTACATATATTCATTATTTGTCATACCTTTTAATTTCAATGTTAAAGCTTTTCCATCTTACAAATAGCAGTCGTGTCTTTTGGAGTTCCATCAGTAATGTGTTATAATCAAAAGGTTGCTTGTGAGAGTGAGCAGCGTATAGGTGCACAACACCAGTGAAGATCCCCGCAACTTTGGGAAGTAGAATATATAGGGTGTGTGTGTGTGAGAGAGAGAGAGAGAGTCTAGGCAAGCAGTCTCTTGCTAGATGGACTCCATTTTTCCTTCATATGCTGTACAAAAGACAGAAAAGCCATAGTCTCTTGCTAGATTTGGACTCCATCTTTCCCCCATATGTTGTACAAAAGGCAGAAGCCATAGACTTAAGAATCTTAATTGGACAAAAAGACTTCTTCCATTTCATTTACGAGTCTCGATAGCTTTATCTCTTGCATGTAAAATTTTACCACTTGGGAATTAAATCTTACATTTCATTCTTGTTATCTTGAAAGACTGCTTTCTTACCTAATGAAAAGTTTTAGAAGCAAACACTTGTCACTTTACTGTTATGAATGTGCTAATTTACTTTTACACATCGGTTTAAATTCTCATCTTTTCCAGGGGCACGGAAGTATTGCTGGTTTGAAGCGCAGGTCATCTGATGAAGACATTCATAGATCGAGACATAAAGTTGCCCGATCACAAAGTGTTGATCACAATATAAGCGCGGAGGAAGATATGTCTGAATAAGATTAGATACAAGACAGGTCTTATTCTTTTCATACAGGAATGAGTAAGCGGGAAAATACATCCATGCCTTTTCTGTGGCTTTGGGATTCTTGTATATGAGTGTAAATGTATTTGCTTCATGCAAATATTATGCACTTTTAGAATTAGATGTTGCCCCATATCAAAATTTTGTAATCATTGCTACATTTCATTTACTTGAACTATTGTTAAAATTCAGTTTTTGTGAGGTGATCTTTAGCTTTGACAGCTGTATTCTATATCTTTGGCTTTTTTATTCTCTGCTTCCAGGCATTTAGAAATAATTTTCCGTGTTATTTCTAAGAATCACTACATCTACTTGTCTTATACTTTTTTCAGATAGAGGCCTTTAAAACTCATAGTAGATATTCACAGAATTTATTATGGGTGAAATTTAGCCAATTGGCAAATTTTGACAAATTTTTTAAAAATATTTAGTGTTTTTTATTTTAATAATTAAAACCCACATATCTTTTTTAATGAATTATAGTGGTGGTGCTAGAAGACTATTAAATATTTGATATGCTTGTTTTCCCAAGAATTGTCTACTTGTTTTTTCCAACAAGGAGTACCATGCCATTTGATTAAATGTTAAGGTTCACCCATGGGATTGGAGCCTTGGTCTATCACATGAAACTCCTCTATCCACACAGCTTGCCCACATCCCATGGGCAATATATATTTATATATTTTTTGAATTGGTTATATGGGATTGAAACAGGCCCCACCCATATTTCATCATGACCATACAACAAGCTTTGCAATTTTTGCATGTATTGCTTGACAAGATTTAAACTTTGGTCTCCTCCTTGAAAGTTGAGGAATCTAACTGGTCGAGTTAATGCCATTTGATAATATAATTTTATATTTTACTACTTATATATTTATACAATTAAAAAATATATATATTTTTTTCAATGAGTTTACACAGGTTTTTATGAGGGGTCTCGGTCCCCTCATACTGAATGAGGTTTGAACCTTGGACCTTTCAAAGAGAGGCCAAAGCCCTTACCACTGCAGTAAGCTTGCAGCATAAAATTGAGTTTACATGGGTTTTTATGAGGGGTACCGGTCCCCTCTTACTGGGGTTTGAACTTGGTAAAAAATACTTATTTACTAATTATATTTGCTATAATTTCTGTATTTTTGAAATTTTAATGATTACTGTTATTTGGAATAACTTTGAACCTGTTTTGACAATATAAACTCCGAATGTTTTCGCCCCTTCATTCAAACTGAACCTTCGGAACATTGTAAGTTTGTAACTATGTTTATAACCTATCATGTTTTAAGGTGTTCATAGTTTTTACTATATCAATA
Organism: Wollemia nobilis; assembly: GCA_028583015.1. Classification (NCBI taxonomy): domain Eukaryota; kingdom Viridiplantae; phylum Streptophyta; class Pinopsida; order Araucariales; family Araucariaceae; genus Wollemia; species Wollemia nobilis. The sequence continues at coordinate 9,492,939 of JAQPPZ010000689.1, read as the reverse complement.
GTAGATGGTTAAGGAAGTATCTGAAAGAAGGTACCTGGTATATAAAGATGGCGGTAGGTTGGTATATAAAAATGTCAGTAGGTTGAAGGAAGAAACCTATCTCCAAATAAAAGCAATGGCAATTTCCACAGACTCTCAAGAAAGTAAGCTGCTGCTTCAATGAATTAATAGGTTCATATGGTATCTCTTCTGATCGAAAGTTGACTTAGCAAGATTTCTGTGCATATCAAAAAAGATTATAAGCTTCAAGACTCTCTCAATACAGAGGTTGGCCATCAAATTTCACCTGGATGGTGCTTTGAAAGGTTATCTGTTTACAATAGACCATAGTTGGAGCACTGATAGTTTGTGCTCTCTAAACATGTGCCCAGCCAAGCAGTCCTTGATTGGTGCTTTGAACCATTTCCTTGTAAAGAACAGTGGGTTTAATTTATCATGTTGACAAGATGCATTATTGAAAAGATATCCAATTCTAAAAAATTGGTGCTTTAAATAGAGAATGGATGAATACTTTATACTTTAAATAGAGAATGGATGAATACTTTATAAAGTCGTGCCTGAAAGGCAGGTTTAAGTTGAAAGCAAGACTTGTAGATTAAACCCCAGTGCTGGCATCAGTAGTTATCATGTAATATAGTATATCCACATCCATGATGAGCACAACACTAAAACTCATTGGAGCCCCATGCTGGCTTCTATAAACCCAAAGGAAAGATGATATTGTAAAAATGACGAACTATGTTGTGTTTTAGCACTTAAGATGCCCTCCCCTTTCGGGAAGATTTGTCCCTAATTCTTGAAGACCAAACAAAGGTGCCAAGTGTTTTATTTCGATCTGGTCGTCTATATTTCAACTGGTTGAGAAGGGAGAAATAGGTGTTAATTACAAGATCATGCTTGTGCTGCTCTCTTACATATTAAAAGAATACAATTGTAGCTCTAAAAAGATGCTTTTGATTGTCCTTAAGAATTGTAACATCCACCAAGAAGTCAAGGAACATGTGATAAGTGAAATATGGATATGTAGGTTGATAGACCACTCCATGCGATCTTGGTCTAAGTAAATCAGGGCTCAGAATGAGTGGGCCTATCTGAATTATCAGAGGAGTAAATATTATGGGTTTCTCTGCTCCAGTTTTCTCCTTACGAAGTGGGTCCAGATGATCACATTATTGCTCAAGACCATTTAGCCTATGCACATGAAACAACAAATTGTGTAATATTTGAATTTTAAAATGGAAATTAGTTATCAAGAACGCAAGATATTGGTATGAAAGTAGCAAATCCAAATACCCCAAGAAGCTTTTCTCACCTACAGGTCTTCTAGAAGGAAATACTGTTCTACTTAATTGTAGACCTCATCCATAACTGCCTTGTTACTGTTACTGCAAATATTTCTTGTAGGTTCCAAATAATCTATTATCAATTTTCCATTAGCATATATGGATGCATTAAAATCTATTATTTTGATTATTTTGAAAAAGCCCTTTGGGTCATATGTACAACATATTTCAGATTGGTTCAATATGACCAATAAATAATTTTTCATTAGCCCACATGAATGCGTGAGCTAAAATCATATCATCTATGATTTTGATTACTTTTACAAAGCCCTTCGGGCCATATGTACAAGAGGTTTTGAAATTGGTTTTTGTATGAACAAATGCCAATTTAATAAGATCATATGAATGCACAAAGTAATAGGCTAGTACCTGTTGTCACATTTTGCACGGGGTGCAATGTTTTCAATTTTTGTAAGAGAGCTGCTCTTCCTTCTCCCCCCTTTTCTCTCTGTTCCCTACATTCTCATTCTTCTCAAAATTGACAACACTTGCCCTGAAAAATGGCTAAGTGTCAGGGCATGCTGAGGAGTTCGGGTTTTTTGCGGGCCATAAACAGGGGCGATAAAATGGACAAAATGAGCCTTGGATATTTTATTATTGCAGATCTTCTCGCAAGCTTTCCAACGATATATTATAATAGGCGATCGGGTCAGCGGATCAAAAGTTATGGCCCCGGAAGCTCGAACCAGGAAACCCAGCTTTTGGTGCGAAGTGCGCACTCTGCCCGGCTTTGGGGCGAAGTTCGCACTTCGCCCAGTTTTGGTGCGAAGTCCGACTTCGCCCCTCTTTCTGGGCGCACCTTGTAACTAGGCGGTCGGGCAGTCGACAAAGAAGAATGATAACTCGCCGGAGCGAGTCCGTACAGCGGCAGACACCAGTGTTCACTCGTGCGCAGCTCGACTTTTCAGCAGAGCCGGAATGCGCCCTTGACAGGTGTACAGTAGGGGAACAAACCCGGAATTTGACCAAGGCGTGAAGGCCTTCCCAACTGCATTGTTTTCTGCCCACGCATCCCAAGGAGCTCCGATCCCAAGCGAAGATAGATAGACTGCCCTTCAAGGCAGACATGTGTCACACAAAGATAACCCATCATACGACAAGTGTCCAGCTTCGGGATTTGAACCAAAATTGCCGACCAAAAGGGATAAGTATGGGCTGCACCGCCTGTGTCAATGAGAGTTTCCACCGCCTCGCCTACCCACATTTCTGTCAATATAAAGTTCTACCCAACGCGCTGCCACGTGGCTGTTCAACCTTCAGGGAGACCATGCCGAGGGTACAGTCCAGCCTGACAGAGGTCAGCATCAGCAGTTCCGCGGCTGCTTTTGTCAGCTAATGTTTGACTGGGACGTTGTGCCCATTAATGTAACGGGGGAACTTTGGGCTATAAATAGCCACCACGTTTTCATTGTAAGGGTGGAAGGGGAATGTTTGTTAGGGAACTACTGTGCTTACTGTAACCGTGCTTCTGCTTATGAATACAATTTGTATGCCCGGTTCTCGTTCTACTATCTTTATTCTTTTATGCTTGTCTTTCATTATATGCCTTAGGCCCACCCGTGTCGTGCTCGTTAATTCACTTTGGCATTTGGCGATCGAGGTTCCTCTAGCATTGCTTGCTTAAAGCACCTTCCGTACTTCATTATTTAAAGCATTCATTATAAATTTGGTAGCAGTTCCATCGGTTGTGTGTGACGTTGCTGGCCCGTATCCGGTGATTGATGCGATCCCCTCGCTGTTAGTTCCTTGTAGGGAATGTTTGCTAGGGAGCCATTGAAGCCGTGCGGTTAAACTCTCTACCTAACACATATACCGGCTCGACATCTCTAGGTTTACTTTCTACCCCCGTCGGTGTACGTATCTCGGTGATTGATACGATCCCTCGCCGTTAGTTCCTTGTAGGGAATGTTTGCTAGGGAGCTATTGAAGCCGTGCATACGCTCGCTGGTGTATCGGAAGTACGTCTAGGTTTTGCAGTTCCTTGTCATGCTCTGTGTTTGTATGCAGTAAGTAGCGGTGATTGGTGTGTTCCCGTACTGTTAGTTCCCCCCCACCAACCTTTGGACATATTTGTATCTCTTTCTGTACATTTGTCTCTTTCAGTTCCTTTATTTCTTTCCTGTTCCCTTTAGCTTAAATCAAGCCCCCCAAAAGGAGCCGGCCTTCTCCGGAGATTGGCTCGGAAGGCATCTCTTCCTTCCGGCCTTTCAATGTTGGTTCGCGGGTCCAGGGCGCAATAGCAGCAAATCCTTTCCTCGTGGCGGATTCGTGACCAACAGTACCTGGCTGGATTGTTTGGATTTGTTGCGTGTTTGCATAGACAAGGAAAATTTGTTTGGAAAGACAAAATATGTTTATTCAACTTTTTATTCCAGACAGTCTCCATATTCTTAAATAGTATAGCCTTTGGGGCTGCGATTTAAATATATTGTATGTGGTTCATGAAATGTTTACCATAGTTCAAAAGCTTGTACTCAACAAGTACTTGATAGTGCAAAATTTTGACTTGGATTGCAGAAGAACAAAGAAGTTTGTGGACATAAATTTCAGCCATCTTTCCTTAACAACCAACATATACATGGATACATACACACACGTATACATATATGCCTACAAATATACTAGACAAGTACTTGATAGTGCAAAATTTTGACTTGGACTTGGCAAAAGAACAAAGCAGTGTGTGTACTTATAAATTTCAGCGATCTTTTCCTTGACGACCAATATATAGATAGATAGATACAGACATGTAAATATACGTATATGAATATATACATACATATATACACATGGACAGACACATGTATTCATAAAAAAAACTAAAATAGCATGTAGAAGTTTTTCTTAAAGACAAATTTAGAGAACTTAAAAGTTGATTTTCTATTAGATTTTGATAAAAATAAAAATTACATTTTGTCATATGATCATTATTATACAAGTAACAACAATACAACCTCTTAAAAAAATCACAAAGTAGTTGCTCGCAAAAATTGTGATTCCTTGCCAAAAACTTGCCTGAAACTTGGCTTGTAAGGCCTTATACTCGTGAGATTTTGGACTATGATGTTTGTTCTGTAGTTATGCTACCTATCTTCTATGTTGGGTCAATAACAACAATAAAAACTTGATTGTATGAACTTCCTTTTAGCTTTTCCCTGGACCTTCTTAAAGCTGAGAATAAGAGGTCTTCAATTTCTTCGAACATGTTGATGTGTTCTACACGCAAAATGATTTTACAATTTGGACCCTTGACATTCTTTTTACCACTAAGCAGTAAACGTTCAATAAACATGTCTTCTCTAAAGTTTCATTTAATTCTGGAAGCATCTTACTACCTTTTTAATCTGAAATATGCAATCAAGCTGATAGCTCTATAATATATATTTTTAAGTGGCTATATGGGATTGAAACGGCCACCCCACTCTTATTACATCGTGACCAGAAAGTGGTATTACAACAGCTTGGCATTTATGTATGTATCGCATTGCAAGATATGAACCTGGTTCTCCTCCTTGAAAGTCGAGGAATTTAACTAGTTGAGCTCATGCCATTTGATAAGTTTTAAGGTTCACCCATGGGATTGGAACCTTGGTCTTCGGTGTGAAACTTCTTATTTTTCACCCACTTTTTCCAAATCCATGGATGATATCTTTATAATCTTACACAATGCCTCAGCCTTATATTTGTGTCTGTTGGTGCAGCTCTCTCATTTCAACTGATCTTTGAATTTGAATCTTTGTTTTGCCCCCTTGTAAACTTTTCCCAGCTTTCTTTATCCTATTGTTAAAAAAACCGTTTGATAGTTTTCCCTGTTGCCCTGTTTCAAATTTTGTAATAAACATTGTCCTACATTTACCCAACTTCTGAGATGCACACCACTACTTTGAAACAGTACTTTTCTTTGTTCTTTAAGTCTGGCAGATGTTGGATAATGTAGCACAATGATACATCCCTGCTGTAGAATTGCAAAATAATGGAACTAGATTTGACAGTGTTTTAGTCAAGGACATGTATCTAGATTTACACTACATGCATTGTCAAATATCATAAAGACTCGTATCTTCAAAGGAATGGTTTGTATGGAAATATTGTTTATTCAATCATAAATGGTACATCCTAGGAGACCGTGCCTGTTCTTGATAAAATGAAGAAGTTCAAATCTTAAATGCTGTCTCCCTATCTTGAGCTTTATCTTGATAGCAGCATTCAAGCTACTGTCATCAGTAGCTTGAATATGTGCAGTCATATTAATTATTGGATATGTAGGTGTTGGGCTTTCAGAATCCCATTAAAGCCATTGAAGCTACAACCAGGTTGGACCAGAGTGATGAGTTGTGAGGAATGCTCTTTTTTTTTTTTCATTCTCAAAAGAAAATTAAATGATAAAATCAATATTCAGACTACAAGATGTGGGTTCATGCAGAATGATTTGTTTGTTTGTATGTTTTATGGAGCAACAAGAAAGATATAGCTTGACTTTCAACAAGGCTTACGACTATTTTGATTGACAAACAAATTATATTTCACATTTCAATTCTTTGAATTGGATTGTAGCCTTCCATTTAATAATCCATGATTGATTGATATTACCTCTGCTGGGATGATTATTAATAGATCTAAGAAAATGATATGCAGACAGGACTGCATCTTTTTACCAGTACGCAGTATGCTACATTCCAGAAGTCTTTGGGACGGACAATGTGAGACATCAGGATATGTTTCTAGGAAAGTAGGATGCTTTTCTGAGTCAGCTACATGTGTCTCCAAGATGGCTCCTGAAATCCAAGACGCATCACCATGGAACATAGGCAGTATTATTCCAGAGGCTTGTTATGCTCTACTGTTGGGCTTTTTTCTTTTAATGATATGATGGTCTGATATATGGTAGAGGTGAATGTTGATACAATACAGAACCTGAACTTAAAAACAAGTGATATGCTTTTGTGTCAATGTTGATAAGATATGCTTTTTGGAGTGATTTCCATTTGAATTTAAGAAACATGAGAAATCCAAATTGAATGGTTGGTGATCACGGTGCCTGAAGCTATAGGAAGAATTTTCTACTAGGCTACAAGAAATGGCAGGTGTCATATTCATTCTGTACCGAGGAAGATAACCAACTATGGTCTATTGTAAACAGATAACCTTTCAAAGCACCATCCAGGTGAAATTTGATGGCCAACTACTATAGCTTCAGGCAAGGTTATCTGTTTACAATAGACCATAGGTTCGAATCGTTTGGCAAGATTCGAATATGGGTCTGCTTGAAATGTTGAGGAATTTAACCAGTTGAGTTTACATGGGTTTTTATGAGGGGCCCTAGGCCCTTCTTACCGGGGTTTGAACTTGGATATTTTAGATGAAAGTCCAAAGACTTACCACTACGGTATCCCTCACAGGTCATTCACGCTGATTTTATTGTTCACTATTCAAAATTGTTTTTCTTTAAAATAGTATGTAATTTATTCCTTTACTTCAACAAGGATGGCTGGTTCACAACTTTGATTTTTGTAAATAGGATTTTATTTGTATATGTGTATCATTGATCAAGGCAATATAATTTTTTTAGTATGTCGTTAAGTACATTGAAAACTTGGAATTATGGCTAGAACAGATGCAGTATATTCTGTGATCATCTGCAATTGGGGATAATATAAAGCTTTTAACATGTACTCTTTTCTCCAAAAAAAAAATTTGTAGTGCTGTGATCATTAAGATATATGTGGGCCATTTACTTTAAGACATTACATTTGCTATTAGGTCAGATATGCCTCTCTATTAAAGATATTCATTATGAGACATTGTATAGTATGATGCTAACATATGTATGTAAGGTGTCATACTCTCTATATATAGATCAGGTTGCTTTGCTATAGAGTAGTGAATTAAATAAACAAACAAGTCCATATTGCAAGCTAAAAATGTAAGAACAAAATTTGAAGTTTTTAATGTCCATGAGGCTAGAGGCAGTTACAGGACAAACTTTACAAAGAACCGTGTCGGCCATTCAAAAATCTGATCTAATTATTTTTCTTTTTGCAAGGTTGATTATTTCAGAAGAATATCGCCGATGGGTTCTCCTTTCTCTACTTTATTCTCTTAAAACAATTATTGTAATGGTTTCAGTGCTAGAGTCTCAACATATCTAGCTCGAATATCACTGTTTGCCTCATTCCAAAATAAAATGCTTCTTTATCTCAACAACCCTCTACCCTCTACCCTTGATGTACAAAAGGTACATATCCTCTCTTCTAATTCTTTTTTTGTCTCTTCCATTTGCTTTTTTCACATCCAAGTTGATGTGAGCTTGCCCTTAGGTTATGAGCGTCTTTACTCTCCAATTGATGGTTGCCTCTATATAGCTCTTTTGGTGATGATTGTAGGGATAAATTCAACAAGATAATGCTCACACTCTTCTTAACTTCTTTTCTCATATGGTTGCTTTGATTTCTTCTGGAACAAATGCCTTAGTCCACTTGTTTTGTTTCATCCATATTTTCAGTTTGAAGATGTAATCGTGTCTTATCTCCAACCTTTAATTGTTGCGGGACTCGATGTTAGTCATGGTTTTGCTTGTATTTCTGACTCACTTTCTCCCAGAGGTGATAGACCTATTATTGATATGTTGAATGTGTTCAGCAAATCATTCTGCCTTGTTTCTTTTTGGCCATTACGTGGTTATCCCATGGGTTACATAGGGAGAGCTACATTAGTGGGTGCCAAGGGTTGGAACCCGAAACAAACATGAAATGGGTTGTGTTTAATAGTGTTATACAGAGCGTATTGTACCCACGTTGAATTTTAGGGAGGCTCTCATCCTACGTGTGTGGATGCTTATAGCTATATATTCAAAGAAGATGAACAAGAAGTTGTTTTACAACTTCTATCCATTAGTTTGAGGATGGAAGGTTGTGGACATGGTTAGCTTGGTGTCCATCATGCTTCATAGGGTGGACCATAAAATACTCAAAACAATTGCTATCCTTATAAGGGACAATGGACTTTGAGAATTCAAAGCTGAACCACACATGACGAAAATAATGCTTAGCAGTCTCCTTAGCTGAAATGAATTTCTTACAAGGAATCATGATAGCTATTTTTGAAAAATGATCAACTACTACAAAAAGACGATGGGCAAACCTTAAAAAAAATCCATGGAGATAGATTCTTAAGGCTTGGATGGCCCTGAAAATGGTGTATACAATCCTTGCTTCTTATTGGTTGGTTTGACAATAGAGCAAGAGGTATATGATGATGTACCTTTTCGATAACATTTCTCATTTTGGACCAATAAAAGTACTTTTGATGAATTGCTAATATTTTTCCACTAAAAAGTAACTTGTTACTTTACTAAAGCGTGCTTCCTAAAGTATCTTTGAGCAATCACTAGATAACTCAAGTGTATAACATGCGACAGAGGAGGTTATCATACAAATAAAAATTAGAAACATGCTTAACCACATGAAAAGCTTGATATATATATATATATATATATATATATATATATATATATATATATATATATAATCTACTTCATACAAGGCGGACCAATTGCAAGTATCATGCCCACAAGAATCAAGAATGGTAGTGAGTACTATGGTTGGAGATCAACCAAAATGGTTTGTACTCCCTTTCTTGTGCTTGATGATAAAATTTAATTGCTATTGATATTTGGCCCACTTTTAATGTCTTCCATTCCTTAGCTTACCAAAGCCACATGGTGAAGAACTTGGTATGATGTGCACTTCTGAATCAACTCTTGGATCTACCTCCTATTTTCATCATTTTCAAGGAGTGATCTGCGATAAATAGGTGCATTAGGCAAAGGATAACCAAGGACTAAAATCAATGGGATGCTTTACCTCACAATAAAGTGGAACCCTAGTTGGTGACTTGAACAAGTCACCATATTTCACTACAATCTGGTCCATTTGCTTTTGTTGTGCAAAGCCTATGATCAATATAGCAACAATCCTCTTGTTTTGTGCCTTGATCATTAGTAAATTAAATTTTCTTTGTTTTGGCTTTCATCTTATTGCATTGTTTGACATTGATAAGGAAATAGAGGTAGGAGGAGATACCTTTGGTATCTTGAAGCATTGACCTCCAACGATGCTAATGACACTTTGGGACCTAGGCTCATATACACCATACCGCTTACACGTAAATGGTTGTCCCAAACCACATCATAGACATCCAAGGGCACATCACACAAAACTTCATGTTTATCTATTATTATTTGGGCTTTCATCTAAGTTGATATTTCATTTTTTCATCCGCTTATTTTGCTTCATCTATTTTTCTCTTTTGTTTAGATATTCTATTACAACTTTAGGCCATTTGTTTGCATCTATCTATTTGATTTTTTTAGATATCCCAAATGATGAACTATAGCAATTGCCTTCATAGGGAAGATGCTTGTTTTAGCTAGAAAAATCTCATCTGGAATTTGACTCTTTTATTTTGAATTTGTTTGAAATCAGACATTTCATAATCCTCTATTTGCTTCCATTTGAAGTCTAATGCGTTGTTAGCCTACACTTCACACCTAAACATCACTTGTACTAGTATCCCAAATAAAACCTATAGTCTTATAGTCCTATAATTCAGCCTCGTTTTGTTATGTAATGCAGAAGTGCTTTTCATCCTTCCAATGTTCTTTTCATTTTACATGTTTCTTAATTGAGCTTATTATTGAAGTCTATCCCAAGATATTTGTACTTTGTTACTTCTTCCAAAAGACCCCCTTCAAAATAAAAATTTAAACAATTATTTTTCTTTTGAATAGAGAAGATTACAATCTCGGATTTGCTGGGTATTTATTTGCATGCCTATGTCCTTGCAGAAGTGTTATAAGGCCTTTAAACACTCTCTTAAACCTTGTGCTGACCTTGCAATTGGAACGAGACCTTTTGCATACAAAAGAAGCCTCGTCACATATCTTCTTAAATGAACATTGTCCATTCCACTTAGATTTAACCATTCTTCTAATTTGTCAATATATAAATCCAATAAGGTAGGGGATAGTAGGCATCCTTGTTTAACCCCTGTCACTTCTAAAGCATTTTGAAAGGCTTACTCACATTCTAATTTTAGGTCGGACCTCACAAATTCTATGAATTGTTGCTCTATACTTTTTTAGTATACTTAAATCTTCCATTCTATTGCACAAATTACTTCTAGGTATTGTGTTAAAAGTTATCTTGATGTCCATAAAACATCAAGATAAAACATGTGTCATATGTAATGTATTGTAAAATGTTTTAGTCTAAAACCTACTTGTCTTTTGCCTTCTTCCTTTTTCTTCTACCCACTTAGTAATTCTACTCTTAACCATGCCTTTATATAGTTTTGCAAAGATGGGATTTGACCATAATAGTTGGATAATTTGAGGGATTGTTTTGCTCCGCTCTTAAAGAGAGTTATTGTTAGACTTGTCTAATACTTTGAATATCCATACTGAATGATGCTGTTCAATATCCTCTTGATGTGTATTTCATTTTATACTGCAATATTCCTATACCTTATAAATGTAAGCAATGTGCACAAGTAACCTCATATTATTAATATAATAAGAGGAAATTGATGGTGACAATGCCTTTAATATCATCCTATTTGTAATTGTAATAGTTTTATGTGGGCGTCTTATAGATAATATCATATATATGATACTTCTAAAATAAACAAGACACTATATCTTGATCTCATTATATTAATTTGTTATAAAATATGTAATTATCTATTAACTTTTTCTCTTCAATTCATTTATGACATTGGGCACTTTCTCAATGAATATCCATGGTTACCAAACTGTATAATGTATGACAAACATATAATATTAAACACAAAAAAATGTGATGGGCATGTTGTTATAAATTGTCCTTTATTGATAGAAGTGTGGTGATATCATATCAAGAGTATATCAAAGCATTACCTCTAACTTATTTTTATCATATTTTTCACGTCTTGTACGGTGTAATATTTTTTGTAAATTTTTATTGATATAAAATATTTATTTTTGTATTCAATTAAATGGGATTGAAATAGGTCCCACCTATGTTACATCATCAATATGTTATTATTAGAGTATTTCAACTAGTAGTGGCATTATATTACCGAGTAAGATTTGAACTTGAGTCTCCCCATTAGGAGCCCATATCTTTAACCACTTGAGTTAACGCTATTTGATAAAGGTTAAGGTTTACCCATGCGATTGAAACCTTGATATATGGTGTGAAACCCTTTGTCTCTCATTGCTTGCCCCCAACCCTAGAGGTAACATAAAATGTTTATTGATTCCATTGCCTCTTTTTACAATGAAAAAAATCATTTAGTACTAGAAAGGAGGGAGTTACTATAAAACATCACATTGAGTTAACTTTCAAAACATTGTTTTTTATTAAAAAAAACTAATATCTTGTGAGGATTTAATGGCATTAGAAGGAAATTTTTGTAGCAATGGAATCTAGCCATTCTAGCAATCACACAACTTGCATGGTGCCATAATGACATGAGATGAGTGGAAGATTATAAAAAATATTAAATTATTGAATAATAATTATATTAATCTATATCAAATGGTACCCAAGTGTTGTAGGTGAGTTGGAGAGGAGAGGGCAATCCTCCAAGGGAGGTCCCAAGTTTGAATCTCCACCCTACCAAAAAGTTGAATTGGGTACCCAAAATCCAATTGATAATGTTGGTGCGGGCAGGGCCGGGCATGACTCCTGGGTGACTTTGACGGTGTAGAACCCCCTGGTCGTGGTCTCTCAGACCAAGGCGGCCCCACAAGGGGTTTTTCGCTTAAAAAAAAAAATCTATATCAAATGGCATGAGCTTAACTAGTTCCTCTACTTTCAAGGAGGAGACCTATGTTTAAACCTTGCCAAACGATACATGCATGATTGCCAAGTTGTTGTAATACCACCATGTGGTCATGATGTAATAAAGGTGGGGCTTGTTTCAATCCCATCTAACCAATTAAAAAAATCGTATTGATCAATGATCACTATTACTTAATTATATTAATGTTTTAATTGGTTATTTGAGATTTAAAAATAGGTCCACTTGTATTAAATCATAACCATATAGAGGTATTACAACAAGTTTGACAATTATGCATGTATTCCTCGATGACTGTTTGAGCTTCTACTATTTGACACTTAATGATATTAAATTATTCATTAAATATTATTATTTTTTGCTTGAGTTAAAGGGTTTGTACTCGGGTCCCCCATCCTTAACAAATCACAACTATTTTCTCAAAAGTTCACAAACATATTCAATTCTCATCTTAATTAAGATGTTATAGCTAGATACCTACATCTTTAAAAAAAAATTGAATTCTCGTTATTTATTTTCTAGGTCTTCAATTTTCTTTGTAAACACAAATATTCAACATCCTTAATATTTTCTAATTTTTTCATCCATCCATCCAAGTGAAATCTTGATTAGTGGTGGTGGTCTTTGATGATGCCAAGCTGCCATTGTACCAATTGAATATCCATAACTGTTTTGTTGGCTCCATCCTTCTGCTACTTTGCTTTGATATTTTGAACAGTTGGTCTTTTTGTTCTTTGATGTTGTTGCACCCCTTTAAAAAAAAAAGCCATTATGCTTTTTCTGCCAAACATTGTCGTACTTGATATCTTTTTGACTATGTAGATTTATAATATTGATGCCTTAAGCCATGCCTCCAAGATTGTTGTTGCTCAAGGTTGTGTTAGTGTCGATATGCTGCAACCTTAACATGACATTCTATTTCCTTTGATTCTTCAACAATTTTTTTCTTTATTTTAAGTTCTTCACAATCTTCTCTCTTATGCCCTTCTCTTAGTGCATCCTTGTCACGATCCAAAAATCTAACTAACAAGCTAAGGATTTTTTTTTACAAACATATACTCGATAAGGATTTGCATATCCCTATCTAGCATATGTCATTCTATGAAGTTATCTAAGACCTAATCTAATGTTTTTAAGTTGTCTGTCTCATATCCATGATGAGCCAACTTATCCCCTTAATCTATCAAAAGGATACACCCATCCCTACACCGTACATAAGTTTGTTTGTGTAGGTATACTAAGCGTATTACAAATAAGCTATCAGTATTATCTCAATGAATGAGTTAACTTATCCCTTTTTGTCTGTCGAAAGGGTACGCCCATCACTACATCATACATAAGTCTATTTATGCAGGTGCACTAAGTGTAATGCAAATAAGCTACTAGTCTCATCCCCACGATGATCTAACTTATTCCATCCCTCACTCCTAGTGATAACCAAATGCATTTATCTTAATCTATTCATGTTTTCGTACTTCTAACTAGTTTAGTTTTATGAAAGTTCCTTGAAGAACAAGATTACTTAAAGTTCCTCCATAAGGGATCCCATAATCCCTTAGGTTTCTTTTTCTACTTCTAACACATAAGCATAATCATTTTAGATACTATTTCTAATCATCTAAACTACATTAAACCATCAAGATCTCCTAATCATTATTTCCTTTAAAAGGGATGTGATTAAGTCTACCCACTTAATTAAACATTGGATACATCTATAATATCATCAAAGGGAGATACATAAAATGTATTTTTCTATCTAAAACATTTAACAAAACATACCAGTTTATGAAACTATGAAATTGTAGATCCTTTATTTATAATAGGTAAAAGATATATATTTTATTCATAAATTAAATCATTACATAACCCAAGTAGGGTAAAAGTATCACCACATTAAAAGAATAGAGCATTACATCATTATTCAAACTAGGATATTACTCATGCTAGAACCTACTTCTCAATAAGTTTTCCATAAGAGCTTCACTACAATATGCACCAAAAATGTCAATGTCTTGGATCTAAGCATCTTCCTTGTCCTTCTTGCTTCTCCATTGCTCAGTTGATGGTAGTAAGGGATCAAGACAACTCATAGATCTTATGAAGCATGCAACTAAATGCATTTGCTAAATAACTTATGAAACATGTGCATTTATAAATTGGATGCCAAATTGCAACTATACAATATACACAATGCAATTATGCACAAATCATTTATTCAAACATAGAGGAAATCCCATAATTTTCCCACATTCATTCTTTCATCTAATATTCAATCAAATCCATAGAAATCAATCCTTTTTAAATTAATCAATCGAAAGCCCATACTTTTGGCTAATTAAATACCCATAAAGCTATTTTATTTAATCAATTAAAAGCCCATGCTTCTAACCAATTAAATACTCACAAAAACCATTTTCTTTAATCAATTAAAATCCCATACTTCTAACCAATTAAATACTTACAAAAATCATTTTCTTTAATCAATTAAAAACCCATACTTCTAACCAATTAAATACTCACAAAAACCATTTCTTCTTTAATCAATTAAAAGCCCATACTTCTAACCAATTAAATACTCACAAAAACCATTTCCTTTAATCAATTAAAAGCCCATAATTTTAACCAATTAAATCCTTACAAAAACCATTTTCTTTTATCAATTAAAAGCCCATACTTCTAACCAATTAAATGCTCACGAAAACCATTCATTCTTTAATCAATTAAAAACCCATACTTCTAACCAATTAAATACTCACAAAAACCATTTTCTTTAATCAATTAAAATCTCATACTTTTAACCAATTAAATACTTACAAAAACCATTTTCTTTAATCAATTAAAAGCCCATACTTTTAACCAATTAAATACTTACAAAAACCATTTTCTTTAATCAATTAAAAGCCCATACTTCTAACCAATTAAATACTTACAAAAACCATTTTATTTAATCAATTGAATATCCTTACATCAATTTAAAAAAACAAATATCATTCTTATTTTAAATAAATGAAATATCATTTTTTCATTTTAATAAATAAACCATTGTTCTAAACAAAGAAGGGGGTTTTCGATTAAGACCACTAACTTAACCACATAATCAACAACTACAATAAGGTAGGTCAAACAAAACGTGAAAAGATCAACCAACAACCCAGTCTATGCTTAACCATTAATACCAAGGCAGTCCCAGCGAGCTCCTCGTGACCACCTACAGGTTGTCACCTCTAAGGGAAAGCCCTTTCCCTTTTAGATATTAAGGAGACCCCCACACAAAGCATGTGGGATTAACCCAATGTACTTTAAAACAAGAGGGTCTTAAAAGCCACTCCACAACTAGCAAGAGGTTAATGACAACTGACCACAATGTACCACGTGGTAGAGCACATGCAAACCAGACAAGTAGCAATTAATGGATAGATCAAATCCACATGGCATAGAGGCAAAGGCACCCTCAACTGGCGCATGGGCACCCACTAAGTGGAGCAGCCCCTGACCAAAACTTGTGGTTGATAACATAAGGGAGGTCGATTCCCTTTAAGGTGCTTAGAGAACCAGAGCATATCCTATTTGGGATAATGCCTAGGGAAGGCCAGGATGGTCTTCCCTTGCTCGCGCCTATCTATGCATGGAGTTGTCGCTCTACGATGGCATGACAAGGGTAGGTGATAAATTAAACTCATACCCTAAGGTTAAACCTTAGGGGGGATGGTTAATTAAGGCAACAACAAAAGGTTTTCTACCAACCATCACTGCGATAGGGTGCAGCAAAACCTAACACACAACAGTGATAGGGCACCAACGAAACCCAAAATAAGCTAAAACAAGAGGAAAAATTGCTTCAATGTGATCAGGCAACGACAATATAGCTCAAACAGTCGAAGCAAATGGGTTTACATCAGATGGAAGATGAGAGGTACAAGGGAAAAAATAACTTATTTTAGATGTCTTTAGAGCATAAAAAAGACCAACAAAAGACCATTTAAACTTGGCACAAAGCATACAAAAATAGGGGTTGGATCTAGTTTGGAGTGAAAGAGACAGAAGTTGATTTTCACAGGTCCAAAAAAAGGAAGCGTACAACCACTAACTAGGGCGTTAATCCCTGCTAAACCTTCGACGAACAAAGTATAAAACCTCATGCTTTGAAACAAAAAACACAATGAGTCCCAAGCCATCACAGGTAAATTAACAAGGTTTTTACATAATATTTTAAACAACAAAAAGCGCATGTCGAATTGTATAAGAGCTTTAAATAAAATAATCATACAAGGCATGCTAAATTCCTTCATGCTAGAAAGAAATAGGCCATCATGGCCGAATATAATAAGCGTATTTATCCAAATGCTTCTAAGAATTTATAAATAAAACATAAGTATTTTAAGAACTAAATTACGAGAGTAACTCCAACCTAAGTCTCCTTGATGGATCCTTCTTCAGGGTCTTTTACCAATTCTGCGAGCTTCTTCACTGATTTTCCAACCAAGTCTTCTTAGTTTCTTTCTTGCTCTCCTTTCAAGAATCCTAATTTCTTTTTCTCACAACCTTATTAACCTGGAAACCCATCTACCCAAGGCCTAAAGCCCCCCTTCAAGATAAATTCCATCTACCAATAGTAATGCATGCTTACCCAAGGCGACAAGAGGGGAGATATTTGAATTTAAAATGATTCTTCCTTTTTCAAAATATCTTGCCTCAATAAAATCCATTCGTTTCTTTATTTATTCATAAAAGGTAAAAAGGGTGATTTAAATAAAATCTAAATACTACTTTATATTTAATTTTATTTAATTTTTTTTGTGTGGAAAACATATAAGAAGGGATGCCACTTTCGGATAAGACCCAAGGAGGCAGGCGTATCTATTCCGCAAAAATTGCCCAGGGCTCGCACTTGGCCTACCACCTTTGACATACTCAAGGAGCAAACAAACACAATAAGATTTAAATAAATAAATAAATAAAAATAAAAATAAAAAACGTGCTCCTTGAGTGTGTTGAAAAGATAAAGCACAACTAAACACATACAATAAGATACAAAACACAACACGAACCACATAGAAAAAACACAAGAACAACATAATAAAACACAAACAAGACAAAAACAATAGAACGCTACAAAGACAACAAAAAAAACATGAAAAACAAAAACAACCAAAACCAAAAAAATTAAAAAATAAAAATAAAAAAACAACCAACAACAGACAATAAACAAAAACAAAAAACATAGAAAACACTCACACACAAAAACACGAATTAACACACACATAATATAAAAAAACACAACACAAACCACATAGAAAAAACACAAGAACAACATAACAAAACACAAACAAGACAAAAACAATAGAACACTACAAAGACAACCAAAAAAACATGAAAAACAAAAACAACCAAAACCTAAAAAATAAAAAATAAAAATAAAAATAAAAAAAACAACCAACAACAGACAATAAACAAAAACAAAAAACATAGAAAACACTCACACACAAAAACACGAATTAACACAAACATACAGAAACACAAGAACAAGAACAACAAAAACATAAGGGCAATAACAAAAAACACAAAACAACAAAAAAACAAGAACAACAAAAAACACAAAACAACAAAAACACAAGAACAACAAAAAACAACACAAAAAACACAAAAAAAAACAAAAACAAAAAAGACACACCTCAAAAAACTAAACAAAAAAAAGAAAAAAGAAAAAAAAAAATTTGAACACAACAATGACCTTTCTAGACCAAAAGACTTTTAAGGCAAGAATCAATAGAGGAAACAAAAGAAAGAATAGTTTGAGCTAGGGAACTAAAATACCCTGACCGAACCAAAGAGAAGCAAAAATAAAGCAAGAAGAAACTAGGTACCTCCAGAACTGGAGCCATCCAAAGAAATGATAGAAAGAAGAGTTTCCCTTATTTATGAAGCCCACCATCTAGGAGGGTGGCCATAGCAAGTAAGATCACCTTTGTCCAAAGCCCAATTAGCTAAAGCATCAACACTCTTGTTTTGATCTCTGACCACATGATTGTAATTAACTTTCAAAAATCCCATCTCGATTAGTTGAATCTTCTCAATAATTCTTTTTATTCTCCTATCAACCTTATGATTCTTAAAAGGAGTCTTCAAAATATTAATCATGAGTTGAGAGTCAAACTCAACTAGCACCTTTTCCCATCCAATCTTAGTAGCCTTTTGAAGGTCTCTGAGGATACCATACCCCTAAAAAAGGTTATTGGAAATAATACCCAAATTCTTAGCAAAAATAAAAACTAGGGACCCATCTAAAAGTCTACCAATTTCTCCCGCACTAACTTTTCCAGGGTTCCCTCTAGAGGCTCCATCAGTATTGAATTTTCCAAAATCCTTAGGAGGAGGTTGCCAATTTCTTGTCCTATCCATCTTACAATTACTCACATTCCCTTTAAGTTGGTTGCCCTTAGAAGATTTAATCTTCAATCTTTGCATCACTTGATCCCATATTTGGTGGGAGTTTTGGGGATGATTAAGGAGTTGTTGGACTGATTCAACTAAGTTGGCAATGGTCTTTTGCCAAATATAGTAAATATTCTTTCTATCTTGATTAAAAATTTGGTTGTTCCTTTCATTCCAGATATTCCAAAGTAGAATGGTAGAACCCATCCAAACTCACTGCCTAATAAAATGATCAACACCCTCTTGTTTAGGCCAATCCCTCCAAAGTTGTTCAAAAGTAAAAAAATTGGACCATTGTAAGCCAAGTAAAGTGGCCATTCTCCTCCATAGCTCAAAGGCTAAAGTACACTCAATAAAAATATGGTTGAGAGTTTCTACATTCTCTCCACACATTTCACATCTAAAAGGGCCATGAAAACCACGCTTCATAAGTTGCTCACCAGTAAGCACCCTATGATGCAATAAAAGCCAAGTAAAGAACCTCACCTTAGGCTAGAGATTTTGAGCCCACAACTGAGAAAAAATTTCAAATGATTGGTTGGGATTATTATGGCATAAGGTCAAATAACCTTGAGCAACTAAATGCTCACCCTTAGTAGTGTTGTTCCATCCAAAACAATCTTTTTCATGGGACCAAGAGAGAGATCTCATATGAAGGATGCCTTGGATAGCTTGTCTTTGCCTTTCTAGGATTTGAATAGGCCAGTCCTCAATAGGGATCCAATATCTACCAATATTTGAATTACCATTATGGTATCGATAGTAATTAGCCACCTTTATCCAGTTAGATCGGTGAAGCTCCTCCATCCAAGACCTCCAATCGAGAAACTGAGTTATCAAAGGCTTGTGACCATCCCATGAATCTATCCAAAAATTTACCTGTTGACCATTATGAATGATCCAAAATAAAATTTTCATTATAAAATCTTCACCAGTCTTAAGAAATGCTAAAATGGGAGAACCTTTGGTAGGTAATTAATAGTGAACAATGTCTTCAGGACTTTTGTTCTCTACATATTTAGCATGAAGATTTTTGGCCCAAAAAGCATTGGGGTTATGCAACATCCTCCAATATAATTTAGTCCCTAAAGATTTGTTGTTATTAATAGAAGATCGAAATCCTAACCCCCCTTCATTCTTAGGAAGACATGAAGTGTCCCATTTCACCAAGGCCCATTTTATTTTCTCCATAGTACCACTCCAGAGGAACTGATGACTGATTTGATCTAGTTCACGGATAACACCTTTGGGATATTCAACACGGAAGAAACATAAATAGGAATAGCTTGAAGGATTGATTTTAACAAGGTGATTCTATCCCCAGAAGAAAGCTACCTGTTGGTCCACTTTCCAATTTTCTTCTTGACTTTGTCCAACAACCAATGCCAATATTTTTTTTTGCCTTTGAATATTGATGGGAATACCTAAATAAGTGATCAGATGGGAGGTATTCTTATATTTTAATTTATCCAAGACCATGGATTCCTGTCTGATAGAGCAGTGAAAGAAAATGATTTTAGATTTGTCTTAGTTGATCAATTGCCCAGTAGCCTTAGAAAAATAGCTAATAATTTTCTTAATATTAGAAGCTTCTTTAACTGTAGCTTTACCTATAAGAGTAGAGTCATCAACAAATTGAAGATGAGAGATAGGTCTAGCTCCATGATTAATGGAAAATCCCTCAAGGGTTTTGTTTTCTCTATTCTTGGTTATAGTCCTACCCAAGCATTCAATAATAATGATGAATAAATAAGGGGATAGCGGGTCACCTTGCCTAATACCTATGGAAGTTGGGAACAACTAAGAAGGCCTGCCATTGATAAGAACTAAGTAGGAAACTGAATTGATACATCCCATGATCCAATCCATCCAATCCTAAGAGAAACCAAATTGCCTCAAAACTTTGACAAAGAAGTGCCAATCCACTCTGTCATAAGCTTTGGATAAGTCTAACCGAATGAACATGGAAGGAGAGTTTTGCATATCCATAGAATGGATGGCTTCCTGAGTAAGAACTATCTCATCTACTATTTGATGCCCTTCCACATAACCCCCTTGTTCAGGGAAAATAATCTTATGCAAAAGAGGCTTCAACCTTTCTACCATGATCTTAGTAATGATTTTGAGAAGAACATTACATAAAGCAATAGGTCTAAAAGTTGAGATATGATCAACCTCTCGAGCTTTTGGAACAAGAGTAATATAAGTTTTATTGATAACCTTCAAAATTTCTTTGGCTTTCCTAGCTTCTTCCATCACCTCTAATAAATCAACATGAAGGATATCCCATAACTCTTGGTAGAACTCAATGGGAAAACCATCAAGACCTGGGGTTTTCCATTTTTGCATTTTAAAAACTACCTATTGAAGCTCATTGATAGTAACAGGAGCAGTCAAAATAGAGTTCTCCTTAGAAGTGATAAGATAAGGGATTGCTTGAAGAACATTTTGTTGAGAAGTTGAGTCAAGAGGAGTAGCAACAAAAAGATTGGAAAAGTAATCGACAACAATAGAGTTCATGCCATCCCAAGTGTAGACAACATCTCCAGAATCTAATTTCAGGGAAGAAATAAAGTTGTGAGATCTTCGAGCTAGAAGATATTTGTGGAAGAAATTTGTGTTTCGATCTCCTTCTTTGAGCCATTGAATTCTAGATTTTTGCTTCCATAAGAGTTATCTTTTTTCCCATTCCTCTAACTGAGTTGTGAGTTTAATTTCATCTACACTTCTACTCTCTGTGAGGTCATCTAAATGGATTTTCTTATTCAAAATTTCAAGTTGAGTAATAACTTCATGTTTTTTTATGAACATCCCCAAACTCCTTCCAGTTCCAAGTCTTGATTTTGGATTTAATGTATTGCAGTATTTTGGCAAAACATAACATCTTAGTCCCATACCTAGGCTTACCTTCTTTCCACCATTGTTGCACATGAGGTCTAAAGGAACCGTCTTTCAGCCACATTAATTGAAAATGATAAGGAGAGAAACTCACATTGGTTTTCCATATTTCCACCATGACTGCCTATTGATCCAAACCAACATTGTTAAGAGTCTTCACTTTAGGAATGTGACCATGGATTAAGAAATTTTTAGAGAGCAAAAACCTATCCAATCTTTCCCTTATACAAGCTAGGCCTTGCCTTCAGTTAGACCAAGTCATAAGGCCATTATCTGGTTGGATATCCACAAGATGGAGGTTTGCAATATATTCCCTCATGAGGTCAATGCTTTTGTCCAAATTTCTATTTCCCCCCATTTTCTCATCTAGAGAGAGGATGGTATTGAAATCTCCTCCAATCAAGATCCAAGCTCCAGGAAAATGAGAGATAATATAAGTTATATCCTTCCACTGCCTTCTTTTTTCCTCCAAATTAGTTGGAGCATAAACAGTAATACAGAGCATAATTTGGTTGGAATGTCTACTTTGAATAACTATAGCCAAAAGATCCCAATTGCCAACCATATGGTGAATAACTACCTCTTTTGGTTCCCAAAGACAAGCAATGCCACCAGATTTCCTGTTGTGACTCCTTCACAACGACCCCAAAAGTTTGGGGACCCACTTGAAATTTTGGAAAATCGTTTGAATTTCATCTTCATATGTAGTCGATATCATTCATCATCTAATGTCGAAGAAAAAACCATATTCATAATGGTAGTTTTGGTCTCAATGTCAGATTTTGTCTCACGCTTTCAATAGTTCTTTGTTTGTTCTAGTAGGGTCATGTGGTGATAGTTATGATGATTATGTCATGTTGTTATTGTTTGTTATGTTATGTTTCTTGTTATTTGGATATGTTATGTTGTGTTAGTTTATAGTATTTATTTGTTTAGTTAGGTTCTTTATGTTATGTATGTGTCATTGTTATATGTTTATTTGTTAGGTGGTATTGTTAGCTATTTTATGTTATTTTATTATTTTCTTATGTTGTGTATTATTATATATGTTAATGTTATTATGTTAAGTTTCTATTTTCTTAGTCGTTTTTGTTGCATGTCTTGTTTATTATTATGTTAAGTTTCTATTTTCATTTTATGTTAGTCTTTTTGCTTTTTTTGTCTTGTTTATATTATTGTAGTGTTATGTTTACATTATGTGTTGTGTGTTTTAAATATATGTATTCACAAAATGTAAATATAAGTTTGGCTTTTTATTATGTGTTATGGATTTAATGTTAGGATAAGTTAAAATTTACTTCAATTTGATTAATAAGATATTTTGGTTACATTTCACAGGATTGTGGAACAATTGTCAAGGCGGACCTGATTGGAGTGTTAGGCACGTAATTTTGAGGCGGACGTCCTAGATGTTAATGTAAGAAAATGACTTGGCATAGATTTGATTCAATTGGACCAACAATATATGACGTGAGCAATGATAGGTGGATGAGTTGGGTTACCGTTGGGATCCAGCGCATAGGTGGATTGATCCTACGGTAGGGATTTGGATGGTGTTTATGATGTTCAAAATAAAAAGATGAAATTGTATCCCTGAGGAACAAATGGCATCATCGAAGAATTATGCGAGATTAAAATATTACGAAACCTAGATTTTGTTGTAGAGGTTGACGCCGTGTCTGCGTGCTATGGAGGTTGGCAACCTATCCGTGTTCGATGGAGGTGGCATGATTTTATACAACAACATAGGGCAAAATAGGGCATCGTGGATTGTGGATGGCGATGCAGTGTTATGTTGAATGGAATGCATAAAATTCTTAGATGATTTAGAGTAGTTGTTTTCGAAACGTGTGCGACAGTGTGGAGATTGTTTGAGCATTAGGTGAGAGATGTTAATATGGAGCCGAAGAGATGATATTATTTATAATTTGATTGTATTGTTGGAAATACAGGATAATGAAGCCAAATCAGGACTATTCTTCCATACGCGATAACATGTGACAGGGCTAGTGATACTCTCTATACTCCACAACCAAAATGCTTCCTTTCATTAATTTTGTTTATTGGTAATCACAAATATCAATATTAGTGTGGAAATGGTATGATTTTATATTAAATGCCCAAAAGGATGAAACGATAAGCACTGCTATTTGTTGATGATGAGCTGACACAACGATTGTGAAACAGATAAGAAGCCCCATCAATAAGGATGAAACAAAATGTTCTCAGGCTATGTTTGATTTTTGAATAGGTAAAATAAAGTTTTGCGTATTCTCGAATATGATTATGAATCATCCGGTTGACTCACATGGGTTAGTGAGTGTAATATCATTTAGCATTTTTACAACTAATGTTTCAGCTAAACAAATGGGTGTTAAATATATCCGAGAAGGTTTATATCTTCAGAATGTAGATTCCTTTTCTTTAAAGGCTGGCTACATAAGTAAGGAGACAAAATGATTCTTTTAAGCTAGAAAAATATGCCAATAAATATATCTAACGATTTGTATAACAATAGTGTTATACAAATTTGTAATACAAGCGGGAATAGAACGAATTTAGTTGTGAAAACAATTCCGAAATTCGTTGTTGAACTGTATGAGAACAAAATAAACGGAATGAAATAAGTTTCAAAATTATAAATAAAGTTCAGGAAGACTGGTGAAGGGCTAGACATTTTTGCAGAGAAGGAAGAGAAAGAAAGTTGAAGCAAAACAAAGGAAAGGAAAAAGCTACAAAGAGTTGGAAATTATAGAGAAACCAGACTTTATTGTAAGATTTTTATTATATCAAAATATTTTAGGGATTTAAATAAGCATCAATATGGTATTTGAATTGTAATTAAAATATTTGATATAATTTTCAATAATTAAGATTCCACTGAAGATGGGTTCGAGGTGTAGATCAATTGGTTCATCCAAACCCCATAAGGGGGCAGAGGTCCAAGGTTCAAATCTTGGGCCTCGTCGGACTGAACGCTTGTCCCTTTCCTGGTGCTTTTAGTGGCGTAAAAGGTTTAAAATGATTGTGGCATGGTGGTTATAGGGGTGGACTACGCGAAGATCTGTGTGGTAGCTTTGGGGTGGACAACACAGAATACTGTGGTGGCCATAAAAGCTGGACAGCCTGCCCGGATTCGTGGTGGCTATCAATTCCACCATGGAAATACAAAAAAAAAAAAAAAAGATTCCACTGAAGATTACATCATATCATTGTCTTGCTATGTGATTACTGGTGGGCAGTGATTTGGTTTACGTCTTTGTGATTGGTATTAGTCTGTAGCATTTTCCGAGATAGAAGATCAGTTTCTCATCATAAAAATTTTGATTATTTATTTTATGTTAAATTATTTTTACATAGCCTAGTTCAATTTTTATAAGAATTAAACATTACACTAGGTTATCAATAATTTATTATTTAAATATTAAATTGTTTTAAAATCTAAATAAATAAATTTATAAAAGATAAATGAGTATTCTGGTTCCAACTTTGATTTAATAAAGTTGAGAATTAGAGTTGATATCTTTTATTAAAATTTGTTTGGATTTCATGTTTTAAATATAGTTTTATTTATTTACCGATCCAAACCTTACATTGGAGGATTATATTTGTTATTAAATATTTTATTCCATAAATATTTAATAAACAAATAATATGAGAAAAACATATTTATGAACTTGATTTTGAAAGCATAAGATTCACAATTCATAGATCAATTTTATATTAAAACCTTATGGATTATAATTATAAGGTTTGAAAACCTTACAATTTTGAGGTTAAACATTATTACTTTTATTCATTTTCCAAATATTTTAATGTTGATTTTATATTTGGGATGAATAAAATATTTTCATTAATTAAACCTTAGATTTTAAAAGGGTGAATATTTATAATCAAGGTTTATATTTCATTTGAATTTCACATACTTTGATTTTTATTAAAGTAATTGAAATTTTATATTAATTGAAATGCTAGATTAAACATTTGATTCAAACCATTCGAAGCATTTTAAATAAAATGTTGTTTTGAGATGATAGAATAGATTTGCACAATTTATTAAAATTATAAGGTAAATTTATCTATTATTGTTTAGAGAAAGAATTGGTGAAAAGGCACTTAATACATGATGAATTCCAAATTAATTACCTGATTCCCAGGCCCCTTGTTAACAGTACTTGCAAGCCATTGAGATTATTCAAGCACTTGTTTACGCACATATGTATGACACATAAAAATATTAAGTGAGAACCTTGGAAAAGTTTAGTTTCTTTGCAAGAGAGGACTTTGAATCGTAATAGGTTACAAAAACCACTCAACAAGTCCCTTGGCAACTGAGGGAAACTACTCTTCTAGCTGGCCAAATTTTACTAGCAATTGAGTCCATATCCTCTATTGACATCTTCGTTTCTTGAAGGAAAACAAGATGTGGATGATTTATCTTAATCATTCTTCTAATTTCATTTTGTTTTGAAAGACTCCCTTTGAGTCCTCTAATATTCCAAGTGATGATCTTCATTAATACTAGGGCTAAAAAAGTTGGGAAGGACATTAATCTTATCTTCCTCTACAAGATTTTCACCTTCTTTTACCATATGATATTGATTGGTCTTACGACCTACCTTTTGATTAGAATCCATCTTCAATTTTTTTCCCTATTTCTTAACTTACTCCAATTGAATCTAATATGGCTTATAACCTTGAAGAATGCTCATACACAACCAAAATTTTACTAGAGCGTTCAACAAAGTCTATATTGGGACCTGTATTATTTGAAGTTTTGACATTTAAAAGATTATTTTTCTTGTGTAAATTTTCTCCCTTTTTTTGTTGAAAACCTTTGATTTGTTGGTTTGTCTCCGAGTTCTTCCCTTCATCTTTAAATTGTGTTTCTAATATTTCTGTTTCCATTATTTCCTCTTCCTCACTAGGGACATCATTTGTGGAAAGGATTTCAAATATATTAGTAGATGACTTTGATTGATCCTTCATAACTGGTTTTTCTGAGTGTTCTTCTTAGGTATTTGGAGACCTGCTGAGTTTATATCTTCTTTCTTTTGATCAAGAATTTTATTTGGGCAAGCACTAGCCAAATGACCATATTCATGGTAAATTATACAACAAAAAGGAATGTTCTCATAGTCCAATACTTGCTCCCAAGTGTCTTCCCAAATTGTAAAGTGATATTTTTAGGCAGGGGTTTGTCAAAATCCATTAAAACACAAATCCAAGCATAAATAATATGTTCAAAATTTTGAGTACAATCAACAGTCATCGTATAAGTTCCTAAAGAGTTTCCAATTGAAGAAAAAATAGTAGGATTCCAAAATTCAATAGGGAGGCCAAAGAGTCTAACCCACATGGGAGCTTTAAAAGGCATCTCTTCTTAGACTTTAAATTTAGTATGCCAGGGCTTCATGAAAAGCCCTGCACTTCCAAAGAACTAGGGACCCCCTTGAAAAGTTTTCTCTCTATCTTCATTATTAGCAAATAAAAAAAGAAAATAACCATTTGGATAAATAATTTGTAACTCACCTTTAGTTTTCTAGATTTTTGCAACCCAGAATTTGAAAGCAAATAGGCTCGGACGAAAACCCACGAACCGACAAATTAGTCCTTTTTTTCTAGATCTTCAATGCTAGTCTGAATGTTACCCATATCAAGATTAACAATAGGAGTTCCATCAACTAATTTAAGACATCATGACTCTATTTTCATTAGATCAATCTTAGGTATTCTTAGAGGTTTATGGGAAGCTCTAAGATTAATATTAGCATTGGGCTAAGGTTGTCCACTAGGGAGGGCATCCCTAAAATTTATTTTTGGGGCTGAGTCTTCAAAATTCTTACCCTTGACAAGGGTTTCATACTAGATTTATTTTGTAGGTGCACCTTAGCACATGATTCACTTGAGATTTGAGCTATTTTTTGATCATCTACTTGAAACTTAATTTGTGATCTCTTTAATACTTGCCCTAGACATCGTGGAAAGGTATGGTTTTCCCTTTTGTTTTTTGCAGAAAATTGGAAGCCGGTGTCACTCAAGTTCATTGTATGATCTATTGAAAGATAAATTTATAATCCATCTTGTATCTCCTACAACATATCCTGCTAAAATATTGAGTAGAAACCACAAACATATTGGCCAACCTCTGGAGTTGCTTGCACTCAACCCAGATAAAACCCTTGCACAACTATTTGCCAAAAATATCATTCAAACATAGGGATGTGCTAGAATTTGTGTTTCTCCAAATTATCTAAAAATTTATGGAGACATTCTAGGGTTTTTTAGGCATCTACCCTCAAAATTTTAGCTCAATTCGAGTTTAGATGAGTGAAATATGGCCGAAAAAAGTTCAATAGTTTGGGAAGTTTTGTGAAAGACGTCCATCCCATGTTACATTGGAAACACCACAATGTATTCGTCAAATTTAATTTAATTTAAACAATAAAAGATATTAATCATTTTTTTAATTGATTAATTCAAATATCTATACTAATATTAAACATTAGTATGGTATTTAAGTGGGACAAGAATTAATAGAACCTCTATATCTATTAATCCTTTTCGAAGGGGATTCTTTACCAAATCCACTTACATAGCAATGCATAAGCAAACAAAAACAAGTAATCAAGTGCATCAAACAACGTGGGTGAATTCATTGTAATCCAATTGCCTATCCTAGCCGAAGACTTATGATAACTTCTAGGTTACCAAATTTGGGCTAAGGATGGTTAGATTATTGATGATCATCGTAAAAGCAAGAATGCATGCATCTATATGAGGGTAGTCATTCATGTTACCTTGAGCTGCCATAATCATCATTTCTCTTTTTAAGTACCCTGTTCTTGATGGTCGATTCTACGTCTTCTACCCATGAGTGTTCCTGGTCCTATAAATCAATAATACATCAGCAGTACCATATTACTCAAAGATAAATCAATATAAATATTGCATAACCATCCAAATGCATCAAAACTAGGAATTAAGTTATCATTCATGAAGCGATATAGCTACCGACTCCCAAACATTAATTACTTAATAACATTCATTCAATCCTCAACATAATATAGCAACTAGTGAACATAAATTTAAACGCATAAATCGAAGGAGTTTAATCGAAATAGAATAAATCAGATTTAGCACTTCGTCGCTTAAGGAGGGCTAATCCTCGCCGTTAGGAGGGCTCAGTCCTCTAAAAACTTACAAGAGATAGATTTATAATAAAATATAATAAAACTAATTACATTCTACCTTATAAATAACAATTAAAAACATATTTCATGACATAGTCGATGGCTATGTTTGGATTGTAGCATGGCTCCCCTCCTTGGAAAGCTTTATCCTCAAAGCTAGAAATATCTGGAAAATACTTTCAGGTTCCCATGTAGCATCTTATTCAGGTAGATCTTGCCATTTGATGAGGAATTATTGGATGTGATGAGATCTCAGTATACGTGTTCTGTTTTGTAAAATTGCTACAAGTTGGAGATATTTACATCCTTATTCTTCGAGTACTGATAATTCTAACTGAGATTGTACTTTATGGCCAATCACATTCTTAAGACAAGAAACATGAAATACTAGATGTATACAAGAAGAGGGAGGAAGCTCTAGTTGATATGCCACTTCTCCAATGTGATGCACTATTTTGTAAGGGCCATAGAATTTTGAAGCCAACATTTTACTGGTCTTAATCTTCAATGACAATTGTTTGTAGGGTTGCAGGTGCAGGAACACCATATTACCTGTATTGAAATATCTTTTCGAGCGGTGTGTGTCTTGCTGCTGCTTCATAGGATTTTGTGCTTGGGCAAAATTGTCTTTGAGAATGGAGAGAATTGACTGTCGATGTGGGAACCGATCATCTACTTGGGCCACTTTGGAATATCCTGGTACATAATCTGCTATTGTTGGTGGCTTAATTCCATACAATGCTTCAAATGGAGATATCTTAATGGAATAATGGTACAAAGTGTTGTACCACCATTCTACCAAGGAAAGCCAATGACTCCATTGATATTGTTTATACTGAACAAAACATCTTAGGTAGGTACCCAAGAATTTGTTAACTACCTTAGTTTGGCCATTCGTTTGTGGATGGTATGCAGAGGGCATATTTAATTTAGTACCACTAAGTCGAAATAATTTTTTCCAAAAATTTCTAGTAAATATGGGATCGCGATCACTTACAATATTTTTTGGTATTCCATGCAATTTAAAAATTGAGTCCATAAATACCTTAGACACTTTGCTTGCTGAAAATGGATGTTGTAGAGCTTGGAAGTGAGCATATTTGGAGAGGCGATCTACTACCATGAAAATTACTATTTTTCCTTCTGATTTAGGAAGACCTTTAATAAAATCCATTGAATTTTTTCCCACTAACGATTTGGAATGGGTAATGGTTGAAGCAACCCTAGTGATTTGACTATTTCACCCTTATTGCATTGGCATACTTCACATTCAGCCACCCATTGTTTGACCTCTACTTTTAATCCTTTCCAACAAAAGGATTGTTTAACCCGCATATAAGTTTTCAAAAAACTTGAATATCCTACTGATGGAGAAGCATGTGACTCATCTAGAATTCTTGATTTGATTATAGAAGTGTGTGGAATGTAAATGCGATTCTTCCTTATTAGCACCTTGTCTTCATAGGAAAAGAGAGGATGCTTGGATGAATCCAATAATAAATCTTGTATTATTTGAGCAGTTTTTATATTGGACATCTACTTGGGCCACTTTGGAATATCTTGGTACATAATCTGCTATTGTTGGTGGCTTAATTCCATACAATGCTTCAAATGGAGATATCTTAATGGAATAATGGTATGAAGTGTTGTACCACCATTATGCCAAGGAAAGCCAATGACCCCATTGATATTGTTTATACTGAACAAAACATCTTAGGTAGGTACCCAAAAATTTGTTAACTACCTTAGTTTGGCCATCCGTTTGTGGATGGTATGCATAGGGCATATTTAATTTAGTACCACTAAGTCGAAATAATTCTTTCCAAAAATTTCTAGTAAATATGGGATCACGATCATTTACAATATTTTTTGGTATTCCATGCAATTTAAAAATTGAGTCCATAAATACCTTAGACACTTTGCTTGCTGAAAATGGATGTTGTAAAGCTTGGAAGTGAGCATATTTGGAGAGGCGATCTACTACCACAAAAATTATGATATTGCCTTCTGATTTAGGAAGACCTTTAATAAAATCCATTGAATTTTTTCCCACTGACGATCTGGAATGGGTAATGGTTGAAGCAACCTTGGTGATTTGACTATTTCACCCTTATTTCATTGGCATACTTCACATTCAGCCACTCATTGTTTGACCTCTACTTTTAATCATTTCCAACAAAAGGATTGTTTAACCTACATATAAGTTTTCAAAAAACTTGAATATCCTACTGATGGAGAAGCATGCGACTCATATAGAATTCTTGATTTGATTATAGAAGTGTGTGGAATGTAAATGCGATTATTCCTTCTTAAAACCTTGTCTTCATAGGAAAGGAGAGGATGCTTGGATGAATCCAATAATAAATCTTGTATTATTTGAGCAGTTTTTATATTGGACAACCAATCTTCCTGTAACTGAGATATCCATTGAGAACAAGGACCTGAAATAGAATTAATAACAACTTCATCTTCATATTTTCGTGATAATGCATATACTACCACATTTTATTTCCCTTTCTCGTACTTGATAATGAAATCATATCCCAATAATTTTTTTAACCAATATTTTGTTATGGATAAGAAAATCGTTGTTCTAGAAAGTGTTTGAGACTACTATGATTAGTTTTAATAATGAAGAAATTATTGATTAAGTAGTGTCTCCATTTATCCACTGCATGTAGAATAACCAAAATTTCTTTCTCATATGTCTATATATGATAATAGCCACTGAGACCCAAAAAACCACAAAGTTTCTTGATAGTTTTAGGTAAGGGTCAATTCTGAATTACCTTTATCT
The DNA here is from genome assembly GCA_028583015.1 of Wollemia nobilis. Classification (NCBI taxonomy): domain Eukaryota; kingdom Viridiplantae; phylum Streptophyta; class Pinopsida; order Araucariales; family Araucariaceae; genus Wollemia; species Wollemia nobilis. The sequence goes on along the minus strand of JAQPPZ010000689.1, from coordinate 9,461,434 downwards.
TATTGGGATCCACTTTAACACCTTCTTGAGAAACTATATGACCTAGGTACTCAACTTATTGAACACCAAAATATCATTTAGAGCGTTTGACAAATAATTTTTCTTTTTATAGTATATGAAGAACCCTTCCCACATGCAACAAATGATCATTCCATGATTTACTATATATGAGTATGTCATCGAAGAAGACTAGGAAAAATTTATGGAGGAATGGACGAAATACATGGTTCATGAGACTTTAGAATGTAGATGGGGAATTAGTGAGACAAAAAGGCATGAACAAGAATTCATAGTGACCTTCATGAGTGCGAAAAACTATTTTGGGAATATCCTCTTCCCCGACTCTAATTTGGTGAAACCCAGAACGTAAATCCAATTTTATAAAAAATTTTGCACCATGTAGTTCATCTAGTAGATCATCAATGATAGGTATAGGGAATTTATCCTTGATGGTGATTTTGTTAAGAGGACAAAATTCTAGACACATACGCCAAGAATTGTCTTTGTGACGGGCTAAAACTACTGGTGAAGAATAGGGGCTAGTGCTGTGATGAATGACTCCATGTTCTAATAGTTCTTGGACAATCTTCTCAATTTCTATTTTTGATATTGGGGATATCGATAAGGATGACCATTAGGAGGAAGACTTCGTGGAAAAAAGTGTATGGCATGGTCATGGGATATTTTGGGAGGTAGTCCCTTTGGTTCTTGGAAGACCTCGTCATAGTTGGCCACAATGTTTTGTAAATATTCTGAGTGGATTTATGGCATAACTTGTACTTTCTTTTCCATACAATTAATTTGAGAAATGAATCCGTAACTACCTTTTCTTAATATTTTTTCCATGCTATGCGAACTTACTATCTTTAATGGAGGTGTTGGAATTCCTTGGAGGTGAATGGTCTTCCCATTTTCTTTCCATTCAACAAAGTGTTGCTTGTAATTAAAACCAACTGTGGTTTCCATTTGTTCTAACCATGTGACTCCCAAGATAACTTATGAATTCCCTAAATTCATAACAAAAAGAGGACCATGCTAAGTATAACTTCCTATTTGCAATGAAATTGAAGATGTTCTACCTACACATTGAGCACTTCCCCCATTTATAGTTAAAACTTGAAATTTATCTTGATTGTAGGAGTTGATGTGCAAGTTTAATGCCCTGGTAATATTTGTGTCAATAAAGTTATGAGCACTTCTTGAATCAATTAATACAATTACCTTCCTTTATTGAATGAAACCTGATACCTTGATTGTATGGTGAGCTGATAAACCCATAATAGTATGTACTAAAATTGCCATAGTATCTTCCTCAACTATGACCTCCTTGTGATCAATTTAATCTTCATCTATGGGACCATCAGGTGAGCTGGTATCCTCTATTTCTTCATCGTCCTTGTTAGCATATTCGATTTGAAAGTTTTGCCGTGGTACACATGCTTGATCTTTTGGATGGTGATTACGAAATTTATAGCACAAATATCTTGATGGTTGATCATTTATGTGAAAAGAGTTGTTGCGATATTGAGGACAACCATATGAATCATGTCATATAGATGTACCCATTTGCACCTTCTTCTTAGCTAACTTGGAAATCCTTATACAGGTATATAAAGATGATGGATCTTGTAGGTCAAATTCAACTTGAATATTCTCTTTCAACCCATTTCTAAAATTAGATACCACCACATCGGATGTTAAGTTTCTTGCATAGGAAATTAGACTAGTAAATTCTGAAATATACTCTAGTACCGATACTGTTTGCTTAAGTGATAACAACCGCACCATGTATGAATATAAGGATCCTTCATCAAATATTTTAAGAAAATGTGTGGTGAAATTATCCCAGTAGATGGTATTTCCATTCTCACGTTTGAGCCATACAAACCATTGATAAGCTTCAGTACCGAGTTTGGAGGTAGCAAAAGGAAATTTTTTTGAATCTCGAATCGATATAAGTCTAAAATGCCTTCCATCTTAGCTATCCATCCACATGGATCATGACCCTCAAAGATGGGCATATAAATGCATAGAAAATTGATACCATTAGGACCTCTTGGTTGTTGGTAAAATTCATCTCTATCTTGGTACTCATTATGCCTATGTCTATGGAAGTGATTTTGGGTATTATCATTATGACCTCTTTGTTGTACATAGACTTCTTCTCCATCATGATCATCATTGTTCCATTGTTTATGGTAGAAATTTGGGTTAGAAGGGGTTGGTTGGCTTTGTTTTTCCACTAGTTGGTTCACTATTATGGTCAATCTATTCATGTTGTCTACTAATGATTGCATAGTCAAGGTGTTGGTATTGGGGTTTCCTGTTTCCTCATGTGTGAGGTTCTCGTGGGAAGAAGTAGGAGAAGGATTGGATGCCATGGTGTTAAGCAATGGATGATAAGGATAAAAAATATTAATGCGTAAAGGAGAAGAATAATGTGTACCTTTGTTTCTTGGAGGTCTTCTTTGTGACTTTAAGATCCCTTCATTTGAATTCTCCAAAATTGTTAACCGACCGTTTGATCCTGTTGTCCACATTTCGTTCATGCAATTTTCAAGAAGTATTTCTTAAAAAATATCACCTTTAATTTTTGCAAAATAATTTGGTAAATTTAGCAAAAATTTATTGTTCTCTGCTTTAGCTGTCGCTTCGATTACGACATCAAATTGAAAGCTTGAATTGTTCCTACTTGGGAGATTGGACCAATAATCAATTTAATAGATAGACTAAGACATCGAGGACACTGAGGTCAGTGGGACCACATAACCAGTAAAGGACCCTAAGGCAAGTGGAACCACAACAAACCGAGGAAACCTAGACACATGGGACCACAACCAAATGAGTAGGACATAGTGGAAATTTGGGACTATCACCAACCAATTAAGACAAGTGGGAGGACACCAAAGCAAGCGGGACCCTAAACTGAGATAGTGGGACCACCAGATACAAAACGCATAGAAACAAACTCTAGATGAAACCATAGCGACGAGACCATGAGATCGAAGAATGACCGCCTGACATGAAGAATGATCACAACGAACAAACCCATCCACTGGATCCAATGCCACAATGACATAAGACAAGCTAAGCAATCGAGACCCAACGATACGAGACAAGCTAAGAAATCGAGACTCGACATGAAACCCTACAAGCAAAAAGACAACTAAGCACCCAAGACCAAGGGAGGACACGCCACCAAAAAATCAAGAGAAGGATACGAAACCAGACAAGTGCGGGAAAAGGACACAGAAAATGATGCAAACAAGGTTACACACGCGAGGAACTAATAGTCGTGTGCCCGAAGTCACACCTTCATTATTGCACCTCCTGCATTATAAAATACTCCACTATCTTTACACACCCAATATGGGATATTTTCTCGAATGAAAAATAAAAAATAAAATGTTTACTATTGTACCTTAGGATTTGGACTTTAATTTTTTGATTTCCCTATTTTTTGATTGGTCGTCGAAGCTGGTTGAAGGTTGCTACATGTTGCGTGTGAGGGAGATAGTGATTTCAAGCTACATGTGATCTAACAACTAGTTATTGGTGCTGTGGATACCGCTAGTGTATGGATTTAACCGATATGCGATGTTTCGGGTAAAAGAAATGTGCATCAAGTTTGCTTGCAGCTGGAAAATTCCTGAACTGAGCATGAGAAGTTGGGACTGTTGCTGTCCTGTGATATTGATGCCCCCCAATATTGTTGTTTATGGTCATCAAGTATGCTTATGTATGGCCATCGTATTACTTGAAAGGAGTACGCTTTTGTATGGACGTCGAGTATGCAATGGAAGTCTACGATCATGAAAGAAGGCTACTCGCGGGTCCAATTTAATTCATCACTAAAATTGATACCACTTGAAGCGGTATAACTATCGGATCCCAAATATTAATTACTTAATAACATTCATTCAATCCTCAACATAATATAACAACTAGTGAACATAAATTTAAATGCATAAATCGAAGGAGTTCAATCCAAATAGAATAAATCATATTAAGCACTTCATCGCTTAAGGAGGGCCGATCCTCGCTACTAGGAGGGCCCAGTCCTCTGCAAATTTGCAAGTGATAGATTTATGATAAAAGATAATAAAAATAATTACATTCTACCTTATAAATAACAATTAAAAACATATTTCATGACCTAGCCGATGACTATGTTTGGATTGTAGCAATTCATCAATACATAGTCTATCATGCAAAAAATCCTACCAAGGCAGGTCATGACAGTCCTTGTGCACTTCTATTAGGACTATTTTAGAATTTTTTGCTGTTTCTTCCATGGAATCTATTGCTATTTATACTGTAAATTCCACTTGTGAGTCTATCGTTCTTCAAATTGTTCCCTTACCATAACTACTTCTTGTTTCACCTTGGATCCTTACTTATTAAGCTTTTCCTTTTAAATGCATCCATGAACTTGCACAATGTCATATGTATTTTTTCCTTCTATTATTCCTCTTTATTCCTTTCTTTTAGTTCCCTATAAATATTTGTTATTTCTCCTTCATATCCTTTGATGGTGACCTTAAAAATAGCTATCTTTTTATACGGTCCCACTGACTTAAAAATGCATGCTCCATTTCATCCCAAGTATAATGATAATTCCATTTCTTATCAAAACTTGTCCACCAAAAATTAGCTTCCTCTCTTAAAAATTTTAAAAGTTTGATTTGCCAAAAATGGTCACAAAAATATAGAGATCTAAACTTTTTCCACCATTCTCAAGCATCAATGTTATCATTTTAAGTGAAAATTGGTAACTCCATGATATCAACCCAAAAAAAGTTAAAGCACTTAGGGTTTTGGGGAAAAAAACTAGGGTTCTTAAAAAAAAATTGAAATATAGTCTATTCCTTGTTATCAACAAAAATTCTATAGATTTATTTCAAAAACAAATTAAATTGCAACTGATTTGCTTACCATGACTAATTGAGATATCTACAATTTTATTTTTTATGATAAATATCCTCATTGCCCTTGTCTTCGTAGGGTTGTAACTCCCTCAATAGTTTGCTTGCCTTTAGGCATGACAAAGTGCCCATAGCGGTCTAGAGAATTCATGGTGACTTTGACTTACTGTACTAATGAAACACTTGAGAAATTCCATGGAAACTTGGACCGTTCAAGCCTTAATGCTCAACTCAAACACAAATTACCTTGGTGTCCCCATACAAATTCATTTACGAATATGCTTTTGCATAGTCACTAAGGTCTAGTTGTGCACGTGATTGATTATATATATATATATATATATACATATTCATTAAATATTAGTTTATATTTATAGAAATATTCAAATAAATTCCTAAATATAATAATAAAATAAAATTGATAATTGTTTAAAATTAATAAATAATAAATTATTAATGTCGTAATTATGTGAGGGTAAATTAGGGATGTCAGATTGGAATTTCTAAATTATTTTTGTAGGTTTTTTTAGCTTTCAATCAGGTGCCATGTTTCTAAATGCTTTTTCAATACAACAATCATAGAACCTAAATAAATACAAGCAAGAGCCAACATTCTTGATAAAAATACAAACTACTACAATAAGAACTACCTATAACATTGGGAACTATGAGATAGACATTGGAGATACCTTCAATATCACAAATTGCGAGTCTTCCAACAGAGCTACCCTTCACTTCATAATGATGAAGAGCATTATTGACATTGTAAATATTGAGGGCCAAAATAACTATGTGATGATCATCTTCCACCAACCACTTGGTCAGTTGGGTGTTTTACCTAAATTTGGACAAAGCCTAAGAGGATACTATACCCCCATAAGTAAAAGTAAAAGAAATACTAGCATTAATCAAAATTAAGTAAACCTCCAATAATAAGGTGAAAAGTGAGCAATATTAGGTTGGAAAGGGTAGGTTATAACTACATAGAGGAATGCACACAAATAATTTAACTAGTAGGAAGCAAATACTTGCAATGCAATAAAGTATACATTTGGAGGCAATAAATAAAGAAATTAAAGAGATAGATAGATTGGTTCTAAAATTTGGGGGTACTAATCTTGATCATGCTTTGTGTTGATAAACATGCTCGTCATTTGTGCTTTAATCCTTACTCGTTAAATGCTTAAATAACTTTCAATGATGCTCTCTTTTCTTAGGATGTTGAGCCCCACTTTCAATCAACCAATCCATCATGTGTTATCTCACGCTATAGTGGTTAGTGTATCTTATATAATGCATCACACTTTTATTAATATAGTAGGGTGCACTTAGACCATTACAGTAGATGCATGTTCTCTCCTTCATAGAAACTTATTGGTCTAGGTGCACTATAGTGCATATCTTGCCTTTATGTTTTCTTCTACTATTTCATGTTCTCCCTTTGTAATGGTGGGTCTACCTTATATAATATATTGCATTCACTATATATGATAGTAAATAACGTGGGTTGAGGTATAAATCATGAAAATTTCTTGTTTGGTGTTGTCATGTTGGAACCCCATGGTATAGTGGTGGATGTACCTTGTGAAATGCATCACATCCATTGGATACTATAATGTGGGTTTTTTTGTTGCTATAGTGGTTATAATGCCTTATGTAATGCATTGTGCTTACTTAATAATGTAGTGTGTTGCATCTAATGGTACATATTCCTTATGAAATGCACCATGCTTGCTTGATACCATAGAGTGATTTTTGCCAAAGTATAAATCATCAATATTTCTTGTTTTATGGTATCATTTTCATCCCTTTTTCTTTTGGTGTGTTTGCATTCTTATAAATGTAAAGCAATATTTTAGGTGACATGTTACACTCACATGCACATGATATGCCATGAAAAATATTGTTGAAAATAAATTAATAAAATTACAACATGAAGCATTGAAATATTCATGCATGCAAGTGCAAATAGAAACAAGTAGAACATCACATAACAAGTTACATAAAAACAAGAAGTTGTGCCCAAAAGAATATCATCTATATATAAAAAATAATATGAGTACATCAGGTTTGTGGTATATAATATAATGAGGGGTGTTGAATGCCATCAATGTGATCTACCAAGTATCCCAAGTACATATCCCCATATTCCAAGGAAAGTATGAGTCCTTGAGCAAGATCACCTACATACAAACATCCTCAATCCTATCAGTTTTCCTACACACACTAAATCCAAATGACTTTGGATCAACTATTGTTATAGTGTTTTATCTTGGGTATGAGCTTTATCATCTACCTTCTATATCTTGGTAATAAATAAAACTCTTGCTCTCTCTCATGAAGATGACAAGTGGTGTGATATTTCCTTGGTACTTGAGTCAAAATAGTGCCAAGGTGGCTATTGGAATATTTGTAATAAGATCAAATTAGGCCAAGGCTTACCGTGAATAAGTGCTTGTAGGTGTTCTTAATGTAGACTAGGGAAAGTGTAATGTAATATTATGTGTGCCTATTGGAAGTCTTAATGTATTCACCCTTACCAATATTGGTTAAACTACCTTTATGATTAACTTGATTAAACGATTTAATACATTTAGTATATTATAAGTTAACCTTCAAGTTAGGTTATGTCAACTTGAGGTTAGCATATAATTGGGGATTGGGTATCATTATAAATGCATATTAATGAATTTTCCATTGTATTAGGGTGTTCTATGTTATTGTGGGGGTGCTTACAGGCATCCATTCCTTGTATTTTATTTCTTCTATATCAATTTCATCTATTTTATCTCATTGTTTTTCTTTTGTACTCTTTTGCATAATATTGTGATGATGAAATGATTTGAGATATTTTATTGGGAAGTGTTATGAAATACAACATGGAATTAGATTCAAATTGAAACAACATCATTATTTTATCCAAAAGAAAATCCTTTTCCATGACATATGGAAGTAGTGAGAAGAAACCAACCCCCTCATTTCATTATTTTTTGAGGGAAAATTTAAATTTGAAAATTTGGTGCCAAGACTTTCTTGCCATTTAAAAAAGGGTAAGGTTCCAAAATTCTCATGCCATTCAATTTTATCATGTGTGCTACGTCTTATAATGAGAGGATTGTTATAGATGGCGATAATCATTGTACTTTTGGTCAACACTCTAGAATAAACGCTTAGTGAGAAAATTTTATATCTCAATATGCCATAGGTTAGATTTTTTATCGAGGAAGAGAATAAGGATGCTATGTAGGGATAAGCGTACGTGCTTCTTGAAAATTTTGCACATGTTATTTGAATCCCTAATTTCAATGACCATTAGTGTGCTAGTTGGATGAATCACCTTCCAATTTGATGTCATGAGTTCAATGCAATTTATTTTTTACTACATAGAAAATGAAAGGTCTATAAGGATGCAACGCACATGCTCTACGAAGTCATATTATAATTATTTAAATTTATAGTACATTTTCTGAAAAATACAACTTGCTTGTTGGTATGACAATTGGTATATCACCTTGTTCCCAAAAGGGTTACATTTTTGTATAGTCCCTTTTTGGAACCTTCCTCCGACCATATGTAACCAAGTGGATCTTAAATCCAACATGATATTTTACTTTTTGGTTGATATGTTGCGTTGTATAAATGAGGTCACATATTGGAGCTTGTGGAAGTAATGCATGAATGTAGTATTTTCAACTCTTCACTTCAATATCCTTCAATCGTATAATGAAAAATTGATGGTTAGTTTCAATTAGCATGTGTGGTTGTATGGATATCCCACTGGTCTTGGAAAAGTATAGGTCCAAGGCTTTTGTTGGTGTTTGCTTTAATGGGATTATTCATATAAAAAGGACATACCTCATGTCTCAAAGATATTGTGAGTATTTTTGGCTAGGCTTGCAAGCCGAGGGAACTCCTTACTTCAGGTAGGTTGTTTGAATCTTATTGGTTGGGCATGATATGAAGCCAATATGTATAAAGAGAACACCTACCAATTAATCTTTGACAATTGGCAATACACAATTTCCTAATCTGAGCACAAGTGAAAAATGATGGCAATACACTTCCAATTCTTTTTTTTGAAGTGGAAATATTTTATTTGTTGTAATTTTAGCTAAGGTTCAACTTTATTTTTTTTAATTTTTAAGTGCCAATGAAGCCAACCTTCCAAAGGGGATAAATTTTTCATACAGAAGTATTTAGAGCCCATTTTTTTTTAGATCACATGATTTTTAAAGGTCTACATATTGGTGCCATCAATTCAAAGTCATTTTATAGTGTTAAAGATTTATTTTAAGTTGCAAGAGAAGTAGGTCTTGTATGATCAACACAAGGTATGCCATGTTTCTACATGTTCCTTTCTAATTATAGGGGTTGATTATTTAGAAAACAACATATTACTTGGGGGTTAAATTGCTTTATTTTGAGGTTGGAGGTTAGATCATGGTTTCCATACTACTTGTTGAGTATCTTCTCACGAGAAGCTCAACATTTTTGATCTAGAAGGTAAAATCACAACTTCAAGATTGAGGAAGGGTTGATATGATGAAGTAGTACACTTCTATAAATTAATAAAAATAATTAAATTAGCCACTTAAGGAGGGTAGAGTCCTATAGCCACTTAGAGATGGTGGAGTCTCTTGCAGAATATGCAATTGAAATTAAATGATTGATGATTGCATATGATTGATATCCATGATGATTACAATGAAAAATATCTTCTTTATATACCCATCTTCTAATTCTACTTTGGGGAGCCTACTACTAATATAATATAATATTGTTATATAATATAATATTATAATATAATATCATATTATAATATAATATAATATTATAATACAATCAACCTTGGGTTATGTGTGTCCCATGCCAACCCTTATACAATATAATAATATATCCCCAAATATCTATTCCTAGGCACCCTAACATGCCACCCTCCTTACAAATGTTTCATCCTCGAAACATATGAAGAAACAAGATAATATGAATTTCCAAGCAATGTTAGCAACCGATACTAATCTCGATCATCCATCCATCCTAGTGAAACATGTTGATGTTGGTATGCCATTTTGCCACTTGAGTATCCAAATATGCTTTGTTGGATCCATGCTTCTACTACTATATTTTGATAATTTGAATGATGGGTCCACTTGTTCCTTGATGCTAATGAACCACTTTGAAAACCAATATCACTATGCTTTCTCTTCCAAACATTGCTATACTTGGTGCCCTTCTAATTCCATGTAGAACCATACTAATATTACCTTGAGCTATGCCTCCAAGATTGTTGTTGCTCATGGTGGTGTGGATGATGATATGGTGTAACCTTAACTTGATGTTCTACCACCTTTGACTCCTCAATATTTGGCTCCATTGTTTTAAATTATTCTACACATTGTTCTTTCATGTTACATTTGGTTGGTGTGTCCTTGTGCTCTTCTATCAAATCTTCCTTGGACTCTACTATTATTTCCATGGACTCAATTGTTGTCGCTTCTTCCATGGACTTTGTTGCTGCTACTACCTTCTTGGATTCTATTTTAGGTTCTTCTATTTGTTCTTCAATTTGTTTCTCTACAACCACTTCTTGATTTTCCTTGGATCCTTACTCCTTAAGCTAAGAAATATCATGCAATATTATATTCTTTTTCCTGTACCATAACTTCGTAAACTTCTTTTGCACATTAATGTTAATAGTACCAAAAGAATCTCACCAAGGATAACCAAGAACAATATCCTCATCATCCATATTAATAGCATGAAAATTTGAATGTAAAACATATTTATCCATGGTGATCTTCAAATCTTCAAAAATCTGAACATTCTCACCCTCAAGATGTATGCCCTTTATTTTTGTTGCTTGAACCTGCAACCTCTTAGCCAAAGAAATATTAATAAAATTATATTTGCTACTAGGATTAATGGAAATTATAACTTTTTCTTTTTGAATGCTTTCGTTAACCTATAAAATAGACTTTTTAGATTCAAACAAATCCTTTTATCCACTTTTTAACTTATCTGCTACCAAAGATGTGGTTTCTTTTGTCTGCACACTGACATATTTTTTACCTTCTACCACTTTGAAATTTTCTAGCTCTCTTTTTAATTCCTTTTGTTCTTTCTAAAGCATGTTTATTTTTTCTTCATATCCATTGATGGTGACCTTCAAACTAGCTATTTTTTATATGAGTCCCATTGACTCAAGAATTATTGCTCTATCTTATCCCAAGTCAACTCATTATGGGTGCTATGAAGACTATCAAACCAAGAGAGAGCTTCTCCTCCAAGAAAAAGAGGAAGATAAAAGTACCAAGAATAATAATTAGTAAACATAGATTTAAATAGTTTCCACCATTCTATAACATCAATATCATCTTCTCCAAAAAACTTTTGTAGTTCCATAGTTAATGCCCCAATGCAAACTAGGGTTTTATGAGAATATATATCATGCCCCAATGCAAACTAGGGTTTTATGAAAATATATATCTCTCCACTGATTTAAAGCTAAAATTTCCATAAACAACTAGATCTACAATTTTTCTTTCAAAAAAAATAAATTGCAACTGATTTGCTTACCCAAACTAGCAAATTTTGTCTTCCAAAACATTTGCGATTTGAAAATTTATCACTATCCTTGTTCCAAATGGCTGAATTCAAAAGTTTGTATTTACCTCAATACTACTTGGATTCCTTCATATGACTACTCATTTTAAATCTATTCAAAATTTGCACAAAATAATCCAAGAATTGTCTGAATCAGATAAACTGTCACAAAGATATGGCTCCTAAAATATGAGACATTTTTCCAAAAAAGTATGCCCTAATGCAAACTAAGGTTTCATAGAAATATATATCTCCCCACTGATTTGAAGCTAAAATTCCACATAGACAACTATATTTGCAATTTTTCTTCTAAACAAAATAAATGCAACTGATTTGCTTATCTGAGCTAACAAATTTCATCTTCCAAAAAAAAATTGTGATTTCAAAATTTATCACTGCCCTTGTTCCATATGGTTGACTTCAAAAGGTCATACCTCCCTCAATATAGCTCAGATTCCTCATATGACCACTCATTTTAAAGCTCTTCAAATTATGCACAAATTGATCCAAGAACTGTCTAAATGAGATAAAATTTCACAGAGATATAGCTCCTGAAAGATGAAACTTTTTTCCAAAAAACATTTACCCTAATTTTGCAATTCCATAAAACAAATCCTAACTTTTCTAGAATCATTGCTTTGATACCACTTGTTACAAAACTTTATTCTTATTAAAAAAATCACAGTAATCAAGCACTACCATCCACACAAGTGATTATCCAAGCCATCATAGATATTTGTTATATCGTTCCAGTAAGAGAATAATTTTTAATCAAGGTTTATTATACAGTCTGTGTATTCCAAAAAACACGTAGGCTATTTTTTGGAATAATTCCTATGTATCCTAACATATGACTCATGTACTTTTTGTGAGAGAAGACAACAAGATTCTTGATTAAGATTCAATGGACCATTAGATAATTTATTACGAGGGAGATGTACCATCTGTAATGTCCCCTCTCATTAGTCCCTTAGATTAGATTATGGGTGGAAGGGATATTGGAATATCTATAATATGATATTATTAGCCAAGGCCAACAATGATGAAATTCCTATGAGCACTCTTGATGCAACCTATGTAGAAGTGTAAATTTAGGCCTATAGGTGTTATTCTATGTAATCCTATGGTAGTTCACCCTTAGCAATATTGATTAAACTACCTTTATGGTTAACCTTCATTAAAGGGTTTAATACATTTAATACATTGTAAGTCAAGTTAAGTTGGTTTGAGGTTAGCATTTAATTGGAGATTAGGTATCACTATAAATATCCCCAATGATCCATTGTATCAGGGTATGATGTGTTATTATTTATTTATCTATTTTATCTTCTTGTTTTACTTTTTAATCTTTTGCATAAGAATATGATGATAAATTGCTTCGAGATATTTTATTAGCAAGTGTTATGAAATCTAAAAGAGGTGAGTTTAGTTGTACGAATCAACTAGCTACTCTGACATGCCAACTAGTGATGGCAAGGCTAGCGATAGGATGCCAAAATCTAGAATGGACTTGAGGGTGACTCTATGTAGTTGAGCTATCAAATTCCTTTATCCTTGAGTGATATGTATATTTAGAAGTGAAATTAAGTGTTAGTCACTTTATGTATCATAATAATATGAAATTAATGCTAGTATTATTATAACTATACATGTAAAATATTAGAGGATGATGCAGGAGCATCCGGGGGCAGCAACAATCTTGCTTTAAAAAAAAAAACCAACAACAGGGCAGAAGTTGCAGGGTCACAAAATCATGACATGTCACGATATCATGACCAAAAGAGGGGCAAGCGATGCAAAATGCAGGAAGGGTCATGAAATCGCGACGTCGCAATATCGCAACAAAAGTGGGGCAAGCGATGCCATAGGCAAAAGGGTCACGATATCGCGACAAAAGTAGGGCAAGCGGTGCAATAGGCAGAAGGGTCGCGATATCATGACATCGTGATATCATGACCAAAAGTGAGGCTGGCAATGCAACAGGCAGAGGGTCACGAAATCATGACATGTCATGAAATCGTGACGTCGCGATATCGCAACCAAAATGCAGGGTCGACGACGCAACAGGCGGAGGGTCGCGAAATCGTGACATGTTGCGATATTGCGACCAATATGCAGGGTCGATGACACAATAGACAGAGGGTCACGATATCGCGATAGGTTACATTTTAGCACCGAAAGACAAGCTGAAGACGAAGAGTCAAAAAGTGACACGTGTCGAATATCTGGACGACGAAGCGACATGGGGAGGCAAAATGAAATGTTCTGGAAGAGGAAACGAAAGGCCACCAGCTGGAAATGGAGCTTCACCCGAGAACCTTTAAAAAGGAGAACAAAGGCATGCACAAGGGATGGAAAAATTACTAGAACGTTAATTTTTTTTTGTATTTCCAGATTTGAGAAACTCTGAAAAGGTGAAATTCTTTTACGACTTATATAATAATTTGTCATGAATGTAATAATCTGCTATGAACATACTAATCCGCTATGATTGTAATATCATGCGATGACTATAATATTATGTTGTGACAGTAATTATTTGATGCATTTGAATAAAATACAACTATTTTTCTTCTCTGTAATTCGGCTCTCGATCAAGTGGTATAAGAGCAAGAAGTTCCTAAGTGTGTAAAAAAAACACCTAACATGAGGCAGTTTGCACCAGGACTAGTTTGAGATTTGTAGGAGAAGTGAGCAGAATGCCTCCAAAAAGAAATCATGGTCATGGAAGAAATGTGGTGCAGGATGAAGATTTCAGAGCATTGCAGAGGCAAATGCAAGCCCTGCAGGAAGAGTTACAAAAAAGGGTCGAGCCAAAGGGAGAAGACCAGAGTGACGATGAAGCCTGGGAAACTGAGGATCCATCAGATGATGAAGAAGCATTAGATCCTTCTAAAGCTATATTTTTGAAAGCTCTATCTCAGGTCGAGAAGAGATTGAAGTTTGATGCCTCCACATATTCTGGGAATCTCAACCCAAAAGAGTTGATTGACTGGATCAATGTTATGGAGGAATACTTTGAGTATGAGGAGATTGCAGATCTTGATAGGATCAAATTTGCAAAAACAAAATTGAAAGGCCATGCTAGTTTATGATGGAAAGGAGTACAACTCAAAAGAAATAAAAGTGGAAAGGAGAAAATAACCAGATGGGACCGAATGGTGGAGAAACTGAAGGACAATTTATTCCCGTAGATTATGAGTTGGATCTGTTGAGGAGGATGTAGAGTTTGAGATAGTCAGGCAAGTCTGTCTAAGAACACATAGAATAATTCTACAATATCTCCATCAAAACTGGCCATTCAGGGGCTAATAAGGAGAAAGTAGCTAGATACATCAACGGGTTGAGAATGAACATTCAGGAAGAACTCAGCTTGATCAGAATAGCCACCATAGAAGATGCATACCAGTTGGCCTTGAAGGTAGAAGAGAAACTAAACAGAATATTCGAAGGCAACTAGAGAGGAAGGGATCATGGTGGAAGAACCGATGGAGGAAATTATCGAGACCAGAAGAAGACTGGTGAAACAAGCAGACCCCAGGAATAGAAAAAGGAGAATACCTACCACCCATGTGATCATAACAATGACTACCAAAGAGGAAGAGGTAGACCTAGACGTGGGTATGGAAGAGGGGTATTATGTGGAACTTGTTTCTAGTGTGGAGAAGAGGGACACCGATCATACAAGTGTCCTCAAAACCAAGAAAGGACAAATAAGAGACCTGAGGGTCATACCAGAGCTGCTATGGCAGATGAAGGTGCGGAGTTAGAAAACTCTGAAGAGGCAGAAGGAGGAGAAGTGCTGATGATGAGAACACTATTGAATGAAGAAAAAGAACCAGAATAGAGGAAGAGCCTGTTCTGCACAAGGTGCAAATGTGCAGGGAAGGTCTGTAATGTTATCATTGATAATGGTAGCACATACAACTTAGTTTCAGAAGATATGGTTACTAAGTTAAAATTGGGAAAGAGGAAGCACCTGCATCCATATCGAATTTCGTGGTTGCAAAAAGACCACAAAGCACTTGTCAGTGAACAATGCTTGGTCGAATTTCACATTGGAAATTATCAAGATGAGGTCCTATGTGATGTTTTGCCGATGGATGCTTGCCATTTGTTGTTGGGAAGACCATGGCAATTTGACAGACGTGCAGTGCATGATGGTCATGCAAATACGTACTCTCGACAAAGGATGGAGTACGTCACAAATTGAAGCCACTAAAGGAAGTGGATGAGAAAGTGTGCAGTAGTGCCAGAATCTGCCTGGTGGATGGAAGACAGTTTTTGGATGGCCTGAAAAGGGATTCAATGTGTTATGCATTAATCCCTACTGTTAAGAAATAATAGTACACAAATGTTCCAACAAAGGCCGAACACCTGTTAGAATAATTTCCAGACATCATATCAGATAATGTGCCTGAGGGTTTACCACCGATGAGGAATATCAGTCACCATATTGATTTGGTACCTAGATCTAGTTTAACCAAAAAGGCAGCCCACATAATGACTCTTGTGGAAAGTGAGGAGCTGAGCAGGCAAGTCCATGAGTTGTTGAAGAAGGGACTGATTTGAGAAAACTTGAGTCCATGTGCGGTACCTGCAGTACTAGCACCAAAGAAGGATGGGGAGTGGAGGATGTGTACGAAATCCCGAGCTATAAACAAGATCACCATAAAATATAGATTTCCATTACCAAGGATGGATGATATTATGGACTGTTTGAGTGGAGCCAAGTACTTCACCAAGATTGACCTGAAGAGTGGCTACCATCAGATTCGGATCAGATAAGGAGATGAGTGGAAAACTGCTTTCAAAACCAGAGAAGGTTTGTATGAGTGGTTGGTCATGCCATTTGGGCTAACCAATGCACCAAGCACATTCATGCGATTGATGAATGAAGTGTTGAAGGAGTTCTTAGGAAAGTTTGTTATTGTCTATTTGGATGACATTTTGATATTTAGTAGAACCCTAGAAGAGCACCTGATGCATATCAGGAGGGTTTTTGAGAAGCTGAGGGAAGAACAGTTGTTGATCAACTTGAAGAAGTGTAATTTTGTGAAGAAGGAGTTGGTATACCTAGGATTTGTCATCTCAATTGAAGTTCTGAAAATGGACCCAAAAAAGGTGAGGGCTATCATTGAATGGCCTACTCCAAGAAGCACTTTTGAAGTGAGATCATTTCATGGTTTAGCCAATTTTTATAGGAAATTCATCAAAAATTTTAGCAGTATTTGTGCACCCCTTATAGAAACAATGAGAGGGGATAGGAAAGACTTTAAGTGGACCTTGGGAGCTAGCAAAAGCTTTGATATGTTAAAGAAGAAGGTCACTGAGCAACCTGTTTTAGCACTTCCAAATTTTAATAAGGTATTTCAGGTAGATTGTGATGCCAGTGGTAGTGCCATTGGAGCTGTGCTGAGTCAAGAAGGTAACCATGTTGCTTACTTCAGTGAGAAACTCAATGATGCCAGGAAAAAGTATTCAGTGTATGATCAAAAATTCTATGCGATAGTTCAGTCCCTAAAAAAGTGGAGACATTATTTACTGCCAAAAGAGTTTGTGTTATATACTGATCATCAGGCCTTACAATATATAAACAGCCAGGGAAAACTGAACCAGAGGCACTTGAAGTGGGTTGAGTTTCTCCAAAGCTATACCTTTGTGTTAAAGCACAGAAGCAAAAAATCAAACAGAGTTGCAGATGTCTTAAGTAGAAGGCAAAATTTGCTGATTGAAATGATAGTGGAAGTGGTAGGATTCGAAGAACTAAAGGGCCTGTACCCTAAAGATCCTGATTTTACAGAAGCCTGGACGAATTGCTTGGCACCTGTTACTATGGACAGGACAAAATGGTTGGATTTTCTAATCCAATATGGAATGTTGTTCAGAGGAAGTAAATTATGCATTCCAAGGAGTTCCATGCGGGAAAACTTAGTCAAAGAGAAACACAATGGAGGACTGGCTAGACATTTTGGCCGGGATAAGACCATTGCCCTGGTGAGTGAGAACTATTACTGGCCACAACTACAGTAGGATGTGAACAAGTTTGTGCAAAGTTGCAGAATATGCTAGATGGCAAAAGGAGTGAGGCAGAACACAGGATTATATCAGCCATTACCTGTACCTGAGAGGCCATGGGAGGACATCAGCATGGATTTCATTCTTGGGTTGCCGAGAAAACAGAGGGGAAATGACTCTGTATTTGTGGTGGTTGATAGATTCTCCAAAATGGCACATTTTATTCCCTGCTAGAAAACAAGTGACACGGTTCACATTGCAAGGTTATTTTTCAAGGAAGTGGTACGACTTCACGGTCTACCAAAAAGCATAGTTTCTGACAAAGATACAAAGTTTGTTGGGTATTTTTGGAGAAAATTATGGAAGAAGTTGAATACAGATCTGAAGTTCAGTTCTGCATACCACCCACAGACTGATGGACATACAGAGGTGGTAAATAGAAGTTTGGGTAATTTATTAAGATGCTTGATAGCAGATAAACCCAAGGGATGGGATTTGGTTTTGTCGTAGGCAAAATTTGCATACAAAAATTCTATCAACAAGAGTACAAACAAATCTCCATTCCAAGTCATATATGGAAACAACCCAAGAAATGTTTCTGAGCTAAGGAAATTAGATAAAGGAGAAAAGTGCAGTGCCGAGGCTGAGGAATTTGCGAAACAGATGAAAAGCCTGCATGAAGAAGTAAAGAAACAAATTACAAAAATGAATACTCTATACAAGACAAGAGTAGACCAAAAGAGGCGGTTCAAAGAGTTCGAAGTGGGAGATGAATTCATGGTCCATCTCAGAAAAGAAATGTTTCCAGCCAAAACTTATAACAAATTGAAGATGAAGAAATTTGGGCCATGCAGAATACTAGAAAAACGGGAGTCAGGAAATGCATGTAAAGTGGAATTTCCAAGTGGGCTTGACATTTCACCTATTTTTAACATATCAAATTTAGTGAAATACCATGAAGGGGATAGTAGTGAGGCACCATGTGTAGAGTTGTGGAGTATTCCAGCATCTACTCCAACCATAGATGAGATTGAGGAAATACTGGACACTCGAGAAGGCAGAAGTACCAGAAACAAATAGTATTTTGAATATTTGGTCAAGTGGAAGGGTAGACCGATAGAAGATGCAACTTGGTTGTCTAAAATAGAGGTTGACAACCTGGGTCTCCCTCTAACAGTTCAGAAGTGAGAATCACTTCTCAATATACCCCGGATGTCTGATGCAGGAGCATCCGAGGGCAGCAGCATTCTTGCTTTAAAAAAAAAAAACCAACAACAGGGTAGAAGTTGCAGGGTCACAAAATCATGACATGTCACAATATCATGACCAAAAGAGGGGCAAGCGATGCAAAAGGCAGGAAGGGTCACGAAATCGTGACGTCGCGATATCGTGACAAAAGCAAGGCAAGCGGTGCCATAGGCGAAAGGGTCGCGATATCATGACAAAAGCAGGGCAAGCGGTGCAATAGGCGAAAGGGTGGTGATATCGCGACGTCGCGATATCATGACCAAAAGTGGGGTTGGAGATGCAACAGGTGAAGGGTCATGAAATCATGACGTTGCGATATCGCAACCAAAATGTAGGGTTGACGACACAGCAGGCAAAGGGTCACAAAATCATGACATGTCACGATATCGCAACGTTGTGATATCATGACCAATATGCAGGGCCGACGATGTAGCAGACGGAGGGTCGCGATATCGTGACATGTCGCGATATCACGACAGGTTACATTTTCACGTTAAAAGACGAGCCAAAGAAGAAGAGTCAGAAAGTGACACGTGTCAAATATCTGGACGATGAAGCGACACGGGGAGGCAAAATGAAAGGTTCTAGAAGAGGAAACGAAGGACCACTAGCTGGAAATGGAGCGTCACCCGAGAACCTTTAAAAAGGAGAACAAAGGCATGCACAAGGGATGGAAAAATTATTGGAACGTTAATTTTTTTTTGTATTTCCAGATTTGAGAAACTCTGAAAAGGCAAAATTCTTTTGCGACATATAATAATTTGTCGTGAATGTAATAATCTGCTGTGAATGTACTAATCTGCTATGACTGTAATATCATGCGGTGACTGTAATATTATGTTGTGACAGTAATTCTTTGCTGCATTTGAATAATATACAACTATTTTTCTTCTCTGTAATTTGGCTCTCGATTAGAGGACTGAGCTAAGTAAAATATGAAACATTTAGGATATGCTGGGTCACCAAACTATCATGTCCAATCCTCATTTGACTTTGATGATGAAGCCTCTAAAGTGATTGTGTTAATGTTGAATTCACAAACATGGATCTCCTCCATGTTGGTATCCTTATTAGAGTCATATCCTCATCCTTCGATGTTGTCTCCTCTAGAGTTGTGCCCTCCTCTACCACACCCTCTTTTGGCACTGCTTGCTCTATTGAGATGTGCCCTCCTTTGTAGCCTCCTTCTCCCTTGGGGACTCATCACTTCTACTATGTATGCCTCTATACCTAGATTTAGATGACTTATCTCTCTCCCATATAAGTGAAATAGGTGGAAGATTTTTTTATAGGAGTCTAGCTAGATAAATCTTGACATAATGGGATCATAGTTAGCTTCTCTAGGATATTTAGTATATAGGTTAATAACACCTCATCTCTTCCTGCTCATTGAAAATTTTTTCCTCCTACCAGCATGGTTTATCATTAAGTTGGTGGTGGGCTATTCTCTCTATCTACCTCTTCTCCCATATATGTTTTTATTGTACCTCTAGTGGTGGGAGTGCCATCTGTAGGTGTGCCTCCATAAAATATCTAGACACCCTCTTCATTTTGTGTGCCTTTGTCACCTCATGGTGATGGTCTTGCAAAACCACCATTGATCACACTGCTCACATATACTATAAGTCCCATAGCTCAATTTGGCAAAGGTGATGGTAGGGTATTTAGATGATCTTATGCCATGGAATGTGGGTACATGTGACACCTATGGTCATGCTACTCATTCCATGTGCACCCACTATCAATCTATTTAGATTATATACCATGGGGTTTCGTAGGGGATGGTACAACACACAATGCTCATAGATTAAAGTATTTAATAAAATTCTGGTTGAATAGTCCATTCCCTTTGGTCTTAGATCTAGTATAAATCATGGTAAAACAATGCAAGTAGAGCCCAAACCCAAGAAAATCCTCTCTAGTCTGCTATGTCCTTCCTCTAGGGTTAGGAAGGGTAGATAAATTAGTAAGGATGGGATCCTGTTTGTCCCCTTGTGACAATATGCAAAGATAAACAAGAGGAGGATCCTAGTTCATCACAAAAATGGTACCTCAATGGTGTTTCAAATTTGTTTCAATATGATGGTTCTCTAAAAATTCAAGCATCTTTGCTTGGTTGCCCACTTTGCTAACATCAATCAAGTCTCCTTTATAGTGGTGATTTGGGGTGTATGACCAATGATCAATAACCTAATAATAAAGTAAATATATGCTAATATCATCATCATCTATATCTCCTCATTTGGTGTAGGCTACCACATAAAAATATTGCTACTTGTGTTCTTGATGGTATATAAAATATCCAATTTTAAAAATCATGAGAATTAAGTTCTAAGCTTTGGCACTAGAAATTCTATGTTTTTTGGGTTTGTGGATGCAATATACCTACTTTTATTGAGCTTGAGAGGGACAATGATGTTCGAAAGACACTCCTTGTCATAGAACCCATAAAAATTTGGTTAATTGAAGTTTGTAGGAAAAGGATTCTCATTAATATGAGATGATGGTATCCATTGCTACCTCACTTCCTGCAAGCAATATTTCATGTTGGCTTCTAAATATATGGGTCAACACTTTCCTACCTAGTATTTTGTGAATTAAATCTCCTCTTAATGCTTGCTCCATGTTTACTTGTTCCCATATATTTTTCTCTATAAAGGTATATTTACTAACTTGTCATATGTATCATCAATAACTCACATTTGATGCTCTCACCTACCCACTTTTTCACCCATGTGTATGTAATTACACCTCATGTAAACCATTTTTCTATATATATTTAACTTATCTTAATATTTTTCATTTTCTCCATATTTTTTGACATGTACATGGTGCCTATCTCTACTTTTTTGGAGGTCTCTTGCAACTAGTTTGAATCAAGTGCACACTTTGGTAAGGTTGTTTTCTCCTTACTTTCAAGTTTAGCCTTTGTTGCTACTTTCTATTCCTTGTTTTCTCTTGGGTAATTCTCATTCTTTGGAGATACAAGTCTCTCTCTTCTAGAAGGTTTCAACTTTGTCCCACCATTGTAATTCTCTATTCTCTTTAGTTTATTTTGAATTTACCTATTTTTAAATATTATAATTTTGTGCTATTACATGCCACTTTAATGGTTAGATGATTTATTTTATTGTATGTAAAGTTTTCCTTTTTAAAATCATCATAAAGGGTTATTTCTCCTTTTGTATAATATTATCCCTATATACATATATGGGTTTGTAATTTTTTTCCCTTTTGTATTTTAAGGCAAGAAGTTACCACTTAGCTCAAGGATTTATTATGTGTGAGGTGTTAATAGAAAAAAGAAGCATCTTATGAAGTGCTTCATCCTCCATGCATTTTTCATGTACAAATCATGTAAGTTTTTTTTGTGAGGATAGCTAGATCCTTGAGTCTTACCTTAAATGTAAATCTAAAAGAAGATATGGTAATCCTTGAATCTTACCTTAAATATAAATATAAAAGAAGATATGGTAATCCTTGAGTCTCTTGGTTTTTTCTACACAAATACTTATTAGTTTCTCTACTATCAACACTCCTATAAATAAAATAAAGTTCAAATATAGTTGTGGGAGGACACAAGGTGGTTTCTTAGTTATCAAAGATCACCAATACAAAGATGGTGATGGGGGACCATGACGTTTTATAGGACATTGAAACTAAGGAGAAATAAGCCCCCTAAGGGACTTTAGATTGGCTAATGTGTCAATATTTGAGAAAAACTTCTCTTGGCATGAGTTGGTGATTTTTTGTGCCAAACATCTAGATCGAAAGACCAAGAACCTAGTTTTAGCAAAAGGGAAAGTTTTTGCCTCCATAAAGACTTTGGTGATTAGGAATGTGTTTGGGTTGGAACCCCCCAAAATATGCAATAATTACCTCCAAGGCTAAGGTATTAGAGAACTAGGACTACAATTAGGAAATCTTCTTGAATTTCATTTCCACCCATTGGTTGAGATCGTCTATGAAGAATTTTCACATGCTAATAAGAGCCTCCAAGGTATATTTGAAGGAAGAAATTGACGATGTGATAGCATTGCTCAACCACGTGGGAGAAGAGCTTGAGTCTTGTTGAAATTGTAATTTTATTCATATCCATGACCAAAATTATATGATATATTAGATAGGCCTAAGGGTATTTCATTGTATAATGTATTAATTAATTATAATATTTTATTATGTAAGCCCTATGGGTCATGGTTAAACTTGTTATGGTTAAATTTTTTTATAACTTGTAATTAACCTAAATCCCTCTTGTTATGTTGGCTTAAGTTAAACTTTATTATGTAATTAGGGGTTTTTGGTATTGGTATAAATACCCCCCCTCCCACTCCTTCAATTATTGGAGCGTTGTGTAATATTATCTATGGATATAACGATTATTTATGGTACATATAGGTACCCACTCAATATCTCTCTTTTTCATCCTCCTTTTCACTTTCTATATAATATTTGAGTAGATGGTTTGTTTTTGTTCCTTTTTGAAAAATATTATGAATTCCAACATGGTATAAGAGTGGGTATGCAACTACTTTACTTGGTCACATGGAAATGCTCTTCGATGTCTTTGATTTTCTTCCAAACTAAATAACGATGATCTCATTTCAATATTATTTGTTGGTTTTACATAAGAGATAAAATTATTATCCTCAATTTTTTTTATCCGCTTTTCCAAAATTCTTGGAGGTTTTTCACTATGCTTTTATAAATAAACTTAAAAGGTTAAGAGCTAGATTCCAATCTATTGAAGGGATTCAAGTTTTTTAGTCCAACGCTTTCTCTTCTTCTTAGATCTTTCTTCCACATTTTTGAATTTAAAATGTAACCCCTTCATGCACCCTAGCTTTCGTTTAGTAGCCGCTCAATAGGGATCATACACTACATTTTCCTATGGGAAGAGGCACTCTAGTTTGTCACATAGGGTGGCCATTATAGCCAAATAAGAGCATGCTAGTGCTCTCCTACCCAGATATTTCAAATTTGAGTTTGTGTGCATGTTATTTTTGGTGAAGATGAGTGTGTGCTTTGCTGAAGGATCTCTAAATGCTAACAATATACCTTAAGATAGCCATATCTATTTAAATATGGCCATGGTTTCATGGTTTGGATGTTTAATTGGAAGGGACATGGCATAGGATCAAGTTATGACCATCCCCCATTTTGCTTAGAGTAGCCCTGTTTGTGTCTTCTAAAGAGGATCCAATCATTTCCTTTCCATAATGGGAACCGCCCATACAAAAAATAGAGATATTTTAGGAAGAAGTGGGTGTATGTTTGAATCACGTGTTGGTTTTTAATTGATAGAAATGGAGTGGTGGAATATTAAAATGAATTTCCCTCTTGCACAACTAAAGTGGTTAGCATGTTGCACTTAGCATAGGGGAGACTTGGGTTCCATATATGCCAATTCTCTTTGGGCACTAAATTTTTTTAATGGATATGAAACTGACATGATGGTCATTATGGTATTTTTCATGCCATGACAATCCACTTTTTCCCTATATATCAGTTTGAAAAATAAAATCAAGCCAAGTGTCACACTCATTGAGGTTCATATGCATTAATGTGACAAAAAATAAGTGGGTAATACCAACGAATCATGGATTGCCATGTGGTAGTAGGTAATTGGTTCTTCTTTTTTAAGGTTTGGAGCTTTGATTTTTTATTTTTTGGGTTCCGTTAGAGAATTTCTTTTGGAGGCCATAAATTTTGCATATGAAAGTGTTTTGAGCCTTTTTTAAATCAAACATTTTTTTGAGCTCTATGCACTAGTGGCATCAACTCATGGACTTGCTATGATTTTAGAGTTTGGACTGTGTAATATGGGACACAAAGCCATAGTTACTCATTTGAATGGAAAAAATTATAGTATTTGGTCAACCCAAATGATTGGCCTGTTACAAAGGAAGATCCTAAGGTGCATATTTCAAGAGGATAAAGTAGTTCTTAATTAAGGAACTTGAAATATAAGAGATGAAGATACTATTGGTCTATTTTCCTTTTTGATTGAACCAGAGTTACCTTTCCACATCAAATAGGAGATTGAGCTTATCAAGGTGTGGTCAATATTACATGAGTGATATTTTTTGGAAAGTTAATATTACTAAAGTTGTTTGGAATTGGAGCTTTCCTCTATTAAACTAGTTGAGTTTGATAATGTTGAGGATTATATTACAAGATTCAAGGCTTTGAGGGCATAATTTCATCTTCTGGAGGTAAATATAAAGATGTAGAATATGTCAAGATTGTCCTTCCTAATATTTCTCCCTCTTTTGAGATGTTGAACCTAATGGTTCATATGATTCCTATGTTCTTGGAATGACAAAAGACTCTTGATCAACTTTTTTCTCTCCTAAGTCACTTTTATATGGCAATGCAAAATTGTCATGGGAATTTATAAACATAGGCTTATGTAAAGGCATTAAAATCTAAAGAGGCTAAGAACAAGGGGATAAAGGGCTAGGATAATATTAAAAAAATATGAAGACCACTTGTGGATACAATAAGAGAGACATCCAACAAAGAATTACTTGTTGAAATTATAAAGAATTTAAGTTGAGTTCTTGAAGATCAATGAACATCTCCTAGATGGTGAGGGATATTTTGAATGATCTTCCTCAATTGTAGAGGTCCACTTGAGCATCCATTATAGGGGTGAAGATATTATCACTAATATCTTCTCTCCTTGGCCCCTTAGTTTAGATTATGGGGGGTGTTGACATTGTAATATGATTCAAGGCCAAGGCTAGCATTTTATAATTTATTAGATAGACATAAGGGCACTTCGTTCTATAATATATTAATTAATTGTAATATTTTATTATGTAATCCCTATGGTCCATGGTTAACCTTGTTATGGTTAAAACCTATTTATAGCTTGTAATTAATCTAAAACCCTCTTATTTTTTCAATGAGTTTACACTGGTTTTTATGGGGGGTCCTGGCCCCCTCATATTGAGTGGGGTTTGAACCTTAGAACTTAGGCCAAAGTTCTTACCACTATAGTGAGCTTGTAGATTAACCTAAAACTCTCTTATTACATTGGCTTAGGTTAAAATAAATTATGTAATTAGGGGTTTTCGATATTGGTATATATACCTCCTCCCACTCCTCATTTTATTATTAGAGTTTTGTTTAATATTAGCTATAGATATAGTGATTTTTATGATGCCTGTGGGTGCTCACCAAAAATCTCTCTTTTTTGTCCTTTTCAATTTCTATATAGATTTGAGTGGATGGTTTGCTTTTGATCATTTTTGTAAAATATTGTGAATTCCAACAAGTCTAGGTATTTTAGGTCCTAGATGTTTCAACTATTTAAGATAATATTTTAGAACAAGATTATTGATTAGGGGAACTTCATTTTCCATAAGCTAATCAATAAATTATGCAATATCCTCACTACCAAGTCATTTTATATGACCTCATATTTAGTTTATATTATTTATAAATTCATTTCAAATAAAGGAGAATTAGGATTCAATAGAAGTATTGAAAATGGACTATCAATTCTCTTGTGCTACCCCTTATTTCATGCCAAGAACTAGAAGATAAGAGTGTACATGAAATTTTCTAAGGTGTATTTTTGAGATCCTAATCAAGGACAACAACATAAGATTTTTAGAGGAGGCTATGAAGGTGATACACTCTTACATGGATTGGTTTGTTTAGAATGTAGAATCTTCATACATTAGGGTGTTTGTAGATGAAAGCAAGCCAATGGCACTTCCCATTAGGCCCATCAATGATATTGTTATTTGGAAATTATATAGATAGTGCCTCACACTTTATTGGAGGATTACTACCAACCACCTTAAGAACTTGGTAAAGTTTCTTTTTTCCATTGGTTTCTATACTTGTGAGTCAACTAGATATTTAAGAAACATAGAGGCAGAGATTCGACAAATTGGCTTCCCATTTTTGTGTTAAAGAGAAAAATATGATAGAAGAGAATTAATCACTATTACCTATCAAAAGAGGATATATTTCAATTTTGAACATGAAGAATATGAAGAAGACTTATGGGCTAATTGTTAGCTAATCAGTCAACCATTCAATGTCCTCATTACCAAGTCATTTTATATGATCTCATATTTAGTTTATATTTTTTAGTTTTTTTGCCAAATTAAGAAGAATAAGGAGTTAGGAGAAGGATTAAACAAGATTATAGTTCTTCTATGCCATCCCTTGTTTCATTCCATGAATTGGAAGGGAAAAGAGAGTTTTTTACATTACAATTTCTTGAGGTGCATTTTTGAGATCTTGACTAGGGACAATATCACAAGGTTTTTAGAGGCAATAAAGGAAATGCACTTTTATGTGGAATTGTTTATTTAGAATATGACATATTCCTACAGTAGGGTATTCAAATATGAAAGAAATATGATGGTACCTCCCACTAGGCTAACCGATGACCTTGTTATTAGGTGAATTCCTATAAACAATACCTTACACTTTATTAGAGATTAATGCCAAGCACCTTAAGAACTTGGTAAAGTATTATTTTTCCATTTATTTATATACTTGTGAGTCAATCATAGATTTGAGTAAAATGGAGGTAAATATTTAGCAATTTGGATTCCTACCTATGTTTGAAAGATAAAACTATGTTAGGGAAGGAGTCATTGCCATGATCTATTCTAATAAAAATATTTCACTTTTGAACATAAAGAAGATGAAGAAGAATTCTAGTCCAATTTTTATGGTTACCA
The DNA here is from genome assembly GCA_028583015.1 of Wollemia nobilis. Lineage (NCBI taxonomy): Eukaryota > Viridiplantae > Streptophyta > Pinopsida > Araucariales > Araucariaceae > Wollemia > Wollemia nobilis. The sequence goes on along the minus strand of JAQPPZ010000689.1, from coordinate 9,433,929 downwards.
AGGCATTCACAAGAGAATCAATGGGAACTTGGATCTCACACTATGGATTGAGCTTCAGAATGACCAAGAGGTGATGAAAAAACTAAAGGAGTTATATGGAATGTCTAGAGGAGTGGTCACCAAAGAAGACTCCGATGGACAATCATTTATGAGGTTTATGGAGGAAAGACTAGATAACTCTAAGAGTAGGAAGACCACATCTAAAGAAGATACTTATTCCTCCATATTTGCATATAGCCTATGTTTTAGATTTTTTTTCTATTTGTTTCAATTTTTTTTTTCACATAGATAGTAGAAGAAAATAAACAAAAACTTTACACCATAGCATATAATTTTATATTACTCTTTTTATTTTTTTAATGACTCATAAGTGGCTATCCCATATGGTGTCACTTGTGGTCCTTAGGTAGGGGCAATATGCATTTGAAAAATAATCACTAGTAACTAACTTATAGGTGGTGGATAGCTTTGCACTCTTAATTTGGAGTAGGGGTGGACTAAATTCATTAGTCCTTGGGGAGGAAACTAACAAACCATGTTAGTCAAAGGTTTTGGTTCCCTTATAAAGTCCTACTTTGTCACTTTCTTCCACCTTTTCCTCATGATTTTGCCTACTAAATTTTCCAAAATGCTAAATAAAAACATACATATGATTAAGGGACATTTTCATATGTGTCTCCCAAAGTGTGGGTCCATACATTTTTTCAATGAGTTTACACAGGTTTTTATGAGGGATCCTAGTCCCCTTATATTGAATGAGGTTTGAACCATAAACCTCTCAAAGAGAGGCCAAAGCCCTTACCACTGCAATAATATTGCAACTCTAGGTCCATATGTTAATTGGTGTTATGATATCCAAAAAAGAGGTGATCGTGGCAATTTAACAAATTTTATTTTTCATCATGTTGTCCAAACCATAACATGTTTACATGCTTAAGGTTCAAACGATATATAGTTATGATTGTGAGTGATGAGTTTTATACCCCAAGGATGTAATCCAACTATTGGTGTAAAAAGGGAAAGTTATTCTCCTCATTCATTAAATATTTATTTTCTTTTGCCATTTTTTGATTAAATCATCATTCCAACTATTCTAATTCTAGTTTTCTAAAACCCTCTTTTGAATTTGCTATTGTCATAACATGTTCTATTTCTACTCAATCCATCTCTCTTGCCCTTACATGCATAACTAAAACCATTGATTTCTACTTTGTTGCATTCCACAAAGGATTATGAAGTTCTCCACCAAAAATTATAATTAAAGATTGAGTTTGCTAATAATGGATCAACTCCGAGGATTCTTGAGTCCTCTATGTAAATATCATGTATGGATTCTTCTTACTACTAGGGTGAAATTGTAAAGCTAGGTTTATTTGATTTGAATTAATAATTATTACTATTTTAAATATTATTTTGCTATCGATGTTTTGATCCTTGATGTTCTAACATATCAAGTTTTATTTCCTACATTAGAATTAGGCTTTTAATATCATTGTTTGTTTTAGTGTAGAAAATGTTTTTGTTGGTATTTATATATTTATTATTTTCTAGAATATAATAGCTTCATGATTATTTAGTATTTTATCATTTTGATACTTTTCTATCTAGGTTAGAGTTTCTCTTTTACTTATAATAGTTTAAAAAGATTTATTTATAAGTCATGCTAATTTTCTCCGTAGTAATATCATATGATAAAAATATCTATATGTTTCCATTATGTATGGATTTTCTCCATATTTTATTTTTCCATATATATATATATATATATATATATATATATATATCATGGCAAACACTATTTGTTTATTGTTTTCAAGGTTTAGGCCATTATAGAGCTCTATTTCCAACCCTTATGACTAGTTTTATAGCTACTATGAGATTGATGGAGTCATTTAGGAAAATATCTCTAAGTGTTAAGAACATGATGCCCTTACATTACTCTATTATCAACTCCCAAAAATAGTTCTACAGTCATCGTGAGAATGGTAGAGTTGCTTGGATAATGTTACTAATATTTGATCATCATTTTTATGTAAAGAGATAACACAAAGGGACACCATATATTTGCTAGAATATATTTTCTTACTTTTTCAAATAAAAGGATAAATATTGGATTTGGCATTTGATGACAAGTAATGTGTTTCTATTTTTTATATTTTGATTGAGAAATTATTGCTAGATTGATAAATATTAGAGGCCAATTGGTGAGTGACACTATAACTCATGTAGTGTTTTATAGCCATAGGGTTGGGGTTAGATGAAAAGAGAGGGCTCTTTAAGATATTAATTGTTTATAACATTGTTTAAAGAAGAAAGAGATGTTTTAAAGTCCTTATATCTCCTTCCATTAATATGGGTAGTATGATCTATATACCTTAGGGACTTTCCTATATACTAAAGGTTCTAATATACCTAACCTCTCTCTATATATCCATCAATACGTGAGAGAAGGATGACACATGGAACTCCAACAATACATGGAAGTGACCTCTTATATATATGGCCAATATTGTATGTGAGAGACAATAATGCACCTCCTTATGACTACCACTAGCCCACTATAATATAATTCTTACTAGGAATAAGTACACATGATACCCAATGTGGATGGCTCGTGGATCAGATTGGTTATATACCCAAGATGAGTAGCTCAAGTTACTTAGAGGATTGTGAAGATCCTCAATAATACTAACACTTTGTTGTGTTCTTGTTAAATGTAATTAATGTAATATAAATAAGCAAATAATATTAATGGTCTTGATTAGAGTTTTGATAGATTTTAAGTTTGATTTAGGTTTGGCTTGGTTAAGGAAAATCTTGGGACCCGTTATGATGTTCACATTGGCTTCACCAAAATGTTATAATGGAAAAATCATGAAGAGACCTCTAATTTAGCCAATGATATAAGACATGTTAACTTCCTTGGTCCCTTGGGGTATCAGATCTATAATATTTCATTTTGAGGACAAGGAAAATTGTGAGCCTAGTTTATGGTTTAATGGATTTAGTTTGAAAACACCTACATTTTTCCTAAGAACTTACTCTCCCACATCACCTTAATCTAGTGCTATCCTAACTGCAAATGCAACAAGCACAATTATAATAGACATGCCTTATTGACTATGTACTTTTTCCTTTTTATTATAGATAAATAATATGATTTTGACTTATGAGCAATGGTCAAGAGAATAATGTCAAAAAAAATCCTAAGCTTATGTATGATTTTTATTTTTATTTTAATGCAATGCTATAGTTGGTCCCCTAATGATGTTAAGGATAATATATTTATTCTTTTAATTTAATTTTATTTTAATGAATGAAGAAATAAAAATAGAATAATACTAGAAAAAAAACACAAAATAGATAATGATAACTTAAATTTGTAATGATAAATATGGTAAATAGAAATTTTGACATTGTTTTACCTCTACGACAATAGCGTTGGTTGATGTAGTAGCAAAATTGGTGATGGCTAGTGGTGCATTTGATTATTGAGAACCTACATAATAAACAAAAATAAATAAAGTTAGATATGAAGAAACACACACTTATACTGATAGGGGGGGTGAATAGTATAAGCTAAAACTCTTCTTTCCACAACAAAAACTGCAATAATATGAATGCAATAATGAATCAATGCACAAAAAACCATACACATAAAGAGATAAGTTTTTTACATGGAAACACCATTTTTGTAGAAAACCATGATAAAATATTGCTTTTATTATTTCAAAATATTTGTAGGCACCAACCCACAGGAGACACCAATCCCCTTGTACAAATACATAGGCACCAACCTATGGAAGACACCAATCTCCTTATTATAATCATGTAGGCACCAACCTACTGGAGACACCTATATCCTTGTTACAATAACGTAGGCACCAAATTACGAGAGACACCAATCTCCTTGAGGCACCGACCTCAAATCTGAAGGCACCAACCTAGGTTTGCTCTGAAATATGATCATAAATTTTTGCTCATTAAGATATTATAATCCTTGTTGTACCTTGCTTTTACTATTTAAATTATTTTCTTTTCTTGAGTTTGCTTTCTTCAACTGAAAGCAATTCAGACGTATTATTCCCAGAATTCGTTTAACCTCCTAAAAATATAGAGAATGATATACTAGTGTTATGCTTCACATTTATTAAGTCTTTCGCTTCCACATGTCTCATATTTATCACATTTTAAAGATAGCCCTAGTCTAGCACTTGATAATTGATCTGTGTGTTGAATTGGAGATGCTAATACCTTACTAATGCACTTGGAGGACGACAAATCAAAATTGAATATTGGTATATTAACAACCACGAAGGTATAGCAATTAAATTCTTTCTAAATTTTCTCCTTACTGTGCATGACTACAGGTTTCTCTTCTCATGATGACCCTATCGCTGCAATAGTTGCTTATTTTCTTGATATTGTTATTGATATGCCACTTATCATGGATGTCCTCCATGGAGGCGTCTACTCTATTCTTCTATTCTTCTATGAGCTTTCCATACCCTTACCAAATGATATATGGATAATATCCAAGATTTGTTGTAATACCACTGTGTGATGATGATTTAATACAGGTGGAACCTGATTCAATCCCTTACCATCCTTTCAAAAACACAAATTCCTCTTGTGTCTAAGATTTACGTACTACAATGGTAGTCACTGGTAATATACCTGCAACAATACTTTTTCTCATAACAAAACCAGTTTACGTACCTTTTAAAACACTGTTTTCACTCTCTAATATTTTTCTTCTTCATATTTTTCTATGCATGTGTGGCCTGATTCAATCATTTGGTGTTGTTCTCCTTCTACTAGATGTACTGGAACTTCACTATATATTCTCTTCAATACTCCAATAAGTTTGCTGTTCTGGGTAGTTTTCTAGACATATAAAAATAGCAATGCTCCGCCTGTGACAACTTGATAATGTAACTTCTCTATGCATGTAAATGTAATGGTTTCACCGACAATCAATATCCTCTTTACTTGGTTACTCCATGTTATGTTTCACTTCAACAATATCTGGTTTTAACGACTCTCAATATCCTTCTTGCTTTGTTACTCCATGTGATGTTTCACTTGAATGATATCGATTTCAATGGCTCTCAATATCCTCTTCGCTTTGTTACTCCATGAGATGTTTCACTTCAACGATCTCTGGTTTCAATTTCTTATTCCCCCCAAAAAATGAATGTTAGTATAATGGTTCCTCCCAAAGCTATTTTATGTGCACGTGTCCTTTGAGATTTTCATTATTTTGCATGGACAAACAATCTTTTCTTATTTCAATGAGCGCTCCAAATGCTACGTGATCTTCTACAGTTGATGACTAGTACTTCAAAACCTTTCAAATTAATAATGTGCCCTCTTAAACTTTTGATATATTACAGTTTTAGCTTCTGCAATATTTTAGCTTCAATACAACAATATTAACATGCTGGATGGTTGATTTTAGTGAAAGCTATCATCGTTGGTTGAAGGTGAATGAATTCAAAAGTGACTATGTTCTTATGTCCTTGCTATTTTTTCTTGGACAATGAAACCTCCTTTAAACCGACTGTATCACGAAGGATCAACTACATCCACCTTCGTGCGAATGATTATCTTCACTTCTGTACAAACTTGAATTGCTGCAGCTCTCTAATCATGTATATCGAGGAGGAAATCTGATCTGAACACCACCACCTCCATATTTATGTATCCAATGCTACTCCTTTATCGAAGTTATTCAATCAAAGAATATATCAAAATGAATTTTGGCCTTATATTTATATATGTAAACTTTTCATTTTCTAGCTTTTGGCACCCAGGAGGTCGACCCATATATGCAATATTTCACTCCATATTAATATTTAAATATATCAAAATTTTATATTATATTTGAAACATCACTTTAGAATTTAAGTATTTAATTTAAATATTAAAGCATACAACTATATTAAATCACCCTTGAAGATATATCTGCCTTGAATAATTTGCCCAAGCATACCACTGTTTGCTAGCAACCAATTCAGCCTTTGATATCAATAACAACTCAATAGTGAATAATTCTAACAAGATAGAAAAGAGTCTACCTAGATCAATAAAAGTTACAACACAATTGATTGGCATTAGGCCCTTGTTTAAAAATATAGAGAAAAGGAAAATCATTGACTAAAATGATGACTGTCTACTTAGAGATAGAAGTGCTACATAAGAGTGATAGCATTGATGATGCTTCTACCAAAGGGTGGCACTCTTGCTATCTATGATAGATTGTATACTATCAAGTCATAGTATATGCTATGGTAGAAATAAGATGTAGTAGCACCATTAAGACTATAGTTCTATGATAATTTTTCCTCCAGATATAGTAGAATGGATCTTTGGACATGGAAAACCCTTGTTAATAGGATGATTTTATGGGAAAAACTAATCAAAAGGGTGTCGAGGTCTTGATAGAACAAGATACTAGTTGTTTGATTACTAAAAATAAGGTTGTTATGCAAATAGTTGGAATGGATGAAATGATTTAAAATAATATATACAAAAGATAATAAAAGATTAAAATTTGATAAAGGTCCAACCCAATCAGATGTGGTTAACCTTGTAGATCCAAAAGCCTTGGGAAATGCCTTTGTCATGAATAGAGCTTACTAAATTGAGGATAAATCATAAACTGAAGAAGGCATCTTGCTTATTACAAAGAATGATTCTTGTATTGAATTTGGTAGGGATTTGCTATGTTAGAAAGTCATTAACCAATTTGAAAGAGTTTCACTACTCCAAGATATGATGCATTGGGATCCCAAGCGCTAGCTTTATAAAAATCCAGGATCCCTTGGAGGATCCTCTAGAGAATTTTCCAAGATTGACAAGCTAGATAGGTGGCATAGTTGTATAGATTAGATAGAGTTGATTGAAGGTTGGAAAAGTTTGACATGCAACTGAGTATGGAGGATGATATCAACAAGTTATGATATTTTGATTGATAATAAAGGCATAATTGAAGTGGTAGGAAATATTAGCACAATCAAATATAGATTTAACCAATAGTTGGTGGCTTCCAACAGCTTGCATTTCCTTTTTAATTTATATTTTCGATAGTCAATAGTACTAGGATCATGAGCACTAGTGGTGCTAAATATACCAATGTTAGTGCCAAAGTGATCATTGCCAAGATGATAGGCAAGAACAAATAAATTTCAAGATTTGGAAAAAGTGTTGCTAAGTAGGTTGTAGTGCCATTGACACTACCACCTTTGTCATGGCACTTCTACTTTAGAAGCAATAAATACACCTAGATTTATCTTATGATCCTTAATTTGATTGGGATGTTTGATTATATAGATGATGTAGATGTTAATAAGTTTTGGTTAATTGATAATGTTCTCAAAATTGGGTGTTTATAGCTACAATGTTAGTCTATAACAATGAGATAACTCTACTCACTCTATTTTTCAAGTAGGATGGAATGAATTGCACCGTCATTCAGGAAGAGTTTTATTAGAACCAAAATTTTCCCTCATCATTGAATAAAGTGAAGAGTTAGAATCTAGACCAAATATAACTTTTGATAAAAACTTACAAAATAAAATTTGACATTGAACCCACCTTATCCTAAGTACCGTACTTAGGGAGGAGTCTCAACTTGAATTTAATTTATTGGGATAACTTAGAAATATTCATCTTAAAATTGCTCTTTTCCAATATGTCAAATATGTTTCAATTCATACCAAAGATCTTATATATTAATAACCAACTAAATTCCATAGGAGGAACTCATTAAAATTTTATATAATAATTATGAAGCCTTCGTGTGGAACTACCATGCTATGAAATATATTCATCCAAAAAATCATATTCACAATATTAATATCTATGAACTAGGATCTGGGAATGCTAACCCTCGATTTTGTGATTCACACTCAAGCCAAGATTTGATCTTGAATCTTATCATTATGAGAGTTTTATCTTTGGTGAGAGCAAGTGTTCACCAAGGGTATTTTAGAGATTTACCCTATATCTAATTTTGATGAGTAGTTTTTAACATACAAAATAACAATGAATCTTAATAGTGGAATAACAACAATATCTCATAAATATAACTCAAACATATACAATATCAAAATATTATAAGAATTATTCAAATCAAATATGTTGCATGGAGCTTTATCTTCAATATATAATTTTACATTACTTTTCAATACTCTAACAATTGCTCTCCACAAAAATCCCAGAGATGAATCGTTTCATATTCCTCATATTAAGATAAAACTCTTGTCCCATATCAATGTGACTCTTCATTCTCTCTCTTGAAACTTTGCACTTTCTCTCATATTGACACATACATTATATAAAAATATAAATCATTCTACCAAACTAATATTTACAAGGGGACCAAATAATGCAATACTTCCAACACCTCCCCATATTACATTATTTGGTAGGAAGACTTTTTTCCTTCATTCTCTTCATTCTTCAACTCTGATTTTGGCATGGCTAGATATTTACAACCTTCATTAGGTATTCCTTTATATATTTTTTTTCTACCTCTGGATCAATGTATCTTAGTCATATTTGGGTCTCTACCTCTAGGTCTCTACCTCTGGATCACTACCTTTGTGTCTATCTTTAGGTCATTGCATTTGAGTCACTCCCACTAAGTTACTACCTCTAGGACTTTGCGTCTGGGTCACCTATGGATTATCATTATCTCTAGGTCATCCACTAGAACAATCATAAGACCATAATTTTTGTATAATCATCACTATAGGTGCTTTCACTGTAGGTCACCTTCCAAGCTATGCTTGGGTTATAATAATTTATTTTACATTTATTCATGGTAAGACTAACATCATTATTAAAAAAAAATTGAATTTTCATCACACGGTTTTATTTTGTAGAAACTATACAATGTTCCTTTCATCTTATTCCATTCATTCATACTTATCCATCCACAATCCATTTTTAATTTTTGATTTTGCTTCTCTTTATGTAGACATGATTTTTGAGAATGATTATGTCCTCCACAAGTTTCACAACAATGGAGATTCTATCATTTTTCTATTTTATATCCATATCTACCACAATGATTATATTTATTGCTTGTTATGAAATTACTTGTCATTTTGTCCTTCATTGTTACTAATTTGATCAGTCTCTACCACTAATTTGATATCACCATTTCTTGTCATGAATTTAGTTCTTGAATTATTACTTCTTGTCTATCCTATATATCCAAGACCTTCATATTTTGGTCTTATTTTTGGTACAATTGGCTCTTTCATTCCATATCTATATTTTCTAAAACCTATGTCTCTATATCCCATTTTATTTAACAATTTGGAACCAATTAATTTAGTATACGTTTCAAAATAACAAAATTCTTCATCACCTTGATCTCTTTCAATATCAAGATAACTTTGAGCATCATTATCCTTGCCATCATTTGAATCTCTATCAAAATTAATTATGATAACATAAGCTTATTTTAACCAATCACAAACTACATTCAAATAATTTGAGTTGCACTCTATATCTTTCCTTTTTATGTTACAACATGCATTTAATGTCATAGGTTCCAAGGTATTATCATTTGATAATAGACATATGTGATTTACCATATGATTCTTGTGTGTACATTTTTATTGTGCAACATACCCTTACTAATTACTCTGATTTCTCTTATTTCCTTTAGGAGATTCTTGGTCTTGACCCTTCATAGTCAATGTATTATACTTATAAGATTTTATATTGTCATTTTTCACAAATATGACAATACTTCTTTTGTTTTTGATTTTGTGATGAAATGCAAGATCATTTTTCTACTACAAAAGCCTTATTGGATGACTCATTTCTCAATTGATTTTTTTTGATAAGTTAGGAAATTTCATTAATATCTGGGTTTTAAAAAGGATCCCAAAACCTGATTACAAAAATAGCAAGGAATTGCTGAAAGACATTGAAAAAAAGAGAGTCCAATGGGGGACACAACCCCTAGCAAACATACGCAAAAACACAAGAGGGGACGCAACCCCAATTACAATCAAGATAGCCTAGAAATAGGAGGGATGCAACCCCATAAAAAAACCAAAATATGAAGGGCAGAACAGGCTCCACGTAGGGTAGCCTAAGAAATAAAAGTAACCAGACAAGGAAGCTAATCCTTAGTGGCATCCTCATCACCCTCCTTGTCCTCATATTTCATCTCTTCCTTGACCTCTTCCTTGGCCTCATCCTCAAAATTTACCTCATCCTCCTTGGAGTCCTCTTGACCTGGAAATTGCTCATTGTAGAACAACAAATGTAGGGCTTCCCTGAGTTCAGTAATGGAATTCACCATGGAATTCATCATGTTTGTGGTTGTTGAAATGATGAACCTCTTCAAGTTGTTGGTAACAACATCGTCTTCCTTGTCATCATCCTTTATGTCAATAATATTTTGTTTGCCCTGGGTGAGTTGTTCCTTCAGACGGGATGATTTCCTAGTGGGACCTTCAAATTTTTCAAATTTGATATTCTTCTTTGGCCTCAACTCATGGACCACCTCTATCACCTTTCTTTTCTTGGTAGCCAAGGATGGGGAAACAGGAAAAGGAGCACACAATTTTCCAATAGGGCTGGGTTTGCTTTTAGAAGGGCTGGGATTGACCTGAGGGCTGTGACTTAGGATATGGTTATAAATGATCTTGTAAAGCCCTTGGTGAGATGGGAGGTCATTACTTTTTCTTTCTGCAGGCCCCTATCGTATAACTAATGGAATTGAAAAGGAAATAGGGAATGCTAATGGGGTTAACATCCCTGAAGTGATTGAAAAAAGCAAAATGAAAGCTGTAGAGTACCTTCTTTAGATCATCCATGGTAATAAAATCCATCACAAGCTTCATTACATCATTCTAGGGGGTGGGGAGGTTTTTTCAATGCAGTCCTTGTTTCACCTCCTTGAAGATTTTGTCGTTGTCCTTAAACTCCTTCAATTCCACCTCCCAATTATGCTTTTCTCTGTGGATCAACCTCCCTTTCACCATTTACCAGTAATAGTGGAGAGGAGATGTATGTCAATTAGAAATTCTCTCCCTCAAATAGTGACTTTGTCATTCTCCCAGGTCTCCAGGATAGCCATGGTGATATCGAGCTCATCACCAAAGAATTTCCTAAAAAATGGGATAAACCCCCTCTTTTCAGAATACGCTCGGCAAGCGGATCCAAATATGCATGGCTTGGCTCCACAAAAATCATCTTGGGCAAGAATTCTAGGCCTAGGAGAGTAACAAATGGATTTAGGAAACAGGTAGAGGGAAAGATACTTCTATGGCCATTACCAATGTTAGGACACTCAGGAGGTTCACCTATTTGAGCTGGAGCCCGAATCTTTTGGAAGTTTTTTTGAATGTTTCCCTTATCAATTTTGGGCTCCTCACCTTTCTTCAGATTTTCCACAGGGAAGTTTTGATTTTCAAGGCACCACCACTCAAGAAACTCACATGAGGACACATCACTTAAGGCATTGGGAGGGACATTTAGATTTTCAATACAAAACCATCTATGCCAGTTGCACGTGAGCCAACTAATGAAGTTATGGTTGGATGTGGGAAGCCAAAAGGTCACCTTGGGAGTCATGGCATTACCAGCATCACCTCATCCAATGAAAAAGTCCTGACCTGTAATGCAGCATACAAGGAAAAACTCCCTTCCTTGGGAGTCGTAGTGTTATCAGCATTGCCTTGGCCCAAGAAAAAGCCCCGACCTTGTGTAGAGTGATCAATGGTGATGGTCAAGACTTTGAAATGGTTGGGTTCCCCACTCTTACTGCTATCTTGGTAATAGATGTTGAAGTTACCCAAAATGGTGCATCGAGGATGGGGCCTATCAGCCTGAATGATCAAACCAACCTGAAAGCTGAGAGATGGTGCTAAACACCAAAATGCCAAATGATTAAACTCAAATATTTTGAACAATTTCTTGGGCCATGATGTTTTTGACCTCTTGGGGAAGGTCATCCATCCATGTGATCAACCTATTAGCTTTGACTCCTTGATTAGCTAGGATATCAGTAGCCTTATTAGATTCCCTGAAAGTGTGCTGGAAATATGGTCTCCAAATGGCTGAGGCTAAGGATCCTTGCTTCCTTGATACAATCTTCAACCCTCCAAGATGACCTCTTATTTTTTCTTAGGTAATTGATGATGTTCATCGAGTCTCCCTCAATGATGATCTTTCTAGGATAATTTTTTGCTAGATAAAGGCCTCGCCACATAGCTTTTGCTTCTACAACATTGTTGGTCTAGAATCCTAAATGCTCTACAAATGTAAGGATGAATTTCCCATTGTGGTCTCGAAGGATGCCCCCTACTCCTGCAATTCTAGGATTACCTTTAGTTGCTCCATCAAAATTTAATTTGTACCAACCCCTTGGTGGAGGAGTCCACTTAGAAATTGCTCTGTTGTTAGCTTGAGGATTGTTTGGTCTTTCCTCCAAGGGCAGGTTCAGGGATCTCCCTAAGGAAATCTCAAATCTAGAGATGGGCCATGAGGAGGGAGGTATGAGGAGAGTATTTTCCTTAGCATAGCAGAGAATTTTGTTGGTGATCGAGGTAGGATTTGATTGGATATTGGAAAAAACTTTGTGATTCCTCTCAAGCCAGATTTGCCATAGGAAGTTATGGAGGCAAGTGGTCCAAAGGTATTTTAGGCGTGGGTTGTGAAAGGGTGTGGGCCATTGGAAGAAGAGATCAATAATGGAATTTGGCTTGGCCCATAGGATGAGGAATGTTTGGAAAAGTCTGTTGAGGATGTTCATGGAGAAGGGATAGGTGAGGAAAAGGTGATGGATGGATTCCCAGTCTGACAAACATAAGTAGCACCTGTTGGGGAGAATGATACCTCTCTTGAGCAGATTGTCAATCGTCAAAATTTTGCTTTGAAAGACAAGCCAGGAGAAAAAGGAGATTTTGGGAACAAGGATTTTGGGCCACACAAGTTGGTGAGGGAATGAAGGCTCCTCAGGGTTTAGAAGAAGTTGGTAAGCAGTCTTGATAGAAAAATCTCCACTCTCTATGGGTTCCCAGAATAATTGATCCTTAGGGTTACTAGAAGGAATAATGGTAAGATTCAGTAATGATTCCAAAGCATAGGATTCTTCTGGGTGGGAGTTGCTCCTGATGGGCTTCCATACTTTCTTATTGTCAACCATACTAAGAAAATCAACAACTCTTTGGCCCAAATTAACATCAGTAAATTCTTTCAATCTGGATAGATTAGGATCCTCAATGAGAGGGTCTCCTCTAATCCATTTGTCCTTCCAAAAATCAATGCTGCTACCATCCCCTAGCTTCCACCTTAGGCCTTTTTCTAGAATCTTTCTAGTATTCAGGATAGATTTCCAGAAGGTAGATCCTCTAGTTGGAGCTAGCTCATTTAGGAAATATATCCTTTGTAGGTATTTCCTCTTGACTATTGTTATCCATTCACTTGCATCAGTCATTAAGCACCAAGCTTGTTTAGCCATGAGAGCTAAATTTAGAAGATGAATCCTCCTTAGGCCTATTCCTCCTTTGTTCTTGGGCTTGTAGACTTTGTCCCAGGCAACAAGATGAATGCGTTGTTTGTTTTCTATCTCGAACCAAAGGTTTTTTTTGGATTTGCTCTATTCTATGGTGAATGAGAGCTGGTGCTTTAAATATAGACATGAAGTATATAGGGATGCTTTGGAGGTAGGCCATGGTGAGAGTAGCTTTTGTTGCTTGGGATAGGAGGTTTCCTTTCCACCCTACCAATTTTTTTTGGATCCTCTCTATGACATTGTTCCACATTGAGTCTGAAGGATTACCAGTAAATAAAGGTAGGCCTAGATAGGTTGAAGGAAGGGAGGCCACAAAGCATTCTAGAATTCTAGCTATTTTATTTTACCTTTGAATTGGGGTATTAAAGAAATATAATTTGCTTTTGTTGAAATTCACTTTTTGACCTGCTGCTTCTTCATATAAAAGAAAAATATATTTGATTACCTTGGCTTCAAAAATTGAGGTAAAAGTAGAAATGAGAGTGTCATCCACAAATTGTTGATGAGTGACAGGATTTGTCTGGGATGCTGCTCTTAATCCTGATATGAGGCATGTCCTGCAAGCAACCTTTATGGTCCTTCCAAGAGCTTCAACAACTATGATGAATAGTAGAGGAGAGATGGGATCTCCCTATCGCAACCCCCTTTTACTCTGGAAGTATCCTATGGTAGACCCATTGATGATGATAGAGAACCAAGGTTTGACAATGCATCCTTTGATCAAATTCACCCAGTCAGGATGAAAACCAAACTTGAGGAGGATTGCAATGAGGAAGTCCCAATTGATGCGATCATAGGCTTTGTTCATGTCAAGCTTGAGAGCAAAGGTAGGTTCCTTGGTTTGAGAAATAGAATGTAAGGCCTCATGAATGGTTATGACACCATCAAGAATGGATCTTCCCTAAATAGAACTTCCTTGGCAAGGATCGATGATACTGGGTAGGAATTCTTTCATCCTATTAGCAATGGCTTTGGTTAAAATTTTATAGGACACATTGCAAAGGCTTACAGGTCTAAAATCAGTCATGGATTTGGAAATAGGGCCTTTTGGGATGAGGGCTAAGAAAGTGGAATTATGACTTCATGGGATAACCTTGGAAGATTAGAATTCCTTAATGGCAAAGCAAATGTCTTGCCCAACTATATCCCAAAAAGTTTAGAAGAAATGAGGAGGGAAGCCATCAGGACCAGGAGCCTTATCAGGGTTCATGGAGAAAAGGGCATCTCTAATTTCTTCATCAGTGAAAGGGGCTATCAATTTGAAGTTGACTTCATCCGGGATAGAGTGAGGAATGTGGTGGAGCATGGATTCTTTTGCCAAAGAAGAACCAGGATTACATTCACCAAGAAGGGTGCTGAAATAAGAAATAACTTCTGACCTTATCTCAGTGATGTCATATGTGGAAGAACCATCCCCTCTCACTAGCTCTTTGATTCTATTATTGCTTCTATTTCTCAGTGTTGAAGCATGGAAGAATTTGGTATTAGCATCCCCCTATTTGAGCCATAAAGCTCTTGAATTTTACCTCCAAAAGGTTTCCTCACAGGCAAGGATATTGTGATATTCTGCAAGGGTGTTTCTTTCTTCAATCCTGATTTTCTCATCATTCTGTCCATTATGAATTCTACCCTCTATGATTGCTAATCTATCAAAAATTGCTTGCTTATTCTCAAAAATATTCCCAAAAATTTCCTTGTTCCATACTTTGAGGTTTGCTTTAACATGTCTGAGTTTTTGAGTCAATCTGTATGATGGATTTCCTTGTCCTACTTGATGCCACCACTGGGATATTCTATCTCTGAGGTCAGGATGATGAATCCACATGGCTTCAAATCTAAAAGACCTCTTGAAATGTTGTGCAGTCTCCATTTCCAGCAAGAGTGGGTTGTGATCAGATCCTATCTTGGGTAAGGAGTGGAGGCTGGCATCTCCAAAGATTTGAATAGCTTCCTGTGAGAGGAAAAATCTATCCAATTTGACCTGAATGAGTTGATTACCCAATATTTTGTTGCTCCAAGTGTATCTGGCATCCTTAAGTTTAACATCCATGAGATTGTTTGCATCTACAAAATCGTTGAACTCTTCCATGCTTCTGATTGGTAGACCTGATCCTCCCTTTTTGTCCGATGGGTAGAGGGGTGTGTTGAAATCCCCTACTACTATCCAAGGAATATTATGAAAGGCCTCTTTGAAGTTGCTTAAAGTCTCCCATAGCAAGGTTCTTCCTGGCAAAGAATTTGGTGCATAAACATTTGAAAGGATCCATGAAGAATTATTATCTCTATCATGAAATAGGACACTGATGATTCTGTCAATCAATTGTAAAACTCTTCCTTCCAATTTCCTAGGATCCCATAAGCACATTAGGCCTCCCGACGCTCCTCTTGCCTGCCTAAAAGCTACTTCACTTTTTTTCCAAACCTTCTTTGCTATTCTGATGGATGTACATTCATCAAGTTTTGTTTCTTGCATTATGAAAATTGTGGGTTTGAGCTCTCTTCTTAATGAACTAACTACTCTCTATTTAGTTAGGCCATTAAGACCTCTCATGTTCCATGAGAGGATATTCATTTGGAATGCTTGGAATTTTTCTTTTCCCCCCTTCCTTGAGGTTGGGGAGGTTTGGTGTTTTTGTTATCATCTTTGGGTTTACTGATAACTGAAGGAAATAGAGTTTTTTGGATGCCATTAGCTATGTCTTCCTTGAATCCCTTTTTCCACTGTTCAATAGTTGAGGTTCTTCCTCTTTTCTTGTCACTTCCACAATCTATTGTTGATTCCATTATGCTTCGCATCTACTTGGGACTAAGTTTGTATTGATCAGTTTTTTCAATGACAAGTTTGTATGGAACTAACTGTTCTAAGACAGGACTAGAACATCTACTTTTGATTTGGTTTTTAGCAAGGCTAGTGATTTCTTCTCTTGACTGATCTCTTAAGGGGTTTTTCATTCCTTCCTTAGGTGAAGCCAGAGGATACTCTAGAGGAATATGGGATGGCCCTGATCTTGTGGGGGAATCTAAACTGTTAGGAAGGGCATCAATAGGGCCTAAATATTCTTCTCTGTCCTCTTCTTGAAAAAATGATTCATTTTCCAGGATCTAAAATTTATTAGTGTCAGTAAAAGGAGAGCATACATTTTCCTTGTCTGAAGAGTTAATGATTTGCTTTCCTTTGTTATGAGGAGACTGCAAAACTTTGTTTATCCCCGGTTGTTGAGACCCATTTCCTTTGATGGGATTTTATTGGCTATTCTTGACTTGTCTGAAGAACCCTTTTTGTAGTGGGTGTCTGTTGCCTTGGCTTCTGTTGGCGCCTTGGATGTCTGCATTTTTCTTCCCTATAATCTGTTGCTTTAGATTTGGGTATTGAATTCTGAGATGGCCTTGGGTGTGGCACTCCACATAGAAGGTAGGCTTGTTTTTGTACTCTACAACTTGGCATCTTAGGTAAGAACCATATCCCAATTCAATAAAAGTGGGTAACTCAGAGTCCAAATTTGCATTCACGCAAATCCTAGCGTGGGTCAACCTAGATCGGGCTAGGGTTGCATGATCAATAGCAATGAGGTCTCCAAAAATTCTTGCAATGCCTTTAAGGATATCCTCATGCCAAAACTGGAAAGGTAGGTTTGGCAATCAAACCCAGATAGGTGCATAGTTAATGCTCTGGGTTTTTGGATCAAAATCCTCTACCCATTTTTTGAGAAAGAGACTTCACCATCCCAGGAACCATGGCCCTCTGGTCAAGATGCGACTAGCATCATCATGATTGTTGAGATAGACTACAAAGAACCCCCTGGTGCAAGCCAAAATCTCCATGTTACCTAGCATTTTCCATTTGGAGAAGGCCCATTTTATGATTGTTTCAATATCAGGTCTTCCTCCTATGAATTTTCTGATCAGGGAGAAGTTCTCCATCGCTAAAAAATCTTCCATCCTACTTTCAGGGACAAGCAGTTTAATTCCTTCAGGAATGAGGTTTGAGGAATTATCAATGGATTTGTTCCTTGTACCCTTGAGAGCCTCAACAAAGGAATTTTGCTAGGTGGGGCCCTAGCAAAAACGATGTGGGCCTCCTTGTCGGGTTATTTATCGAGAGGTTCATCTTCCCAAAGTCCCTCGATTTGATCAGGGGCTTTGTCATTTTTGATCTGACCATCCTCAGACTGTTTACCTACATCTGGATCCTCACCTGCATCATCTTGGTTTCCAGAAAATTGAATTTCGACCTTCCCGCTTCCTGAATTTTGAAATCCTTGATTCTTTTCTTGAGTCGCACCTACTGCTCTCCATCCTGCAACAGAATTGTTGTTCCATTTTTTAAATTAGATGTCATTTTTCTCAATTGATTTTTAAGTTCATATTGCTGAAAAATATTTATTAATTCCTCCAATGACACCTTTATCTTTGATACTAGAAGAGATGTGACCAAAATTTTGAATGATTTAGGAAGTGCTCTAAGTGTAATTAAAATTAGGAGTTTATCTTCAACCTTTTCTTCTAAGGTATGAAATTTTAATTTTAATTAAAATATCCTTCGAAGAAAATGTTCTATGTTTTCTCCATCATGAAATTTTAGTGCATACAATTGTGATTGTATATGTAAAATGGTTACCTTATTCTTTCCTTCAAATATCATACACAAATTTTCCCATGCACCTTTTAAAGTTTCTGCTTCACTAATGTGTATTTGAATTTCATTAGATATACCAAACAAAGTTAACATCAAAGCTTTCCCATTTTATTTAACAATTTGAAACCAATTCCTTTAGTATACCTTTCAAAATAGCCAAATTCTTCATCACATTTATCTCTTTTAATATCAAGACAAATTTGAGCATCACTATCCCTAGCATCATTTGAATATCTATCATCATTAATTATGATAGCATAAAATTTTTATGACCAATCATGAGCTACATTCAAATCATTTGAGCTGCACTCTATATCTTTTCTTTTTGTGTTACAACATGCATTTAATGTATAGGTTCCAAGGTATTATCATTTGATAACAAACATATGTGATTTACCATAAGATTCATGTGTGCAATGCAATATACCCTTGTTGATTACTTTGAATTATATTATTCCCTTTAGGAGGTTCGTGGTCTTGAATCTTCCTAGTCAATGTATTATACTTGTAAAATTTTGTATTATGTCATTTTCCCAAATATGACAATACTTTTGTTTTTTATTTTGTAATGAAATGCAAGATCCTTTTTCTACTACAAGAGCCTTATTGGATGACTCATTTTTCAATTGATTTTTAAGTTTATATTGTTGAAGAATATTTATTAATTCCTCCAATGACATCTTTATGTTTAATACTAGAAGATATGTGACCAACATTTTTAATTATGTAGGAAGTGCTCTAAGTACAATTGAAACTAGGAGTTTATCTTCAACATTTTCTCCTAAGGTGTGCAATTTTAATTTTAATTATGATATCCTTCGAAGAAAATATTCTATGTTTTCTCCATCATGAACTTTTAGTGCATACAATTGTGATTGTAGGTGTAAAATGGTTACCTTATTCTTTCCTTCAAATATCATACATAATTTTTCCCATGCACCTTTTGAAGTTTTTGCTTCACTAATGTGTGCTTGAATTTCATTAGATATGCCAAACAAAATTAACATAAAATCTTTAGCATCATCATTTTGAATTTTTGAATTCTTGTTTTCTCTTTGGAATGTTTCTTTGTCCATTCACCACATCCTAGAGTTTTTCAACAATATGTACTGACTTCATATTATTTTTCCATGGGC
This sequence comes from Wollemia nobilis, assembly GCA_028583015.1. Classification (NCBI taxonomy): domain Eukaryota; kingdom Viridiplantae; phylum Streptophyta; class Pinopsida; order Araucariales; family Araucariaceae; genus Wollemia; species Wollemia nobilis. The sequence goes on along the minus strand of JAQPPZ010000689.1, from coordinate 9,414,608 downwards.
TAAATTTAGACCCTTTTAATTACTGAGATTCAAAAAAGATAATTATTTTATTTTCCATTTCCTTTTAAGTTGACAGCCTTATAGCACCAAAATTGGAATTTCAAAAACTAAATTTTGCAAATTTTTAAATTTAATTTTCTAAACCTTTGAAGTAGTAATTCTTTTAACTCCCTATTAAATTTGCAAAATCTAAAAAAAAACTAAAAATAATTTAAATATATTCAAAAATACAAATCTTCAAACTTTGAACCTTTTAACAAATCAAATCTAAAAAAAACTTAAATCCTATTTGAAGTAGAAAACCTTATCCCTCCAATTTTTTTTTAAATTTTACTTGCAAATTTTAAATATCAATTTTTTTTTTTCTCTCAGGTTCTTGCCTGAGTTCTATCCTTTTTTTCTTCTCTCAAATTTTTGCCTGAGATCTATATTCTTTCTATTTTTAAATTTTATCTTTTTCTTTGTTTTGGTATGGAAAATAAGGTAAACCTTTTTTGTTCGTAAATGATATTGCCCCTCCAAAAATACTTTCATATGCTGAAAAATATGTTTCTCCAAGTAATTTAACCAATGAGAAGCATGCATCATATTTATACAGTGTTTATTTGGTGAGAATAAAATATTTAATTGAATATTAAAATTTTTTGCCAAGATGGAAATAAACGTTTTGAATATTTAACGACTGAAATACTCTTCTCAAATAATTTTTTTGAAAAATCATTCACCTTATAATGCAACCCTAATTAATGAATACTTAATTTTTTTTAACTTATAACTCCCAGAAGTTTTTTTTTTTTTAAAGCGAAAAACCCCTTGCTTGGTTGCCTTGGTCTAAGAGACCACGAATAGGGGGTTCTACACCGTTAAAGTCACCCGAGGGTCGCACCCGACCCTGCCCGCACCAACATTATCAATTGGATTTTGGGTACCCAATTCAGATTTTTGGTAGGGTGGAGATTCGAACCTGGGACCTCCCTTGTAGGATTGCCATCTCCTCTCTAACTCACCTACAACACCTGGGTATAACTCCCAAAATTTTAGAATTAGGACTTCTTACCTTAATTTGCACTACCAAATATATATATATATATATATATTGATTTTTTGATTTTACATGATGGAATCGGTAGCTGCCACAATGATTTGGGTAGGCTGTCCATATTTTATGGCCACCATATTATTTTGCACTGTCTGCTCTGGAAACCACCACATAGTACTCACGCAGTCTACCCCTATAACTACCATACCGTAATCATTTTGAACCTTTCACACCGCTGAAAGCACCAAGAAAGAGACAAGAGTTCAGTCAAGCGAGGCCTGAGATTTGAATCCTAGATGTTCGCATCCCTTACAGGGTTTGGTTGAACTAATTGGTCTACACCTCAGATATCTATAAAATATTAAGTCTTCTTGTGCTACATCTTCAGTGTTACATCCATGGATATGAAATAACTTTGCACCCTTGGTCTGTTGCATCAATATTCCCTCTACTGCATCTTCAGGTCTTCTCCAATCCTCATAGGCTTAGACTGCTCTAACGTTACTCTCATGTGCAACATTTTCATGTAATAATGCAATGCTTTTGAGGTAGCTTCACTCTCAAGTGAATAAATTTCTTAATAAATTATGCAAAGTTCTCTCAGACAGCTACTGCTTCACTTTTGCTTCATTTTATTAGTTATATAATATGTATATTTTATTCGAGCTCACCAAGCTCGAATTTGCTTACATCTAATTGTGTGTTGCATATATTTTTTAAGTTGAAATCTTACCCTCCTTGAGCTTTCTAGGCTCAACTTTAGCTGGCTTCTATTTCACCAAGATGTCATTTGATGTCTTCTAGGACATTTAATCACAAGACTTTTTTTTTTATGTTGTAAGTTTTTTTTTCAGCTCTGCAAAGACACTTATAGTTTATTTTTTCTTATATTAAATGTTTTTTCTTCTGAATAGACTCACAACATTTAAATTCTCCTTATCTTTGCTCTTATATCCGCTATTTTTATTTTTAATACTTAGAACCAATTGGTTCTATATTTCTTTTCTTCTCTCAAGTTCTAGCTTGAGTTCTATATTTTTTCTCTCAGGTTCTTGCCTGAGTTCTATTTTTTTTTCTCAAGTTCTTGCCTGAGTTCTATCCTTTTTTTTCTTCTCTCAGGTTTTTTCCTGATATCTATATTCTTTCTCTTCTCTCAAATATATATATATATATATCCCTTAAAAAAAACTTTTCAAAATTTTTAATCTCTCTAAATTAATTTAATCAACCAAATAAAAAATATAATTTCAAAAAAAATTCTTTTCTCTTCTTATCACTCCAAATTTTCTTTTCTTCAAAAATAATTTTTTTCTCTTCAAAACAATTTTAATAAAATTATTTCTTCAAATCAAACTGCCTTACCTCGTCAAATTTTCTCTACAATTTTTGCTGTAACTTTTCTTGGCCTGAGACACTCGCTTCTTAGGTTTCTGAATGCAATATTTTCACCTTCTTTACTGGGAACTTTTAGCTTATTTGGGCATCTCTCAATATTCAAGCTTTGTCAATGACTCTTAGCACTTTTTCTTCCTATTACACTTTGGCTCTTAGTATCCTCATCTCACAGGTTCTAGCTGATCTTCTATGCTTATCTAACAAACGTCCTTCAATATTTTTCACTCTTCCTCACACAATATCTATATAGCACTAATTTTTCACAACACTTCATGAATCTGATATTACTGTTAGCCTTCCAGATAAATTAACTTACAAAAATATTTATCCAATATCAAGTATAAAACAGATAAATGACATACAAAATAACAATGAATCTCAATATTGGAATAACAACAATATCTCATAAATATAACTCAAATATATACAATATCAAAATATTACAAGAATGATTCAAATCAATTACATTGCATGGAACTTTATCTCCAATATAGAGTTTTACATGAATTTTCAGTTTTCTAACTATTATTCTCCTCAAAAATCTAGGAGATGCATCCTTTCATATTCCTCATATTAAGGAAAAAATTTCATCTTGCCACATATCAATATGACTCTTCATTCTCTCTCTTGATACTTTGCACTTTCTCTCATATTGATACATACATTATATAAAAATATAAATCATTCTACCAAACTAATATTTATAATGGGGTAAAATAATGTAATACTTCCAATTTTTTTTTTAAGAATACCAGAGATTTGATGGTTGATAAAATGTTGAATCCAAGGCCTATAAATTGAGGGATATTGAAAATAGGGACCATATTTGCTTCTTCTAAAAAATCACCACCTATGGACTGAGATCGCTACCAACGAACCTTCTGACCTGTAAACTTGTAGAGAGTATCCTAAAATCAAAATTGCCACCCTACATATTTTCTACCTACAAACCTTAATTGTTGCTAACGATTTTTGTCCTATAGCTGATGAACCTATAGTAAGAGGCTAAAATGAACGAAAATTGAAGTGTTAGTTTTTAGGGAGATTGCTTAATGCTTGGGAAAGTGTTAAATTTCTTGTTTGTAGTCAAGCCCCTTGTCATTTTACACAAAATCAAATATGAAACCTTTTGGGGATGATATTTAATGAAAATACTAAAACTAAGATACTATAAAATCTACAATTTATTGATTAAAATATGCTAATTATTAGTATGAACTCAAAGCATGTGATTATAATTAGAGAGGTGATTACTTGAGTGAGTAAAAATTATTACTTATAGGATACCACTATAGAAAATTATCGTAGCCTACAGAGCAATAATTTTTTTAGAGGTGCAGACAAGGAGTTAGGCCACAAAAATTAGATTTCTAAATTCTACAAACTTTAAGGATTCATAAGGAGTATGAAATTCAACAATCTTATAAACAAATAGGGAGAAAATAAGTTTGTCACCTACTAGTCTTGTAGGAGGTGATTTTATAGGGAATGTTCATGGAGGGAAAAACTTTGTCAAGGGTGATATATAATAGTTCAAATATGAATATGACAAATAATGATAGATTCTTGCAAAGCCCTGTAACAAGATTTGGAATAAATTTTGCTAAATATGAAAAGCAAGAAGTTAGGATAACAAAACATGAGAAAGATGTAGAAGCTAAATGTGTCAAGTTAAAATAATAACAAATGATTACAATGGTAAAAATCCCCTATGTGTTGTATAGCTAGCACTCTCGCATGCAACGTCTCTACGTATATGACACTAAAAAAGGGCCTACAATGAAGGAGCCAAGAAGCCTATGGAGAAGAAACAAGTTGAGATTTAACAACAAATCTTTAATATGTCCCAAAGCATAGTAGGAGAGTTCCAAAATAGTCCAAAATTATGTCGAGTATGTCAAAATATTCACATATCAAAGTCATCATAAGAAAAACATGCCAAATAGTAATCATCATCATATATCCATATTTTGGGAGGAGTTGAATTTATAGAGTTTGAGGGAAAAGTGGATGAGGTCAAATTCTTAAATTTACGTGAATGAGATTGAATTGGAAGAATGACTTTCCAATTGGAAAGAAATCAATATTGAGGAGAAAAGAGAATCTAAATTGGAAAGAAAGTAAGATTAAGAAGAAAAATAGACCCAAATTGGCGAGAAATATGGAGGAGGCTAGCAAGATAAGATAATATTATTAGTAGGATACATAAAATATTAGTAAGATGCATGAGGTACAACTACCTCATCCAAGTTGGCATGGATAAGAACAACCACCCAGACCTCATCTAGGTTGGCATGGATAAGAACAACCACCCAGACCTCATCCAGGTTGGCATGGATAAGAACAACCATCCAGATGAGAAATTTTCTATTTTAAAATTTTGATGAAAAAATCATTGCCTACCAAAGTTTGTTGTCGATAAAATTGTCTAGCTGACCATTTTATATTTTTGACCATTTGGAGGGTAAAATTTGAATTTTAACCTTTGAAAATGGTTCATTGCCAATGTGGAAAAATCACCATCAACAATTTTTTCCTATGGATGGTGAATTTGTTATGGAGGCTCAAAACTCAAAGTGAAGGGTTGGAGGAAGTCTTGAATGGATTCCTAGAAATTTATAGAATCTCATGGTGTACTTGGGTGAGAAAAATTGGATGTCTACATTTTTCCCCATTTTGAGGCATTTATTGCCTAATAAATACTTCAAAAGTACCTCTAAATGACTCAATTTTGTGAAATAAAAAAACATGTAGTATTAACATTTTATGATGAAGGTAGTTGTGTAATTTTTGGAGACTTGGGAGGCCATATTAGGTAGGAAGGGGGTAAAATTGAGTTCATTTTTATTGCATAGTTTAGAAATTTGGAGCTTTGGAGTGATTTTGCATAGATTTTTGATGGCTCACAAACATTATATTTTCCATTGCATGGAAATGATTTGAGAGAGAGACAAAGCCCAGGGAGCACCTCTTTAGACATGTCTAAAATATCATACCCTTTTTTATTGTTTTATTCTTCAAATTTTACTTTTAAATTTTGGGTGGCAAAGTTGTCACTGACAATTTTGCCTTTGGGAAGCAATTTCATGAATTTTGGGAAATTTTTGCTAGGCAATGGTTTTGTTGGAGGATGATTTTGCAAGTGCATAGCGATTTTATTAGGAACCACAAAATTACATATTTTTGATGTATGACTAGTTGATGAGTGTTTTTAGATGTAAATTAGTTTTTTAGAGTATAGAGAGTGATGTTATCATGCTTGTTTGACCACCCTTGATGCAATGACCCTAACAAATAAGGCCATTTTGGATATCATTGGACTTAGGTATCTAGCAATGATGCCCAAGGTGGAGTTTGATCATAACCTAATGATGACATTAGCTGAGATATGGCATTGAAAGTATAAAACATTATTTTTTTCAATGGATGGCATTAAAATCACCCTAGAGGATGTGTGGAATATTATGATGATTCCCATATAAGGAGTCTCTATTCGAATGAGTGTGGATTAGAGGTTAGCCATATAGAGCTATTGTGACCATGTTCATCAATAGCTTATGGGCCATGGGATCCACATTAGTAGATTGTTTATTAGCAAGCACATTTATGTGTTGACAATATTATCGAGTACTATTATCTTTGGTTTATTTATTGGGGATATGAGTGGTAAACTTCTACCATGGAGATGATGTGACATGAGTATGAGAATGCGAGATTGGCATATTAGATATGCCTAGGTTCCATTTTTTTTAGCTTGATTTTATAAAGTTTTGCACCAAATTATCTATAGGGAGGGGGAGAATCTTATCTATTGTACTCTTATCTAGGTATAGTGTTGGGAGCATATCACCATCCATCATCCCTTTAATTTACTAGGACATGTGGTAGATGTAGTTGCTCTAACTACATATAGGTAGGCTCATGCTTTTAAGATTTGTCATCTCCCCACTAGAGGAATGCTGACTGTGGCACAACTATCCATAGATGTTCTAGTCCCTAACTAGGTTGTGTGGAGACCCTAAAGAGAGCATCCAATGCAGTCAAAGGATGATTTTGAGCTTGATTGGGCTCAAAAAATTTAATGGATTAATAGTCCTAGTGATACTAGAGAATTATATTATCTAGATCAAGTTTTGAAGAAATTCAACCTATATCAAGATCTTCTAAAGATGGGGGAATACTAGTATAGGAGAGAAAAGAGTGATGAGGGGGATGTAGGACCCTAGCTTGATATTACTATGTTTCAATATGAGGAAATAGATTATCCTTTGGTGATTGACCCTAGTGTTTATTATGTGGAGCTTCTATTGCATATAGGAAGTGATATCGAGGTGTTTTTACTTAGATACTAACACTAGTCCCACCTAGAGGAGGCATGAGGCCTTTATGAGGAGATATATCAAGGCAATGAGGAGGCGATAACAAGAGAGGAATTGAGGAGTCCTTAATGTCTCATAATTGATATACTTATCTCCATCATAGAGGTATGACACAAGAGCAGACCCTATTAGGACAATAATATAGATGTATGACTCTAAGAGAGCCACTATGCAATAGAAGATTGATTCCATGACTATATAGATTGCATGCCTTTAGAGTGAACAGGACCAAGCGATTTTGCATGCCTCTTAGTTTACTTTTAAGAGGGATATAGTTATGGCCCAAGTGGCTCAGGTGACTTTAGAGTGTGATACCTCTTGTGAAAAGAGGGGTTATAGGATGGATCAGATAACATCTCATAGGGACACTACAATATAAAAAATAGATGTAACACTAATTCAGATGGTGTAGTTGACACAAGAGCAAGATGATGCCAAGGTATCAATGAGAGCTCCATATGGTTTAATCATGTTTGATTGCTTAGATGCAGTCAAAGATGATTTAGAGGTGGAGAAAGTTAAGAGTACCCATTGTATATTACTATATCATTGGGTAGTCCCACAAAAGTAAATGCCTCCTCCATATTGAGCTCCTTCCAAGTCTCATACTCAATTATTGTCTACTACTTAGGATTTTCAATGATCGGTGTATGGGCCAGTGTAAATTACTAGTTCTTAGAGTTGAGAGTGGCAATGTTTAGATCTTTTTGCTAGTTTTGGAGGATGAGTGTACCAATTTTGGGATTATGGTACACCAATTCTCATAATTTTGTTTATTGATCAATCATATCAATTTTGCTATTATGATATGCCGTACCATTGGAAATATGTGTATATATGATTCATCGATATATATGATGTTACTATTATTTTATGAATTATATTTCTTGTTTTGATGATGTATTGATAATATTATGATGACATGATGATGTAGTTATCTTAATTGGAAATTATTTCAACAATTAAATATTCTGATGCTTATTATTGTCATGAATGAGTTATTCAAATGATAATAATAGCTTTACCTTGAGATAATGCCTTTGTGGCTTTTTAATTCCTTTACCTAGATAAATATGGTCTAAAGGACTTTAATCATGTCATTTTAAATTATTTTTACAAGTGCTTAGGGTTTCTAGGACTTTGATTTTTAATATTTTAGAAGTCATGTATAAGCACCCAAGGTTATTAGGGCTTTGATTTGACTAGACCTCTAGGTTTTGATCATTATTGGTCTTGTATAATCATTATGTCTAGGTTTACTAGGACTTTTGCTTTGTGATAATTTTAAAATATTATGTACAAATTCCAAGGGTTTCTAGGGATTTGATTTGCTTAGAACTCTAGGACCTGACTATTGTTGGCCTTGCATTATACCTAGGGTTGATATGGCTTCTATTTGTAAGAGTAGTTATATTGCTTGGAGGACTTAATCAGTATTACCCAAAGGACTTTGATCTTTGTATTGATGTGTGCCTAGATAATGGTAGATCCAAAATAATTTAATCATTGTATTGCCTAGAGGAATTCAATCATTGCATAAATGAGTGCCTAGATTGTGATAGATTTGAATAACTTTATGTTTGATGTATACCTAGATTTTGTAAATTTGAAGGACCTTAATCATGATGTGTGCCTAGATAATTATTGATATAAATAAGTTTAAACATGATGATATGATCTTAAGAAGAACTTCATGATAGATACCCCCTACTTAGTAGGAAGTTTTATGATTTGTTTATGAGACAACAAAATTAATGATTATTTGATAAAATTATTTGTTAAGGCACTATTTTCAATCCACAGAGGGAGATGAATCCCTAAACATTATGCTAGGTGCCTTTATAATGATCTATGTAATTATGAAGAAACATGACCAGGCTTTAGCTCTCTTTGAAGAGAGAAAAAAAAGGTCAATATTAGATTGATGGAAGATATATGTTGTTCAAATAATGAGATTATTAGGGTTGCTATTAGAACCATGATTTTGTTTCCCATAAATAGTCTCAATGAAGGGAACACCATTGTGCTATCTTTTTTTGATGATCCATGGTTATTATCAATCCATGATTAGAGTTAAATGTTTGTTGCCTTTGTTAAAGTTGTTGTAGGGGACAAGATCAATGGGATAAAACCCCAACCGATGAATTGATATTGAAAATAATTAGAAATGCATACTAACATATGTTTTTTTATCTATGAGGCTTGTTTTATGGGAAATATTTCTATCAATTTATAAATATATCATAAGATACCCATAATGTGTTGTATGTTTTGTAGTAAGTATTAAGATTTTGTATGAAATTATTTTGGTAAGTGCTTCACTATCCTAGAAGAAAACGAGTTACCCATATTATTCGTGTAGTGAACTAGCAAAGCAACTTAATCCATGGTTTCTATTACTTGATCCCCTTATTATAAATCATGAGGGGATGGGGTATATTCAATCCATCACCTGGTGGGACCCTATAAGAGGGCTAAAACAAAGAGTTTTAAGAGTTGACTTAATAGTTTTGAATTAAAATTATAAAAGTTTTGCTACTTCAAGCCCTTATTAGGGCTCATAAGGGAATAGAGTATGCTCAAATCCATCATCTTGTGGGTGCTAATAAGAGGCCTAAAGGAACCAGGTTGAAATTTTTATGGATTAAAACCATCCTTTCTTACAATTCTTAAAAGGAGTAGACATCATCTAGCAAGATATTATGTTGTATATAAGCAAATGATTCATGCAAAATAGATGTCATATGCTAACACTTGATGTCCTTACTATAGTTTTAGGCTATCATTGCATCTTGAAAGATAATGAATCAATAAAAATAATGTTCTAAAGGTGGGGATCCACTAGCATTAGAGACCTAGTACAAGTGCAATGCAAGTTTATGCTATCTTGACAAGTGTCATCATCACATCCTTGCAAAATACTTTGATTCCATATGAATCAAGTAGTGCAAGAAATAATGTGATTACAATGATATAAAACCATTTATTGAAATGTTAAGAAGTCAATTATTAAAATTATAAAATTGAATGAGATGTGTATGATATAATCATCTATCCAATGGAAGGAGAAAAAACAAAAAATAAAGAAAAGAAGAAATAGAAAGTAAAAAACATGTAAGGTTGAGAAAATTACCAAACATCTTGTGGAAATATCAAAATTATAAAATGAGAGACCCATCTAGATGTGAGAGATGGCTAATATAGGTAACATCATGTTGTATTGTGAGGGTGCCACAAGGTATTGGGTGAATAGACAAAAAAGGTAGGGTGTTATAATCATAGAGGGTAGCTAGAAAGAAGAATTGTTGTTATAGTGAATTGGCATGTGATTGTGCAAGAGAGAGGAAGAAAAAACCTAATCCCTCAACATATTTTCTATAATAATGACACTGAATTGCTAAAAGAATTACGAGGACTAAAAGAAAATATGAAGACAAAAAGTATTGTTCAGGGAAGGAAGATGAAAAAAGTTATTTCTCATTAATAATTTTTTACATATCATGTTTATGTATGAAATCCATTAGGCAAGAAATGATTCTCATCAACTTCTCCCTAAAAATATATCATTATATGATGGGATAGAATAAAGGGAAATTAATTGGGTATTAGGAATGTAAACAATCACACCTTTCATTGTCAAACCCAAGAGAGGGCAAAGAAGAGAAGAATGCTAATAAAAAGATAAAATAATTAGTATAGTCATTAAAATTTTGGATAGATACATATATCGAGGAAGGATGTTTGACATAATTGCCCTCTATTGTTAGGTGAACTTTCCAAACATTGAGTAACTCTACCATCCACTTTTCATGGGTATATGGATGAATTATATTGATATGATTATTTTCTCCCAACAATTTCATAAACAATCAGAAGATGTTACCAATTTTTGATTAGTGATGGCCATATATTTGTTTACACAAATGTCTATTAGTGTACAAAAATATGAACATCTCCAAATTGTTTATAAGACAACGAGTTAGATTGATTTGAGTTCTAATATATCCCTACACTGAGGAAAAATATTTGATAGAATTATTCAATGCTGTTGGATGCCTAGGGGTGTTAAGCATTTGACAATCACTGAGTAATTCTACCAACTACTTTTCCTAAGCGTAGAGATGAATTAGATTATGTGAGAATATTTTAATGTCAAATAAGTATAGAATGTGATGTTTGCCCTTATTGTCCCATAAATAGTTTGGAGAGGAATTCCAATCCCATGTTCAGTTTTGGTCACTTTATGACCACATCTTACAAAATAGTGAACATGGTTGCAACCCCCTCTCAAGTGTTTACAAGGCAATGAAGGAGGATTGGTGAAGATATGTTGAAGTAGAAAATATATTATTTTGAGAAGAGACTTTGATAGCTCAGACTACCCTTTTTGAAGAAATATATATATATATATATATAATTTTAGTATCAAGATCATCATGGGGTGCTAGCAAGTTGTGGATAATTAATAATGAAAATATGATAAATATGTTTATGATGAGAAAGTAATGATTATGCATTCACTATGAATAGAGTCTTTAGAGAGATTTGCTACCTTATATACCTAGATAAGTGCAATGCAATATCTTGACTAAGATCATCACGAGTCCAAAAAAATATCTTGACTCTACATGTGATAGGTAGCCAAGCAACAAGCATATGAACATAGAAAAGTGAATTGATCATTCAACAAGTAATAAATGCAATTAGGCACATGTTCATGCAAGCAATGTAGATATAAATATGACATTTTAAAGATGCATTATGATCATAAGTTCCTTTAATTCATGTCCATCTAAGGTGGATACACAATAAACACCAAAATTTTATTTAGAAATTATGATAAATGACACCAACCAATTAGGTTCAAATTTTCCTTTCAACTCATTTTGAGCACTGGTATTTTTTTTTAATTTTCTTCGATGACTAAATCACCAAACTCAATTGTATGATGTTGAATTTTTTTAGTTGTAGGTTCATTTGAGTCTTTAGTGATAGAATTGAAGATGCTGTGGGCATGTATCCTGTAGACACCCAAATGTGTCATTTTTTTAGCCACCTAAAGCCATCGTGTTCAATCTTACCAAGCTTCCAAAATTCCCAATTCTCCTTTTTAATTCCTCCAAAATTATTACTTTCTCTCTTCAATTCCTCCAATTTCTCAAGTTTCCCTAATATCTCTTTCCAACCCTTATAATTATTCCTTTGATCCTTCCAAATATCTTTAATTCTTTTTTATTTCTCTTAAGTCTACCAAATCCTCTTTAAATTCATCTAAATCCTTAAATTTCTCCAAATTCCTCAAATTTCTCTTCTATTCCTTTCTATTTTCCTCCCAAGTCCTTCTAGTCATCTCAATTACTCCTAATCTCTCCCTAATTATCTCTCATCCCCTTTAATTCTCCTCTAATTTCCTCTAATCCTTCTTGATTCCCCTAATCTCCTCTAACTATTTCTAATACTTTATAATTTTCTCTAATATCTCCTAATCTCTATTAATCTGCTATAAATTTCCTCCTAATCCTTCCTTATTCTCTCCTAATTCTCCTAAATATTTCCAATTCTTCCATAATCCTCCAATTTTCATTAATTCCTTCTTAATTCTTCTAATCCTCTTAATTCTTATAATCCCCTTCCTACTCACTAAATTCCTATTTCCTCCCCCTAGTCCCCTTAATCCCCATAAATCTCCTTGAAGCTCCCACTATTTAATTCCTCAACCCTCCTACCCCCTTTTCCTCTATTTTCAAATGAATTAAAAATGCAAATAAAACTCAAGTCAACCCTTACATAAATTCATTTAATCCTACATGTACATCCTCCTTCCAACCCACATTTTTTAGGATTTTAAATTTTCCTCGCTCTTCATCCAAGGTACACATGAAAAGAATTTTAAATTCTTTTTACTTCCCCTAAGGACTCTCCACCCAAGACCATTTATGGATGTGGGTGCACCATCTTCCACATGGGATATCATAGATTTTTCCACCTACATACCTCTTCCAAATAGATTCCACCTAATGCTATGTCATTGCCTTATCATCCTACCCTCCCTCAAAAATTGCTACAAATACCCCTCCTCCCTTCATTAGCAAAAATTCCTTGATTTCCATACCCTTATGCTACCAAAATTTTGTTAGCCATAGTGCCCTCTTCAAGTGATGAGTCTATTAAGTGTGAGGGTTCCCAGTTGAGAGCTAAAACCAATCCCAATAATGGATATCCTTGGAGGTATCCACTAGCATTTGTTTTGCAACTGTTCACCTATTGAGCGACTAACCACACTAGACTTCTAGCAAAGGCTACAATTCCATTAAATAGTGTCCACTAGGAGTTTCAAGGTACCACCAACTCTCAAGACCCAATTGATAGCCCCTTGTCAACTATACAAGCATAATCAATAGCCCCCCGCTTACTACATAGCAGCAGTTGGCACATCCCTAATGACTATACTTGGATAACAGGTAGAAGCCCAAAACCAACTGTAGAAAGGTAAGGTAGATGAGATATTCCCTTTGGAAAGGTTTTGTAAAATTTTTGGTTGATTTTGTAATATTTATTTAAGTTTTTGTGAATTTTGCAAAACATCTCCTTAGATTTTGGGCCTTATCTTGGAAGGCCCTGTTGTTATCACTAAGTGCCTTTCTTTGAGCTATGTGTAGGCATCCGAGGATTGCAAGCAGTAAGGACAAATTCAATAACATTCAAACATCACCAATACTACCTCAATATCCCTTTATAGCAAGAGAAAATCTTGGAGAACACCATTTATTTTACTTATTACTTTGTATAAAAGAAGGCTCTTGTTGTAAGCCCCAACCCCTTTTGTGGGCATGTTGTAAAAGCAAACACAAGATTTTGTAATAAAAGTTTATTTTTTCTTGTTTATGTATGGTGTTGCTTTCTTCTTACTATAAAATGACATGCCCAATGGGACCCTATCCTTAACACAATTAGCATTTTATGATTTTCATAGTATTTGAAGATAGTTAACTTTTGTTCTTAGCATAGTATGTTAGGTGTATTTTTTGTAGGGTTGTATATTTCTCTTTGTTTGACTTTCCTGTCCTTCTAACCTTTCTACTTTCTATCTGTGTTATAGGTCCTCAACAACATAAGAGGATTCCATATCATCCTAGTCATCATGGTTCACTCCTAGTCACACCTGATGACTCCTAGTCACCTTTGCTGATTTCTTCTAGTCATTAGCCCCCTATTGACTAATATTCCATTACTTGGGATACTTACCATTTACTCCACAAGGTAAAAGAATATTTACATTCATATTTTACCATTTACCATGAAGATATTTCACTGTTGGAAATATCTTATGGTAAACTAGGTTAGCAGGTTATCTATCCTACCTAGGTTGTTGGTTAGCTACACATCTCTCCTACCATGTTGGTTAGCGAGATAGACGAGATTAAGTTAGTTTAATTATTATAAATAATCTTGTCAATCGTATGTTAATGTTAATGTTCATTTTATTTATTTTGGACTTACCTTGGACCTACATTGGTATCAGAGCTGGGCTCTACCTGCTACATCATGTAGGAGTTGGTATAGGCACAATTCTCGAAGTGTTGTCTGATACAACATGCTTTTCGATGCACTAAGGCTAGCATAGGATTTCAAGGGCCCATAGAGGCTCGAATCTTGAGGAGTGGGATCTATTGATGTCATGGCCCATAGCTCGAGATATGAGCTCAAGCGGCCCACAGGTGCACAGATCTCGAGGATCAGGATCTGCTGATGTAGTCACAGCTAACCCGTAGACTGGCCGTTGCAGCCAACCCGTAGACTAGTTGACACGATCGCAGGGCCCGTGGATGTGCCAGTCGACCTGAGACATAGGTCAAGCACAACACCCACGAACCCCTAGACCGATCATGGTCAACGAGCCGAGGTTTAACCTCGAATTCCCATGCCGGCCACTAGGGCCCACAACTCCATGTAGGCCTTGCAGGCCACGTGGCACACTTTTGGGAGAGTCAAGAGGGCAGGAGTGCCCTTCCTCTTCCCGCATATTGACAAACATTAGGATCTGAGAGGGTAGACGACCTTCCAATCCCTGACTGACATCTGGACGTGGATTGATGTTGACAAGCCCCGACATGCATCCCGAGGGACATGTGGATTGATGCCGATAGGCCCCGACATGCATCCTAAGAGACACATGGACTAACGTTGACTAGACCCAGGAACACACCCCGAGGTGCTAACTCGATCGGACACGTGGTGGACAGCCACTGATGGACACATGGCAGACAACCACTGGATAGGGACCGGACACGTGGTGGACAACCGCTGATGAATACGTGACGGATAGCCACTGGATAGGGATCGGACAAGTTGCGGACAACCACTAGACGCTACTCGACATGTGGCGGATAGCCACAGGACAGACTCGATGGACTTAGCCTACCCCTGGTGCCACGTGGCGACGACCAAAAGGGCAGGTGACACAGTCGATTGCCCACAGGAAATCGACCGATAAGGGGGGACTTTCCCCTTATCAATCCCACAACATCCCACTACGGGATGCATGTGGGATAAAAGTCCTGAAATTTAAAAAAAAAATTGGCCATCGAAGTCTTTAAAAGGCACATTCAATGCCTTCGTTCCATCGGGCATCGTAGCCCGACCGGTTGATCGGGTCGAGCTAAGGCGCACGGCGGGGAGTCTAGGGTTCGACTCCCGTTGGGAACAAAAGGCCATTCTTTTGGCCTTCGACATTCAAACAGGTATTTTTTTTTATTTTTTTTTCTTATGCAATTTTTTTTAATTAAAGTTTTTTATTATTAATTTTTTTTTAATATTTAAAAAAAAACTTCAAACTATTTTTTAAATAATCAATTTTTATTTAATTATTTAAATTGATTTATTTAAGAGATATTTTTAGTTTTTTCATTATTAATTAAAATGATTTATTAAAAACTTTTCTTAAACTATTGCAAATTAAAAAAAAAATTAAAGAAATATTTTTTTTGCAACTTTAATATATTTAAAAGTGCTAATGTTTTCTCACAAATTGGAGATATAAGACATACAGAAAGCACATTTTTTTTGTTGCAAAATTAGACAAACTCTTCTCAACCCTTGTTCATTTAGCATACAAAGAAAGGATCACAATGATTTTTCTTTTGCAAATTTAGAAAACAAGGAATTGTTTTTGTAAAGATCAAAAGTACTTAGAGTGCATTTGTTTTCTCCACGGAGACATAATACATAAAATTGCACTTCTATTTTTTTTCTGCAAAATTGAGAAGACTTTGTAACCTTGGGTTCATCAAAACTAAGTCATGTGTCGACTAGTTCTGGAAGCCTTTCAAAAGAGGGTCGTGTGTCGACTTGTCTTGAAAGGAGTGCTCTAAAATTCTACATTTTGTAAACATTAAGGGGGGATAGAATTCATTTTTTTGATTGATTCTATTGTCTACAAAATTGTAAATAAAAAGGGGGGATATTTCAATATAAGAAAGGTGCATTTTCGATTTTACTCGACACCTTCTCTTCAAAATTGCTTGTACTAGGTGCATTTTCGGTTGCATCCGACACCTAGAGTGATACAAATTTGGGTTGCTCTTATGTTTTGATTATTGCACTAAACACTCATGTTTTTTGTGTGCAATTAAAAAGTCAAATATAAACATTAAAAGAAGCATTTCACAAAACCCAAACTTCACTCCAAAATCCATGCTAAAACTTTGCATAGGTTCAAACAAGTAATTCCTCTCCAATCAAAAGGTCAAAACTTCAAATCACCTTGATACTCTCTCTTTGTTTGGCTTAATTACCTCAAATTTTTCATCCTTCTTTCAAGGGTGTTAAAGCAGGTGCCATTAAATATCTTAGAGGGCAAAATCAAAAGTTTTACAAACCTACCCCTGTTTCATTTGCTCTATTTTGTTTGGCTTAAAATTCCTCAAACTTTTCATCCCTTGGAAAGGGTGTTAAGGCAGGTGCCATTAAATATCTTCTAGAAGCAAATTGAAATAATTTACATATACTCTTTTAAGGGTATAGTGCAAGATATCAACATCTTAGTCATATCAAATTTGAAACCTAAACCATGGCCATGATACACAAGTATCTCACTGAGAGCCAACTGCTCAAAGGTTCAAATTATTCATCTTGGAAGACTAAGATGAAAGCTATCTTAACTGTAGAGGAATTGTGGTCAATAGTGGATGGAAGTGTCACTAGACCTCAATCACCAGGACAAGATCAAAGAGACTTTGATAAAAAGGATAAAAAGTTATCCTTAATAATCTTGCTAGCTATTACTGATGATATCCAACCTCATATAAGTGTAGCTAAAACTAGAAAGGAGGCATGGGATGCCTTAAATACTATCTTTGAGGGAAAGAATCAATCAACAATTCTTAACCTTCAAACACAACTTCATACACTTCACATGAAATTTGGAGAAACAGTAGAGCTATTCCTCTACAGAGTGGCCGATTTGAAAACAAAACTGCAAGCCATAGGAGAAACTGTGGAAGACAAAGTCTTAATCTCAATTATTTTGAGAGCTCTTCCAGACTCCTATCGAATGTTGATTACATCCCTTCAAGTCTCTGGTAGGACAGTGAATTTTGTAGAGTTGGTGAACATGCTTCAAAATGAAGAAGCTAATCAATTCCAAAGAGATGATGCATCCAACAATGCACTTTTCTCACATAAACAACAAGGAAAGAAAAAGTGGAATAAAAAACAAGGATCTTCTTCTAACAAAAACAAAGGTCAAGGCCAAGACACTAAGAAGAAGAAGCAGTTTTGTAAAATCTGTGAAAAAGACACTCATCAAACCAAGAGATGTTGGTTTAAGAACAAGCCTCCCACAGAGAAAGGTCAAAAGAAAAACCAAGGCAATGTTGCAAATGAGATGTCTAATACAGATTCTGATTCTGGTTCAGAGAAAGCACATAGAGTGCTAATTGCTAGAACGGTTTTGTAGAAGGAAAACACATGTGTCCCTTGGGCAAAAGCACCATTTTCTCTCTCTTCTCTTTTTGGCTTCATAAATAGCATAAGTATTTTGTTTGAAGACCTTACAAATAAGGGGTGCTTGTACCTCTTTTAGGCTTCATAAATAGCAAATTCTAGGTGTTTGAAGTACTTGTAAAAAGAGGAGCGACTTTTTGTGATGTAAAATTGTCTAGGAGGCAATATTTGTAAAATCCTTTACAACACTCTTTAGTTGCACACTTTTTGCAATTGAGGGGGGACATAAATTTATTTTCTTCATATTTTTTTTGTAAAAAGGGAAGCAGGCTTATAAGGGTGCATTTTCGGCAGCAATCGACACCTTAGTCACACTTCCTTCAGAACTTAATTACACTATGTTTTGCAATGAGAAGGGGGGAACTTATTGTAGCACCCTAAAATTGGCACGGTTAAAACCTTAGTAAAAAGATAAAATATTAAAATTTGAATTTCAACCCCAAACTGCCCGTTAAACCGCCTTTTACCCACTTTCCCCATTTTCTGCATCATTTTTAGGATTTGTTTTGACCGTTGGACGATATCGTCACAGATTAGACGAAATCGTCCCCGATCTGACGAATTCGTCTGGAACAGAACGTCCAGACGATTTCGTCCCAAAACCAAATTTTCATAATTAGCTTTTGTTTCAATAGCCTCTCCAACTCGGGCAGAAGCGTGTCTGCGTAGTTGGAGATTTCCCTGTTGGAGATCTCCCAGATTGGGATGATCCCCAACCTCCCAAACCTCTTTTTAATCCTATATAAACTAGGATTTTTCTAGTTTATCCCCCTGCCTCCCTGCCTAATTCTTGCTGATTCTCCCTGAACCCCCAACCCCTTTGTTGACAGGATTTCATTGCGAGTTAGCTCCTTATTCCCTCGCATTATTGCTTGCATTTTGGTATTTTGTAGGAATTCTACTATTTTTTAGTCGAAGCTAGCTTGGATCGTCGCAGACGATCTCGGATGATTGCGGACGATTTCGTACGATTGGAGGCGATCCTGACTGTAGTCCAGATTGGGGGCAGTCCGAGTTTAGAGTTCGCATTTTCTTAAGCTTTTCTGCATTTTCCATAACATATTTATGCACTGTTTTAAGTTATTATGTTTTATGCACCTTGGAGTTCACCTCATTTAGCATAATTGCATGCTAAAGGTAAAATCAATCATTAAATTTACTGCATTTCCTCATTTGTTATTAGACACTATTATTTAGGCATGTTTGTTGTTATTTCTATCATTATCCCTTGCTTCTGCATTTGCATATTTGGTATTTTGTGTCTATTTTTGTGATTATAGGTTTCTGATGGATTCTTCGATTTCAGGCGATTCTGTCCTATTTCAGATGACCTTCTATGATTTGAGATGATCCCAAGAAATATCAGATGATAATGTGCAAACTGAGACGATCTAAACTGCTACAAGACTCAAAATCTCCATCAGACATCCGAAATCAGGTATGAATTCTTCTGGTTAGCATATTCTCTGTAATTTGCATCTATTTCTATTTTCTGTATTCATTGAAATCCGCATTGGCATATAGAATAGTTTAGATTCATATCGGCCAAACCTAGGACTTGAATGATCAAGCATAAAAATGAACACATCAAACACACTATCAACCTAGGCATGGAAACTGCCATTCAAAAGTTTCCTGGTGAACCCACCATCCGTCGAAAATTCACCCTTATACACCTCCCCGAGAGGCGGGACCTTCAAAGGGCCTCTCAGTCCGAGGTATTGTCCCATCCTTTTCACATCCCCCTTTCGGGCACGGATCCTATAGCCTGAAGGTAAGGGTGCAAAAAATTTGGAGCGATACATTTTGGTGAACCCGACGTGAAAACTAAAAACCTTTTGAAAACAATTCAATTCAAAAACAAAAAAACAAAACATAAATGCATTTAGAATCAAAGATTGCATGTCATATTTAGATGGTAGATTATAATAAAAGACGAGTTGTCACCATTAATGTTGAAAATCAATTAGCAGCTATAGAGATTAATTCAGTACTTAGCATACCTCAAACAAATAGGGTTCAACCTTTGTGGGACGAACTTAATAGGAGATTAGATCTCATTTCATCTAGAGCAACCGAACTTAGGCAAATCAAGAGGTTTGTCCTAGATAGAATCCTGGATCCCGATCAAGTGACTTTGTATCATGAGCTTCAGAGAGCTTGCCATAGGTGGTTAGCAGATAAAAGAGCCCTTGTGTCTTCTAAGTTGTATACCTTTGAGGAATACCTCGATAATGCAGTTGTAGTACATAAATTTTTGTCTCGTATAGAAGATCAAGAGGTCGTTCTTACAGATAGACAAATATGGTATAG
Source organism: Wollemia nobilis (assembly GCA_028583015.1). Lineage (NCBI taxonomy): Eukaryota > Viridiplantae > Streptophyta > Pinopsida > Araucariales > Araucariaceae > Wollemia > Wollemia nobilis. The sequence continues at coordinate 9,394,478 of JAQPPZ010000689.1, read as the reverse complement.
AGTTCCCAGAGTTGTGTTATATCGAGAGTATTGCCATGAGATCTATTTTTACAAATCAAAGTCAGAAGTAGATAATATCACTATAGCACACTTCATTAAGTTCCTGAAAAACCATTTCCAATTTGAAGAGGAGCATTTTATGACTCCTGATGAACTTGATCCTATCAATGACATCTATAAACTATTTATAGAAAACTAAGTTATTATTTTATTATTGTTGTTTCTTGTATTTAGTGTGTTGTTTATTGTCTTTATAAAAAATAAAAAATAAAAACAAAAACAAAAACAAAATAAAATTATCATATAAAAAAAAAAAAAATCAAAACATTTTCTTTTAAGTATTATAGTAGGTATATAATTAAAATATATACCTCCCAAGATCTGTTGCAAATATATTAATATATATTTGCTAAAACCTAAATTTAGACACAATGACTAGACTCGGGAATGGAAAACAAATTGAAGTAGAAGAAGATTGGTTAGGAAAAACCAATAAACCAGATGCCCTTCTTGAAGAACCAATTCAAGAAGAAGTAACCTTAAACCAACAAGAAGAAGAATTTGTGGATGCAAATGAACAAAAAGAAAATGATAGAGAGGAAGGATCCTCATCTCCTAAAATAACTCCAGATGAAGTTGTTACTTTTGAGAACATGGACCATTTTTGGAAATTTCTCAATAATAATATTGGCACCCTTAATAGAGCAGTTCATATGGACAAAGATCAAATTAGTGATACTCAAGCAACCCTAGAAGATATATATCACACACGCACTAATCCTTTGTCCTTTGTTGATCAAGAGAGTGATCAAGCCGGACCGTCCAATTTGGACATGGCTGCTATAATCCAAAACATGCAACAACAACAGGTTACCCAACCACCTAGAGTGCCTATTACCAAACCAAGGGTTATTCCTACACAAAAGAAACCTTCATTCACTACTCTATTTCGCCAAGCTATCGACCAATATACCTCAAATCAACAAAAGCCTAAAACAAAACCAAATGTTAATTTCCAACAATCCGGGATACAACATAATGCTACCACAAATCTTCTTCATAATACTCTTCCTACCAATCATTTGCATAATAGTAACATAGCATCGAATCCTTATGTTTCGCCTTCTTACGCTCACAAATCCCATGCTCATGTACCACCGAACCAATATGGTGGGCAAGCTGGCAATCTGGAAGCCATGGTGAAATAGTTAACCTCCCGTATGGACCAAATAGATCCCTACCGTCCCTCGTACAATTACCGAGAGATGTGTAGTCAACCTCTAGATCCTATAGTTGTAGCACAACCATATCCCAAACACTTTCCTATGCCTGTCCTACCTATCTACAAAGGAACCGAAGATCCCATAGAGCATCTTCGTATGTTTAGGATAGCATGTCATGATATATCACATGATGATTTGCTATTACTAAAAATGTTCCCGAAAAGCTTAGGGGGATGGCATTGGAGTGGTATTATCAACTACCCACTCATTCTTTGAGAAATTTTGAAGAGACCGTTGAGTCTTTTGTGCATCAATTTAGTGCCTATATCGAAAGGCATGTAACCATTAAATATTTGTACAACCTAAAACAAGACAAAGATGAGTGTTTTGCTGACTTCTTAGCTCGATGGAGACAGTTGATAGGAAAACTACACTTTGTGTTACCTTATCGGGAGATGTTGGATATTTTTATCAATAATTTACAAGAACAACTATCCTATGAATTATCAACTACTACCTTGACCACCTTCGATCAAGCTATAGACTTAGCTCGAAGGGTGGAAGATGCTCTCATTAGAAGAGGTCAGCTCAAAAAGAAAGATGATGAGAAAACATCCAGAAATCAGTATAAAAATAAACAAGTTGTGGGTGACGGAGTCACTGATAGTAGAAACATTGCCAATGTTAACACTATGAAAACAACGGAGAAGTTCATATTGAAACCTCCTGATAAACCACCTCGAGAATTTACTAGGTTAAATCAACCTTTATCAACCATTCTCCCCCAATTACTAGCACGAGGCTTGATCCAATTACCAGCTATCCAGGAACCTGATCCAACTATACCCGGATACAGAGCTGATTTACATTGTGATTTCCATAGAGGACCTGGACATGCTACCAACTCTTGCAAAATATTAAAACATAAAATACAAGATTTAATTGATAACAATGAGATGGAGGTGCAAGCCTTCCAACCTAAACAAAATCCTTCTAATAACGCCCAAAAGAGTATTCCTCAAAGTCAGAATCAGAATGCCAATCAATCATTGGACATATTTCAACATCCTTTACCAAAGCATGGTAAAGAGGTGGCTAATCAAATCGAACATCATAATGTTCCCCCTCCTACCCGATATGTAGGGACTATTAGTGGACAATTACCTGTTCCTGATCCTCAAATATTTGACACAACTTTATCCATAGTTACGTCCAGACCCCTATATAATACGCAAACACTTGATTTTAGTGATGTAGAATCTGATACTGAAAGTGACATGGAAATCACCTCCAATCAATCGAATAGTTCTAAAAATGAATCAGATCCTATTCAACCTATCACAGATTCTATGGTTCCGGAAGAACCATTTCCTAGAAGAGTTACTACTCGACCCTCTTCTCATCAGTTCCTTCCTAATGAACAAGCCATAAATGCTAGACCGAGACCAATTCATCATCCTCAACATAACATTGTAGGTACCATCGGAGTCGTTACCAGACAACAGGCTCAAAATTCTCAACAAGATCAAACTCGGAATGATGGATCAGCTCCATTTATTTTGAAAAATCCCAATAAAGGGAATCATATGTCTAATGTTCAACCTAAGCCTCCGTATAATATTAATGAACAATTATCCAACACTACAGCTAGAATTTCCCTTTTGGATCTTTTAAGATCTTCTCCTACCCATAGGGATGAATTAATGCTCACATTAAGCCAAATGATGGTACCACAAAATATTCAGCCTGAAGCCATGACCAATACTATCATCACTCGAGAAGTCGATTGTATTGACTTCCGAGATAGAGATATACCACAACATAGTTTACATAAGGATAATCCCTTATATATTACTGCCCTAATTGGAGATGTAGCTGTTAAACGAGTCTTGATTGATAATGGTTCATCTTTAAACATCTGCACTTTTGACTTCTACCAACGATTTGGGTTTAGAAGTGACGAAATGAAAAGAACGGATATGATTATCAAAGCCTTCAATGACGAGACACAAGAAATGTGTGGAGTCATTACTATACCCTTGCAAGTTGGTCCTAGAACCCTAGATACGACCGTGTTTATTGTACATTGCCCTGCATCGTACAATATACTTTTGGGTCACCCTTGGATCAATGCGATGCGAGCGGTTCCCTCCACTTTACATCAGTGTGTTAAATTCAAATTTAAAAACCAGTTGGTTACCATTCATGGTGATCCTAGACCCTTTGATATGTGTGCTTTGGCAGAACCTGTTGGAGTGCAATTTTTCCCTGCCCTATCATCCACACATCCTAATTCTTATCATCCATCCAAACGTGTGAAACACACACCCATAACATCATCTACTCTTTCAACTACACCTATACATATAGCTCAACCATCTTCTGAACAAACCACATTAGGACCTCGAAAAGAGCCTAAACCTACACCCAATGCTTCCTGTTTTACTCCTATATCTTCCATACCTCTAGATTCACCCGTCAATATCCCTATGACATCTACATCCACTACTGGCATCCTTTCTACATCCGAAGATGTAGGAAATGTTCCTTCTACCTCTTATGCTCTCACTGATGAGCTCTTACCCGATTTATCTAAAATTCTTATATCAAAAGAAACCAACACTGCTATGCAAACTTCCCTCATTTTAAATAAACTCCCACCCTCTCCTCGTACCTTGGGCCTCCCACAACCTATGGGAAGTATCTACCAAGTCGGGAGTTGTGCTTTTATTTATAAAGGATATGATTGGGGAAGAATACCCAGAAACATTAAGACACATTGTGATGGGTATGCTAGATGCTATTTTGCTAATGATTATATTAAAGCTAAACCCATAATGCTTAAATTGGGCTATAAAGGGAAAGGTTTGGGACCTTTCCAAAATGGTATGAAAGAACCTTTCGAGGTAGAACCGTGGCTTGCCCGTTGTGGTGTGGGCCTATTTTCTAGTAAAGGTCAGCCCTTTCCATTTGAGGATGATGACCATCTCGTATGTTATCAAGATTATCTAGATAAACAAGATTCTTTGTGTCCAAAGAATAATTCTTCTACCTGCAATATGCTATCCATAGCCTATCCTGAAATGATTGCCGAATCCAACGACGAGTTGGAGGGAGATATCTTTCATGATATTTCCATTGAGGAATTGTTATATAATGAATTTTATTTTGATGGCTCTATACCTAGTATAGCCCAGCTTGAGGCCTCGACTCCTCAAGACGAATTATCCAAGCTAACCTTGGAAGAATTACAAGAATTGGGTGTTTCATCCGCCCCACCTAATTTTGAGAGAGATTTACATATGGAAGTTGAAAACGTTATAAAAATTAACATTGGAACCGAACATAACCCTCACATAATCAATATTGGATCAGAATTAAGTCAAGAAAAACAAGATAAATACATTTCATTTCTTAAAGACTATGAAGATGTCTTTGCTTGGACATATGAAGACATGCCAGGTTTGGACCCTTCCGTAGTTATGCATCATCTAGTAGTCCATCCAGATGCTAAACCTGTTAAACAGAAACTCAGAAAAATGCATCCTAAAGTGGCCTTACTAGTCAAAGGAGAACTAGAAAAACTGTTGAAAGTCATTTTTATACAAGCCATTGATTATGCTGAATGGATCTCAAATGTAGTTCCAGTAACTAAGAAAGAAGCCACTAAAGTTAGGGTTTGCACCGATTTTAGAGACATTAATGTTGCATGCCCTAAAGATGATTTTCCTCTTCCCAACATGGATCAGATCATTGAATTTACTGCTGGAAGTGGAATGATATCCTTAATGGATGGATTTTTTGGTTATAATCAGATCAGGATAGCTCCTGAAGATCAGGCCAAAACAACCTTTATTACCCCTTGGGGAACTTTTTGTTGGAAAGTGATGCCATTTGGTTTAAAGAATGCAAGCGCAACCTATCAACGAGCCATGACTTATATCTTTCACGACATGATGCATGATATCCTACATGATTATGTAGATGATATCATAGCTCGTTCCATCAAAGAAGATGATCATTTAAATGACTTAAGGAAAGTATTTGATCGGTTAAGGGAATATCTTATCCGACTAAATCCTGCTAAATGCATATTCGAAGTTAAGTCCGGTAAATTATTAGGGGTTATAGTTTCTTTACGTGGCATTGAAATTGACCCTCTCAAGATCGTGGCTATCACAGATATGCCCGCACCCACAAATATATCAGAATTACGAAGTTTACAAGGTAAGCTTCAAGCTATTCGCCGCTTCATCGACAAGTTGGGAGACAAAACTGGACCCTTTCTTAAGCTTCTTAAGAAAGATGTCTCTTTTCATTGGGACGACGAATGCCAAGAAGCATTTGAACTCCTTAAGCAATATCTCCTCAAACCTCCAAGTGCTTTCCCCACCTAGATCTGATCGTCCTTTTATCTTGTACATTTTTGCTTCTGATTTTGCCTTAGGAGCTATGTTAGCTCAGCTTGATGATGAGAAGAAAGAACGTGCTAATTATTACATTAGCAGAACCTTAATCAGTTATGAAACTCGTTATACCATATTAGAGAAATTATGTCTAGCAGTCATATTTTCTACACAGAAACTACGACATTATATGCTCAGTCAGAAAACGTATGTTATTGCCAAATTCGACCCTTTGCGATATCTCATGAGTCGACCGTATTTATCTGGTCACACAGCCAAGTGGGTTCTTGCGCTAAGTGAATTTGAACTCACCTTCATAGGACAAAAGTTTGTTAAAGGTCAAATCATAGCAGATCAATTAGCTGTTGCACCCTTAGAATCTACTCATCCCCTCATCATTGAGTTTCTTGATGAATGCCTTAAACTAGAGGCAGACCATTCAGAGCAATGGTCCTTATACTTTGACGGAGCCCGATGCATGAGTGGGGCTGGTGCGGGTATTATTTTAATATCTCCGCAAAAACATCTTATTCCTCTGTCCTTCAAATTAACATTTGCTTGCACCAATAACACTGCTGAATATGAAGCTCTTATCCTTGGATTACGAGCTGCCTTGGCATTGAAAATCAAAATTTTATTGGTTTTCGGTGACTCCCAACTTGTCATAAATCAAATCAATGATGTTTATCAGACCAGAGATGATAAATTACGCCCATATAAAGCATATGTTTTGCAGTTGTTATCCTTGTTTGATAAAGTTACTTTGGAAGCTATTCCTCGAACTAGCAATCGTGCGGTCGACGCTATGGCTACGGTTGCATCTCTTTTACCCTTGGAGTTAGACGATGAATATGCTACCATCATTATTCGTCGACTCCAGGAACCCGCTTCAAGCAAATCATGTTTAGAACCTTTGGATGTGTTTCTCATCAACGAAACAACTCCTGAACCATGGTATACTGATATATTTAATTTTTTGTAGAAAGGAACCTTCCCTGATGGTTGCACTAGCAACCAACATAGGTTATTACGTAGACAAGCAAGTCGCTTTGTGATTATTGGTAATACCTTGTACAAAAGATCTTTTGAAGGCATCTTATTGAGATGTTTGAATCTAGAAGAATCCAGAGCAGCTTTGAATGAAGCCCACAATGGATCTTGTGGGGGACATTTTAGTGGTAGCACCATTGCTAAGAAACTCCTTCGAATAGGATATTTTTGGCCTACCATGGAAACTGATGCACATAATTATGTGCGACATTGCGACAAGTGCTAGAAACACGCTGACCTTGTCCATGCACCTGCACAAGAGCTGTAGGCTATTTCATCTCCTTGGCCCTTTTCAAAATGGGGCCTAGACATCATTGGAAAAATCAACCCTGTGTCATCTGATGGACACAAATTCATCATAACTGCCACTGAGTATTTCACGAAGTGGGTTGAAGCTATGCCATTAGCTTCTTGCACTGGAACACAAGTTTCCAAGTTTGTTTTTAATCAAATTATTTGTAGGTTTGGAATTCTTGCCAATCTCATTTCTGATAATGGAACTTGTTTCAAAAATAAAGATGTCAAGAAATTATGTCAAAAATATAAAATTCAACATCGCTGGTCCACTCCCTATTATCCTCAGGGTAATGGTCAAGCAGAAGCATCTAATAAAACCTTAATCAAAATTCTCAAAAAATTGGTCAATAAAATCGGTCGAGATTGGCACATTCAGTTATATCCTGCTTTGTGGGCCTATCGAACTAGTGTTCGAACCCCCACTGGAACTTCACCTTTTGTCTTGGTTTATGGTGCTTGAAGCCATTTTTCCCTTTGAATTAGAAGTTCCTTCTTTAGCTCTACTACTTCAAGATACTGAAGTAGGGGATGAATATCATGCTGGCAGATTTAGTCAGCTAGAACTTCTAGATGAAAAGCGCATCAATGCTTTGGAGCATCTTTGCACCTACCAAAACAAGCTTAAGAGAGCATATCTTAAGAAAGTTCATCCTCGATCCTTTGAGATCGGTGACCTTGTCTTAAAAGAAAATCAAAAAAATACTAATGCAACTACAAACCTTAAAGGTAAATTTGAGCCCAACTGGCTTGGACCATATGTCATCAATGCTAAATTTGGATCAGGAGCATACAAATTATCTACCTTAGATGGTAAAGAACTTAAAGAACCTATGAACATTATGCATCTCAAACGCTACTATGCATAAAACATTGGGTCATCTCATCATTTGTATATACTGTATTTTGCATATTGTTTCATTTTTAGCCATTTCTATCAAAATCTTTTTTTTAAAGAACAGTAATAGTATTTCTTATTGCAAATCATCAATTACAATCAAATACAAAAACATCAAAAGTGTCAAAATCTTCAAAAACATCTTTTTATATACCTATCAATTCTTGGAGTTTGCAGTTATATTTTCAATTATTTTGGATAAATGAGCATTTATTTGGAATCCCGCACTTTCACACTCACATGAATAAATATCTTGATTTTATTTTGTATGATTATTAATCTCTCTTATATCAAAGTCCACATTGGCATTAAATAAAATTTTGAGCATAGAGAACTGATCTTGTCATTTACTTGAACCAAGTATATCTTTTCACATTAAAATGATTTCATTGCACATTCAATATGATGCTACATAGTAGAAGTGGTTTCTTGAGCGAAAAGTTTCCCCTGCTATCCTATCATGCACATGGTCTAGAATCTTTGAGAATTGACAAAAGGACAAGCTCACCCCTACCCAGAATAAAAATCCCTTGCTCTACAGCTAATCCGAGCAAGTATCCCTAGCATAGGAAGAAAAAGAAAAGTTCAAGAAACAAAGAAAAAGAAAAAGGTTATTTGAATCATCACAACAATATTTCAGCATTATCTCAAATATCAAGCAAAAATACAAAAGTACAAAAAAAAAAAAAGAGAAGCAAAAGTGAAAAGCCAAAGCAAAATGCAATAAAATCCTTTCCCTACCCCTTGAAAAGAAAAGAAGGGTGAATGAGCTTGAATCCCTAGAATTCTCAATTATTCGAAAACTGTGAGGTAAGCCCCATAACAGGTGGTTTGTGCCCAACCCGCTTGGCCTTGGGTAATCCCTAGCATGGTGATATGTCTGTCACATTAGCGACCTTCTTTTGTACAGACCTCTGTTAGCTTATGGATTAGCTAGCTCTTGATAACCTAACTTACATAGTAGTCTGGTACGGTTACATGCATATAAATCATGGTCAACGAACATTCATTTGGTTACGACAAATTACTTGTATCAAATTATCTTGCTCAAAATTGGTGAATGAACAATACAATCGCACACACATTTGTATTTGAGAGATTTTGTATCATTATGATAAATCAAGATTGGTAATGAACTCACATTTGCACATGAGGATTCCTTATAAATCTACATTTCTCTTTGAGATAATTTAAAATATCTCTGTAACTCTTTTCGGAATAATTTTATCCTTTTATTTCAGAATTTTTGTTTTGTATAAAAGCAATTACATACATCTTCTCATAAAATCTCAAAAATAATTTCAAACAAAATTTTCATATTATTATTTTTCTATTTATCAAAAGTCAAAAATGCATCTTGCAATAAAACCAACAATCTATTTTCTTCTTTGGATTTCGCGATGATGGTATAAGTTTATACCTATAATTCTATGCCTAGCGCAAACCATCATTCTAATTTTATTTTCCATTTATTTTAAAACAAAATTCATCAAAACATGTGACTTGCATCATTATGTTACACAATTATGCTTTACAAACAAACAAACACCTATTCTATTTCATGACATTATGTTCAAAATTCAATATTGCACCCATGGTATAAATTCTAAAGGAATTGTTCACAATTTTATCACACTTAGGAATTTATGCCTAGCAACATCATATTTTCATGCATACTATTTTTATGAAAATCTGAAAACAAATCATCAAACCATCATTATCTCCATCATTACAACACAAAGTCTTAAGCCAGTCTCTTAAGCACTCTTTTACTTTTAACAATATTTCTATACTGGGATTAGCTTGACGATCGAGTGAGCAGCGACTCCATGAAATGGTCTATAATAGTGACAATGTCCTTTGAAATTATTGTTAGAAGTCCCTTTTATTTTTTATCAAATCACACCACAACCACCAATTGTTTACATCAGATTATTTCATTTAAAATCTTACAACATGACATCAAAATTATAATATTTCAAAACGACATAATTATATGAATCCTCAATCCAATAAGCAAACAATTCAAACATTAAAGCATCATAAAAACATATGAACAAGTCATATCATCAAAAACAAGATCATATATATATATCCAAAAATTATTTACATCATATCAAAACTGGATTGGTATGCCACAATCTATACCCTGGCATACTCAATCCTCTCAAACAATCTCTACAAAATCTATAGTCCATAGACACCTAGCCTCGAGAAGCCCTCGAGCTCTCAGCCTCATCTCCTCCCCCACCCTGACGTGGAGGAGGTGGTCCCATAGAGGTCCAGGCTATATCTCGGGTCCTCGTCGTCGATCGTGAGGATGTCCTCGATGATCCCATCATGACCGGCTCTGCAATAGGGGCTGGCAGTGGTACCCTCTGGTTCTCTGGAACCATGTGATAGTATAACCCCTGGTAGAATGTGGTCTGAGCAATAGACCATGATAGATCATCCCTGCTCACCCCTCCCCCCGAGCTCTGAGCCATGTAGCCTCATCCTGCAGTGTCTGCACCTGAGCTCGAAGGTGGGCAACCTCAGCCCGGAGAGCCATTGTCTCGCTACTCTCCCCTGCGTCAACACCCTTGCCCTTATCAGGCGATGGTGGTCTCTCCCTCTACTGCGAAGGGAGCCTCTCCTCCCTCTGCTCTATCTCCCATGGCCTCTGTGGAGCCCGTGCCATCCTCTGGCGTCTCTCTTATGGGATCCATCGTTGCTCTCTCCCTCCGTGACCCCACGTTGCCTCAATAGCAGCCTACCGTCGCCTCCCCATCTGGCGCACCGTAGCATGTACTAGACCCTACGCCCTCGTCATCCGAGGAGGGTGGATGCCTATGTACCAGGCGTCATAGCCATCAGCAACCCCGACGTCGTCACCATCCACTGGCTGGATGGGGGCATCATCCGTGTCTTGACTCCAGAATCACTGCATATCTGGAGCCCCGCTCAGTGTAGTACTATCCTGAATAGTCTAGGAGTACTCGTAATCCCTGATAGAAGGGATCCCCTGCTGTAGACCGAACTATCACAGTACCCGATCGTAGCGGTGGAGCTCTACCTCTCCCCGCTCCATCCTCGACCAACGGGACTCGCTTGATGCGAGCCAGCTCCTGCCCATCCTCTGCCCACCCGGGGTGCTCTCGCCATGGCCTCCGGGTGATCTGGTATGGGATGAGGTCATCCAGCAACCTCTGTGACATCGACAGATCTATCCACCGCTGTGACCCTCTCTGTAGCCACCAATAGAAAACCTGGGGTCTCTCCCGGTCAACACCTATCAATGGGAGCCCTACCGGCCTTCGCACCGCAATGTGCTCCCAGCACCAAACCTGCAACAGTGATGTCAAAACCAGACATCGACCTCCCTTGTATACGACCCCGTGCAGGATCCTATACAAGCGGCAAAGAACAAAGTTGCCCCATGAAAATCTGTACCCGTGGTCTCTCATGTCATAGACTATGTCTGAGAGCACCCACGGTAGTCTGCATCCGCTCTGGTGGCACAACAATAAGCCACCGACAACCCCTACCAAAACTCGTGTCAGCCTAGATGCCCCAGGCATCTACCGTCAAGACTCGATGTTCACTCCACCCTTCTCCAGGGCGAAGCTAGGGTCTCTAGTGAGCCTCATCATCGCCTGGCCCTGATTGGCCGTAGGCGTCATCAGCCGTCCTTGTATGGGGATCCTCATGATCCTCCATACGTCCTCTAGAGTGGGAGCCATCTCCCCTATCGATAACTAAAAGCAGGACGACCCCGGATACCACCTCTCTGCTAGGGCTGTCAGTAGCCCCATGTCAGTCGGCACTTGTGGCATCTCTGCCACATGCTGTAGACCGACCAATCCAAGTCGGTCATGCTCTGCCTGGTCAAGCGTGGCTATGTCATCTCTTAGCCCATCGTATTTCCATTCTCGGCTCTTTAGTAATCCCTTCTGCAAAACAAACAATAAAACAACAAAATCATTAATAAACCAATCATTAACATCAAATTAAACAACTTAAAATCAAGTTTAAAATGATATCGTCCACCATTGGATGATATCGTCCCCAATTGGGCAAAATCATCTTTTGTGAGGACGAAATCATCTCCTATTTTGCAACTTGGGAATCGCCCCTTGTTGGACGAAATCGCCCCTACTTCACCGATTTCGCCATCAGACGAAATCGACGATCTAGGGACGATTTCGACGAAATCGAGACGATTTTGTCCCGACGACGTCGACGGCCTAAAAATGGTCGCGATGCCCCAAACAATCAAATTTAAATCAAAACAACTTGCATAAAGTTACATTAAACCTAATCTACTAGGATTAGATCCTTACCCGTAGCCCGCGCCGGACCTCTGTCGCTCTGTGCGCTGTCTCCACCATTTTTTTTTTTTCTCTGCAGAACTTTGGAATAGTAAAAATGAATTAGGGTTTTACCCTATTTTCTTAATTTTATTTAAAAAAATCAGCATTTTAAATTTTGCTTTTCCACGTTTTTACCTCAAACGTTCGATTTGGGTAAAAACACGAAGGGGGCACCATAGTCAGTATTCGTACGATTCGACCAAGAATCGTCGTCTAAAAAATTGAGTACATTTTTGCTTTCTCGTAAAATAGGAAAAACTCGTCTTTAACGCATTTTCTTCAAAAAATTCGCTAAAGAGGGGGCAAAATGTAGCACCCTAAAATTGGCACGGTTAAAACCTTAGTAAAAAGATAAAATATTAAAATTTGAATTTCAACCCCAAACCGCCCGTTAAACCGCCTTTTACCCGCTTTCCCCATTTTCCGTGCCATTTTTAGGATTTGTTTTGACCGTTGGACGATATCGTCGCAGATTAGACGAAATCATCCCCGATCTGATGAATTCGTCTAGAATAGAACGTCCAGACGATTTCGTCCCAAAACCAAATTTTCATAATTAGCTTTTGTTTCAACAGCCCTCTCCAACTCGGGCAGAAGCGTGTCTACGCAGTTGGAGATTTCCCTATTGGAGATCTCCCGGATTGGGATGATCCCCAACCTCCCAAACCTCTTTTTAATCCTATATAAACTAGGATTTTTCTAGTTTATCCCCCTGCCTCCCTGCCTAATTCTTGTTGATTCTCCCTGAACCCCCAACCCCTTTGTTGACAGGATTTCATTGCAGAGTTAGCTCCTTATTCCCTCGCATTATTGCTTGCATTTTGGTATTTTGTAGGAATTCTACTATTTTTTAGTCGAAGCTAGCTTGGATCGTCGCAGACGATCTCGGACGATTGCGGACGATTTCGTACGATTGGAGGCGATCCTGATTGTAGTCCAGATTAGGGGCAGTCCGAGTTTAGAGTTCGCATTTTCTTAAGCTTTTCTGCATTTTCCATAACATATTTTTGCACTATTTTAAGTTATTATGTTTTATGCACCTTGGAGTTCACCTCATTTAGCATAATTGCATGATAAAGGTAAAATCAATCATTAAATTTATTGCATTTCCTCATTTGTTATTAGACACTATTATTTAGGCATGTTTGTTGTTATTTCTATCATTATCCCTTGCTTCTGCATTTGCATATTTGGTATTTTGTGTCTATTTCTATGATTGCAGGTTTCTGACGGATTCGTCTGACGAATTCATCAGATTTTAGGCGATTCTGTCCTATTTCAGATGACCTTCTATGATTTGAGATGATCCCGAGAAATATCAGATGATAATGTGCAAACTGAGACGATCTGAACTACTACAAGACTCAGAATCTCCATCAAACATCCGAAATCAGGTATGAATTCTTCTAGTTAGCATATTCTCTATAATTTGCATCTATTTCTATTTTCTGTATTCATTGAAATCCGCATTGGCATATAGAATAGTTTAGATTCATATCGGCCAAACCTAGGACTTGAATGATCAAGCATAAAAATGAACACATCAAACACACTATCAACCTAGGCATGGAAACTGCCATTCAAAAGTTTCCTGGTGAACCCACCATCCGTCAAAAATTCACCCTTATACACCTCCCCCGAGAGGCGGGACCTTCAAAGGGCCTCTCGAGTCCGAGGTATTGTCCCATCCTTTTCACATCCCCCTTTCGGGCACGGATCCTATAGCCTGAAGGTAAGGGTGCGAAAAATTTGGAGCGATACACTTATAAGGGTGCATTTTCGGTACCGATTGACACCTTAGCTACCTTATCTTTTGCAAAATTCATATTGTAAATGAATGAACCTTGTATGAAGTGATCTATTCTACTACACATAGCGATTGTAGTGGCTGGTTACCCATGCAATTCGGTTGGATGATGTGATTACCATAAGGAAATTTGTTGTCATGAAGACAAAGTGAGGAATGACCCACTTTTTGCGTAGAAGCAGCCAGAGTACTGTGACAAAGCAAAGAACCAACCAGATCAACATCTTCTTCACTGTATTGGGGCAGTTATATACTTTACCCAAATATTGTTATATAGATGGATATGTATGTATTACCCAAATAATGTAATAAGGGGGGATGTTAGAGTAATATTCCATTACTTGGGATACTTACCATTTACTCCACAAGGTAAAAGAATATTTACATTCATCTTTTACAATTTACCATGAAGATATTTCACTGTTGGAAATATCTTATGGTAAACTAGGTTAGCAGGTTATCTATCCTACCTAGGTTGTTGGTTAGCTACACGTCTCTCCTACCGTGTTGGTTAATGAGATAGACGAGATTAAGTTAGTTTAATTATTATAAATAATCTTGTCAATCGTATGTTAATGTTAATGTTCATTTTATTTATTTTGGACTTACCTTGGACCTACAGAGGTAGCCTACAACTTTGTTGCACCTTATTAGCTTTGTAGACTAGCAGGTTAGTAGTTTTCATCACACATCATTCCTCTATTGTTGTCATTTATTTTTTAATTCATAGGAAAGGTGTTTTACCTCCCTTTAGGTTAGCATAGGAGTTTAACTCTTTATCTTAGCATAGGTACTTGATCCCCTAGCCTATCATAGGTTTTTATTTTTCAACCTAGTTGCTTATCAAAGATTTTAGGATAGTGAATTTTTATTGTCTTAGTTAGTTTGCCTTGTCTTCCTTTTGTAGCTCAGAAATTGTTCTCTACCTTTAGTTTAGATGCTTTTCCCTTCCTAGAATAGTTGTTGTATTGGCCTTACTTGCTATAGAATAGGTGTTTTTGATAACATAGTTCATTTACCTTTATTTAGTATAGGTTGTTTTATTTGCTTAGAGTATTTTTCTTGGACTTTTATCATAGTTGTTCTAAATTTATTATTACATTTTGTAGTGTTTATTTGCCTATCCTAGTTTTGTTTTACATTTCCCTATTTTAGTTGTTTTCTCTTTGGCATAGTTGATACTTTCATTTTGTTTAATTCAATTGTCTTTACTTTCTTAGCCTAGTTATTTCTTTCCATATCATAGTTGTTGTTTTCATTTGCATAGTTTAGTTGTGTTTACTTCCTTAATATAGTTGTGGTTTCAGTTTATAGAAAATATATTTTTCATTTTAGTAATTTAGTTCTTGTTCCTTTTATATATTATTTATCCTCTTTTATTTAGAATAGTTGTTTTCTAGTCCTAGATTAGTTGTTTTTCTTTTGATATAATAGTTGCTTGCCCTTTTTTTCCTTAGTAGCATTTCATTAGTATAGATTAAGTGTTTCTTACATTTTATTAAAATATATATTTCCATATGTATAGCTAGTCCTTTTTTAGGATAGGTGTGTGCTTCCAAGTGTCTTAATAGTTTTCATAGGTTAGTTCTGACATCCCATCATCTTAGTTGTAGTTATCATCATAATAAATTTATCCATTATCTTTCCAAAACTTCTCCTATTTTATGCCTCTCTAGAATATACCTTTAGGTTATAGTCCCAACCACCACCTACAACTAGGAAGTCACCACTTGCGATTGTATAGTCACCAACTATGATTAGGCAGTTGTCACATCCCTGTCGACTAACTATGTAAACCAATTTTCTACAAATTATGAAGTCTAGAGGCATTTTAAAATCTTTTCTCGTCACTTCCTACATTATATCCTTAGTTTTAGTCTCTATTACTTGTGAGGATCATTCTTCAAAGCTAGGTTATCGTAGTCACCCCTCCTTATCCCCTCCAGGGTTGCTTGTTCCCTCTCTTAGGAATAGGCCTCTTCATTTTATTCTAGCCTAGGTATTTCTATTCTCCATAGATTCTAAAATAAATATTCTCCTTCTTTTAGCTAACATTATTCATTATCACCCTTGCTTAAGGTTAGTCACATTCTGGTTGTTAGCACATCTTAGGCATCTTGTTGATTTACATTTTCTTTTGCATCTATAGCTTTAACTTTGCATTACAAGTAGAAATTAAAACCCCAACTATAAAACATAAAAAAGATAATATCACACACTTCGCACATTATTTTCCATAATAATTTTGTGAGGATAACCTCCTGATGATGTTAGATTTCACCACCAACCATTGGGTGAGCCCATAGAAGCTCTAGTTAGTATGTATAGTTTCTTGGATTTCATCATCAAAAAATTGGTTACCCTTGGGACTAGTTGAGGGTAATATTGAGGTTATATGACCTTTGACCATGGGTATTAATAATTAGTGGAATCACAACTATCATTTTTGTTTGATCCCGATTGAGGGTGAAGCAAAAGCCCGATTAGGCAAGTAGGAGGACCTAGACAGTGTAACCTCTCTTTGGAGGTTTATTTTTTTCCCTTAAGCTACCCAAAGCCAAACCCCCCATCCTAGGAAGCCTCTTAGCCATTTTTGTTTCATTCCTCATGAGAGGGGTGGGCATAAAAACACCCTCATATATCTCATTCCACCCACTCCCTTTGTAGCTTCTAAGCTTAGGAATACATCAAAACACACTTAAATAAAATAAAGAAAATAATTAAAAACAAAGAAACAACCTCCTAAACCTTCCTTCACCTAGGCTAAGACATCCCAATGCCTCAAAAATAAAACACCAAAAAACTAAACAAAAATATCAACATAATTTTTGTTTATTTGATTGATTGTTTGACTTTTTGTTTGTGTAGATAGTATATATCTTTTACAAAAACCACGTAAAATATTACCAAAACCCCTAAAAACTTCTCAAAAACCATATTTGTCTTGTCCTCTCATTAATTCCATCCTTTTATTACCCTCTCATCCTATCCCCTTTTGCTTATGGTCCAAACTCGAAGCCAAGCACATGCTTAGGAATAAATTGCCATGGAGTCTTCTACCCATGCCCCTCCTACTTCATCCAATCCACCCACCCATTCTAAATATATCACCCATCCATTGAGTGGTGACTTGTCCTTCCACTATATTTCCTTTCTTGATAATAACCATCACCAATATTAGGCCTATGATTGTATCACCCAACATGTTCCATTAGAATACCTTAGTGAAGCCTCCACTTCACACACCCACCACCATGAAAAACATTCCTTACTTATAGATCTATCTCAATCCAATATCCCGTTGATCCATATTCCATAACACTCCATATATGCCACATCCCAAGAGCAAGCCAAAACATACCAAAACCTTGATAATGTATTGATGGTCATTGATCCAAATAATCCCTCCTCTTCTAATTATGCTTCTTTCTTACAAGTTCCCCTTACTTCATTACCCTCATCTTATTGACTGCTCAAACAAAAATAGTATTATCATACCAAAACCAACATTCATTTCCATCCTAACACATCAATTCCCCTCACCTATTTTCAATATTCAATTCAACAAATTTTATACGATGTTAACAATTTCATTCACAATTTTACCAATCCTCCTTCGACCAATTTTCTCCCCACTGGTGCAAATTCTAAAACCTCCTATAATACTTCTCTCCCTCCTCTTATATCTTCAATATTAGCTTCCTCTTATCCATCATCCTCATATATTCCTCAATATCAACCCCCTTCACTCTTTATTCTAAATATTTTTCTTTGCAAAAAGTACCCACCAATGACTCTTCACTACCCTTTGGCTCTCATCCTCCATACAATATTGTTATTCCCTAGTAGCCACATCAAATACCAAATACCCTAACTACCCCTAATCCTCCTTCATCCAATAAAAATGCCTTATTTACCCAACCTCCCACATGGGCTTCTTTCCCAAAAATCACATAGACACATTTACCTCCACCAAAACCTCAACAATGGCTATCAACATAGCCCTCTACCCAAGCTCAACAACCACCAAATAAATATCAATAATATCCTTCCAACCCACATTGATACCCTCCTAACCAATATCAAAATCCTTAAAACCAATACCAATATTCTTCTCTTCAAAACCAAGTACCTCTAACCTCAACCCAACCCCCACCGAACTATAAAGTCGCCACTCAAAAACCATCCCACCAAAAAAATCCTCTCATAACTAATTATCAAGCTCTTCCAAATCCTAGTTAGCCTTCATTTGGACACTATAAGACCCCTCCTACTAACCCTCAATCCCCTCATCCTATATATAAAACTTCCCAATACCAAAACCCAATACCTAACTAATACCAACCAAATTCCCATACCCTCAATATCCAACTGGACAACCTAACCCATCCAACACACCTCCCACCTATCAATCCATTCTTAACATATACAACCCCTATCATCACCCATCCTCAAAACCCTCCCCTTCTTACCAAGCACTCCAAGCACCATCTAGTGGCCTAACCACATATTCTTATGAGCCTCATCCTCAATACTATACTTATCCCTACCCTCCTCCCGAGGCTTCCTATTCTACCCCACAACCTGAAATTATTCAACCTCCAAAAAACTCACAAGATGAAATTAAAATATTTTTTATTTGAGTCAACTCTTTGGAATTGCAATTTGTGAGTTTAGGCTATCAAAAACCCACTCTTAAAAATTTTTATACCCAACCCATTCATCCTTTAGTTCCACCACAAATTTACCCTTATCGCTTTGAGCTACCCAAGCTAGAAAATTTCAAGGGGAAAGAGGATCCTAGAGAACATGTGAGAAATTACATTAGTTATTGCTATCTCATCAGTTGAAATGATCACATCATGATCTACATGTTATCCTTGTACTTGTTGAGAACCACCCCAGAGTGGTATAATAGTTTATCCCAACACAACCTTTATACATTTGAGTAGTTGGTCAATATTTTCTTGGAGTATTTTGGTCTCAATGTTAAAAAGAAAACAACCTTGATAGATCTCTACAACCTTCACAAATTTTATGACAAGCCTATCCTTGATTATGACACTCGATGGTGAGTTGTAATTAATGATATACCATTCTCTATGCCCGTCACTAAGTTAACTCACCTCTTCCCTCAAAGTTCTATGAAGCATATTTTTATTATTTTTACAACTTCAATAATACTGCACCTTCGAGGAAGCCTTAGATTAAGAAAAGGTTATAGAGGAAATAAAGGTCCAAGAAGGAGATATTAAGCTTAAAAACAAATAATGGCCTAACAAGAACACAAAGGGAAACAACAAAAACCACTCCAAATATTCCCAATCAACCAGGTGGTTCTTACCAACTCAATCTCCTTTAATACTCCACCTCAACACCCTTTCTATACACCTCAAAAACTAAACTATCAAGGCCAACCTCCACCACCCCAATACAAAAATACCTCTTCCTCTTCCCAAACTTCCTCTCACCCCATCACACTAATAGACCTCCTAGAAAATTTACCTCTTTACCCTAGCCCTTGTCATCCATTTAAAGTATTGATACCCAAGCAATCTCCCTACATGAAATAAATCCAGAAGAACCTAACAAGTATAGGTCTAAGTCACATAAGATGTATCTTTATTGTGTTTATCATCATAAAAAGGGCCATGACATTAATGATTGCATAAAATTTAAACATCTAGTACAAAAAATGATTGACATTGGGAGATCCAAATTGATAATCCTCTCACCCCTCCTAACCAAAACCTTGGGATATATCAAAATACTTTACCACAACATGGGACATCACAACCCTACAATGGAGCATAAAATTCAACCATACCTCCAAATCAAGTTAATCACATAAATAATATCCCATACCACCAAGGTTTTATTGGAATGATTCATATTGTTACTAGAAGCCAACACTATCTTGATAGGAAATCATAACCAACTAGTCCTTCCAATGCTCCATCCCCTCCAACCGTGCCACCTCCATCAATACTAGTCACACCTTTATCACCAAGGCCAGTCATATAATTCAAGAGCCAACTCACCCATAGTCTTAAAATGGTACCATAGAAACTTTCAATCTATGAGCTCATACAAAAATATCTTCCACATAGGGAGGCATTAATGGAAATTCTCAAAGCCATAGAATTACAAGCTCAAGATCCTAATGCTTTTTCTAACTTTGTGGGCAACATACGGGCCTGTACAAAGTTGGCTATCATGTTTTATAATCATGAAATCAATTCCATGCATATAGTGGCTTGTGTGGATGGCAGCACCTTATGAGTCTTGGTTGACATATGCTCATCCATCAATATCATCACCTCAAATTAAACATCTTAACGTTCTCCCTTCCCACATTGTAACTTCCACTTTTACTATGTGGGTTTTCAATGATGGTTTATGTTTAACACTTAGAATAGTATTCCTCCCCATACAAGTGGGGGTATGGACTATCCATACTTTATACCACATACTTGAATATGAAATGCAATATAACTTGCTTCTCAGGAAACCATGGATTCGAGACATGTGACGCATACCCTTAACATTACACCATTGTATTAAATATGTCCATGAGGGTCATGTTCACTACATTCCCATTGATGATGAGCCATTCAAGTATTGTAATATGGTCACTAACTTGCATGAGTTATCTTTGTCATCTACCTATTTTGACCTCACCTACCCAACCTTCTTAGCCTATCCAACCAACATCACCTCAACCAAATTCCATTGTACCTTCCTCGATTTATGTCCCTTCAAATTATCCTTATCCTCCACCTATTGCTCAGCCTTACCCTAACTATCAACCCCCTTTCCATTTGGTGTAACCTCCTCATACCCTTTCTCATTATTCCTCATAGCCTTCTAGCCATCCCGCTACCTTTACCCTACCATCTACCCCCTTTACCACTCCCATTTTTCATTCTTCCTTTGTGGCCATTATCCATGCTTCTTCCCCTAATGCTCCCCTCATTCCTACTCTTACTTATCCTCCATTTTATCCTCCTCCCACTTTTGTCACTCGTATTACTAAGTCAACACATTTATGCCCATTTTTATCCTACTCCTAACCCTTCCATTACCACATATCACTCACTTATCCATACATCATCCTAATTCATCCACTGAAACCCTCTTACTTCCACCACCATCACTTCAGCACCTACCATACCAAAAACCTCCCAAGCTTCTCTAACTATTCCCCCATCTTTGCAAGCCAATAAAGCCCTCTCATCAGATACCTCACCTTCTCACCCTTCCATTCTTGAGCATATGCCAATAGCCCACTCATCTTCATCTCCTTATATGCATCCACAACCAACCCCATTTTAAAACTAGAGCACTCCCTCATCCTCTTCTATCTTGTTGGCCCCTTGTCATCCTCTTCCTAATCGCTTGCCCACATTGATGTATATATGACCAACACTGGTATAGGATAATACCTTGTACATAATGTGACATTCACATCCCTTCCTAGGATAGAATCAGCTCAAGATTTTGGTCACCCTCACAACCCATATTTGATCATTGGTGCCATTGTTTACCTTGGTTCCTCCTCTAATCATACTGATTTATGTATGGAGAACTTGATACTTCTACTGAACAAGATCCTCCTTGAGAGTCTAAATCGTCTTTTTGTGACAATATTGATTATTTGTTCAACATATCCTTTATCTTGCACAACTTTCAATGCTTCCATTAGCATGACTATGGTCTTAATCGATATGATAAAGGAACATGAATCCTTGTTGAGCCTCATTATCAATTACCTAGCAAGAGGTTATAATATGACATGAGTTTTTTTCTTGACCTCCTCGACGATGACCCCAAGCACATAAATTTAGATCTTGAGGAGGATGATGAAGATGATAAATATATTAACCCTGATTATGCTCACCTATTATCCAATTATTTTTCCAAGTAGCCACCATCCATTATAGCCCATATGATACTTTAGGGGGTGAACTCAAAGACTACCTTGAATAACTTTCCATTGCTTTTGATAGTCTAAAATAGGAATCCTACCCATTGTCCCTATAACCAATCCCTTAGATGATGATAACTTTTATCTTTGTCTATTCCCAATTCCACTTCCTATCCTTCCTACTCTTCTTCTCAAGCATCCTAACCTTATTATTCAACCCCACAATGATCCTTACCACCTCAATCTAATCATTTTCCACCTATTCTAACCCAACTCCACCTGTGTGAGGCCATGTATGAAAACCTATCCTCTAAAAATCCTTACCATTCATATAATCAGGTTAACATGATCTTTGTTGATCCATTTTCTCCCCTTTGCCATCCAACTAATCCATATCATCTTATCCACATTAACCTACATTCTATTAACTTTGATCGTATTTCCTCTCCTCTATCTCTTGCTAATTTATTTCCTAATGTTTAGTTACTTCAAGCCTCAAATGCTTACATCCCACCTATTTCTTTATTTCCTTCCTCTTCCATCTATCATGCTGAAGTAAGTGATACCGAGTCTCCTCTTCCTACTATATATGAAATTCACCTCATTCTCACACCTCACTAGCTAGAGGATAGTTCCCATATACTTGTGGAGGAAACCATCAACATCAACCTCAACTCTAATCCTAAAAACCCTCAAATTATCAAGCTTAGAAAGAGTCTCTTACTTGAAGAGCATGAAAATTTCATGACCTTCTTGATAGAATATAAATAATTTTTTGCCTAGTCCTACAAGGATATGCCTAGACGATCCTAATATTATCGTCCATAATATCATTTTCAATCCTAATGCAAAGTCGATCAAGCAAAATCTTAGGAAGCTTTATCCTACCATTACCCTCATGGTTTAAGAAGAGCTCAATATTTTTAGACGTAGGCTTTATCCAACCCATTGACTATCCTGAATGGGTTTCAAACATGGTACCTATTGGTAAACCCAATGGGAGGATTCACATATGGATCAATTTTTATGATCTCAACAAAGTGTGTCCTAAGTATGACTTCCCTCTTCCTAATATCGATACACTTATGGAAACTACTGTTGGCCATGAAATTTTATCCCTCATGGATGGTTTCTTGAGATACAACCAGATTTGTGTCAATCTTGATGTTCAACACAAGACATATTTCACAACACCATGGGGGAAATGTTTTACAAAATCATTCCATTTGGACTCAAGAATGCAGGTGCCACTTATCAATGAGCTATGAATTATATCTTCCATGAAAATATGCATAAGATTATTGAAGATTTTTGGACCAAGTTTAAACAACAACACGAGCATCTTGATGTCCTTCAAAATTTTTTTGAACGACTTCTCGAGCATAATGTGAGATTAAAGCCTAAGAAGTGTGTCTTTGATATCATTTCTAGAAAAATATTAGGGTTAATTGTCTCCAAGAAAGGTATCAAAGTGGATCCTAAAAATGTTAAGGCCATTTTAAAAATACCACTCTTAACAAATCTTAAATAGCTTCATAGCTTGTAGGGCAAAATTCAAGTGACACATCACTTTATTTCCCAATTGTCTAACAAATACAAGCCCTTAAATCACATTTTACAAAAGGAGGCCACCTTTCGATGGACCACTAAGTATCAAGAAACTTTTAATGTGATCAAGTGCTACCTTGCATCCTTGCCTATTTTATCTCCTCCTAAACCTAGTATCCTAGTCCATTTGTATATTTCTACCATTGATTTTCCTCTGGAAACCATGTTGGCACAGAAGAACAAAACTAGTAAAATAGAGGTCATTTACTATATTAGTCAAAATTTGGTAAGTTATGAGGCTAAATATGCATATGTGGAGAAGCTATGCTTGGTTGTTGTCTTTACCACAAAAAATATTCATTTTTACATTCTTAATCATACCATATATGTCATTGCTAAAGAAAATACATTGTTCTACATGATGAGTTATACTTACACAAATAGTTGAACCATAAAATAGATTATTCTTTTAAAAAATTTGATCTTGAGTTCATTAATAAAACATCCTTAAAGGAAGGATCAGGTAATTAATAAAAAATTTGATTTTTGGGATCCCCACTTTTAATATAACCTACAAAAAAAAACATCCTAAAAGGATTAGGTCATTTTCAATTAAATCATGAAAGTGCCTCGTCAAGATGATAAACTTCTCATAATTGAGATTCTTGATACCTTTAAATTTACTATCTATGAATAAGAAGAGCATGTAAAATCTAAAGATAAGGTAGAACTCACCCTATTGTTTGATAGTTCTAAGTGCAAACACAGGGGTGATGTGAGTCATTTTATTTACACCACAAGGGCCCCCTATCCTCTTATCATTCAAACTTGACTTTCCTTGCACTAAAAAAAATGGACAAAATGAAGCCCTCATTTTGGGACTATAAAATACAATTTCCATGTGCATAAAAATAATTGGAGACTCCCTCCTCATTGTTAACCAAGTAAAGGAGGTCTACCAATGCACAGTCCCAGTATTGAAGTCCTATAAGGAGATTGTTGACAAGTTGATAGCGCATTTTGATTGGTATGATAATGAAGCCTCTCCAAAGTTTTCAAATAATTTGTAGATACAATGGATTCTCTTGGTTTCCTCATTCTAAAAAACCCTTTTGATAATGTCACTAATGTACATGTCAAAACTCTTTCTTAGTCAACTGTTTCCCATGAAGCTTCCAAGGATGAATAGGGCGTTTTATCCAACAGAGCCTTATCATGATTAGTTCTCTTAGGTTAAGGATTTCCTAAAGCTCTATGCCCTCATTTTAGACCTATTTCTAGTCATTAAATGTACATTTAAACAAAAAGTAGCTTGATATGTTCTGTTGGGGAATGTGCTTTATCATTGTGTCTATGATGGTATTCTCCTTCATTGCCTAGAACCACAAGAGGTAAAATAGGTTATTTCTCAAGCATATAATGATATGTGTGGTGGTAATTTTAGTGGGATGGCCATCACTAAGCACATTCTATGCATGGGATACTATTGACCACCATGGAATGTGATTGTTATGCATATGCCAATAAATGTATCAAATGCCAACATCATGCCAATATTTGCAATGTGCCTTCATAAGCTCTACAACCCATTCAATCGCTTTGGCCCTTTTGACAATGGGGTATTGATTTTGTGGACAAAATTTCACCTCCTTACTCTAGGAAACATACTTTCATCATCACTACTACTAAATATTTCACCAAGTGGGTTGAGGCTATTCCCCTTATTAGAACGATAGGATCTCAAATTATGAAGTTCATTCTCCATCACATCATCTCTTATTTTGGTATGCCTTCCAAGATCATTTCTAAAAATGGCATCCCTTTTAAGAATAAGTATGTTTGATCACTTTGCAATAAATATCACATCCAACATAGTTTCTTGACTCCTTATTATCCTCAAAGCAATTGTCAGGCTAAAGCCATCAACAAGACTATTTGTGCCATCCTCAAGGAAAAAGTTAAATAAAATAATAAATATTGGCACCTATAGCTCCCTTTGGTATTGTGGGATTATTGAACAAGCATTCACACACCCATTGGGGCAACCCAATTCTATTTAGTCTATGGTGTTGAGGCCATAATATTGCTTAAACTCGAGATCCCTTCTCTACATATCTCTTTATAGGAATTCATGGATGATGATACTACATGTCAATCACAACTCGATCAACTCACTTTTCTTGATGAGCATTAAATTAATTCTCTTGAGCATATATGCACTTATCAGGATCAAATAAAATGAGCCTATGATAATAAATTTCATCCATGGGAATTCCAAGTTAGTGACCTTATCTTTAAATAAAATCATCAAAACTCTAGCCTTCCCCCAAATCTACATGATAAATTTGCTACCAATTTTCTTGTCCCATTCATTATTAAATCTAAGTTTGGATCTAGGACCTACAAAATTTCCACCCTTAAAGGGATCGAGGAGCTTGAGCCTATCAATATCCTTTACTTGAGAGCCTTTTATGCCTAACCCCTTTGCACTCTCCTTCCATGTACATATTACTTAAATGTAAAAAAAATCATCAAATCACATCAATCCTCCCATTCCCATCACTTCATCTTCACTTCATCCCTTCACTTCTCCTTCCTCATCTACTTCTTCTATTACATTTACCACACCACTCTTAGTTGTATGGTCATACTTCAATAAACTACGTACCATCATCAGTGTGTTTCCTCTTTATATTTACCTACATTTATTTCCACCACTCCTTTTCATTCATTCCTTGTTTTATCCACACACTTATGGTTGTACAATCACACTTTGAGTGACTACGCACCCTTACATGGCTATTACATCCATCTCCCCTTTCCTTCCCCTCTTCATTTCTTTCTCTTCTTGTATTCACCTTTGCCTTCTCTTTCTTTTTCACATTCTCATCCCTTGTTATTTATTTTCTACTCATCCTCCATCCCATCACAACCAAACCACCCACCACCTTGTTTTCCTATCATTCTTCATTTTCATCCAACCATTCTCAAACATCTTCATGGAAGAAGATTGATCAAATTCATATGAAACACAAAGATGGCGCTATGAAGGTAACACTAGATAATGTTAAGGAATGGTTGGATGGAAATGAAAAGTGCCCCTTAACTCTTCTTATTTTTTCTCTTATTCATGATTTTTCTCCCTCAATTTTGTTTGCATGTTACTTTGATCACTTGCTTATGCTTTCACCTTACTATCCTCTATTCCTCCCTCCTATGCTCACTTGATTATTTTTTGAAGATATGTCTATATATTTTTACTAACCTTTTTTTAGCTTCTTCAATCAACGATATACATATAGTCATAAGTATGGTTTCTCTACTACATGCCCATATCAACCCCACCTCCATGCTTTTTCATCCATTTCTTTGTTTCTTTCATACTCATATTTTTAGTCACCCACTCCACATACCTCTTTGTCCTTGGATTTGGAAATTTTAAAGTTCATTTGGTCACTCAACCATACCTAGTGTTCCCTTCATTATTTTTTTAAAGCCATCATGACCTATGGAGATATGGCCCTCCCCTGGTCACATTGAGCCTTCTCTAGGGTCAATACACATTTATCACACCTTAATCAATTTTGACTTTAGGAAAGATGACACCATGAGTAGTTCTCACCATGAAGTGAATGGTTTCCCCTGCTCATCCTATTATGTGCATGATCCAAATCCAAGGATCCCTTATGCCAAAAAAAGAAAAAGTATATAGTACAATATAGATACTTGGGTATTTTGGACATCTTCAACGAAGCTATAGATGCCTGGTAGGCATTGGAGTAATGTTGAAGGACCATGGGGCTATCTCCATCGAGGCTATAGATGCCTAACTAGCAGTGGAGTATACCCTCTACGTGGTGACATGTATATCATATTAGTATCCTTTTTTTGTATAGACCTCTAACCACATGAGTATGATCTAGCTTCTATTAACTTGAGATACAAATGGTTAAGTCCAACCTCACTCAAAATTTGGTCAATGAACTTCACTGCACACACACGAGCTCCCTGAGCATCTCAATTATCAAGGATGGTCCTTATCCTTCATAGTTATTTTTTGGTCATTAGATGAACTTGATTGATTCACTAGGGTGTTTGATTCTCTCAAATTACTTCTAGATACTCAGTTGTCTATATTATTTGGGGTTCCATATCCCTCTATTTTTTTAGTATATCCTTACCTTCATTTATCTCCACTTTCTCTTTTCCATTCATTCTATCTTCCTACTTTGCTCGTGTATGCTTATGATCATATGTATGCCCTTGATTAATAAGCTTAATTAATTTTGTAATAAAAATCCACACCTATTACTAATTAGTGATTAAGTGAGCATCCATTTATCTATCTCTAACATTCACCACATCATCTATCATTCCTATATAATCACACATATCTACATTCATAATTAAAACATCATAATATTCCATAAGAATACACAATAAGTTATAAATCCATACTTCGTAGAGAACATGAGTCTCAACCTCATATGGTTTCTTCAACCAACCCATTTAGAGAATAGAGTGATATGGCTTTCTCATCTCCCTTATGGAATAATGTCAGATCAGATAGCTCTATATATATATCAAAATAATCATACTTCATAGTCTCATGCCCCATAGGATACATCATCATGTCCCTTAGACCTACAAAATTGTGGCTCAGAAGGCCATATCAAAATACAAAACAATCATAATCAACACTCATCCATCATTGCTAATCACCATCCCTACTCTCTCCACTCCCTTCTACCTCATCTTGATTGATGTGTGTCATTAATATAATTATTTAATATTATGATTTATCAATCCGAGGTGGTGTCCAAGGCTGTCTACGATAGAAGGTTAGGGTAGAGTACAATTCAGGCATTCAAATTTCAAGCATTTATTGGGTGAAACAAATTTTGATTTAGCCTTTTGGTGTCACACTAAACCTAGTCTGCAGAATGGAAAATGAATTAAATTGTAGGAATAGAAAACTAAATATAAGTTGTAGAAATTGACAATTAACTACAATTGCAAGAATTGGAAATTTTTGAATGAAATCTAATTTACTTTTGCAAAATTGAAATAACAAAATTAACATGTTGCTGAATTGAAATCCTAAAATTACACTTGCAGAATTGAAACCTAGTTTACTCTTGCAGAATTGAAATGATGCTTGGAAATAAAACTTATGTTAAAAACACCTATCAATGTCCTGCCACAAAATATCTTCAAGCTTCTACTACAAGAATTGACAGCAAAATGAAATCTACTGAAAAATTGAAAGTTGCTAAAACATAAAAAATAGGGGAACATGGAAAGTAGAGGAAAAAAGGGAAACAAATGTCTTATCTAATATTTCAGTTGACACACACACACAAATGCTGTATATAAAAATAATGGAAAATATAAATAACATCACACAAACTTAAAACAAGAAAATGAAATCTGACAAGCAATATGTTAATTCTGCTACAACAAAAATACAAAAAAAACCTGTCATGAAAATCCTCCTTCTAGTCCTGAAAGTGGGCCCAAGATTCATTATATAGAAGAAGGTGGGAAAAAAACTCAACTAATTAACAATCACACTTTCTCATGAACAAAAATTGACAAAAAAACTGCACTTTTATTGCCATCAAAACATGCTGAAACTATTACAAAGAATTGATGTACTATCCTATTTGTTGCTACTAACTACTCTCCTATATTCTAATTTCTACTTAGCTCAACCAAGAAGGGAGATGTGTTATTTATAATAAAATATTACAATATATCTCATGCTCAAATCAACCTATTTGCTATTTTACAATGATTTGCCAATAATTCTGAATATGAAATAAGTGTAATTTTGGACAGTTTGTGCTACAACAACACTCATTGGCCCTTAGAAGGCATATTTAGTGGTAGGAGTATATTGGAGGAGTATTAGAATATCTTTGTACACCTGTATCCAATTTAAAATATCATTTTTCTATATTACAACTTATTTTCCTATTGTTCTACAACTAATCTGGGTCTATTTTAGGATAGGATCAGTTGCATCAGTTGATATTTCCTCATGAGATATGTATTTTTGTCAGTAAGGAATGGTGGATATAGTTGTATAAAGCTTTTACTATATCCCCTAAACCTTAGTTTACCTTTTTAACCACTTATAAATCATAGATATTCAAAAATAAGTGTGTTCCCCTTATATTTCGAAGATCTTTGAAATAACTAGTTGTAGGTGCACTTGATGCTCAAAACGTATCTAGAATATCCATTTTGGCTGTTTATTTCATGTAGGTAATTTAATCCAACTTACAAGAGGTTATTCCAACTGATTTCATCCTTATCCATTGGTAAATTCTAGGCTTTTCCATTCATTGGCAGCTGGCTAGAATTTACATGGTGATTTTTGCATTTCCTGTTTCTACCTGTTGTTACCTATTTAGACCATGTGGAAATGCTTATAAATAGGCCAGATGTATTTTTTAGTCATTCTTAACTTATTCCATCCATTTCATCATGCTTTTATTGACAACTTCAAGGTGTTCCTATAAAGTGACAACTTACTGATTTTTATATGGCTGTTTTCTGCAGATTTTCAGATTTATGATAGTCTTAAAAATTTGGCTCCAATGTGGATTTCAAACAATTTTAATGGCAGGAAAATATTCAAAAACCATTGTGAATTTAATGGATATCAGCATACCACATTTTTTAAATTGAAATGCATGTTTTTATTTGCTACTTAATCAAGCAAAAATAGTCACAAAATGCCGAAAATAGTCAAAAACAGAGATATAGTGTTCCTAACATAAAATCATGCAAACACTTAACAAATAATATATTCTAATCAACTGTTTGGAAATTAAATTTGTCATGTTTGGTAATATGGTAATTTTTATATGTCAAACATTGTGCAATAATGAGGTATTTTTGGGCCTCATCATTGATGAGATCATCCATTGTTGTTATCCTACCATATCTCCCCTCCCCATAGTGTCCCTAATACTAATGCTTATGATGCCATTGGATATCTAAATTGTGGCACTGGTAGGGCCACCAATGAAAACCCTAATGCTCCACTCCTATGACTCTATTAGGACTATGATGTTGATGGTCATGAGGGTATAACTATACCCTTATTATTTATCTCATCCTCTAGCATCATTGCCCAAGCTCTCTCTTATCTAAATATTGCCAAGGCCTTCACCTCCATCTTTCAGACCTATATCAACTCTACCTGCAACCCATATATGGTTTCCTCATCCCTAATCCTAGCCATCTACCCTCGTATATGATCTCTTTCATCCACCACTACTGCCATATGCTATCAAAGATTATATTGCTATATGGATCCCCTCATCCTCTCCTCCAATAACTCTATCATTACCTCCTCCAAACTCCTCTTCTCTACTCATATTGGCTCTCTACATTCCTCCCATATCTGCTTATCCTTATCAAAATTTGAGGATATCCCACTCTACTTAAAGGATCTCCCACTCCTCTATCTTAACCTTATACCTCCTCTTTGGGACCTCCATCCTCTCTAGATCCTCCCCCATAATACCTCTATGGACAACTACCTCTATGAAACTCCCATAATCAAACCCATCCTCCTATATTTCCTCTCCTCTCTCCTTCATGGCTCTCAATGCTCCTACCCTACTATCCATATGTTGATGTAGTCATTATCATAATAGCTACTCCTCCTCTAGTGGTACCTCCTCTCTTCCAATCTCAATACCATCACAATTTCTCACCTCCTTAGCCTCCTATATCTACTCCCCTTACTTTATCACAAACCAAGCATTATACTTAGTTATTGTCCCTATGTCATCTATGTTGGTAACATCAACTACCTCATACCTATTTTCTACCACTAAATCCACTACTGGCCAAGAAAATATCATCTCACTTGACCTACTCCTATAAACCATAGGTGGATCTCGCACCCCCTACCTAATCCAAAATTACTTCAACACTCATGAGTACTAGAACAACTCATGCTCCATTCCATGCCACCCTATCACCCATCATAGTCATTTCACATGTCCTAAATGTACCTTATCATTAGCCCATGTGGACCCTCTCTACCATGGTCTCTATATCACCTCATATGGATCCAATCCTACCCATATCCTTTGATATTTATCTAGGTTTCCAGCATGTGGCCTACTCTAGGGCTCCCCCCTCTCCCACTTCCACATCATCACATAAGGTAGCTCTGTTTCATCCACCTCATGGGCTAGATATGGTAATCATTCTAGATAACCCACCCTAAAGTAATCCCATCCCTACACCTACAATAGTAAGCTACACCTTAAATATTTTCTAATTTGTTACTACACCTCATATAGCTCCTCGTATGTTTGTGCTATTAGTGTAGGAGATCATGCATAAATGATTAGTGTCACAACCAAATCCATAAATAATCACAATAGATACCATGCAAACCGCTAACCTAAGGAGTATAGCAATAACATATTACTAATCAGAAATATCAATACTATCAGTTATCACTCTTGGAATCCTCCCTTGTAATGTAAGAGAAACACCACATCATCATTATCAATATTTATATCTCTCCATACATCACTGTACATTCAAGGCATCACCTCATTTTTCTTTGTTTATCAGATTAGTAGACCTTCCACTAGAACCCAAAATATGTGGTACACATCCTCTAATGTCACTACAATCTCTCCCATCGATAGATGGAATGTCTCTATGTTTGGATCCCACAACTCTACTAGAGCTGTCAAAAAGACATGATCTGCATGAACCATTTCCAACTGTACCATCTCCTCCAACCCTATCTCTCTCAACTACTTCCAATCGTCCTCATTCATCTTCTTATTGGTATCTCAAAAGAAATTGCTCAATCTATGTTTTGGCCTCAATAATTTCCCCTACAACCATTAACACACACTTAGTCATTAATCCTTCCATTTCACAAACAAAACAATAAAAAAATTAGTTATCCTTCCATTTCACAAATAAAAACAACAAAAAATTTTCCTCCCTATCTTATAATTACACTAAACCACAAAAACAACACTTTTCCTCTTTTCATTGCTTTTCAATTTTTTTTTGCCCCCTTTCCTTTAAAAAAAAATAAAAAACAACAAACAAAAACCAAATAAACAAAACTCAAATTAACACTACCTACCCACTACTCTACCACTACCTAAATAGCTAAAAATCACAAAGGAGGGCTAAAATTACTTACCTCCATCGCACACCTTCCACCTCTCACTATTGTGCCCTCCATTATCATTTACCTCATCACCCGTCTCATATTTTATTTCCTCTCCCTCCTTTTCTCCTCAACACCAACAATTTTAAATGAACAATTTCTCCTCAATGTGCCTATTTATAAGCTTGACTTGCTGGTGACAATCTCAGTTGATCACCAACCAACTAAATAGGTCACCAATCATGTGTGGGTGAGCTTTTAGTCACTAGGTGCAACTACACAGTCATTAGACCCCTATCAATTGCACTTTTGCCCATTCTTTTTTCAAAATTTCACTTCCACTTGTTCATTTTCATTCCTAATTTCATCCTTATCCATTTAGATGTCCTATTTTGCTTCCTCTCTTCCTCCTTTTATCAATCAAATCATGGATGCCCTTTTTTCCATCTTCAACCCACTCGTCACTTGAGGGGAAAGACAATCCATAGAAAATTCTATTTCCAAATCAGCCCAATACACCCCCAAAACTTCTCATCAAACCATCATAATTAACTCTCTTTCATTGGGGTAAAAGTGGAATCATTATCATGATTGTTAGCCCTCTTCCACTAAGGCAAAAGAAAAGCTATCTCATCACCAAAATCATCATTGGCATCAACCCTCCTCTACTAGGGCAAAAGTAGAATCAATCATCAGAAACTATCATCATCTTTATCCTTCACTAGGGCAAAAAGTAGAGTTATCAAATAATCACCATCACTAGTCCTCTCCCACTAGGGCAAAGGCAGAATTATTTAATCATCAAAACTCCTTAGTCCAAGTCCAAAAATCAAGTCTCCCAACCAAGCAAATTGGTGTCACTTATTTTTGCATCGCATTATGTTTACACACAACATGGTACAAAAAGAGGGATTTGTAGACACCCAAAATATGTGAATTTTGTAGCCACCTCAAGCCATTGTGTTCAATCTTGCAAAATATTCTAAAATTCCCAATTCCCCTTTTTAATTCCTTTGAAATTCTTACTTTCTCTCTCAAATTCCTTCAATTCCTCAAGTTCGCTTAATTTCTCTTTCTAACCCTTCTAATTATTCCTCTGATCCTTCCAAATATTTTTAGTTCTTCTTTGATTCTCTTAAGTCTGCCAAATCCTCTTTAAATTTGTTTAAATCCCTAATTTTCTCCAAATTTCTCAAATTTCTCTTCTATTCTTTTCTAATTTCCTCCTAAGTCCCTCCATTCCTCTCAATTCCTCCTAATCTCTCCCTAATTCTCTCTCATCCCCTTTAATTTTCCTCTGATTCTCCCTTAATTTCCTCTAATCCTTCTTGATTTCCCCTAATCTCTAATTATTTTTAATCTTTCTTAATTTTCTCTAATCTCTCCTAACCCCTCTTAATCTCCTCTAAATTTCCTCCTAATCCTTTCTTATTTTTTTTATTCTCTCCTAATTATTCTAAATATTTGAAAATCTTCCATAATCCCCCAATTTTCATTAACTCCTTAATTCTTCTAATCCCCCTTCCTACTCACTAAATTTCTATTTCCTCCCCCTAATCTCCTTTTGTGTTCCACTAATCGTGTTTAGCTTCTTATTTCATTAATTAGACTCTTAATCAAGCCTTAGCCCCTCTAATTATGCCCTAATGCTAATACCAAATCCTAAAAGTACATAATAAGTCCCCACCCCATTCCTAGAAATCCAAATATAATTTAAAATTCCTCAAAATTCTCCATAATACTCATTAAACCTAATCACACCCCTCACTAAGTACCTAATCCCATTATTAATCTCTTTTAAAAATTCCCTAAACAAAGGTATTTAATTTATAAAATCCCAAGGTAAATCTTAATAATTTTAAATCTTCCCTCGATCCCCATGAAATCTCCTAGAAGCTCCCACCATTTAATGTGTCAACCCTCCTACCCCATTTCCCTCCATTTGAAAATGAATTAAAAATTTAAATAAAACTCAAGTCAATGCTTAATTAAATTCATTTAATCCTACATGTACATCCCCCTTCCAACTCGTATTTTTGAGAATTTAAAAATTCCCTTGTTATTCATCCAAGGTACACATGAAAATAATTTTAAATTATTTTTACTTCTCCTAAGGACTATCCACCCAAGACCATTTATGGAGGTGGGTGCACCATCCTCCACATCGGATTTCCAAGAGTTTTCTACCTACCTACCTCTTTCACATAAATTCCACCTAATTCCATGTCATTGCCTTGTCATCCTACCCTCCATCCTTAAAAATTGCTATAAATAACCCTCCTCCTCCCTTCATTAGCAACAATTACATGATTTTCATACCCTTATGCTATCAAAATTTTATAAGCCTTAGCGCCCTCTTCAAGTTTTGAGTCTTCAGAGTGTGAGTGTACCCCTTTGAGAGCTAAAACCAATCCCAATAATGGAGATACTTGGATGCATCTACTAACACTTATTTTGTAGTTGTTCACCTATTGAGTGACTAACCAACACTAGAATTCTAGGAGAGGCTACAATTCCACTAAAGAGGGTCCACCAAGCGTTTCAAGGCACCACCAACTCTGAAGATCTAATCAGCAGCCCCTTGTCGACTATACTAGCACAATCGATAGCTCCCTATCAACTACACAACAATTGGTACACCCTTAATGACTGTACTTGGATAGCAATAAAAAGCCCCAAAACAATTACAAAAAGGTAAGGTAGGTGAGATATCCCATTTGGGAAGGTTTTGTAAACTTTTTGGATGATTTTGTAACTTTTATTTATTTTTTTTGTGAATTTTGCAAAACATCTCCTTAGATTTTGGGCCTTATCTTGGAAGTCCCTATTGTTATCACTAGATACCTTTATTTAAGCTATGTGTAGGCATCCTAGGATTACAAGTAGTAAGGAAAAGTTCAAGAACATTCAACCATCACCAAGACTACCTCAATATTTGTATGTAGCAAGAGAAAAGCTTGGAGAATACCATTTGTTTTATTTCTTACTTTGTATAAAAGTAGGCTCTTGTTGTCAGCCCCTTTTGTGGGCATGTTGTAAAAGAAAAAGCAATATTTTTTAATATAAGTTCATATTTTCTTGTTTATGTATGGTTGTAGCACCTTAAATTTGATGCACTTAAATTGATTAACTCAGTAAAAACATTAAAATTGATAAAAACATCAAATTTACCTAAGTCTACCCGAAAATCATTCAAAATTAGCAAAAATCCATTTGCCTCGATTTTTGCACCCTCAAACCAATGTTGTTTTGACCGTTGGGCAAAATCGCCTGACTTTCAGCAAAATCGCTTGAGCGGCTAGCAAAATCGTCAAGCGATTTTGCTCAAAAACAAAATTTTCCCAAGTTTGCAAAATGCCAAAAATCCATTTCAAACCGCGTTTCTGAGTTTGGAAAGAGGTTGTAACGACGGATTATGGCGAGATTAGGCAGGGGGCAAACATAGGAGGGATCCCAACTCCCTCCCTATTTTGGCCTAACCTCCTGATTTCCCAGATTTACCCCTAATCCTATTTAATCCCCCCTCTAATTCATTTTTTGAGGCTGACTCCCTGATTGCAAAGCATGCTAAGTGATCCCCTGAGCAGATAGCAGAATTGAGAAGCCATTAGTATAATCTTCCCATCTTCAATTTTCTCGTATTTGCCTAAAATCCATCATTGTCCCATTACCCTCTTTAGCAAATTTTCACTTGCAGGTTGCAGTCAAAATCGCATAGCGAACGACAAAATCGCAGAACAATCGACAGAATCGTGCTACGAGCAGGCGGAGTAGGTGTGCGATTTCACAGAAAATAGCAACGATCCTGCTGACTTGGTAGCGATTTTGCTCACAGATCATCTGGGGCAAAAACCTTTATTCTATTTGTTCTTCTTCCTTCTCTTCCATTTTATTTAGTTATTTAATTATATTTTCATTAATTCAGCAATGCATCTCGGGTATTCACCATCATGTTAATCAATTTTTAATTTAAATCTACATTTTGCTTACATAAAATTCATGAACATTTAGACTCTTGTACTTACATCTATTACAAACCTTTTCTATCTTTCATTTAGTTGAAAAGGAATGCTTAAATAGGAAACATATCAAAGTTTGAATCATATTTGTGCCAGAAAACCATTTTGTGTCTTGTGTTTTGTTGCTACAAAATTACAGTGAAATCGCTTGCGATTTCAGCAAATTGTTGAGCGATTTTTCCTGGAACAACAACGATTCTACCAAAATAGCAGTGATCCTGCTCTGCATCAAAAAATCAGAATCTTCATCAGACATCTCGATTCAGGTATGTTTTGAATTTCTTTTAAGCATAGAATTAGCAACTGCATTTGTCATTTCTATTCTTGTCTGTTGTTTTCATCAAAAAAGTAAAAAAAAATCGCATCATAGATAGGTTAGTTGCATTTCAAAGGCCAACCTTAGGTGTTTGTATGAGTGATCCAAAAATGAACATATTAAACCTCATTCTCAACCTAGGTGTAGAAACTGCCATCAAAAGTTTCTTGGTGAACCCACAATTCATCGAAAAATCACCACAAGAAGGCACGATCAAGTGCCTCTCTTTCGAGGTGTAGCTCTATCATTTTCCATTCCCCTCTGAGGCATGGATCCATCAGCCTAGAGGAAAGGAGTGCAAAAATTTTAGGCCTACATTCTTTGGTGAACCCGACGTGAAACATTAGATTATCTTCTGATTCTTAAATTAAATATTAAAATCAAAATCAAAACAAAAACCAAAATCCAAAAAAAAAAAAAAATAGTTAAATTGCATTTGCATTTTAGATGGTAGATTATAATTATAGGAGAGCTATTCGTCTTAATGTTACTACAATATTAGCAATTCAAGAAGTCTCATACTTTAATGAAAGTGAAAATATAACATCTGGAGAGTCCTGGATTGAATTAGATAGAAGACTAGACATTATTGAAAGTAGACAAGAAGAACTTAAACAAATCCGTAGGATAGACTTGGCTAGAATCTTGGATCCTTATAGAGAACCTGCCTATTTTGACCTTCAAAGATCTTGCGAAAGGTGGTTGACTAATAAGAGAGCCTTGATTTCACCTAATTTCTACTCCTTTGAAACCTACCTAGACGATGTCGTAGCGACACATAAGTTTTTAGCTCACGTAGAAAGTCAAGAAATAATCCTAGATGATAAGAGAAGGCTTAATACCGTCCCTAGAGTTGTATTCTATAGAGAGTATTGTCACGAGCTATATTTTTATAGGTCTAACCTAGAAGTAGATTGCATTACCTTAGCACAATTCATAAGGTTCCTACAAGACAACTTCACATTTGAAGAAGAGCATTACATGACACCTGATCAATTGGAGCCCATTAATGATATACATAAATTATTTCAAGAAGATTAAAATCTACTATTACCTAGCATGTGATTATTTGTGTGTTTAATTGCTTGCTCTACGTGTCCTAGATAAACAAAAAAATCAATCTAAAAATAGTAATTTAATTTAATTAGTTAGGTATATATAAATAATATATATACCCCAAAACCTAGCACATATATATAACATATATATCTGTGAAATCAACTTAATTCAAAATGCCTAAATTAAGGAATGGTAAAGAAACTGAGAATGAAATAGAAGATCAAAAACTAGAGCAAGAATGAGAACCATACCGAGAACAAAATAATAATGAAGAAACTCGGTCTGAAGAAGAATATGTTTCTTCAGATCATGACAATGATAGTGAGGATGTAGAACTTAATCAACCTAAATTAAATTCTAAAGGTAATCTTAAGTTTGAATCCGTTGAAAATTTTATATCTTTTATGAGAGATAATATGGATGATCTTAATCAAGCAATAGAAGTAGAGAAGCAAGGAAAAGGAAACCTAGTAGATGCTTTTACAGCCACACTTAAAGTGCATACCAACCCCTTACATTACATAGAATCTAGTGAGGATCAAGACGAAACACCAAGACAAAATATGATACATATAAATCAGAGGCCTCGAAAACAAACAACTCAAGCCTCTAAGATTCCTCTTAATAATGTTAGAACAAATGCTAAGCAACAAACCTTTGCTTCTATACTTTCCCAAGCCCTTAATCAACAATGGAAGGGCAAACAAGTGCAAAAGAATAATTATCAAAAGATAGTTCCACCAAGAAATACTTTGCATAACATTGTCTCAATGGGAAATCCTAATACAATTGCACCTAATTATTATCAAGGATATAATGATACGATGCAACCAAACCAGTTTGGTGGACATCAAGGGTTGGAAGCAATGGTAAAGCAATTGGCTTCCCGCTTAGACCAAATAGATCCTTACCATCCCTCATACAACTATCAAGAGATGTGTAGTCAACCCTTGGATCCCATCGTAATAGCTCAACCTTACCCTAAGCATTTCCCTATGCCAGTGTTCACTATATATAAGGGAACTGAAGATCCCATCGAGCATTTACGCATGTTTAGAATAGCATGTCATGATGTCTCGCATGATGATTTACTGATGCTTAAGATGTTTCCTAAAATTTTAGGAGGCATAGCCTTGGAATGGTACTATCAAATTCCTAACAACTCCTTAAGGAATTTTGAAGAAACAGCTGAGATGTTTGTACATCAATTTAGTGCCTACATAGAGAGGCATGTGACTATTAAATATTTGTACAATCTTAAGCAAGGTAAAGATGAAAGTTTTGCAGAATTCCTAACTAAGTGGAGACAACTTTTAAGCAAGTTGCATTTTGCATTACCACAAAGAGAAATGCTAGACATATTCATAAATAATTTGCAAGAACAATTGTCCTATGAACTTTCCACGGCTACTATAACATATTTTGACCAAGCTATTGACCTAGGGAGAAGGGTAGAGAGCACCCTTATTAGAAGAGGTCAATATAAAAAGAAATATGAAGATAAGAATTCTAAAAATCAGTATAAGAACAAGCAAGTAGTCGGTGACGGAGTTACCGATAGTAGGAATAATCAGAATATCAACCTTATTGAAGTTGTGAAGAAGTTCATACTAAAAGCTCTTGATAAACCTCCAAGAGAGTTTACCAGATTAAATCAACCATTACATATGATTTTACCTCAGTTATTAGAACAAGGCTTAATTCGGTTGCCTGAAATAAGACAACTTGATACAACTGTAGCGGGGTTTAGAGCTGATTTGCACTGTAATTTTCATAGAGTTGATGGACATTCAACAAATTCATGTAAAAGGTTAAAGCATATGATTCAAGATTTAATTGATAAAGGAGATATGGAGGTAGAGAAATTTCCTCCTAGAAATGTCCAAAATGATGCTAAAAAACAACCCCAAAAATAGAATGCAAATCAAAATCTGGATATTTTTCAACATCCTTTACCAAAACATGGTAAAGAAGCTATAAATCAAGTAGAACAACATAATGTTCCCCATCCAACTAGATATGTGGGAACTATTAGTGGTTTTATGCCTCATCAAAATTTACAAAAGCCATATGCTACTACGACATCTCAGATGACTGTCAGACCCTTAAGAGATTGTCAAATAACAACTGTAGAGAGTAATGAAGGGAATAGTGAAGGAAGTGATGATGAAAGTGAAATGGATATCACTTCAAATAATTCAAATAGTTCAGAAGATGAATCTGAAGCAATCACTCCTATTACAGATCATATGGTTCCAGAAGAACCATTTCCAAGAAGAGTGACCACTAGACCATCGTCACAATAGTGGCTCTCAAATGAACAAGCACAAAATGCAAGACCTCATAGCAATTTTGTGGGGACTATAGGAGTGGTTACAAGGCAACAGGCCCAAAACCAGAATTCACAAGACCAAAGTGATAAAGCAAACCCATTTATTCTAAAAACTCCTAACAAAGGAAATAATGCGTTTGGTTCGCAACAGAGAACACCCTATGATATTAATGAACAATTATCTACCATTACAGTGAGAATTTCTCTTCTAGACCTTTTGAGAACTTCTCCCACTCATAGAGATGAATTAATGAAAACTCTAAACAAAATGATGGTTCCAGAAGATATTGAACCAAACGCTATAGTAAATGTTGTAACTTTAAATGAAGTAAACTTCATAGATTTCAAAGATAAGGAAATACCTCCTCAAAGTATGTTTGGAGATAATCCTTTATATATTACAACAATGATTGGAGATGTAGGAGTTAAAAGAGTTCTAATAGACAATGGATCTTCACTGAATATATGCACTTATGATTTTTTCAAATATTTGGGTTTAAGAAAGAAGACATGCAAAAAATTGAGATGCTTATTAAGGCATTTAATGATGAGACTCAAGAAACGTGTGGAGTAATGAAAATCCCATTGCAAGTTGGTCCACGGATTTTGGATACGATTGTGTTTGTTGTACCCTACTTTGCATCGTACAACATTCTTTTGGGTCGACCTTGGATCAATGCAATGAGAGCAGTTCCTTCCACATTACATCAATGTGTAAAATTTGAATTTAAAAATCAATTGGTTATCATCCATGGAGACCCTAGACCTTTTGACATGTGTGCTCTGGCAGAACCCATAGGAGTTCCATTTTTTCCAGCCATGACTTCTATCCCTCAGAATCCAAATACACCCATAAAGCACTATAAGCCTAAATCACATTCTAAATCACCATCACCTAAAGCATGTGATAAAGTATCAATAAAAATAAAAGAACCATCCCCTTCTAAAGGAATATCTAATCCTTTTCCTAAACCTGTAGTGATTGAATTACCTATAGACCCTACAGAGTTTAAATTTTCAACATCTAAGGAAAATGATAAAGAACATAAGCCATCTACCTCATATGCAGTTTCAGATGAAGGATTAGCGGATTTATCCTCAATTTTGGCACCAATTGAAGAAGTTAATCTAGCTACGCAAGATTCTAAGATATTATCTGAGTCTTCCTCATCTCCCCGCACTTTTGGAGTACCTAAGAAAGGGAGAATTTGTCATATTGGGAGCTCTATATTTATATCTGCAGGATATGATTTTGGAAAGTATTCAATATTACAAATTTCAATTGATCAAAATGAATTTGCCAAATGCTATTTTTCTGATAAATATGTAATACCAAAAGAAATAATGTGCAATTTGGGATATAGAGGTAAAGGCTTAGGACCTTATCAAAAGGGTATAAGAGAACCTTTAGAAGTTATTGAATGGCCAGCCCGATGTGGTCTTGGACTCATCCCCATAAAAACTGAGCCATTTCCATACAAGGATGATGACAATCTCATGACATATCAAGAATACATAGAATTAAAAGCAATGTCTAGAAAAGTGCATACATGTAACATGTTAACATTAGTATATCCAGACATGATTGCTTCTATGGATGAATGTTTAGAAGGGGACATATATCATGATGTGTCTTTAGAAGAAATTTTTCAAAACCAGTATTTCTTTGATGGATCCATGCCATGCATAGCCCATATAGAAGAATGTAATCCTCAAGAGGAATTAGCTAAATGCACTTTGGAAGAATTACAAGAAATGGGTGTATCTCCTGCACCACCAAATTTTGAAAGAGACTTGAACATTGTTGTAGACAATTTTCTAAAAGTTAACATTGGTACAGAAGAAAATCCTCATATGGTCAAAACTGGATCCGAATTGAGTGAAGAAAAACAAATATTATACATAGAATTTCTCATAGAATATTCAGATGTCTTTGCATGGACATATGCAGATATGCCTGGCTTAGATCCTTCTGTAGTCATGCATCATCTAGTAGTGCACCCTGATGCTAAACCAGTAAAGCAAAAATTAAGAAAGATGCATCCTAAAGTCGCACTATTAGTCAAAGGTGAATTAGAAAAGCTCTTAAACGTCATTTTCATACAAGCAATTGATTATGCAGAATGGATTTCTAATGTTGTTCCAGTCACTAAGAAAGAAGCCACAAAAATTAGGGTTTGCACAGACTTTAGAGATATTAATGCGGCATGCCCTAAAGATGATTTTCCTCTCCCTAATATGGATCAAATCATAGACTTTACAGCTGGGAGTGGAATGTTATCTCTTATGGATGGTTTTTCAGGATACAACCAAATCAGAATTGCTCTTGAAGACCAAGCAAAAATGGCTTTCATCACACCTTGGGGAACTTTCTGTTGGAAAGTTATGCCTTTTGGTTTAAAGAATGTTGGAGCAACATATCAAAGAGCCATGACGTATATCTTTCATGATATGATGTATGATATTCTACATGATTATGTTGATGACATCATAGCTAGATCCAATGAAGAAGATGATCACATTAGAGATTTAAGGAAAGTATTTGATAGACTAAGAAAGTATCTAATACGCTTAAATCCAGATAAATGTGTATTTGGGGTGAAATATGGCAAGTTATTAGGAGTTATCATTTCTATAAGAGGTATAGAAATAGACCCTCTAAAAATTAAAGCTATTCATGATATGCCATCTCCTAAGAATATATCAAAATTAAGAAGTTTGCAAGGAAAATTACAAGCTATTCGTCGCTTCATAGATAAGTTGGCGGATAGGACATAACCTTTCCTTAAATTTCTTAAGAAGAATGTATCCTTTCAGTGGGATAAAGAGTTTCAAGAAGCTTTTGACAACATTAAGCAATACCTTCTTAATCCTCCAGTGCTTGTTCCGCCTAAACCAGACCAACCTTTTATTTTGTATATTTCGGCTTCAGAACTTGCACTTGGAGCTATGTTAGCTCAAATTGATAAAGAAAAGAAAGAACGAGCAACATATTATATAAGTAGGACTTTAATAAATTATGAGACAAGGTATACTCCATTGGAAAAATTATGTTTAGCAGTAGTATTTTCAACGCAAAAATTGTGCCATTATATGTTAAGTCAAATGACATATGTCATTGCTAAATATGATCCATTAAGATATTTAATGAGTAGACCATATCTGTCAGGATGCACAACTAAATGGGTTCTTGCTCTTAGTGAGTTTGAACTCATATTTATCGGCTAAAAATCTATAAAAGGCCAAGTTATAGCAGATCAATTAGTTGCTGCTCCTGTGGAATCTACTCAGCCTATGAGCATCGAATTTCCTGATGAATGCCTCAACTTGGAAGAGGATCACTCGAAAACTTGGACATTATTTTTTGATGGAGCTAGATGTATGAGTGGAGCAGGTGCAGGTATTATATTAAAATCTCCTCAAAAGCACCTAATCCCTTTATCCTTTAAATTACAATTTGCTTGTACTAATAACACTATAGAATATGAAGCTCTAATCCTTGGATTACGAGCCGCTTTAGCACTAAAGGTAAAAACATTATTAGTTTTTGGAGATTCTCAGCTCGTCATAAATCAAATTAATGAATTTTATCAAACATGAGATGAGAAACTTCATCCTTATAAGGAATATGTGTTAAAACTTATATCATTGTTTAATAAAGTAACTTTAGAAGTTGTTCCTAGAACTAGTAACCGCGTTGTCGATGCTATGGTTGCGGTGGCTTCTTTGTTGCCTTTGGAGTTGGACGATGAATATGCTACTATTATCATCAGAAAACTCTAGGAACCTACTTCTACTAAGTCATGTATGGAACCATTAGATGTTTTTTGATTAATGAAGTTACCCCAGAACCGTGGTACATAGACATTTTTAATTTCTTACAAAATGGAACCTTCCCTGAAGGATTTGATAGAAACCAACGTAGATTGTTATGCAAGTGAGTTGTTCACTTCGTAATAATTGGTAATACCCTTTATAGGAGATCCTTCGAAGGTATCTTATTAAGGTGTCTAAATTTTGAAGAGTCTAAGAAAGCCCTAAGTGAAGCTCATGATGGGTCTTGTGGAGGACATTTTAGTGGAAGTGCTATTTCTAGAAAACTTCTTAGAATAGGTTATTTCTGGCCTTCAATGGAGAAAGATGCAAATGATTATGTGCATCAATGTGACAAATGCCAAAGGCATTCTGACCTTGTCCATGCTCCTACCCAAGAACTCCAAACCATAGCATCCCCTTGGCCTTTCTCTAAATGGGGTTTAGACATTATTGGTAAAATCAACCCTGTTTCATCTGATGGTCACAAGTTCATCATAACTGCAATTGAATATTTTACAAAGTGGGTCGAAGCTATGCCTTTAGCTTCTTGCACAGGAATCCAAGTCTCAAAATTCATATTTAATCAAATCATCTACAGATTTGGAATTCCATCTAATCTTATTTCTGATAAT
Organism: Wollemia nobilis; assembly: GCA_028583015.1. Lineage (NCBI taxonomy): Eukaryota > Viridiplantae > Streptophyta > Pinopsida > Araucariales > Araucariaceae > Wollemia > Wollemia nobilis. The sequence continues at coordinate 9,349,630 of JAQPPZ010000689.1, read as the reverse complement.
GGAACATGTTTTAAAAATAAAGATATTAAGAAATTGTGTCAAAAGTATAAAATCCAACATAGATGGTCCACTCCTTACTATCCACAAGGAAATGGCCAAGCCGAAGCATCTAACAAAACCTTAATCAAAATCTTAAAAATAATGGTTAATAAAATAGGTCGTGACTGGCACATCCAATTATATCCTGCTTTGTGGGCTTATCGAACTAGCGTTCGTACTCCCACTGGTGCTACACCTTTTGTCTTGGTATATGGTGCTGAAGCAGTTTTTCCCTTTCAATTAGAAGTTCCATCCCTATCACTTTTACTTCAAGATGCTGAAGTAGGAGATGAATATCATGCTAGCAGACTCAGTCAGCTAGAACTTCTGGATGAAAAATACATTCATGCTTTAGAGCACCTTCATGCTTACCAAGACAAACTTAAAAGATCATATGCTAAAAAAGTTCATAACAGATCATTTGAAATTGGAGATTTAGTTTTAAAAGAAAATCAGAGGAATACTAATGCAAGAAAAGACCTTAAAGGAAAATTCTAGCCCAATTGGTCGGGACCATTTATCATCACTGCTAAATTTGGGTCAGGTGCATATAGATTGGCTACCTTGGAAGGAAAAGATCTCAAGGAACCCATGAATATTATGCACCTCAAATGATATTATGCATAGATCCAAATCTTCATCTTTGTACATATTTGTAAATAGGTTTATCATGCACTTTCAAAAATGTTCCTCAAAATAGCCAAACAAATTACAAAATAAGAAAAATACAAAAATATTCCCAAAAGCTTTAATCAAATTTTGCTAAAATAGCAAGTAATATTTTCCTTTATCTAGGATTAAATTCAGAAGTTATCTTGAACCTCGCACTTAGAAATTCGTAAAATTAAATAATTTTTTATATCTGTTATTTTGATTATAAATCTCTCTTATATCAAAGAACACTATTTTCACTAAATAAATTTTCTGTTTATGAATGATGTTGCTACTTTTTGGAACCAAGACCCACACGTTACACATTAAAGATGATTTATTGCAATCTTCGAATAATGGTACTGCATAGTGAGTTTTAATGCTTTAAGCGAAAAGTTTTCCCTGCTATCCTCTCATGTGCATGATCTAGAATGAATGAGAAATTGGCAAAAGGACAAGATTCCATCCTACCCAAATAAAAATCCCTTGCTCCACATCTAAGCTGAGCAAGTATCCCAAAAGAAAAAAAAAAATGAAAAGATAAAAAGAAAAGCAATAAAATCCCCTTGTTCAAAACAAAATGAACAAAATCCCTACCCCCTGAAAGTGAAGAAAAGAAGGAATACGGAACTTGAATCCCTGGAATTTCTCATTCAGTCAAAAATCATGAAGGTAAGCCCCATAATAGGTGATTTGTGCCCAACTTGCTTGACATTGGGTAATTCCTTTTCGCGTGGCGACATGTCTGTCACATTAGCGACCTTCTTTTGTATAGACCAATGTCCGCTTGTGGATTAGCTAGCTTTATGGTAATTTGACTCACATAGCAGTTCATTCCTAATGCATGCACAAAATCATGGTTAAAGAACATTTCACTTGCACACACATTGGTTTCATTAAGTTTGCTCCATCATTTATCTACTTAAAATCAGTAAACGAACTTTACAAAAGGCACACACATTTGCTATTTGAGAGATTTTGTATCATTATGATAGCATCAAAATGGAAATAAATGCACTTCACACACAAGGGTTCTAGATAAATTTGAATTTATTTTTTTTGAGATAAATTAAAATATTGCGTTGATATTTTATTAAATTTCTACATATCAAACTTAAAATTACAAAAATTCAAAAAAATATATCTTTTTCGCAATGATGGTATTATTCCTAAGCAATTAGGGATTCCTTGCCTAGCGAAAACCATCTTCATAAATTTGTCATGTTAACAAAATATTCCAAATAACTCAAAAATATTATATCTAAAGTTACATATTCATCCTGCATTGCATTTTGGTTTTACTGCGATGATGGTATTATTCCTAAGCGATTAGGAATTCCTTACCTAGCGAAAACCATCCTTCTAATTTTTCATGCCCAAAAATTCATCGTAAGCATCTATAAAACCTTTTGCATATGTGATACAATGATTTACACAACATTAATTTTGCATTTTACAAAAATATTTTTTATCCTGCATTTTCATGATGACTTTTTGCGATGATAGTATTATTCCTAAGTAATTAGCGATTCCTTGCTTAGCAAAAGCCATCGTTCGACGTTTGTATGCCCAAAATTACATCTTTTTGATCAACAATCAATACATCTCATCCTATCAAAAAGCCTTAAGAATTTTCTTAAGCACCCAACCATTTCATTTAGCAATATCAAAATACACCTCATAACAGGATCAACTTCGTGACTTAACGAGCTTAGATCTCCACAACAGTCACATAACAATGCCACATCCTTCGAGGTTTATTGCTAAATTCACATTTCCTATTTTCAGAAACAACAAAACCATTTTACACATCTTAATGCAATTTTACATCAAATCATTTTATCAAATTTAAAATACAACTCTTTAAAATCAAAATGCAAAATTAATCATCAAACACATTGACACATAAGGCAAAAGATCAAAATCTATATATATCATCAAAAAAGTATATATATACAATAGTAGATTGGTATGCCACAATAGCCATCATCGGCATACTCAGTCATCCAAAAATACATCATCAAAAGTCCAATCCTCATGACTGTCCAACACCCTTGGTGCTCTGTGCATCGTCACCTCCAGGAGGTGGAGGAGCCTAAGCCGTAGTAGTCTCTCGAGTGGAAGACTGGGATCTCCGACTTGCCCGAGTCGATGGCTCGTACATCATTGGGAGAGGTACTCTCTGTCCCTCTAGGATGGTCATGAAGTACATCACCTGGTAGAAAGTAGCTCACCTAGAAGCCCTAGAGAGCATATCCGCTATCCCTCCCACTCCTCTCTGTGCCTGTGCCCTCGCCTGGGCTAACTCTACCTCTAGCATCTCAATGTGCATCCTCTAGGAGGTATTAGTCTCTCGTAGCATGGCATTCTCCACCTGAAGAGTAGCCATCACACTGCTCTCACCCTCCTCCTCCATGGCTATCCCCTTCCTAGGGGAATCTGGTCTAGGCTCTTGAGGAGAGGGTACCTCCATCTCATCTCTCCCCCGGGTCCGTGGGACCCTCAATGGTCTTAGCGGAGGCCCACCATGGCCCTATAGTCCTATAGTATGAGGATCTGGCATCCTCCCTCTGCCATGCAAGTGATCGCCCTTGGTCCTTGCACCTCTACCTCGAGCTATGGACTCTACACTGGCCTACTCATTGGCCACTCTATGATGTTGGAGCACCCGCTCCATGTCCCTGTGCATTGGCCCCTTTGTGTTGTCAGTATTGAAGGGCAGATTGAGGCATACCATGTCGTGTAGTCTGTTGTAACCCCTACATCATCTCTAATGGTTGTAACAATAGGGGCATCATCTGGAGTTGTATCTAGGAAGTGCCTCATGTCAGGTGCACCATTGATAGAGGTCGGATCCCTGGTGGTCCGAGCATAGTAAAAATATCTAATAGTAGGGATCCCCTATTGTAAGCCAAACTATCGAAGCACCTAGTCTGCTCGATGGGGCTCCATCTCCCCATCATGCATCCACAACTAGATAGCTCGTCTGACATGAGCTAACTCTACCCTATCCTCGGCCCATCTTGGGTGGCCCCTCCATGGTCTCCAGGTGATGGCATCCCTCGTCAGCTCATCAAAAAGTTGTCTGGCATCATCTAGGCTAATCCTCTGAACTCCTCCTACCCGGACTACCCAATAGTAAACTCGGGGCCTCCTTGCCTCTACTACTGCTATCGGTAGCCCCTCAAGCCTCCGCACTATGATGTGCTCCTAGCACTAGACCTATAAAAAAGAGGTAAGCACCAGAGCCACCCCTCCCTATAGACAATCTTGTATAGTGTCCTATACAAGCGACACAAGCAAAAAGGACCCCATGCAAATTGAATCTGGTGGTCCCGCATATCGGCCACTACCCCTACAAGCAGCCAAGGCAATCTATAACTGCTCTGGTGGCACAATAACAAGCCACCAACTACTCTTGACAATATCGATGTTAGAGGAGAAATCTTGGGTATCTATCTCAGAGTAGTAATAGAGACCCCACCTAACTCTAGCCTCATCTGAGGATCCTCGGATAATATTTGAAGTACTTGAGCTTGGTGATCTGACCCTGTAACCCATTGGCCCTGAATGGGGATCCACAAGATCCTCTAGACGTCCTCTAGGGTGGGAGCCATCTCCCTAGTCGATAGTCGAAAGGTGGATGAACTAGGATACCACCTCTCTGCCAAAGCTGTAAGCAAAGTGAGGTCGATAGGAATTTGTGGCATCTCAGCCACATGACGCAGTCCCACCGCGTCCAAGGTCACCCGATCACCATCAGAAAGGTTTCCTAGGTCCACTTGGAAACCATCATAATGCCACTCTCGGCTCTTCAAACTACCCAACTGCACACACAAAAGTCAAAAATTTAAAGTTAATTACCAAAATTACATTAAAACCCAAAATCGCATTCAAGTTGTCAAAATCATTTCGATTTTGATGAAATCGTTCCTGTTTCTGGCGAAATCACCCTCGATTCATCAAAATCGCTTTGGAAGTCCTAAATCGCTGCATTTTTCTGTAGCGATTTTGCCAAACCCTATGCGATTTTGCGATCTCGAGGCGATTTCATCGAAATAGAGGTGATTTCGCCTCGCATCAAAAATTACGGCATACCCGAATTTAAAGTCCAAATTAAAATTCAAAGAAAATCATAAAAAGCATGAAAATTGCATTAAAAAGTAAAAAAAAAACTTAATGCTTACCCTCTCTCCCTTGCACTAGATCCGCTCTATGTGTCAATCCTGCCATCGTGCACTCAGAGCTCTTTTTCTCTCTGGAAAGTGAACAGTAAAAATGAAAATGAAATTTCTTATTTTGTTTCTCTATTTAAGTCAACCTGAAAATTTCTTTTTTTCGAATTTTCATTAATTTGTCGAATTAATGCAAAAATCGAAGGGGGCAACATAATAAGACGTCAAAATAACAAAGTTAAAACAATGAACTAAAAATGCATACAATTTTTTTCTACTACCTCAAAAAACGTGCCATTTCATCTTTAACGACTTTTTCAAAAAGTCGCTAAAGAGGGGGCAAAATGTAGCACCTTAAATTTGACGCACTTAAATTGATTAACTCAGTAAAAACATTAAAATTGATAAAAACATCAAATTTACCTAAGTCTACCCGAAAATCATTCAAAATTAGCAAAAATCCATTTGCCTCGATTTTTGTGCCCTCAAACCAATGTTGTTTTGACCGTTGGGCAAAATCGCTTGAGCAGCTAGCAAAATCGTCAAGCGATTTTTCTCAAAAATAAAATTTTCCCAAGTTTACAAAATGCCAAAAATCCGTTTCAAACCGCGTTTCTGAGTTTGGAAAGAGGTTGTAACGATGGATTCTGGCGAGATTAGGCAGGGGGCAAACATAGGAGGGATCCCAACTCCCTCCCTATTTTGGCCTAACCTCCTGATTTCCCATATTTACCCCTAATCCTATTTAATCCCCCCTCTAATTCATTTTTTGAGGCTGACTCCCTGATTGCAAAGCGTGCTAAGTGATCCCCTGAGCAGATAGCAGAATTGAGAAGCCATTAGTATAATCTTCCCATCTTCAATTTGCCCGTATTTGCCTAAAATCCATCATTGTCCCATTACCCTCTTTAGCAAATTTTCACTTGCAGGTTGCAGTCAAAATCGCACAACGAACGACGAAATCGTAGAACAATCGACAGAATCGTGTTGCGAGCAGGCGGAGTAGGTGTGCGATTTCACAAAAAATAGCAGCGATCCTGTTGACTTGGCAACGATTTTGCTCATAGATCATCTAGGGGAAAAAACCTTTATTCTGTTTGTTCTTCTTCCTTCTCTTCCATTTTATTTAGTTATTTAATTATATTTTCATTAATTCAGCAATGCATCTCGGGTATTCACCATCATGTTAATCAATTTTTAATTTAAATCTGCATTTTGCTTACATAAAATTCATGAACATTTAGACTCTTGTACTTACATCTATTACAAACCTTTTCTATCTTTCATTTAGTTGAAAAGGAATGCTTAAATAGGAAACATATCAAAGTTTGAATCATATTTGTGCCAGAAAACCATTTTGTGTCTTGTGTTTTGTTGCTACAAAATTGCAACGAAATCGCTTGCGATTTCAGCAAATTGTTGAGCGATTTTGCCTGGAACAACAACGATTCTGCCAAAATAGCAGCGATCCTGCTCTGCATCAAAAAATCAGAATCTTCATCAGACATCTCGATTCAGGTATGTTTTGAATTTCTTTTAAGCATAGAATTAGCAACTGCATTTGTCATTTCTATTCTTGTCTGTTGTTTTCATCAAAAAAGTAAAAAAAAATCGCATCATAGATAGGTTAGTTGCATTTCAAAGGCCAACCTTAGGTGTTTGTATGAGTGATCCGAAAACGAACATATTAAACCTCATTCTCAACCTAGGTGCGGAAACTGCCATCAAAAGTTTCCTGGTGAACCCACAATTCGTCGAAAAATCACCACAAGAAGGCACGATCAAGTGCCTCTCTTTCGAGGTGTAGCTCTATCATTTTCCATTCCCCTCTGAGGCACGGATCCATCAGCCTAGAGGAAAGGAGTGCAAAAGTTTTAGGCCTATAATGGTGTTGCTTTATTCTTACTACATATCCTCTTTTCATCAAGGAGTTATAGTTGACTTAGAAAATTATGATGATATTCATCACTTACTACATCTTTAATTAAGATCCTAAGAGAGAGAACCTCTAGTTCAAAAGGGAAGATAGCCTAAATCCCATAGAACAAGGAGTAGGGCATAACTCCAATTGGAGTTTGAACACTTGTATGATATACCCATAATGAGGGATATAATTAAATATGCCAATCCTACCCATTTTTGCTCACAACTTTTTTGAGAATGTGAATAAGGATTTTATTTGAAGCCTCAACCTAGCCATTCCTTGAGGGTAGTAAGGGGTAGACCATTTGTGTTGGATTTTTATTTGTTGCAATATTTGACTATGTCCTTAGTAGAAGAATTTAGCTCAAGAGGAATTTTGCATGTAAGCTAACTATTAAGCATAGGATTAGGGTTTCATGAAGTGTATCTTTAAAAGAAAAGGATCCATGAATGATTGTATATTTTTGTAAATAAATGAAAGTATTGAAAGAGGTTGCCCCCTCGAAGAGGCCTATGATTTTGTGTTGTTGTAAGATTGTTTAATTATGAATTTATTTTTAGTATTGTGATATTATGTTATTTCATGAATCTCTATTTTATTTACAATATTTGTGTGAGTTAGTTTATGTTTAATAGTAGATTTCTAACAAGTGGTATCATAGCACTTTTTAGGGCTAAGTTTCAATGGGACTACAACAATTATTGCCCATCCATTTTGATTGTTAGGTGTAATATTTCTGCATTTTTCATTTTTTGTTTGTCCTTTATTTAAAAAAAGAAAAACCAGCAAAAACTAGCAAAAAATACAGTCCTTTATTTTTTACGGTAGTTGTGTAGGCTAGAAGTCCTATGCTTGGGGTTTTAAAATATCATAGAGGAGATGTCATTATTAGCTAAGCTAGATAGCCCATAAAGTGTCTAGTGAAGTGAGGGGTGATTAGGCTTCAATACCTAGGCCTTAGACAACACCCGTGCACAGAATTGAGCTCCCATGTATCTTCAAGTATTTAGGGAGACCGTCTAGGATTTAACAAACCTTTAGCCCTAGGAAGATTTTTTGGCCTTGTATTATCCATAGTACATTAGATAAAACATCTAGAAATATTACCCTCTCATACTGTCAAAGAGGCAAGTAGTGTGCTCAAGGGTATGTGTGGAATCCTCCTTGAGTAGTGGCCTAAAATATTGGTCTAAGCACTATTGTTCATCACTGTGGTATAACATAGGGTCTATGGGTATTATATAATCTAAATCTTAAAGTACCTGGTTTTGTTCATCTAAAAATAATTTTTTTGCCTGTGTAAACCCTGCAATCACAAATTTCCCATAAAAATTTAGCATACAAAGGAGACTTCTCTATCATGAAAAAAAATGCATGCACAAAGGAAATAATTGGGAAACCAAACAAAAATAGTCAAGGCAAAGTCTACAAGTGTCTTAATTTAGTAACAGTAAGGTCAAGATTGTTAGTTGGCAGTAATAGTGTTCTGTAATATTTAGAAATTTTAGATTTGTCAATGACCAAACATAGTAGACAATGTCAATACAAGGGACCACCAAACAATGTCAGTATTTGTAGTACATTTGTCTATAATAGTAAATAATTATAGGGTTTTTAGTGACCAAAATAGAAAAGATAGTGTCAATACAGGGAGCCATCGAACAATATCAGTATTCATAATATATGTGATAATATAGTTTCAGGAGTGGTCAATAGTCAAAATAGATAGAGTAGAGTTGGCTGACATAAAACCTAACTTTTGAACCCAACCTCTAGAAAACAAATTGACCACCCTAGTAGAATCATAAAAATAATAGTTGAAAAAATTTTAAGGTGTCCAAAATTAGTGTTGGGCTACATAGCTCATTTTGACTTTATTTTTGAGCTAATCATTTTGATATATATCACCCAAGCACTTTTTTGGGCTCCTTATTATAAATAGTAATTCCTAAAAATACATTTATATTTTTAGTAAGTCAGTCGAGGTTGCTCAAAATACACCAAAATGGTAGGGGGTACTCGTGGAAATCAAAAAGAGATTGAAAAAACCCAAATCCTAGGGCAAATAAACTTACAACTTGGTCAACTTCTCACTATAATACAAGGTGTACAAGATGAGGTACAAGTGAGAGGTGACTATATTTGCTCTAAATCCAACTTTGAAGGCCACTTCTTAGATATTGAGGCAAAAATTAAGGATGAACCAAAAGTATTTGAGCACAGTGACATTGAATCTTCTGGTTATGGGAAAGGCACCCATAAGGATAAGGAAGACCTTAAAATTTCCTTGACAAAGATATCCCCTTTAAGATGCCTAAATTAGATTTTCCAAAGTTCAATGACAAGGATGTAGATGGGTGGCTACATCATGCAAATAAATTTTTTAAACTTCATAATTTCCCTAAATATTTATGGATCACTATGGCCTCTTTTAAATTTGAAACTAAAACATTACAATGGTACAAGTGGTTACAACACACAGTTCTCGATCCCTCGCAGGAAGTTTTTGAGTCCCACTTACTTACTCATTTTGGGACTAGTGAGTATGATGAATTTCAAGGAGAACTGACCAAGTTAAGAAAAACTTCTATAGTTTGAAACTATCAGACCCTACCTGAAAAATTGGCTAACAGAACCAAAGGGTTGAATGAAGGATTTTTTATGAGCTATTTCATCAATGGCTTGAAGGATGATCTCCAGGATGAGATCAAGATGTTCAAACCCTAAATAATGGTGCAATCCATAAGCTTGGCATGGTTGGCCAACACAAAATTTTTAGCTCGAATAAGGACATATAAATTTCCATAAACTAAACCATCCTTTCCTCCTAAGTTCCCAATTAATAATAAACATAAAACTATTCTCCACAAATGCTTGACTACAAAAGAAATGGATGCTCAATGTGCTCAAGGTATGTGCTACAATTGTGATGAAAAATATGTTCAAGGGCATAAGTGTACCCAAAATAATTTATTTCTAATAGATGTAGAAGATCCAATCAGCAGTGAACAAAGTTATGATGAAGCAAACTCAGAAGAAGAACCACCTCAAAATTAGGATGAAATACATGAAGAACCACATCAATTTTTTTTGTCCATGCTCTTGCAGAGATTACTAGCCCACAAACCATGAGAGTTGTGGGTTTTTTCAAAGACCAAATTCTTACAATCCTTATCTACTCTAAAAGCACACACAACTTTATTGATCCTTGAATTTCCAAGTAGACCAATTGTTACATACACACATGTAATTCATTTGAGGTTATGGTGGCAAATGGAGGGACTTTGCCTTACAAAGGTAAATGTCACAATGTTAAATTTAAAATAGGGGATTATGAGATCAAAACCAATATGTTTTCTCTTCAATTAGGAGGATGTGATATTATGTTGGGATCTCAATGATTAGGTATGTTGGGAACCATCACATGGACTTTTCTAGAGTTATTGATGCAATTTTCACATAATGAAAGGTCTTGCACTCTTCATGGTTCAAAAGTAGGGCCTCCTTAGATTATCAACTCAAACCATATGGAGAAGTTGTTGAAAAATATTCTCATGGGGTCATTGCTTAGATATTTGCAATCCAACCAACTACTTCAAAGGTGGACCAAATTCTAGAATATTTGCAACTTGTTCTGACAAAGCACAATACATTTTTTGCTAAACCATTAGAATTGCCACCACATCACTCCTATGACCTTGCAATTCCATTGTTACCTAATTGCGTACCATATAAAATTAGGTTGTATCAATATCCTCATGCCCTTAAGTCAAAAATAGAGAAGCTAGTGCAAGAGTTGTTAAAAGATGGAGTTATTCAACCTAGTAACAACCTTTACTCTTATATTGTCTTATTGGTTCGAGAGAAATATGGGTTCTGGTGATTATGTATAGATTTTTGTGAGCTTAATAAGCTCATATTTAAGGATAAGTTTTCCATATTGGTGGTAAATGAATTATTGGATGTGTTTCATGGGGCTATATTTTTCTCTAAGTTAGATCTTTGCTCAGGGTACCATTAGATTAGACTCAAGGATAAAGATATTCACAAAACAAAATTCTGCACTCATGAGGGTCATTATGAATTCTTGGTTAAGCCATTTGGTTTGACCAATGCATCATCCATATTTCAAAGCCTCATGAGCAACATTTTCCACCCATTTATTTGTAAATTCATTTTAGTTTTCTTTGATGATATCTTGGTTTATATTCATTCTTGGGAAGAACATCTCATTCATGTGGACCAAACTCTACAACTTTTGGCACAACATTAGCTTTATGCTAAGAGATCCAAGTGTTCTTTTGGGTTGATTTAAGTAGTGTATTTGGGCCACATTGTCACCTAGGATGGAGTTAAAGTTGATGCTAAGAAGGTCCAATACATTCAAGATTAGCCAAAACCTCACACTCTGAAGGGTCTTCATGGATTTTTGGGCCTCATAGGGTATTATCACAAATTTATCAGCAACTATGGAAAAATTGCTAATCCTTTAACAACCATGTTAAAGAAGAATTATTTTACCTGGATAGGTCCAATTGAGAAGTATTTCCTTAATTTGAAGCATGCTATGACAACCAATCCCATTTTAGCAATGCTTGATTCTTCCAAGTCCTTTGTAATTGAAAGTGATGCTTCTAGCAATTGTATTGGAGTTGTGTTTATGCAGGAAGGGCATCTTGTGGCCTTCACTAGTAAAGTGATTTCAAGCAAAAATATAGGCAAATAAACTTATACTAAGGATACGCTTACAATTTTGCATGCAATTAATCACTGGCAACCTTATCTCATTGGGTAACATTTCTCTATTAAAATAGATCATCAAAGTCTTAAATCCTTCTTGGAGAAATGGGTTGCTACCCACAAACAATAAAGTGGGTATTTAAGCTCATGGGCTATGATTATGATATTACCTATACAAAGAGAAAATAGAACATTGTGGAAGATTCTCTCTCATCAATTTGAGGCTCAAAGTATGTTATGTTCTATTTTTACACCCATACCACAATGGATACATCCTCTCCAAGACAAGGTGGTTAAGGATTGATAATTGTAAAATTTGGTTGCCTCGCTTCAAATAGAACCTACCTCATGTCTAGGGTACACTTGGGATGGATAATATTTGTGTTATCTCTAGTGATTTGTTATTCCTCACATGTATCCAATTCAAGAAATCATTATGAAAAAATTCATGCTTCACCTACTGCAGGTCATTTAATGTTCCTCAAGACATATGAAAGGATTAGGTCAATATTTTTTTGGAAGGGTATAAAGGATATTTAGACTTTTATGTCCAAGTGTAACATTATCAATAGATGAAAGGAGAAAAAATTCCTTCATTGGGAACTCTTCAACACTTGCCTATTCTAAAATAGGCCTAGAAAAATATTTTCATGGAATTTGTTGAAGGTTTACTTAAATTGGAAGAAAAATTAGTTATTTTCATGGTAGTAAATCATATCATGAAGTATGCTTATTTTTGTCCCTTCTCCCATCCTTACACAACCTCCGTAGTCACCCAAGTTTTCCTCAATTCTATATTTTATCTTCGTGGAATTCCCACCTCCATTGTTTTTTATCGTCACCCTACCTTCACTAGTAATTTTTGGTAAGAATTGTTCAAATTTTAGGGAACTTAGCTCAAAATGAGTTCATCCTATCATCTGCAAACAAATGGTCAAAAAACAATTTTTAATAAATGTTTGGAGACCTATCTTAATTGTTTTGCATTTGATCATCCTACACAATGGGTAAAGTGGATTTCCTTGGTCGAGCGATGTATAACACTTCTTATCAGATTATGACCAAGGTCACCTCTTTTAAAGTAGTTTATGGCCAGACTCCATCAACACCTTCATCCTATATTCTAGGTAGCTCCAAGGTCCATGTTGTTGACACTACACTCCACCAAAATGTCGATGTCCTCTATAAATTGAAGTTAAATTTAAAATTGGTCCATAATTAGATGTGCCAACAAGATGATAAACATCGTACAAAGCATAGTTTTGCAATCAATGATATGGTCTTCCTCTACTTGTAGTTGTATAAACAATAATCCCTATAGCTGTGTATGTGCTAAAAGCTTGCTACCAAATACTATAGTCCCTACCAAGTCTTACAATGGATTGGTGCTATTGCCTATAAATTAGCCCTACCATATACATCAAAGATTCATCTTGTCTTTCATGGATCGTCTCTCAAGAAGATACTCAATAATTAGGTATTAGGTTCAATCAACTTTACCTAAATTGGATTAAGAGGGTTCTATATTGCTCAAGCCAGACCAAAATTTGGACCATAGAATAGATAATATTTGCAATCGTGTCATCAATGAGGTTCTTATTCAGTTATGAGAATTACAGCCAAAGGATGCTACTTTGTAATCCATACAACATCTACAACAATAGTTTCCTCATCTACAACTTTGAGGATAAAGTATTTTTGAAGGGGAAGGGCATGTTAGGACCCCATCCTAATTTTATTTTGTAATTCTCAACTGATTATTGTAATGACCCACTTCCAACATGGGGGTCCTTTATAATGTTATTTTGTAGTGGTATATGGCAAGTAAGGTGCCCAGACAATTGGGGACATTTCATGAAACCGTTATCAAGAATGTAACTACTATTTGGTAGAATATTCTAGCTGGAGTGGCATTTTGCATGTAAGTCAACTCTTGAGCTTAGGGTTAGGGTTGCATGAAGTGTATCTTTAAAATATAAGGATCTATGAATGAGTGTATATTTTTGAAAATTAATGAAAATATTGAAGGAGGTTGCCCCCTTAAAGAGGTCTACGATTTTGTGTTGTGAGATTTTTTAATTTTGTATTTACTTTCCACATTGTGAATTTTTTTTATTTCTTGAATATTTATAGTATTTGTGTGAGTGATTTAATGTTTAATAGTAGGTTCCTAACATAAATCATAATAGTTTTTATAATGTAACCCCAAAGGTGAACTTAGAAGGTTTGATGCAGACTTGATATTGTCTTAAGCAACACATATTTTCCATAAGTCAAGAACATGATCTTCTAATTATTGGAAGCAAGTGAGGAGATCATTAATGTAGGCCTCCACCATGTTATGCATCATATAATAGAAAATATATGTTATAATGCACTAATAAGTAGCACCAGTATTCTTTAGACTAAAAGGCATAACTTACCAGCAAAAGGTGCCCCAAAAGGTGATGAATGTTGTTTTAGATTGGTCCTAATGTGATATTTGAATTTGGTAGTATCCTAAGAATCTATCCATGAGGGACAACATTATAGACTTGGTAAAACAATCAACACTCATATCAATATTGGGAAGTGAAAAGTCATATTTTGGACAAGCCTTATTAATGTCTCAAAAATTTACATAAACACAAATAATGCCTTCCTTTCTAGCAACAAACACTATATTAGCTATCCAGTCAGAGAAATTTATGACTTTAATGAAATTAAACTCAAAGAGTTTTTGAAGCTCCACTTTAATGGATAGCACTACTTTTGAATGCAGATTCCTTAGCTTTTACTTTACATGTTTTACATCAGGGAAAATATCTAGATGTTGCACCACTAGAGAAGGGTCTAGAGAAGGGTCTATGATAGGCATGTCTATGTAGGACCATGCAAATATATAAATTTTTTTATCTAGGAGCCTTGTATAAATGTCACATTCTTAAAGATTCAAGGATATTTTATTTTCAACATTTTAGGGAAATTTTGAGTCCCAATATTAATGTCATTCATCTTTTTTTAAGGATTTGAGACTCATCTTTAAATTGCAGGGGTGTAGCAAGTACTCCTAAGATTTCAAGGTCATTCATACTCAATGTTTTTAAGTCTAATTCAGGTGGCTATGAGGTATTAGTGAGGCTTGTTGAGGTAAGGGGTTCAAATTCTTCTAGAGAAAAATGATTATCAAAGACTTATAACTTACTTTTATTAGAAAGTAATTGAAGCTTTTGTGTCATAATATTATCAATTTGAGATTATGCTTTAGAGGGGTTATAATATTTAGGATGGATGATGTCTATGGTGTTTATAGTAATAGAGGAGTGGACATACTCCTATTTGTATTCTAATATCATGTTATTGTAGGGTTAAAGGAAATTATTTTACCATCGCTATAAAAATATGATGAACAAGATTGGTAATTCTTATAGTGGGGTTTGTATCCCAATCTCCATAACTCTATCCATAGTTTACGCTCTAAGGCTTCTTTGATATCTTATCTAAATTTTCCTAGACCTATTCCATTATACCCAAAGTTGCATAAGATTTTTTTAGGTATCTTATACAAGTTGGATATCTAGCAGGAAGTATAACATTGCTTGTTTGGACAAGGATTACTTCCATGAATTACTTCAGTGGTTGTCCTAGTATAAATAAAGGTTCAACTACCTATTTGGACTATCATATATTTTTGGGAAGGCATTCCTAAGGTTTGGGTGATGGAGGAAACCTAGCTAAATCTTATGTTAATAGCTCACCTTGATGGTCAATGTTTTATGTTTCTTTAATTAATTCTTTTGGGATTTCAATATGATTGCTAGTACTAGCCTCATGATCATTATTACCTAGAGGGAGAGACATATATTTTACCACTTTACTATTGGTAATAGGGTCTGTACTCAAATATGGATAAAGGTGCATTTTTGGATTATCATTTGCTAAAAATTAGAAATAGGCAAAGGGGTCAAGATCCATTAGGATGGTGTGAAGTTGGCCTTGATAATCAAATTTTTAACATTGATGGTATGTAGAAGGAGTTGATTGCATGACATGAATCTATGGTCATATTAGGAGGATATTGTAGTTTATATCACACGTTACGATGTGGATTAGAGTGTTAAGTATGTAGGATCCCACCTTTAAAGGGAGAATTGATGTTCCCCTAAATTCAAGCTCTTTGTCCTTGTATGCCTTAATAACAACATCATACTTTTCCAAGTCTTACCTACTTAACCCAATTCTAATAAGAAATTTAAGATTGTATACATTAAGAGTGGAACCATTATTGATTAACACTATTTTCATATAACTATCACCAATATCACATGTAATATGCAATGTGTGTTCCCCAAGCATGGATGGCAATGGAAGATACCAATATCACATGTAATATCGAGTTGTTGCTAAAGATTGAATTTTTTCTTCTCCTTTTCTTGCATTTTTTAGAACTAAGATGGGTTTTTTAGGGGGTTTTGGTTTAGAATGTGAATTATGGGGAGGATTAGTTGATGAATTTTCCATTTGAGATTTGTACTATTATCTTGTTACTACACTAATAATTTTCACCATATTTTGGTAAGCAGGTGGGATATTTTTGTACTGTATGTTATTGGTAGCCTTTTGCTCATGGTTGGGTAAAGGATTTTGGAATATACCCAAATATTGGTTAGATGATGAGGAATACTGAGAGTCATTAGAAGTGACTCACCCTTCATCAATGAGGTATTTAATGAGGCCTCTAAGGATATTGCATCTATTAGTTGAATTTCCATTAAAATTATGATAGGCACATTGTTTTGCAACATTAAATCTAGGTTGTTTTCTACTTTTTGGATTCAAATATTTTATAGGTGGTAATCCAATCATCTTTGATTCCAAAAACTATTCTAAGATAACCAAAGGAGGTAGGTCTAATTTGGTGTATTTTCTATTAGTTTTGTCTTATTTATTCAAAACAATTTTTTTTTGGGCTATTACAATACCTCCACTATTATTATTTGGCCTAGAGTTAGTGACTCTATCACCTAAAATATGCTTATTTTTATATTACCATTTATGATTAGAATAGGTGTCTTCTTTCTTCTTGAACTTTAATTACCCTTTTCTAATAAGGGTAGACTCTACTTGCTTCTCCAACTGAATGACATGTTCAAAAGAGGGCACTATAGTCATCTCAAGAGGATGAGAGAGATGTTCATTAAGGTTTTTCTTGAAAATACTAATGAGGTCCTTTGGAGGAGGTTTGTACTCTAGTTTTGCTACCAATGACCTCCATATTTTCAAGAAATTTGAAAGGATTTATTTCTTATTTTAATTGGTATAAGTCAATAAGGGTGGTAGTTTCTTCTATTCTATGGAAAATTATTGAATGATATATTCACATAATTCCCTAAAAATTTTGAGAGAGTGGTGTGGTAACTGGAAATACCATTCTAATATTGATATTTCAAGACTTTATGAGAATAAATTTAATAATAAAAGCTCATCATATTATATGCTAACATAAACAAGCATAAAAATTTTCATATGGTTTATGGGGTCACTTGAACCATCATATTTAGGAATCTTAGGAGCTTCAATATGATGGGGAAAAGGTCAATTAGCTATGAGTAGATCTAAATTTTGATTGTACATATAATAAAATGTGTAAATTGGTTTATTAAACCCTTTAATTAAGGATACTAGTTGTGTTAGTTATCATAATTGTAATATAAGAACTTGAAATTTAGGCGAAAGTTGATTCATCAAATCCAAGGGATTTTGTGAAGTTGGGAAATATTCAAAATATTAACCAACGGGTTGATTTATATAGGTGAAAATAAAAAGGGAGTTAAGGAGGTGTTGAATAGATTAATTGGGGGATTTATTAGGTCATACATGGATATTGTTCCAAAACTATTGAGATTGAATGAATCTATAGAGTTGTAAGTGGGAGGAAACAAATTGTCCATTGTTCCTCCTTCAATTTTTTAAAAGAGTGTTTGTCTTGGAAAGATCAAATGAGACATCAATTTGCTAAGGAGATTTTATAAGTGCCCTACTTCTATGGTAGAAGAGGTGACATGACTATGAATTATTAACAATTCCTGTATGGAGGTTGATGGGGTTTGATGTCCTATAAAAGGGGTAGGTTGAAGCTTCCTCCTTTCATAGTAATGGTTGAAGGTTTTGATCCTAGGGTATTGGATTCTATGTTTGAAGGTCCTTGAGAAATATCCAAGGGATTATAAGCTAAAGGAGTTGATCTATGTTGTTGGATGGATTCTAGATGAGAAGTCCCTCCAATAGAATGAGATGCTCTATCAAGATGTTTTAAAGTTTCCACATTTATGATCATTAACAAGGATTCTTTTTTTGTGGTAAAAAGTGGCTAGGTGATCCATGGATCCAAATACCACTTTTCCCTTTTCATTATGTACGGGGAAGATATTTCTTGAGGAAAGAAGGTCCTCTTCTACCTTATATATAGTTTCCTTGAACACTGTAGAGTTTTCTTGGATTGGAGAGATAATGGTTAAGTATCATGTGTCATTTGGCATTCTATAGTTTTCATTATAAAATGAGGTGGTTGATAATTCATACTTGGGGAGAGGGAGTAAAGTTTATTAGGTTTTTTTTATAGCATTGATTAAAGAAGAAATAAAATATGTTTCAAAGTCACCTTATATCCTCTTTAATGATAAAATAGTCCCTCCTTATGACTCTCACTAGCCCACAATTTTATACTATCCAATAAGGATAACCCTCAATATTCATATGATGATTTAATTAAGGGATCATTAACCATACCCTAGTAGCACTAGCACTTGGTTATGTTCTTGTTATATTGAATTAATTTGAGTTATGCTAGGAAAACAATTTAGATGGTCTAAATTAAAAGTGTGGTAAAACTTTAAGTTGTATTAAAGCAATGGTTTTCATCCAAAATGTGTTTAATACCTAAGTGGTGTTTCATATTGGGTTCACCAAAGATGTAAATCAAGATTTCGAAACACTGGCCACCAATTCCATGATTCACACTTGGAAAATGATTCAAGCTTGAATTTTATCATTATGAGAACATTATCTTTGGTGAGAGTAAGGGTTTATCAAGGATATTTTAGATATTTACCCTAGATCTATGTTTGATGAGTAGATTTTAAAAACCACTTAGGTTTTAGGATCTAAGAAATGCAAAGAATGATATAATTTGTGATGCAGAATGAAGCCAAATATGCAAAAAATAAGTTCTAACCTATATGTGATTTTGATTCCTTGAGAACTATGAATAATTTAGTTCTATGAAAATATAAAACTTTTTTTTTCAAAAAATTGATAAAAATTCTAACAAAAATCTAGCTTAGGATGCAATCTATATTCCTTTCAAAGTTTAATGCTTGTGATAAAACAAGATAAAAGCAACTTATATTCCTTGATTTTGATTTCTCTTATATGATATACTAAAGTTCTTTCATTCCTCTTATTTTATAATGAGAACAACAAAACAATTTTTAGTTTAAGTTGAAATATAGAAATATAAAGGGATCTACAGGGGACATCTTGCAAGATGTCCTGATCTGCTTCCCTACTTCCCCCTCCCTTGGTTCTATCCCCGATCCTTGGAATTTCCCAAGTCCTTATTTGTTGGCTGGTTGTGGTTGCAAACAATCTCCTTGGGGTGGGAGGTCACTTTTCCACATGTCTACCCTTTCCCATCCAAATTAAGGGTTCCCTACCTATGCCCCTATTCATTGGACATCCTTGGGACCTTCCCTGGGCTTCTTGTTGAGCTTCAAGGACCCTTTTCCCTATTCTTCTTAGGTATGGCCCAGTTTGTTCCAAGTTTTCTACTTGGTACTAGTTTTTAGTTGGTCTTCAGATTTGGAGCATCGTGGTTTTGGATTTGGGGCTTGACTCCATACTTGTGCTTCTTGGGAGGATTTCACTATTTTTTCTCTAGTCTTGGAAAGGACCATGTGCTTTATTTTCAATGAATATTTATTTTAGGTTTCTTGGTTTGGTCTTCTTGGGGTTTCTCAACATTTTTTCTCAGCTTGGGATGGGACCATGTGCCTTTCCTGCTGTTGAGTTCCCTTTGGAATTCCTATCTTGGTTCCTAGAAGTGTTTGTTGGTGGATATGGAGGTTTCTTTGGGACTTTGGCTACATATTTTAATCTTGTGAAGGGACCTGTGCTTCTTACTTGCAACTTATTTTCCATGTGCTCCTTCAGTTCAGGTTCCTTGGAGCCTTCCCAAGATTTTTTATGACGCTTATGGTTTCATTTTTGTTGCTACCTCTGGCTTCCTCTCACACTTTCATAGATCAACCTCATTTGTAAGGGGATCTTATGGCCTATGGAGATCGTTAAATTTGCTATTCCATTTTCCAAGCTTTGTGTAGGATGTTGCTTCCTTGATTATCTTCCCGAGTTGTCCCATTGTGGAATCCTGGTTTCTTTTCTTAACCTTTGGTTGTTTCTAGTTTTTGGAGTGGTTTATGGTGTTCTTGTGCAAGATACTAGTTTTCCTGCATCCTCATGTGTATCCTGTCCCTCATTCTTGGTGTTTCTGGTGGGATTTTTCAAATGTTAGCTTCCTCGTGGGCAAGATTTTTCAAATCGAAGGCTTCCTACTGGGTGGGATTTTTCAAATTGGTGGCTTCCCACTGGGTGGGATTTTTCAATTTGGTGGCTTCTCACTGGGTAGGATTTTTCAAATTAGTGGCTTCCTATTGGGTGGTATTTTTCAAATTGATGGCTTCCCACTGGGTAGGATTTTCCAAATCGACGGCTTTTTGTTGGGCATGATTTTTCAAATTGGTGGCTTCCCGCTGGGTGGGATTTTTCAAATTGGTGGCTTCTTGATGGATGGGATTTTTCAAATTTGTGGCTTCCCACTGGGTGGGATTTTTCAATTTTGTGGCTTCCTACTAGGTGGGATTTTTCAATTTGATGGCTTCTCATTGGGCGAGATTTTTCAAATTGGTGGCTTCCCACTGGGTGGGATTTTTCAAATTGGTGGCTTCCCACTGGGCAAGATTTTTCAAATTTGTGGCTTCCCACTGGGCAAAATTTTTCATTTCTGTTTGCTTCTCACTAGGTAAGATTTTTCAATTCTATTTTTTTCCCATTGGGCAGGATTTTCCAAACTGCTTATTTCCCACTGGGTGGGATTGTTCAAATTAGTTATTTTTGGCCTTTTGTTTTGTTGGTTGACCTATTGTAAAAAGTTTTTGGGGCCCTTTCAAAACCTGCATTTAATATAATTTTAACCAACAAAAACAAATATAGAAATAGAAAAGAAATTTAGAATACTCGATATTCAATGACTGATGAAATATTGAATCCAAGGCTTGCAAGCTGAGGGATATTGAAAATAATAACCATGTTTACTTCTTGAAATCATAACCTATGGACTAAGATCATACCAAAAAACCTTATGACTTGTGAACTTATCGATACTATCCTAAAATCAAGATTGCCACATTGCAATTTCATTGCCTGCAAATTTGAATAATTGTTGATGAACCTATAGAAAGAGGATGAAATGAAAAAAAATAACTTTAGTTTTTTTGGGGCTTGCTTGATTCTTTGGGAAAGTGTTAAAATTGTTATTTGCAGTCAAGCCCCCTATCCTTTTATGTAAAATTGAATAAAAACCTTTGGAGGATGATTTTTGCTAAAAATACTAAAACTAAGATGTAAAGCTAAGATTTACTCATAAATATATGCTAATAATAAGTATGAAATCAAAGCAGGAGTATCTAAGTTGAGAGGTGATTGTTTGACTACATAAAAATAATCACTTATAGGATGAGTTCACTGCCCACATAATAAAATCATAACTTGTAGAGTTTGTTGATGGAGATTTTGTTTTCAAAGGTATAGACATGGTGTTAGGCCACACAAATTAGATTTCTAGATTCTGCAAACTTCAAGGTTTCAAATGGTATGTGAAATTGAACAATCCTATGAACATACAGAGAGAAAAATAATTTTACCATATACCAGTATTGTAGACAATGATTTTATAGGGAATGCTGACAAAGGGAAAAGTGCTACCAATGGTGATAGTTAATAGTCCAAAGATGAATATGAAAACTCTGATAAATTCTTGGAAAGCCTTGTAACAATATTTGTAACTAAATATGAAAAACAAGAGGTTAGGATAACAAAATTTGTGAGAAAGGTGAAAAATCTAAATATGTCAAGTTAAAATAACAATAAATGATCACAATGGGAAAACTCCCCTATGTGTTGCATAGCCAACACTTACACATGCAAGCTCTCAGTGTATGTGACATTAAAAAAGCACCTACATAGAAGAAATAGGCAGATATTCATCTAATAAAGCTTGAATATATCCTAAAGTGTAGTAGAAGAGTTCCAGATAGTGAAAATATATCCAGAGTATGTCATACATATCAAAGTCACCTTAAGAAAAACATGTCAAACAATAATCATTATTATTATATATCTAGATTTGGGGGAGAATATCTAAATTTATAGAATTTGAAGGAGAAGTGGATGAGCTCAAATTATTAGATTCACATGAATAAGATTAAATTGGAAGAATGATTTTCTAATTGGCAAGAAAACAAGATTGAGGAGAAAAGTGAATATGAATTGACAAGAAAGCAAGATTAAGGAAAAAATTGGATCCAAATTGGCAAGAAAGCAATATGGAGGAGGCTAACAAGACAAGATATTATTATTAGTAAAATATATGCAAAATTACTAAGATTCATGAGGCACAACTACCTCATTTTGTTTGGCATGGATAAGAACGTCCACCTATATGATAAAATTATTATTTTGTAAGTTTGATGGAAAAATAACTACCTACCAAAGTTCACCATCAATGAACTTATTTAGCCAGTGATTCTATGTTTTTAACAATTTGGAGGGTAGAATTTTAATTTTAACCTTTGAAAAATATTCATCGCCAATATGAGAAAGTCATCATCAATGACTTTCTGCTGTGGGTGGAAATTTTGTTTTGGAGGCTCAAAACTTAAAGTGAAGGGTTGGAGGAAGTCTTGAATGGGTTCTTGGAAATTTTCATAATATCATGGTGTATTTGGGTGATAAAAATTGGATGTATAAAATATCAAGGATGAATTTTGATCGATTCAATAATGCCAATGAAGTATGAATCTTACCCTATGTGTATTTGTAAAAAATATTTTACAAAAAATCTTGCAAGCTAATTTTATCTATTCTATGTTTAATAGCCAATGGATCTCACCCTTGGTAATTGTGCCTAAGAAAAATGGGAAGTGGAATTTTTTTGTTGATTATATAGAACTCAACAAAGACACTAGAAAGGACTACTCTCCCTTACCCTTTATTGACTGTTCTAAACACTCTATCCAAGAAGAAATATTTCTCATTCGTTCATGAATTTAGTAACTACAATCAAATCTAGATTTTTATTAAAGACTAGGAAAAGATAACTTTTACATACCCCTTTGGGAACACATACCTATAGTGTATTTCCTTTTGGCCTTTGCAATGCACCAACCATGTTTTAAATAGTTGTATTGACTATGATCTATATAGATGGTTTTATCATATATGAACAAAATTGATGAAGTAATAGGAAATTTTAAGAAATTATTGCAGAGGTGATAGAGAACAAACTTTCTCTAAGTCATGAAAATACTATATGTTGATGATAGGGTATAGTCTTCAAACACCATATCTCACCATAAGAGTTAGAAGTTGACCCTTCCAAAGTACATCTGATACAAGTACTAACTCCACCATTTTTTTTTAAGCGAAAAACCCCTTGCAAGGCTGCATTGGTCTGAGAGACCACAAACAGAGGGTTCTATACCTTCAAAGTCACCCAGGAGTCGCACCCGACTCTGCCCGCACCAACATTATCAATTGGATTTTGGGTACCCAATTCATATTTTTGGTAGGGTGGAGATTTGAACCTAGGACCTCCCTTGGAGGATTGCCCTCTCCTCTCCAACTCACCTACAACACCTGGGTTAACTCCACCATGAAAATCAAAAGATGTACATAGTATTTTAGTCCATATAGGTTATTATTTTATATTTATTAAACACTTTAGAAAAATAGGCCATATACATTGATGATTTTAATTTAGCCTTAGGGGTTATCCTAGAATGAAAACGTGGCCAAAATTTTTATGCTATATATTTTTTAATAAAAATATTTCACATGCTAATTTAAATTATTTCCTTATTGAAAAATAATTTCATCTAATAGTTTATACCTTCAATAAATTTAGACACTATATCACTAAATATCCTATTTTTATTCATATTGACCATTCTACAATTTGCTATTTAATGAATAAACATATAACAAATAATATTATACTTATGATTTTACTCTTACTATTAAGAATTTGACATAACTATACTTCATAAGATAGATAAAGTAAATATAGCTATAGATTTATTATCAAGGATACTAAACACAAAAATTTACCTTCAGTAGAAGATATTTTTCTAGATGAATATATGCTTGTTGCTTCAATACATGGTATGTAGATATTGTTAATTATCTTAGTGTAGGAGTGTTGAAGAATATTATATTATTTGGTACATGCCAATGTACCACCTTGGTACATCATTGTAAATATTAGATTAGGGTTGTGTCTTAGATTAGTGTGTGAGTAAATATTTTATGTAATGTAATAATGTGTAGGAAATGCACAAGTGTCATGTAAATATATGTGCAAGTGTTATGAGTGTAAATGTGCACAAGTGTCTAATATTTAAGTGTGCACATTTCCTTATATTAGGAAGAGTCATGTCAAGAGTCTAGTACAAGTGTGCATATAAGATAAAGTCATGTGTATGCAAGTGTCAAGTAGAGAAGCCAAGAGTCATGAGACTTGGCATATGGAAAGGAAGAGTCAAGTTATCCAAGAGTCATCCTACAATGGCTATATATTACTCCATAGAGAGGTATAGATATATCACCTACATTGCCTACATAGTCTACATAGAGAGTTGTCACCATAGTGAGTATTGTAAATATCATTGTATACAATATATTTGTAATAAAAAGAGGATTAATACGAGTTTAGATACATTTGAAAAACTAATATTGTAAGTCTTATTTTTTAATTTAAATTTACATGGTGGAATCGGTAGCCACCATGAATTCGGGTAGGTTTTTCGGCTTCTATGGCTGCCATAGTTCTATTTTGTTCACCCCGGAAGCTGCCACATAGTTCTTCATGTAATCCACCCCTATAACCACCATGCCAAAATTATTTTAAACCTTTTACGCCACTAAAAGCACCAAGAAAATATTGTAAGTCTTGTTATATTGTATGTTTCAGGATATTACATTCATATTTCAACATATTAGTGAATGTTATTTGATATATTATTAAGCCTTTATAATACATATTAGTTGTCTCATATTATATTTGTTACATTATTATTTGGTTCCATTATATTTTGAATTTACTATATTTTATCCTATGATTATTTTCTTGTGAGTTTTATATTAATGTTAAAGCTTTAGAATCTAATAGTGGTATTAGAGCGAAAACAATATTGCTTGCATAGGATTTAAAAATCAGTTTGTGTCCATTGTGACAAAATTGGTTAGAGTCTATCTACTTTAAAGGGAGTTAGATATGGACTCTATTTGGAAGTTGCAAAGGCTAGAGTATTTCCATAGTTGTAGGAACAACTAGTGAATACTAGGACTCAACAATAAAATTTGAAGATTGAGATACAATAAGGGTATTTCCACTAGGTTGAAGAATAACCAATGAAGACTAGGACTCAACTAGGGTCTTTCCACTAGGTTGAAGAACAACCAGTGAGGATTAGGATTCATATTTGGGCAAATCAACTTGAGACAGTTGATTATTCAAGAAAATAGCCAACCTTGACATTAATAGAAGGTTTCAGTGATAGAAATCCCTTGAAATTAATATTTCTCTCAAGAAAAGAGAATAGTTGAAAGTTTGAAGATTATAGAAAAGAACCAACTTAAAATTTTTTAGTCATTTAGGAGATTGCCATCATGATTTAGATATTGGATTCTCTAGTAAGAAGGAGAGTCATATTGAATTCTTAGGAACAACCTAAGAAATTACTGTAGTGAAAATTAATCTATAGAAGTGAGAAGCTTCCTAAAACAGATATAGAAGACTTTTATCTTCAAGTGTGAGAAGAAGGCAAAACACTTTCCTCAAGTAGGGACTGATTCAAGTTGTAGACTATAAAATGTTTTAGGTCTCAAAGATAGACCTTGATAAAATTTTTAGGTCATTAAGATATTGATCTTGATAAGATAGATTGATTTTACCTATTCCAAGAAACTATTCAAAATAGAAGGCAATCTATAAGATTGATTTAGGTCTTGAAGACAGACCTTGATATTGATATTTTTGGATTCAAGTATTAATGAAAAGTCCTTGATCATAAGCTTGATATTTGATCCATGAGAAAACGTCAATATTGAAAGATGAAGACTTTTCAAAGAAAAGAGTCTATAGATAGGAGAATAAAAAAAAATGAGACCTAAGAAAAAGAGGCACCATAGAAGTCAGATATAGGAGACCCAATAAAAGATGTCCCATAGAAGACAAAGATATAGAAAATCCAAGAAAGAGGTCCTATTGAAAGCAGAGAAAGGAAACCTATTAGAAGAACTTCAACAAGAGTACTTAAACCATATTTGGAATAATCATCACCGTTCAATGACAAGCCTAAAAGATAGATTGAGGAGACCTAGTGGAGAAGGTCCCATTATAGTTTTTTGATAAAAGAATGAGATCCATTGGAAAGAGGTCCATCATAAGTAAATTTATTTGTCTTTAGTAAGATAAAAGACCATTAATCTAGCTTGATAGAAATAAAGTAAAAAAGACTTGAAGGTAATAAAAAGACTTCAAGATAAAAAAAGACTCAAAGGCAACAAGCTTAGAAAAAAATTGAATGCAACAAATTAAGAGAAGGAAGAAAAAGGTGAAGATATTTAGCTTCCAAGAAATAAAGCATTGGAAGAGTTAGAGAACATAATCATTACAAAAGGATGCTAAAGCATTCAAAGTTTTTAAATTTTTCTTTAAATTTTTTTATACATCGAAAATTGAAGCCTACACATAACAATTAAAAGATAATGTTGGAAGGAAGTCTTGAAGCCACTTGAACCTACACCAAAATACAACAAAGAAGGTATATCAAATTTATAGACAAGTAAAAGAAACTTTAGCATTGGACATCGAGTCAAACAAAGTGAAAATTTGTAGAATAGAAGCAAAGAGGTAAAGTTGTATGTGGACCAAACTTATCTCTAGAACGCATAGCTAAGATTAAGTCAAAGCTGAAGTTGATATCTACATAAAACTAAAGCTAAAATCTAAGAAGAGTAGGATATGAGCATAGAGTAAGAGCCAAGGAGAGAAGGAGTCAAGGATCCAAGCACCAAGGAGGAACCAAGAGTCAAGGAAGAGCCAAGCACTAAGGAGGAACTAATAGCTAAGGAAGAACCAAATTCTAAGGAGGAACCGAGAGCTAAGGAAGAGTTGAGATTTGAGGAGGAGCCAAAAGCCAAGTTGGAATAAAGAGTTGAAGTTGAGAACCAAAGTTAAAGTGACATGATGATATCATGGAAGCAAAAAAATTCAAAAGTCGTT